>OX438680.1:10002500-11202500 GCA_949316385.1 Globia sparganii
GTCCTAATAATAACATAAAATGCAATAAATTTGCAAAAAACCAAAAAATATTGTCGGTCAATGAATGTTGCCACTAAATTGTACAAGACCTAATTTAGTGTAATTTTTAAAGTTGTCATTTATAAATATTGACAATTATTTCAAACTTCTATTTCGCATTTGTTATTCTTATTACTGTTTACAAGTTATTTTGTTACTTTATAAGATTTTTTACTAAAGCCTTTAAAAAAATGCTATTTATTATCAAATAATTGATTAATGATATCAAACTTATGTTCCACAAATCTCTTACAATTTTCTCATATCGTTATTCTTCATTACTATAAAATATTTACGGGTCAAGTTATCCCGAAAATACGCAATTTTTATATTTAAAAACAGGCCACACTGTAGCAAAATGAGGGCTGTGACAGCATAGAAACAAATATCGATATCGACTTTATGAGTATGTTATTCCAGGGACTGAAAGCGGTTACGGTTAAAGGTAAGATACCTCAAAAATATAACGGTACCGATTCAAAATAGATGTTGAGCTATACCGGTACCCATATAAATAAAGGTTAGGATAAATTGTTATTTAACCGTTATACGATTTCGGTACCGAAAAACATGGTGACGGCGCGGCGCGGGTGCACGGGGGTGTCTACAACAACTTGCTGCAACTTGACCTTATGTTTGTTGTACTAGTGGTAGGCAGTTAGCGCGTGAAGGACATGGAGTGATTTAACAATCGCTAACGACAGAAACAGACAGAGTGGCGAGGCGGTGTGTCAAAGAAACCCTTATTTAAAAAGGTTAAGGTATTGGTCCTGATATTATTAAAAAGGTTATGTTGCTTCTACTGAAATATACCGGTATGAATTTCGTACCTTAAAATACGGCTACTTTAAAAAATAACGATATCGTTATATTTCGGTTATCGTTATTTAACGGTATGACGTCATACCCAAATTTAAAGGTACCTTTATTTTTGGGTAATTCAGTCCCTGTGTTATTCTATTAATTTTTCAGATTTCCAAAAGATGCAATGACTCGGGATGTTTGGATTTGGGCTTGAGCAAATCATGTTTCGTGGACTCCTAAACGTACTAGTACAATTTGCTCACAGCATTTTGAAGCTTCATGTTCTAGAATACGTTCTAATATCAAGAGACTCCGTGCTGCTACTGAGAAATTCCTAATAAGAAAACCAATAACACTGCCCAACCCGGGTATTGAACTCAGAACGTCGTGTTCAGCATTCATCCTTGCGAACACTAGACCATCGAGGCAGCGATGATATTCTGTGAAAATCTTACCGTGAAAACTCAGGTAAAGTGAGCGTGGAGTGACCTGTCAATAGTGTCAATTCCTAGATAAAACAAACTCACTTCACCTAAGTTTTCATGGTGAGATTTTTACAGAATCGATCGGCAGTTCTTGTACCGTGGCAATAAATCCTTATAGACTAACTTTAAAATCTAAATCCTATGTTGCCTATTTAAAAAGAATTGATCTGCATTGAAGATCAATTTGATAAGTAAACTAGCTTTTGCCCGCGACTTCGTCCGCGTGGGTTTCGTACTTTCCTCAAATAAATTTAACACCCTCTCCACCTCCCTCTGAAAGGTATTTCGAAAATTATTGATTACGATCTTTATACTTACTTTTTTTAAAGAAATAAGTATTCGGGCCAATATTTTAGTTAAACTACCTAAGATGTTTCAAATAAACTATCCTCCCTTTTCATCACGATAGGGCTTGTTTTTGCATTTGGTACGTTTCCATTTTTATGATATAAAGATTATTTATACCCATTTTCGTGTTAACGGAAGTTGAAGTTTCTACTCCTTAAACTTTATTACCCTTTTCCACCCCAGTAGGAGTCGAATAAGTAAAACCCTAAAACTCATACTTTTTTATTTTAAGTAAATAAGTAGTAAACCCCTAAAAGTGACAATCTTTATTATTTACTGAGGCAAATGTTGAAAAGTTTCAAGTTTCTTAACCAAAGGAATAAGACCACCTTTTCACCTTCACAGTTTTTATCCTCATAGGGGCGAAATATTGAAAACATGTTTGGGACGTTTCCATATCTTGACTCAAAGATTATTTATACCAATTTCCCATTGAATCAAGCCACGCAATAAAATACTCCTCTGTGATATGGACTACCCCCGTTCACCCCGTTAGGGTTAGATTTTCGAAAAACTCAGTCACACTTTTTTATTTATTTTGGTCTTAAGTATACATACTGAGTTCCGAGTTTATATTATTGGACCGCGCGATAAAATTCTTCCATACAAACTGACGCCCTCAATCTCTCTTTAGATCAGAAAAACATAAAATGACAAACTATAATTTACTTAGATAATTATTTGTGCCAAGTTTGAAGCTTAAATTTATTCATACCATTTTTTTTGGAGTAAATCAAGCTACGCACTATAATACCGGCCTTAAAAATCGAATTACCACTTTTTTACCTTTCAGGGGTCTACTTTCGAAAGACCCATTTCTTATTACTTACTTAGGCAAATATTCCTTCCAAGTTTCAAGTTTATTAAGCAAATGAAAAAGATTTTTCGTATAAAGTTTTTCCCCACTTTTCACCCCACACAGGAGGAGTTTTGAAAAATGTTTGGGATGTGTTCATAAGTTGACTCAAAGATTATGTCCAACAATTTTCGAGTTAATCAAGCCACGCAGTAAAATGGAAAATTAACTACTCCTTTTCACCCCGTCAGAGGTAGATTTTCACAAAACCCTGATACATGTTATTCTTTACTTTTGGTCTTAAGTATAAATACTGACCTACTTAATCGGAGACCGCACGTTAAAATTCTTCCATACAAATCTTGACACCCCCTAATCGCCCTTTAGGGGGTAGTTAAGAAAAGCAAAAAATGCCAAAATTCATAATTTAGTTAGATATTATATTCATGCCAAGTTTCAAGTATATTAACCAAATGAATAAGATTTTTCATATAAGCTGTATCCCCACTTTTCACCTCCACAGGGGTGGAATTTTGAAAAATTGTTTGGAATGTGTTCAATGCTTGACTCACAGATTATTTATACCAATTTTTGAGTTAATTAAGCCAGACAGTAAAATTTGCCCTGTAAAATTAACTACCCCTTTTCTCCCCGTTAGGGGTAGATTTTCGAAAAATCCTGATACACATAATTCTTTATTTTTGGTATTAAGTATAAATACTGAGTTTTGAGTTAATCGGACCGCGCGTTAAAATTCTTCCACACAAATTTTGACACCCCCAATCCCCTGTTAGGGGGTAGTTTAGAAAAACAACAAATGCCAAACTTTATAATTTACTTAGATAAGTATTCGTGCCAAGTTTCAAGTTTATTAACCCAAGGAATAAGATTTTTCATATAAGCTGTATCCCCACTTTTCACCCCCACAGGGGTGGAATTTTGAAAAATCGTTTGGAATGTGTTCATTACTTGACTCACAGATTATTTATACCAATTTTTGAGTTAATTAAGCCAGACAGTAAAATTTGCTCCTGTAAAATTAACTACCCCTTTTCTCCCCGTTAGGGGTAGATTTTCGAAAAACCCTGATACACGTAGTTCTTTATTTTTGGTATTAAGTATAAATACTGAGTTTTGAGTTAATCGGACCGTGCATTAAAATTCTTCCAAACAAATTTTGACACCCCCCCATCTCCCTTTAAAAGGTAGTTTAGAAAAACAAAAAAGACCAATTTTCATAATTTACTTAGATAAGTATTCGTGCCAAGTTTCAAGTTTATTAACCCAAGGAATAAGAGTTTTCATACAAACTTTCATCCCCTATTTAACTCCCTTAGGGGTTGAATTTCGAAAATTCCTTCCTTATTCCTCGTCTACATTATAAAGAAAACCTCTGTGCAAAATTTCAGCTTTCTAGGTCCAAGGGTTTAGGCTGGGCGTTGATGAGTCAGTCAGTCAGTCAGTCAGTCAGTCAGTCAATCAGTCAGTCAGTCAGTCAGGACTTCTCTTTTTATATATATATATATAAAAAAACAATTAAATAACGAAGAGCCTTTTTTATCACAACTATTGGCTGAACTCATCGACAGCAAAATATCGATAGTGTCAAGCACTTTCATCGCTTACACAAAAATGACGTCATCCCGTACACTGACAGGGCGTCTCTGTGTGAGTTAGTACATGTGTGCGTATAGTTTATGGTAGTGTTTGATAAGTTTTTCGTGTGCGTGAGTAACAACGCGATCGAAAATGCATTAGTGTGTTATCACTATTTGTGTGCGTTGCCTCGGCCCCCGCGATGAAAGTGACAGACTTATTCGCATAGATATTAGTGCTCGTTGCGTCTCCGGTTGGTTTAATGCTCTAAGGACACAAAGTCTAAAACAGAAGAAGATCTAGTGGGGTATCCAAGGGGGGGGGGGGGGCTGGAGGGGGGGCTCAGGGGATCAGACCGGAATAAATCTAAATAACGCAATGGATGTTGTTGAACTGTCAAAATGAAAACCATAGCTACTGTTGGTGTGTTACGCAATTATCCAGCAGGTTAGACTGGAAGCCGAAGCCAACATAGCTGGAAAAATGCTATCCTAGGTAGATGTGAAGTATAGAGTTTTCAAATCACAGTACAAGATAAATCGTCTCGGGTTTCGACGAGGATGGCATAATCGATTATTTATTCCTCGCTTGATTGTAAAGATATTAGTGCGGTAATTGTTTGCCGAGTCTCGCAATGAGACCCGCCTTTTTTTTGTGGATGGGAAATCATCAAATGACCCCTCCCGCTCTGGGTGGAGCAGAAGGGAGTGTCAAGATTCTTGCTGATTATAACCCACCCGTGTTCCTTCCTTAGCCCTTTATGTTCCGGGGCAGCGGAAACTCTTTCGGACAATCCCGCTGGCCCGGCAGCCTTCAGCCCTTCCCTATTTGAGGCGCGCGTGTGGATGTTTTAAAAACTGTCTTCGTATATACGAGCTTTAACACAATGACTAGTATATTAAGTTCACGCTCGTTAACGAGTTACGGGGACCGAAGTTATGTGTGTGTATTGAGTGGAATTCGACATGGTATTGTATTTGAGGTTTCAGTTTTCCAGTGGTTTAACCAACTTGAGTTATGTTGCGAAGAATTAGTGGTGAACTTGGTAAGAACACTTCGAAAATTCGTTTTAGGCAAGGTATTAAGGCGTGGGCGTAGCTAAGGGGGCAAGGGTGGGCAATGCCTACTCTAGAATCTTCTTTGAAACCCTAAAAAATGGGCAGTATTGAAGAGCTTTTTAACCGCTTTTCCTTATAGGATGACTTTGTTGCCCGTCAGTCTGTCTGTCAGTCAAGCAAAACCCTTTCCCTCAAGTACGTGTGGAGGTATAAAGTTGAAATTAATATCAAATACGTAAGGAATTCTATAAAAAACATGTTTATGGTGGGATTAATTATTACTAGGCGTCTTATAAGATCTCTCATTCAATTAGTGTGGTTAGTTCAGCTGGAATACTGCCCTCCCTAGACAAAATCTCTAGCTACATAATTAGGTAATGCAAAAAAAACAACCATGTATAAAAATTTTATACGTTTGCGGTTGACTCCTTTTACACCGAATGGTAAAGGTGACACATACAGCCGTGATATCTAAATACAGAGCGTTTCTTGACACCTTATGGAAGCACTAGTCGATATTTTTTCCATTTTCACATTATCCTAAGGCACTGGAACTCCCACGCATCGACGAAACAGCAGGCTGCTTGACGCCGGACTCCGCGGTGGGAATGGTCGCAAACCAGGCGGGCGTTACAGCTACCACCGCAAAGGAAGAATTGGCCAGTCAAATAAGGTGTTTGATGTGACTGTCCAGGATGCGCCGAGAGCTCAGTTCAGTTGAGTAACTGGCGGAACAAACTGCGCTACACGAGTAGGCTTCTTCATGCATCCCAACGATGTTTTCCTTCACCGTTTTGAGAGCAGAGTTGATGACATTTACACAAAGTAAATTGCCTGACTAGGTTCGAGCCTTTTTTTTTGTGGATGGGAAATCATCAAATGACCCCTACCGCTCTAGGTGGAGCAGAAGGGAGTGTCAGACTCTTACTGGCTAAAATCCACCCGTGTTCCTTCCTTAGCCCTTTATGTTCCGGGGCAGCGGTTACCCTTTCGGACAATCCCGCTGCCCAGGTTCGAGCCTACATTCTACAATTCGTAGGTCGCGGCCATTACCACTGCACTTAAATGATGATGACTTAATGCAACCTTATTCGTCGGAGCGGCTTTGAATGCCTTCTCCTCGTTAATTACAAATTCACACGTCAAGCAGACTATCTTTTCCTGTCTTTATAAGTCTTACAATAGGGATTTGTATCGGACTATTGTGCAATGACGTCTCGCATCACGACGCCTTGTAGGCTAACAGAATACTTGACTGTGTGTTGCGTGCTGCAGTTATACAGGATTATTGGAAAAACACCAACAACCTCTTAAGAGGTCATCATTATTCAGAACAACTTTTACTATGGGACCAAACATGAAATCGCGAAAAAAAAAAATCAGCTGTTCCCTAAATTTTGACGAGTTATACGAACATAAATGTAGGGAACAGCTGATTTTTTTTCGCGATTTCAGGTTTGGTCCCATAGTAAAAGTTGTTCATAATGATGAGTACAATAACCTCTTAAGATGTTGTTGGTGTTTTTCCAATAATCCTGTATATTGTCAGTGAAAACTTTTAATTGGTCTTCTTTCACCAACTGTCAACTATCTGTATTTTAGCTGTAAGTTTTCCTAAGAAATAAAATATAGGTACTTTATTGTACACCAGAAAATACATACCTATAAAAAAAATAGATGTCATTCCTGCCTTTTCTATGTGATTTTCTAAAGATACTGTCTAAATCGTAGTATAAATTTTAACATACAATATTTTGTTTAATTTGACCCCAAAGGGCCTCACATCAAGAGCTTACATAAACAACACACATTTCCTAAGTTAAGCCTCTTGGCTCTCGACCTTCCATAGGTTTCGGCTTGATCGACTTTACGTAACACACTGGTATCAAGAAGCCATATTAATTCAATTACTTCGATATACGTACAAAATGGGTGTCAAAAGTATCGAATGTTTAGCTGCTTCTATAAATATGTAATTAAAACACATTGAAGGAGACTCCAGGGGTGACCGTTCTTATACAGGATGTCAATTCCAAACTTATTATTATATAGGGTACTTGTAACATTTTTTTTAAAAATATTTTTGTCTGCCTGTCGACTGAACCGATTTTGACGGAACTTTCGATGGCAAATAGCTGATGTTATAAGGAGTAACATAGGCTACATTTTTCCAGGTAGCACGTTCCTGTGGGACAATTTCCGACATCCACGCCGGCGCAGCCGCGGGCAAAAGCTACGTAATAAATTAATAAAGCACACTATCGTCTATTCAAACGTATGTTTCAAATTAATATTATTTTAAGTTAAACAAATATAAACTTTATTTTAATCGTGATTAAGTTGATTTCAGAGTAACTAGCACTACTGAAAAAGTTTGTTTGAAGTTGTAGCGTAAACTGAACTTTATTGTGTAGTATTTAAAGTTATTATTCCATAAACACATATTCGTTTACATTTTTAGAAAATAAATCGCGAATGCAGATTAGAAAAATCACAACGCGTCAATATCAAAATACTGCACCTACTTATTAAAGACGCGTAATATCGCAGCGTGACGCTCATAGATAATGCTATCAAGAAAATATTCTTATCTGTCAAAGCCGTAAACTGCAATGGTGACCAATGCAGTGAGACAGGAAGCTGACAACAACGAATTGAATGTGACACACTGACTGTGCTGATAAATGTAAATGATTCAGGTTGACTGGTAGAAAAGGCAAGGCATTAAGGTGCCACTTTTCGATATTTTTTCTATAAAAATTTCGGGCGAATATTACTCCACTGTTTGACATTGTGCACCCAAAGGTAAACATGACATCGTTTTGACTTATTATTAATTTTGTCTGTACGGAAACAGAACAGTAAAATAAAAAGCCATCAAAAAGTTATGAGCCAACAAAGATTCGTTTTCTTGCAATTTTTAACATAATTTTGGGTGTAAATAGTAATAAAAGAACTGTAAAACCTTCAAAACCAAGTCCGTACCTACAAAGCTCAGTTATCAAAGAGATCAATAAACTTTATTTGTAATTGATTTTTGCAGTGGTTTTTTCATAAAACTCGATTTACCGAAGTACTTTTCGATTTCTTTTACGCGCCTATCAGTTCGGAACGGTGTTTCTGTGCGTGAGAACTAGAAGTTGCTCGTGTAGACCAGCGTCTAACTGCTCATCACTGATACTAGCTCTGTCTGACACGAAGCCAGGAGAGACAGCGTGCTTTTTGGCCATGACCACCAGTGAATTTAAGCTCGCGACTAGTTTACGCTTAAGTCCGCTTTTGTATATTATTGTGTGCGAAAAGTTTAAATAAATTCAGGAAAAGATGCTTGTGCATTCTGACGTTAAACGACATCCCAGGTTTGGAAGGAAAACGGGGGGGCTTTGCCAAGCAGTGAGACACGAAATAGGCAAACGAAAAAAAAAGATTAGCGTAAGAACGAACCTAGTCGACCTCTTTGAGAAGGAGCAGAAAGAACGAACCTAATCGCTCGTTTGTGAAGGAGCTCGTCCGGGGAAGTGCTGCCACCATACCCATTTCTTCGAGGGGTTTTCAGCGGTATAATAACAGGCACATGAGACATTTCAGCTTTGTTCTGGGATGACAACGCATCCGTGACGGACGGGTCTGGTATGAAAGTCTACATGCAAAGGTGGCGCTCACGGTTATCACTTGCCATCGGAGGGTCGTCGGATATTTTAAGTGATCGCTGAGTTTGTCCACCCGCCACCGTCAAAGGGACGTCATCGAGATACGAGATTATTCAAACCGAGCGTGACGTCCCGGTGACAGCGTTCGGTGGAAAAACGGCCTTACAATCAGGTGGGCCGTCGACTTGTTTGCCGCAAAAACAAAAGGTGGACGAATGGATAACCGTGTTTTAACTTTATCTTTAAACAGGACACGCCAGTTTATTATCTCACTAACTTCTGCCCGCAACTTCGTTCACGTGGAAGTCGTTAGATACACCATCTTACACCATGCCAGTGGCGAAGGGTGAATTTTTGACAGAGGTAAGCCGGAGCAAAAAAAAGTCAATAAAACGTTTCATTATATTTCAATGATGAATTGACTATAGAGTGGTTGTGTTCTGAATTTTCGAAGGGAAGCCGGTGGGAATCGAGTTGTATGGTACCTTCCTCACTGCACCATGTGATACAATAATAGCCACATTTTTATTCTCGGACCCCGTCGCATCGCATCGCCCGCCCGCGCTATTAACTTGTTTTCGCGTAGCGTTTTCACTAACTTATTTTTCTTTTTGGATCTTAAGAGTCGTAGCGTGACGTTAAATAGCCTATCATTCCTCAAGAATTGGGCTATCAAATGAAAAAAAAAAAAAATTATCCGACTGGTATTTCTCGAGATTAGCGCGTTCAAAAAAATTATCTTTAGATAGCAGATTGAGTTTCTTGCACTAGATTCTAATCTAAAACATATGCATCCCCATTTCCTATGATCCTCGATAAAAGATTCTTATAATTATTATGGTGACGATTATCCAGCCAGGAAGGTTGACTGATCAGCATATACTGGACGTAAGAACAGTACCCACACTCGGCCAACACAGCAGATATGATCGAAAAGCATGTTAAGCCCACAGAGCAAGTAACTTCTTTAGTTAAGCCGTTGGTCCCGGCTGTCACAGTTCACAGTCTGATCTCAGTCTCAATCTGTCAAAAATACCTCTAACTTCCCTAAATGTTTGGCAAGTTTTTGACGTTTGTTTGTCGCCGAGATGAGACTGCGACTAGATTTTGAACGTTTTAAATTACGAGAATTGGCTTTCAGTTTTAATCGTAATATCATGTACGTGTTCGGAATTCAATGATATGATAACCAATGTAAATTGAAATGATCTTATTGAATAAACTAACTTATTTATCCGTTTAAAGCTTAACTTTGCATTCATCCGTCAATGGTCAAGCATGGAGTTCTTAATTTAAACGCGCCCGTTAATATGGCACGTCGAGTTTTAGAAAAAACTTCGTTTTTGTAGAGCAGGGATTACCAATTACTTTTATTAGAGGTTAAAAAATACTGTAATTGGCTTTATAGCGGAGAGCCTCAACCAACACCTCAGGAAGCTCTCATTGCGCGGAACGGAAGGCTTGATTCAGAAACCAGTAAAAAACAGTGAAACCAGTATTCCTGGGCACGGCTCGCATAGTGACGAGGTTCCTCTCTCTGGAGCCCAGATCACCGACAGCCTGGACCCTGTTCGTTTTGCCGATGGGGCACTATTTTTTATACTGTTAAAAGTTATTTTTATAAAAATATTTTAATATGTAAATAATCTATACTAATATTATAAAGAGGAAAGATTTGTATGTATGTTTGTAACGAATTGGCTCAAAAAGTACTGGCCCGATTTTAAAAATTCTTTCACCATTTGAATGCTACATTATCACTGATTATTATAGGCTATTTTTTTTTCTTTTTTTTTTCCACCCGTGCGAAGCCGGGACGGACCGCTAGTATTGTATAAAAATGTAAGTAAAAAAAATATGAATGTAAAAATTTTTTTTTTTTACTTTGAACTATCTGTCGAAGTCTGAAACTGAAGTTGGTGCACGCAAGTTTGCAGACGCTACTTTGTATACAATGAATGAATGAATGATATTATGTTTATCTGCAAGAATATAGGTAGCTAAAATAAGTTCTTAAGATCTATGGGTTCACTTATTCGACATTTCAGCCGTGCAAATATTTAAATTTTACATCTTGATTATACCTGTAGCATGCAGTACAGATTTAGACAAATTTGTACACATGGACCACCATGAGAACGAATGAATCCATACTGGAGGAACTCAAAATTACTAAGCGGCTATCTACAATATGCCAGGAGCGTACCCTCAGCTTTTTCGGATATATTATGCGTTCACGTGAGCATGGTCTGGAAAGGCTTATGTAACTGGACCGGGTGAAAGCAAATCGCGCTGAAGGCAGACCAGCAAGATAGTCAAACGCGTTCAAGAAGGCTGTTGGACGCAGCATCTACCCAGCGGTCCACACTGCGGAAGACCGCGTACAGTATTCCCAAATTAATAATGCGCATGCAGATCTTCGCTAATTGTCGTATTCCCGGAAACACAAAGCACAAAACACATAATTCTACTAAATTATGCATGAAGAACATGCACTTAACCACACTATATACATATCGTCTTCCGACCCTCGGGGAATACGACCGTTGCCCGAACAGTGACGAAGAGTTCTATGCGCATTATCACTTTGGGAGACCTGTAACTGAGAGACGCTTCGTATGTGCTTGCGATCCTCAGCATTGAGGGAACGAAGAAGAAGATTGAAAAACAACGTCTCTGCAGCACATAGGCCTGTGCGACCACAGATATAAATAGACCTAAATAACACAAGTATCACGATCTGTATGAAAACCAAGCGTGCCATTTTTTTACTACCTACTATGACGTCACAAGCGCTCTTTCTCACACACGCTCACCCAGCCAGCAGTACACAGGACTGAGCGCGAAAGTGGCGGCTTACGATTTTTGGACGTAAGCTGGTGCGATTTTTGGCACGCGAAGTAGTTGCTCTTGCGTTATCTAGGTGTATCTTTATCTGTGTGTGCGACACTCTCTTTCTAAAAGAAGATGTGCCATAATAACGCCACTGTTTGTCTCTGCATCACCCAAAGGTTGACTGGTAGAAAATGCCTATGGCATTAAGTCCGCCTCTGTACATTTATGTGCTTGAAGTATTAAATAAATAAATAATGGCAGGGTTATACTGCGAATGTTACTTCAAACAATAAACTGGTTCATATCACTCCACGATTTTTTTTTCACGAGCTTTTGTGGTCCAGTGGTAACAGTCGCGACCTACGAGTTGTAGGTCGTAGATTAGAACCCAGACAGGCGCTTTATTATTATTATGAGCCTGTTATGTCCCACTGCAGGGCAAAGGCCTCCCTTCCGTCTTTCCATATTCTCCTGTCTCTTGCTACATCTGGCCAATCCTTTAGATAGGCGTCCAATTCGTCACGCCATCTCTTTCTGGGAGTACCGCGTCGAAGAAAAAAAAAGATAGGCGCTTTACTTTGTGTAAATTATTTCATCACCACTGCTCTCAAAACGGTGAAGGAAAACGTGAGGAAACCGGCGTGTTCTAGAACCAAAAATTCGAAGACATGTGATCTACCATCCCGCACTGGGCCCGCGTGGTGGATTACGGCCCACTCGCTCTCACAGAGAGGAGGCCTGTCTCCTACCAGTGGGAACATTATAGCCTGAAAATCCTGCGATTTTTGGATGTCACTGAAGATGCAATAAGAGAAAGCCTCGAAAATACTTTCGCTTCAAAGTAGTTATAATTAAATATTTAGATAAAGATTAAATCCTACTAATATTATAAATGCGAAAGTTTGTGAGGATGGATGGATGTTTGTTACTCTTTCACGCAAAAACTACTGAACGGATTTTGATGAAACTTTACAGTAATATAGTTTATACATCAGAATAACACATAGGATACTTTTTATCCCGATATTCCCACGGGATCGACACATAAGCGGGTGAAACCGCGGGGCGCTGCTAGTTATTGAATAAATAATGATGCACCTTGTTTAGCAGACAAATTGGAAAATATTAATTATGCATAAACTTTCTTTCCTATACAAATTCGAAAGCTATCATTAACTTACATAATACATTAAACAGACACCTCAAGATAAATCAGAAGAATGTCGGATTACTTAATTGATTAACAACTTTAAATCATCATCTGCCTAGCCTTTTCCCAACTATGTTGGGGTTGGCTTCCAGTCTAACCGGATGCAGCTGAATACCAGTATTTTACATGGAGTGACTACCTATCTGACCTCCACAACCCTTTACTGGGTAATACGATATCCCTTGGTAAGACTGGGTGTCAGACTTTCGGGCTACTGACTACCCGTAACAACTGTCAAAGGTCCATGAGTGACAGGACCAACAGCTTAGCGTGGTTTAGCCTTTTCAAGGCACGGAGGGGTCTCTGTATGTAAAGATGATCGCCCATCCACAGACCAACCGCGGCCAGAGTAGCTTAATCTGGTCGATCAACCTGTATGGCTGTTATTATTTAGCCACGGAATCGGGTTTTAAGATATTACAGAATAAAAAAAGCATAGTTTGCTTTGGTAAATTAATTAAAATGTGAAGAGGAAAAATATTAATGAATTTGTCATTCAGTAGGTGCTTGAGGAAAATATTATGTCTAATAAATCAATGACCATATTAAACAAGTGTGAGAACTCTAACACAAGTTTTTTTGACTTATAGATTAATTTATGACAAGCAGCAACCTAAAACACACTTTCAATAACAATCTGAATCATTTTGAATTATGTCGCTATTCCATTGCTTCATATGTTCGATTAATAATAATAATAATATATATTTATTTGCATAAAAACACGGTATAAAAAGATGATAAAAAGTACAATTTTAGAACAAAGACATGTTTTGCCAATATAATAGGCATGCAAATTTTTCAGTATGTAATTAACATTGTCAATGAAATCTTTAATACTATAAAAACTATCAACAGATAACCATTCGTACATTTTATTTTTAAATAACTTAGTATTTAAATTTTTGAGATCATTTGGTAACTTATTATATAAATGTACACACATTGCAAGACAGCTTTTATTATATTTAGTTAGCCTTGGAATCTCACTTAGTACGAGCCTGTTGGGGTCTCGTCGGTTTCGGACATTAATATCATCTGCTTTGATAAATCAATTCTGATGCTTTCTGACAAACATACATATCTCATAGATATAAAGAGACGGTAACGGTAACAAACCAAGTTCTTTGAATATAGGTCTACATGATTCGTCTGGTTGGAGCCCATAAATTGCTCTTATGCATTTTCTCTAGGCAACTCTATTATGATCAGCGCTGTTACCCCACATTATTAAACCATATCGTAACAACAACTCGACATAGGTGTGATACGATGTTATTGCCGTTTTAATGTTAGTTACGCTTCTAAGCCCTTTGAGTGCACATACAAACTTATTTACTGTTTTAGAGACATCATCAACATGTATTTTCCAGTTGACATCTTGGTCTATAGATAAACCTAGAAATTTTGTTTGTGTTACTTCTTCAATTCTAGGTATATTTAGATTTATGTTGTATTTAGGATTATTTGATTTATTAAACTGTATACAGATGGATTTATTTAGATTTATTGATAAGTTATTTTTGTTTCGCCATTCATTTAGTGTTGTTCATGTCAGTCTCATGATCATTAATTGTGTTATTCTTTCTATCCGATGTAACAATAATGTGTCTGCTCAACAATGTAAATAATGCAATGAATGTTATTGAACTGTCAAAATGAAAGCCATTGCTACTGATAGCGTGTTACACAATTTTTCATACTTGTGCGCAGACCGCAATCTATGTAGAAGAATGAAAAATTACCTGAGCTAAGCTAGACTAACTTAACTTAGCCCTTAGTCTGCAACCTGCTTTAAGCATTTATTTTAGCAAAGCCATTTTTTAAAGGTTTTTCATTCTGAATTGCATAGAACTGAGACTGTCAGTTAGTCAAGAATGTTGAAGCTGATTGCCCTTTCCAAGGCAAAGGTACCTATGGATTGTGTTACCTAGATGGAGTCGCCAAATATTTGGACAGAGTTGTCACAGTCCAGTATAACTATTTATTTAAAAATTTTCTGAGAATTTTGAGAATGTGCTACCTACTAGTAATCCAGAAAACATGACTGATAGGTCTTTATTCTACCGAGTTGGCAAGTCTGAGAGGTCTTGATGTGAGGAATTTAGCATTGTACTTGACCACTTACTATTACCACCCCAAAATTGATGCAAGCAGAACTGAATGTGTTACACTTACAAAGTATTGAGACACAAAATGATAGTTCTCAGATTGCGAGATGCCAAAATCTAATAATTAAAAACCAGTTTTTCAATTTCACAGAACGAAAATGTTCCCGACTGCAAAGCAATGTCACGATTCAGAAAGAAATAATCCAAAGAATGTACCAAAACAATAGAACCATTATACAACATAGAATTGGTGAACTAAAACTTTCACCGGTTCTAAAAGATGATTGTTATCTCCAAAATTATAAATGTGATGATGACAAAAAAAAATAAGACATTCTACTTCGAAATTTTTCGTCGTTTTTCTAACATAACTTTACACTTACCTGAGTTAATTAATTACGCGCGAACGGACGTCAGCAATACTATGAAATCACATAAACAGCCTGAATTACGATAAGGCTTTGATAAAAGTAAATATTGTAACAATCTTTGTTCTAAGGTTCCGCACGTTCGTACACACAATATGGTCACCGCGACACAGTTGCTCATGTGATATTTACAGCTGATGTGTAAAAAATGAACAAACAAACACGCACGCGACACAATTTAAGCAATATTCACTACGAAATCGAGTGTTCGTTTTAATATTGTTATTCGATCGGTTGGCAATCGTCCCGAAATTCTTTTGAATTGATTGATTTGATTGTTCCATTCATGTTGAAATAGTTCGTTCGAGAATGTTATTGAATGAATGATTGAATGAATGAAGTAGGAATGCGTTCGAATTCATGGTCAAAAAATTACAATAGCCAGAGATTACGATTATATCACCATTCATCAATATCATTCTGCTGTCCTTAGCCCAATTTATTATATTTATTATAAATAAATCAGTAATATCAAAACATTTTCTAAAACAAAATTAGTGAGTTATGTATTGAGCTTATAAGGCTTGTTACACACGTACCACAATCACACCATAACCACACCACAATCACAATAGGTACAGAGGCCAGCACATCAAGCTACCCCAATCTGTCAAATTTCTTTGATAGATTTTCAACTTTACCTCAAAGGAATAAGGTTCATATTCAATTGGGAAAATTTGACAGATTGGGGTAGCTTGATGTGCTGGCCTCTATAACAACAAATACACATTGTAGATGGTCGGACCGGTCGGACCTCTAAAACTGTTATTATTAGAAAGTTTTTTTTTTTTTTTTATAATTTAGTTTTAGATGTATTCGGGCCAAATTTCAAGTACCGATAATTTAAAGATCAGAAGAATAAGTTTTTTGATGTGATAACGTCTTTTAAATCGATGAACACCGGCTGCACGCACGAAAAAGTGTCACGTTCCGCTTCAGCCTGAGTCTTTTATTCATCAATGTTTCTTTATGACGTTATGTAAAACTATCGCCCGTAAACCGAATTTACAGACCACCAATTTTTTTATTCCTATGAACTATAACTCCCTCTTCAACCACACTAGAGTCAATTAAAAAAAAAAAAAAAACGAGTGTGCTTATGACCACACGACTGAAGTGAAACTTCTTTCGCTCCATCTGTATGTATATATATATATATGTGTGTACAATATATACATGTATACACATATACATATATTAATTTTCTACAAATATTTAAATTTATTTCATGGTTTCATTGGTAAATTAATATTTTTGCATAGATCTTCTATTGCTTAGATATACGGAACATATTTGGCTATGAGAGGAAGAGAGAAAGAAAATGTGCGCGCGCACTGCTGTCTCTTGCTTATATCCCCCACTTAACTTCCATTCGCCTTGCCCGATCACACTTTTCGTAACGCTTACGTCACGCGTTCGCCAGCTTACTCCCCAAGTCAAGCGTGCGTAAAGAAGTTTCACTTCAAAAACGAGTGTGCTTATGACCACACGACTGAAGTGAAACTTCTTTCGCTCCATCTGTATGTATATTTCATTTACTAGCTGTAAGAGAAAGAGAGAAAGAAAATGTGCGCGCGCACTGCTCTCTCTTGCTCCTACACTGTGATACAGACAATAAGCCTGCAGTGTGCTTAGATATACGGAACGTATTTGGCTATGAGAGGAAGAGAGAAAGAAAATGTGCGCACGCACTGCTGTCTCTTGCTTATATCCCCCACTTAACTTCCGTTCGCCTTGCCCGATCACACTTTTCGTAACGCTTACGTCACGCGTTCGCCAGCTTACTCCCCAAGTCAAGCGTGCGTAAAGAAGTTTCACTTCAAAAACGAGTGTGCTTATGACCACACGACTGAAGTGAAACTTCTTTCGCTCCATCTGTATGTATATTTCATTTACTAGCTGTAAGAGAAAGAGAGAAAGAAAATGTGCGCGCGCACTGCTCTCTCTTGCTCCTACACTGT
This sequence comes from Globia sparganii, assembly GCA_949316385.1. Taxonomy (NCBI): domain Eukaryota; kingdom Metazoa; phylum Arthropoda; class Insecta; order Lepidoptera; family Noctuidae; genus Globia; species Globia sparganii. Next base: position 10,019,822 of record OX438680.1, read on the forward strand.
GATACAGACAATAAGCCTGCAGTGTGCTTAGATATACGGAACGTATTTGGCTATGAGAGGAAGAGAGAAAGAAAATGTGCGCACGCACTGCTGTCTCTTGCTTATATCCCCCACTTAACTTCCGTTCGCCTTGCCCGATCACACTTTTCGTAACGCTTACGTCACGCGTTCGTCAGCTTACTCCCCAAGTCAAGCGTGCGTAAAGAAGTTTCACTTCAAAAATATTTTGTAACATTTCCATTTCCTTACTTTATGATTATTAATACTATAATTTTCCCTCTACTTATTTAATATTTTCTCTCAAAAATATGAATTCCATGTTTCAAGTTACGGGTAGTCTGATTCAGACTACTCGTTAAAATTCTTTAAAACACCTTTCAAACCCCCTCTGACGGGTAGTTTCGAAATATGCATATACAAACTTTATTATTTACTTATGCAAGTATTTGTGCAAAGTTTCAAGTCTACTATCCGAACGAATAAAATTTTTTATACAAATTAAATCTCCACTTTTTACCCCATAAAATAAATATTAAATTTCCTAAAACCCCTTCTTATTGCTCACCACGTGCCGCCTACAATTTAAAAGGGAGTATTGTGCAAAATATTATATTCCTATGACTACGAGCGAGATGTCACACTTGAAACCTATCGTTATTTATAGAAACAGAAACATTGATGAATAATTAATGTGTTTCAAGCCAACGCTTGGGCCGCATTGAGTTAATTATGAGTTAGTCATTGTTGGGCTGATCGTGCCTCTCTATCGCTTGTTCCCACTGACATACAAATTGTTCCGCGCTCTCGCTTGCACGCTCAGGCGGCGGAACGTGACACTTTTTCGTGCGTGCAGTCGGCACTCATCGATCTATATGACGTTATCACGTCAAAAAATTGTTTGTTTTTTCTTTCCTTTGAAAATATATTGTTGTATTGTAATATTACATTTCTGTGTTGTATTATGTTTTAGTAATGAGGTGTGAAATTGAACGCGCCGCAATATTTAGAGTGTCAAGACGAGGCGTTCCAGTATATTATGTTTAGTATGTATTCAATCATTCAATCAGATCCTTTGAATTGTATATGGTCTCTCTCTCTCTCTATAATCCATTTTAGTGTGCTAGAAAAAGGTGACAGAAATGTAATAAATTTTCTAAAATAATCTGACTACATCAATCGTAAATCGTAATCTTTCTTCTGTGTATGTGTTTACGTTGTCGTAAAAGTAGTGACAATAACGTAGACATTTCTCTGTCTACGGACAATAATGACAATAATGTAGTGAAATTGAATATTCTCGCACAATTAGTAATCTGAAACTGCTTTTATTATTCAAGGCAACTATCAGTAGAAGATTTTCAACAGAAAGTTAAAAATTATTAAATAAAATAACCTTCAAACATGGACGACCCAAATCAAAAACCGAAAACAGAAGATAAAATCGAATTTAAGAAGCCAGTGCTATTCGGGCGCATCGGGAAATTGCCGAAAAAGGTAAAGAGTGAGCTAGAAAAAGGGTCAGAAGAAAAACAAGTGGAAAAGCCTATCGAAAAGTCTTCAGAATCATCAACATCTAAAAGTTCCTTACCACCTGCGGTACTTTTAAAAGAACTTTCGACGCCTATCCCTTACAAAGAGCCGAAATGGTCCGGGATTTGCCCAGATGGTGAGTGGTTGCAGGTCTTTTATACTCCTAATGTTACGTTTTTCTAGTTATTATGTACTCATACCCCAGATTCATATTTTGTTTCTGTTGACAATTTCTTGTGATTGCTTACTTCTTCTCCCCTTTTCTTAGTAACTATTTCCTTCATCTGATTAAACATAACATAACACTGTTTGTCTCTGCATCACCCAAAGGTTGACTGGTAGAAAATGCCTGTGTCTTTAAGTCTGCCTCTACATTTGTGTGTTTAAAATATAAAATAAAATAAATAAATAAATGCATACTGTCTCTGTTCGATTGTGGGTAAAAAATAAATAATAATAATAGTTACCTTTATAAGAACACCTATTGTTTTTCATATTTAAATTTTCTACTTTTGGCACTATGATTTTTTCCCCCTTTTATAGGTACATGTACATATTTTTATTTCTTCAAGTCTGTTAGCTTATTATGTAAATATTATCTTGTAATTTATATCTCAGGTCCCGAGTATGCCCTGGAGGTGCTCAAATCAGGCATGATCATGGATAAGGTGGACTTGATGAACAAACCGTACTATGTCTTTGGAAGACTAGCCAACTGTGATGTTGTAATGGCACACCCAACCATATCCAGGTGAGGTTTTTTTCTTTGTATTTGCATAATGAGCAGATGAGTTGTAGGAATATCTGGCAGGGAAGAATCAGGAGCAAATCTCTTATTAATAATTCAGCTCTCTACAATTTATAGAATTGTAGGATGTTGCGTCTTTTGAGTCTGCTGACACAAGCTGGTATTGTGAGTTGAGTGGCCAATTGGTTGGGGTAACTCTCCAGTCTGGACTTGTACTTTTGCGAGCATGAACTTATTTCTTCCTTGACCCCTAAGACGACCTACTGTCTGTGATGACTCCGTTTTCTTGCTCAGGTGTTCCTGGACTTCAGCATTCCTAATAAACCACAGCGAATTTGATATCTGTTTTAAGATGTTGTTCTGAGTTCTCTGAATCATGTTGATATTTGAGCCACAAGTGGAGCCCCACAATTGAATGCCGTAAGTCCAGAGGGGTTTTAATTTGGTCTTATACATGAAAATCTTACTGTCTATGGACAGCTTGAAATTCCTACCAGGAGCCAGTCCATGCCTTTTTGTATCTAATGTTGAGCTCTTATCGTTTTGTTTATGTGTTTCCTCCATATCAGTCACTGGTCCAGATACATACCAAAGTTTTTGACACTGTCGCTTTGTGGGAGTTGTCTATGTCCAATCCAGGTTAGGAAGGGCAGCGTGATTGTCCGAAAGGGTTACCGCTGCCCTGGAACATAAAGGGCTACGGAAGGAACACGGGTGGGTTTTAGTCAGTAAGAGTCTGACACTCCTGCTCCACAGAGGGGTCATTTGATCCGAAAGGGTTACCGCTGCCCTGGAACATAAAGGGCTACGGAAGGAACACGGGTGGGTTTTAGTCAGTAAGAGTCTGACACTCCCTCCTGCTCCACAGAGGGGTCATTTGATGATTTCCCATCCACAAAAAAAAGTGAGGTATAAAGAGATTTTTATAATTATTCTTGTATATTATTTGATGATTCTTATTCAAAGTCCTGCCTCGTTACTTCAGTGGTTGAAAGTGTTACTGCTGACCTTGAGGTCCTGGGTTTGATTTCCAGTTAGGGCAGTGTTATTCGGTTTTCCATTACGAATTTCTCAGTAGCAGCAAGGAGTCTGGATTCGTGCCTGATTGATGCCAATAGGCTTGCCCCCTATTACATGGGACTTAAACATAACTGTCGAAAGGGCATACTATAGATGCACTCTGCCTAATCCTTCAGTGAATACAACCGGTCTATTCTATAAACCCTCACCGTGAGAACTTAGGTTATGTGTACTGTCACTCAATTCCATCCTATAGTATACAATGTGTAACGTTAAATGCGCATAACCTCATACACCCCAATTGAGTTAAAAGCATAATACAATGACCAAAACTATTTTTTTAAAGCTATATATTTTTAATAAGAAAATCGTGTTGATCCTAGCATTAGTTTAAGCATTCAAAATTGAGTCTTATTACCTTATATTAAGACTTAATTTTCTTTGGCTCAATCGGCGGATAGTATGGCAAAATACATAATTTAAAAAAAAAAAACCTATATTAAAATTACTGAAATCTATTCAGTAGTCAATTATGAACAAACTATTTTCAGGTTTTGCGCATTTAACGTTACACGTTGTATACAATATGAGGATTGTAAATACTATCAGAAAGTGTTTGTCTTTTTGGCAGCACAACTAATGCAATGGATTCTATCTACAAATGATCATCCTGAGTGTTTTAATCCACTGGATAACAATAAACTGTGGTCACTAATTAGTTTTTCAACAATTACTTTCCTTATTTTCAAGGCACCACACCGTCCTGCAATACAAAGCCTTTGCTGAAGAAGGGGAGCCCCCCTGCGGCTGGTATCTCTTCGACCTGGGCAGTACACACGGCACGTTCCTCAACAAAGACCGCGTGAAAGCCGGTCATTACACCAGAGTGAGGGTCGGCCATCAGATCAAGTTCGGTAACAGTACCAGGACTTATATTATGTTGGTGAGTTTATCTTAAGTTTAATAACTTTTAAAATAATTGTCAAAATACTGCACTTTTCTCAAAGAGTTGTCTCGGCATGGGTCCAAAGATTTACAGTAAACTACCAAAATCTTTAAAAAGCATGACCAACATATACCATTTTATCGCAACTTAAGAAATTCTTGATTGAAAAGGCTTACTACTCTATCAATGAGTTTTTAGATGATAGAAGCATAAAATAAAAAAAATGTCCGATCCACTTGTTATTGTTTACTTGTTTGAAACAGTTTTATTTAGTTTGTAGTTTTTTTACGCCTAATTTGTACGCCTTGCAAGGCAAAACATAGTGATACAACGCAAATATACCATGTACCAATTATGGTACATGGTATATTTGTTTTGTTGAACATAGGTTAAAATACTTTGACTTTGAAAAGAAGTCACAGTTACATCTTGTATATTTAAGTATGCATACACACGTCACGTTGTTGTAGTATAAAACTGATTTACATCCGTCACCTCATACATCAGGTCCAGTTGAAAACCAGCGTCAGGCACTAGTTGTCTGGCATTTTTTCTGAACTGGGCCTTTTTGGCGCAGCCGTGAGGCACACTCTCCTGCTAATTTCTTACATCGGATTTTACACTTTTTTATTTGTTTTTATCTGATGTATGTTTCTGGCGCACTGTGTGTCTTTTAGTCTCCTAAATAAATATATTTTCAAGCTTTCTGCATCACATTCGTATATTTTGTACGAAATCAGGATTTCTAACATAAAAGCATGTTCACAGGGTCCAGATTTCGACTGCGAAGGAGAATCAGAGCTCTCAGTCACAGAAATCAAGAGAAGATCACAAGACATGAAGATAGAGCGAGACAGAATGATCAAAGAAGCCGTGGAACAGAGGGAGAGGGATAGAAAGGAGGAAGAAAAGAGAAGGGAGGAGCAAGGAATTGATTGGGGGATGGGTGAGTAATCCTAACTATCCTAACTAATATTATAAATGCGAAAGTAAGTTTGTTTGTTACTTTTTCACGCCTAATCCAGTGAATCAATCATCATGAAATTTTGGACTTAAGGTACCTTTCATCTAGAAAGAAATACTGTTCCCGAGGAAAATAACAATAATTTTTGGCTGTTACAATTACTTTAGGACGCTAGATGGCGCTACGTGTCTTTCGAATCATGATTGAAATATGACCCGACTTTCTGAGCAGTATTCTAACAAAAGTTATAGGCTTGTATGAATTCACGATATTATTTCAATTATTAGTATTATGCCTATAGGATTTGGATAAAATTTGACACACAGATAGTTTATTATACACTAGCGGCCTGTCCCGGCTTCGCACAGGTGGACATTTATTTTTTAAACATTTTATTTTTTTTTGCAATTAAAATAGCCTATATTAATCAGTGATAATGTAGCATTAAAATGGTGAAAGAATTTTTAAAATCGGTCCGGTACTTTTTGAGCCAATTCGTTACAAACATACATACAAATCTTTCCTCTTTATAATATTATAGTATAGATAGACTAGCGGCCTGTCAAATGGTGAAAGATTTTTTAAAATCGGTCCAGTACTTTTTGAGCCAATTCGTTACAAACATACATACAAATCTTTCTTCTTTATAATATTAGTATAGATAGACTAGCGGCCTGTCAAATGGTGAAAGATTTTTTAAAATCGGTCCAGTACTTTTTGAACCAATTCGTTACAAACATACATACAAATCTTTCCTCTTTATAATATTAGTATAGATTAGTATAGATAACACATATAACACATAGGATACTTTTATCCCGGTAATGCGTTTCCATGGGATAATTTCCGGCCTCTAGGCGGGCTAAGTGGCGGGCGAAGCTATTCACCACCATCCGACAGGCTATCGTATCGAAAATGACACATTTCGATAGCTTGCTTTGCCTAGGTAGACGACCGCTATTCTTCCGACAGCAAACAGCTGTGTTTCTATTTTATTTAAACTGACAAAATTTTCGGGTTTTTGACTTGCGAACAGCGTTTAGAGGACTCCTACGATAACATGAATTGATGTTCGATACGGTGCGGAAGCGTATCGAGTGCTTGTGAATAGCTATGCTGGACAACTCGACACAAGTTGTCCAGGGGCCCAAGTCTGCTATTTTTATAAATTCGCAATCCAACACGATCCCATTGTCATTTTGCTAAAAGTTCGTAATCTGCTCAATTCATAATGGTCGATCATTGGTCGGTCAATGCCCTGAGTAAAACTACCTACTACTAAATTTCATATATTTTTACATATTAGTGTTTGTAATCTGAAGTAGTAAGAAGTTCGTAAATAGCAATAAACATTACATTTATTCATTTTTCATTATGTACGAGATTACCATATTATGCCATTTCTTTCAATGGGGTGTCAGTGGTTGACCATTAGAAAGTCATAATGACGCTAGTATATTAGTAGACTAGCGACCCGCCCCGGCTTCGCACGGGTGCAATACTGATACTAAGTACAGGTATTTCAAGAATGCCAGCACGCGCCGCCGCCGCGGCCGGTACCGCAGCAACCGCTATGTCCCTGCATTTTAAATCTGTATATTCATTTAAATTACATGCTGTAAAGGGCCATATTTGTCTATATTAAATGCACAATGTATTTAAGGTACTTAATTGGATAAGGATTAATGCTGTATTGCTTAAAATCGCTTCGTAATCAAGCCATTATTTCTCGTAAAAAGTAAAGGATAAAAAATGATTATTGTGGGTTATCCCTAAGAGATAGACATATACCATCGCGGACTTTTTTGTAGACCTTTATAAGGAGTACAATACTGTAGTACATTATTTTGACCTATCTCGTAGGGTTCAGCCAGCGTTTGAAAAGTAAGCGCAAAAAAATGCGTTTATTTACGACATCACATGCATGCATGTATTATATATATAAACCTTCCTCTTGAATCACTCTATCTATTAAAAAAAGCCGCATCAAAATCCGTTGCGTAGTTTTAAAGATCTAAGCGTTTAAAGGGACAGAGAAAGCGACTTTGTTTCATACTATGTAGTGATTACCAAACTTGTCAAAATCGACAATTATGAAATCAATGATAGACCATTCTGACACTATTGTAATAGCAGACTTGAGGCCCAATTCGAGATGTTTCGTGGTCGAGTTGTCGTGATACCCCCTAGCATCCGTGAAGAACAGACAATTGTCCCTTCATTGTAGTAGATCAAGAGGTTCTGTTATGACACTTATGTCTTTGCAGGCGTTCTTTATAATAAACAGACCACTGTCTTATGGCAAACTTGCCAACGGAACCCTACCTGGAATTTGTTATCAGCCGCCTATCAAAAACTTGCCATTCCCAATTTCTCATCATCTTTCCTTCCATTTCCACAGGCGAGGATGCTGAAGAGGAACCTGACTTGGCAGAGAACCCTTACGCCGTCACAGCGAACGAGGAGTTATATCTTGAGGACCCCAAGAAGACGCTGCGAGGCTACTTCGAGCGCGAAGGTCACGAGCTCACCTACAACTGTGACGAGAGGGGCGTGGGGCAGTTCATGTGCAGGTGAGGAACTGCTTCATCATCAGCTTATCCACTGCTAGACATAGGTCTCAAAAAGACATCACTCTACTTGATAATGTACAGACGCCAGCAGGTCAACCTACCCCAATCTGTCATATTTCTTTGATAGATTTTCAACTTTAGCACAAAGGAATAAGGTTCAAATTCAATTGGGAAAATCTGACAGACTGGCCTCTGTACAAAGAAGGGCAACCAAGATGTTTCGCACCATGCGTAATCTACCTTACGAACAACGCCTCGAAGAGCTTGGCCTTATCACACTGGAAAAGCGCAGGCAAAGGGGTAGGCTCATTGAGACGTACAAGATACTAACAGAACACTACGAAGTGCCCAGCCTTCAAGATCTCTACACACTGAATGCGAATACACATTTGCGTGGGCATTCCCTAAAGCTATGGGAAAATTCATAAAAAAAGCCCTTGAAGCAATTCTTGTCTAACCGAGTTGTAACAGCATGGAATAGGCTCCCGGAAAATGTTGTGACGGCTCCCACACTGAACTGCTTCAATAATCGACTGGACAGTTTAAGTATCTCCAAGCTATACGATACACACGTGTTATATAGAGCAGTATAAAATATAACTATAACTATATATATACATATATCACCCAAATAATAACCTATGAATGTCAGGAATGTCTCTATAGTTATTTACTGTGTTATATGTGTATGTATGTTCTTTGGTTTTCAGGGAAAGGGTTTTATGAATTAAAGCACAGAAAGACAAGCTAGGCATTTATTTTCAATTAGGCTTGTCAGTAAATAATCAGAAAGCAGTCGTCCGTTCCAAATCTAGGTCATCAAGGAGAAGAAGGACAAGAAACTCCTTGGAAACAATCTTAAAGTAATATATCAACATTTCTCACATTGCCATATATTGGCCATAATATAAAATATACAGAACACCATAGTTATAATAACATCAATTAACTTACATGACATCTGGTCGATCTATTCCACATAATAACGTCACTAATACTAATCAACTGAACATAGGCCGGAGCACCGTTCTGGTTGACGTCTCGAACAAGAACGTCCCTGCCACTCTAAGCTCCCCCTTTTATAGTCATGAACAAACAACTTCGACGTTTCTATCTACCCTCATCCAAAACATCAATGTGGATATCCGTTTGGAATATAATCTATGGTTTGATATATTATTCCTTAATATTTTAACTAGTCTACAGACATACCAAGAGATATTTGTTACAATCCATAATTAGGATAATCTATCACACGCATCAGCTGATTAGCTGCTAGTGTGTCTAACCAAATAATAATAAAAAAATAATAATCTTCATTCTCATTTTCTTGCTCTTATCCAATTTATTAGGAGTGGGCGCAACATATCTTTTTCTTCCATACTTCTCTATTGGTTGTCCCCTTTTTCAGTCTTAAGAGGAAAATGCGGTCGGAGAGACTTTTGAAAAAGTCTAAGTAAAAAGTCATAATTCGAGGTTTGGATCTGGCATATTACCTCCTCCAATATTAGACCCATTTAAAAGATATTACAGAAACTAAATAAGAAGGATATACAGGGTTGTTTGTAAAACACCAGCAACCTCTTAAGAGGTCATTGTACTCATCATTATGAACAACTTTTACTATGGGACCAAACCTGAAATCGTGTAATAAAAATCAGCTGTTCCCTACATTTATCTTCATCTATCTCATCAAAATGTAGGGAACAGCTAATTTTTATTACACGATTTCAGGTTTGGTAGTAAAAGTTGTTCATAATGATGAGTACAATGACCTCTTAAGAGGTTGCTGGTGTTTTACAAATAACCTTGTATACTGTGTCCCTATGTTTTTCTTTTTTCATTAATAGTTTTCAAATTTGTACACTAGGCCTCTGTTGACAGCGGTTTAAATCAGCATTGTTGAGGGTTCTAGTGCTTATAAAAATAATGTATCATCAAAAAGGAACACATAGGGACATACAAGTAGTTAATATGTCAAAATAGACAATCCATAGACAAGTTTAGACGTGATTAAAAAATTGGCTACTAAAAATACGTCAATTCACGTCAGGCGCTGACTAATTTGACAGGACTTAACAAATATTTATCTTCTGTCCTTTTCTTAATGAAATAGAAAGAAAAAGATGCACTGAATTTAAATTTAATTTAGTTTGTGAACAACAGAATCGGAGCCAATATCTCTGAAACGTGACACTTTACTGGCTTTGATTAACTTAGGCTGAATAAGTGGCCGCCATTTAAACAAAAAAAAACAAAATGGCGGACAGCTAGGCATGCCACGCACCTTCAAACGTCTTTTATTTTATACCGAAGTCTTATCAGTTTCATGAAAAACTAGCTTTTGTCCGCGACTTCGTCTGCGTGGGTTTCGTACTTTCCTCAAATAAATTTAACACCCTCTCCACCTCCCCTTGAAAGGTAGTTATTTCGAAAATTATTATAATATAATATAATATAATAATATTTAGTTTAAACTACCTAAGATGTTTCAAATAAACTATCCTCCCTTTTCATCACGACAGGGCTTGTTTTTATTAAAAAAGCATTTGGTACGTTTCCATTTTTATGACATAAAGTTTATATAGGTCCACCCATTTTCGTGTTAATGGAAGTTGGAGTTTCGACTCCTTAAACTTTATTACCCTTTTCCACCCCGGTAGGAGTCGAATAAGTAAAACCTATAAAACTCATACTTTTTTATTTTAAGTAAGTAAGTAAGTAGTAAAACCCTAAAAGTGACAATCTTTATTATTTACTGAGGCAAATGTTGAAAAGTTTCAAGTTTCTTAACCAAAGGAATAAGACCTCCTTTTCACCTTCACAGTTTTTATCCCCATAGGGGCGAAATATTGAAAACACGTTTGGGACGTTTCCATGTCAAGACTCAAAGATTATTTATACTAATTTCCCATTGAATCAAGCCACGCAATAAAATACTCCTCTGTGAAATGGACCACCCCCGTTCACCCCGTTAGGGTTAGATTTTCGAAAAAGCCAGTTACACTTTATTATTTATTTTGGTCTTAAGTATACATAATGAGTTTCGAGTTTATATTATTGGACCGCGCGATAAAATTCTTCCATACAAACTGACACCCTCAATCTCCCTCTAGAGCAGAAAAACATAAAATGACAAACTATAATTTACTTAGATAACTATTTGTGCCAAGTTTTAAGCTTAAATTCATTCATACCATTTTTTTGGAGTAAATCAAGCTACGCAATTATAATACCGGCCTTAAAAATCGAATTACCACTTTTTACCCATCAGGAGTCTACTTTCGAAGACCCATTTCTTATTACTTACATATCCAAATATTCCTTCCAAGTTTCAAATTTATTAACCAAATGAATAAGATTTTTCATATAAAGTTTTTTCCCACTTTTCACTCCCACACAGGAGGAAGTTTGAAAAAACGTTTGGGATGTGTTCATAACTTGGCTCAAAGATTATGTCCAACAATTTTTGAGTTAATCAAGCCACGCAGTAAAATGTAAAATTAAGTACCCCTTTTAATCCCGTTAGGGGTAGATTTTCGCAAAACCCTGATAAATGTTATTATTTACTTTTGGTCTTAAGTATAAATACTGAGTTTCGACTTAATCGGAATACACGTTAAAATTCTTCCATACAAATGTTGACACCCCCTAAGCACCCTTTAGGGGGTAGAGGTAGAAAAGCAAAAAATGCCAAACTTCATAATTTACTTAGATAAGTATTCATGCCAAATTTCAAGTTTATTAACCAAATGAATAAGATTTTCCATGTAAGCTGTATCCCCACTTTTCACACCCACAGGGATGGAATTTTGAAAAATCGTTTGGAATGTGTTCATTACTTGACTCACAGATTATTTATACCAATTTTCGAGTTAATTAAGCCAGGTAGTAAAATCCTGCCCTGTAAAATAAACTACCCCATTTCTCCCCGTTGGGGGTAGATTTTCGAAAAATCCTGATACACGTAATTCTTTATTTTTGGTAATTAGTATAAATACTGAGTTTTGAGTTAATCGGACTGCGCGTTAGAATTCTTCCATACAAATTTTGACACCCCCCAATCCCCTGTTAGGGGGTAGTTTAGAAAAACAAAAAATGCCAATTTTTATAATTTACTTAGATAAGTATTCTTGCCAAGTTTCACGTTTATTAACCCAAGGAATAAGATTTTTCATACAAACTTTCATCCCCTATTTAATTCCCTTAGGGGTTGAATTTCAAAAATTCCTTCCTTATTCCCCGTCTACATTATAAAGGGAACTTCTGTGCAAAATTTCAGCTTTCTAGGTCCAAGGGTTTAGGCTGGGCGTTGATGAGTCAGTCAGTCAGTCAGTCAAGACTTCTCTTTTTATATATATAAGATCAAATTTACAATTGGCGATTTTGCTATCGGCCCGCTTTTAACCACACATTTCCTTTGACCCAGGGTTGAGTTGCCCATCGACGACGCCCGGGGCAACCCCGTCATCGCAGAGGTAATCCACAGAGGGAAGAAGAAGGAAGCTGTCATCGCGTGCGCACTAGAAGCATGCCGGATATTGGACAGGGCCGGCCTCTTGAGGCAGTCCAAACATGGTAAGGAATATTCATTGGATTCACTTATCTATAATCATTACTACCTCGCTGCGGGCGTGCGGGCACAACGAACATTTTTTGTGATTCCTTCCCTTTTATTACCTCGTCCGCGTGAAATTTCTTGCTCTACCGACCCACCCCGTCGCATCGTGTCGCCTGCCCGCGCTATTCGTTCGCTTAGCGTTAGTTTTTTTTCTCTCTTTACTCGGCTCCGAAGAGTCGTAGCGTGATGTTAATAGGTAATACGGGCTGGTGTCCGCAACTCCACGTTAATGCGCGTGTTTGGCGTAAATATTATATTTTATTATTTACCGTGATGTTAAATAAGCCTATAGATTTCCTCAAGAATTGGGCTAAATTAATTTAAAAATATTTTTTCAAATACCAACCGGTATTTCCAGAGATAAGCGCGTTCAAACAAACAAACTCTTCAGCTTTATTATTTGTATACTAGCTTCTTCAAATCTAATTTTTTTGCTTCCCCGACCCACCCCGTCGCATCGCATCGCCTGCCTGCACTATTACTTCGTTTCCCTTATCGTTCTTTCTGATTTATTTTCTGTTTGCTCGGCTGCTAAGAGTTATAGGGTGCTGTTAATTAAATTGTTAAAATCCAACTGGTACATCCAGAGAATAGCGCGTTGAAAAACAAACAAAATCTTCAGCTTTATTATTAGTTTATTAGTATAGATAGATAGATAGATAACAAAAACTTTTTCCAAAAAAAAACAACCGACTTCCAAAAAAAGCACTACAAAGTGAAAAATAACTTTGATTACGGAAGTCGCTGTCGTTGGTTCCGCATTTTCGTTTGTTGACACCGACTTTCGAAATTAAAGTTATTTTTCACTTTGTAGTGTTGTTTTGGAAGTCGGTTGTTTTTTTTTGTAAAAGTTTTTTATTTTTCACTTTTTAGTTGGCCAGTTTGTAACTCATCTATCATCACCTTTAAAAAATATACTGCTTTTCCCGATGCAGGGACGTTAAAGGTTGAGGAGTTCTCCTTGTAAGAACCAGGAAACTGGAGCTGATTGAGAAGTCACCATCAGCTCCACTTCACGATACGCATTGTGCTTAGCAACCAGATTAAAGTACCTAATCCTAAAACCGCATAAAATTCCCACCACCATGTATTAAGCTATATTCTTGCAAATAAAGAAATCATTCATTCATTCATTCACTCACTCACTCACTCATTCATTCATTCGTTCGTTCGTTCGTTTGTTACTTTTGCAGAATCTCGTCGACGGAAAGAGCGCGACTGGTCAGCAGATGACTTCTACGACTCTGATGACGACACGTTCCTAGACCGGACCGGCAGCGTGGAGCGGAAGCGGAAGTTACGCATGCAGAAACTTGGCGCTGCAGAGAGAGAGCACGAGAAACCCAGGACTTATGACGACCTAGTACGTTGACTATTAGAAAGAAGAAATTAATGTTATTTACATTAAAAAAAAATCTAGTTTTTTTTAATGTTTTCGTACTTAAGAGTAAACTAGTCGCGAGCTCGAACTCACTGGTGGTCATAGTCAAAAAGCACTCTGTCTCACCTGGTTTCGTGTCCGACAGCGCTAGTATCAGTGATGAGCAGTTAGACGCTAGTCTACACGAACAACGTCTAGTTCTCACGCACAGAAACATCGTTCAGAACTAATAGGCGCGTAAAAAAATTCGAAAAATGCTTCGGAAAATCGAGTTTTATGAAAAAACCACTGCATAAACAATTACAAATAAAGCTTATTGTTCTCTTCGATAACTGAGCTTTGTCGGTACGGACTTGTTTTTGAAGTTTTTAAAGTTCTTTTATTACTTATTTACACCCAAAGTTACGTTAAAAATAGCAAGAAAAACGAATCTTTGTTGGCTCATAACTTTTTAATGGCTTATTATTTTACTATTCTGTTTCCGTACAGACACAATTAATAATAATTCAAAACGATATCATGTTTAATTTTGGATGCACAATGTCAAACAGTGGAGTAATATTCTCCCGAAATTTGTATAGAAAAAATATCGAAAAGTGGCACCTTAACCGCCCGACTTTATATCAGAGGGGCAATTCTCGTAATTTTAAGAACGTTCACAGTCTGATCTCAGTCTCAATCTTTCAAAAATACGTCTAATTTCCCTACATTTTGACAAGTTTTCGACATTTGTTTGTCGCCGAGATGAGACTGCGACTAGATTTTGAACGTTTTAAATTACGAGAATTGGACTTCTGTTGTCGTGCCCCCAGCGCCCGGCACAGGGATTCGATTTTTTTTTTGTTTTTCGAATAACTTGATAGAATACAGCGTAATTAATTCAAAAACAGAGTAAACGAGCTGTGATATTTGGTTGTAAATATACGACCCTGGCGAAATGGGCATGAGAATATTTGTCGGATTAATCCGACGTAGGCGGTTAAAAGGTTAAAATCAATCTAGTTTTTTGTAATGTTTTCGTACTTAAAGGGTGTCAACCGCTACCTATTACCAAGTCTTTTTCGTCCTGTCTGTCCTGGCTGTATTTAGAAACGTAATGGTTAGGCTTTTGAAATTTTCAAAGAATACGTGTAATTATAGCCAATTTAACAGAAAACGCGTTCAGCCGATCGATTCTGTAAAAATCTCACCGTGATAACTTAGGTGAAGTGAGGTATTACTAGGGGCAATTCCTAACATCAGGTGGAATGACAGCTCACTTCACCTTAGTTTTCACGGTGAGATTTTTACAGAATAGCACTGCAGTTTCGGAACCTTAACACAGGGGCCAGGAAACGCATTGCGTTTTTCTCTCCGTGCTTTAAAAGAAAGGTATCGAGCAGCAAAAACAAAATCAACTTTATTTACATAGATGTAAGGTTGATATTTGTTTATGTAGAAATAACTGTATTCGACACACCCTAAGCGTTATTTTAAGTGGACTCATACTCTGCCAGGGTCGCGGGTTGTTCGAGAGAGATACCGTGACCCTTGGCACAGGCAACTGAAGGAACACGGGTGGGTTTCAGTCAGTAGAAGTCTGACACGCCCTCCCGCTCCACCCAGAGCGGGAGAAGTTAATTTTGATAATTTTTCACACCCACCCCCCCCAAAAAAAAAAAAAGTGGACTCACACTTGTTCAATTTGTCATGTATGTTACAGCTTAAAGAAATAACAGAAATCGAGACCAAAATCACCTCTGAAGAGAAAATGTTAGAGAAGCTACGATCCTCTGCAGTCAAGAGTCAGCAGAACAGTGAGGATGTGGATGAACTGGACCAGTACATGAATAGCCTGGGCAATCAGGGTCAAAGCATGGCGCAGAAGGCCGAGATCTCCAAGACTAAGGTAAGAATCAGAGCTATAAGATAAAAGTTAAAACATTCATTACCTCTTTCTAGTAAAATTTTATTCGTCTCGTAAATAAATTGGAAACTATAGTTTTGTATAATTTAGAAGCATTTTTTTTTTTAATTTTGTAAATGTAAGAACCATGGATCCATTTATTATAATTTTTTATATTGACTTGAAAGAGCATGGCAGTTGAGAATGTGTCATGCTCACTTAAATGTCTCACTGATGGTGGCGCGTGTGTTGGATCATTCGGTTCCCTTCAAAATGGTTGAGCTGGATGGTGCTGATCCATGCGTCATGTTCGTGAACGGGCGCTGTCAGTTGAGACTGGTCATCTCTTAGCTGCCAGGGCTTCTTTTTAATCTTATACCTATTTTGAATTGTTTCTTCATAACATTGTTCTCACATATAGAAGCAACAAGAATACTGTACTAAGGATTTTGTAATATCTTAATTTAAAAGAGTGTCCTTGGAGTTTCTTGCCCGTTCTTCTCCAAGAGATCTACGTTTTGGAATGGGCAACTAGCTTCAACTTTCTGACTAACTGACCGACTATTTAATTTTGACAATTCAAAAGTGCCTGGAAATGGTTTAATTGAAATAAATGCTTTGAGTTTTGAGTTTTTTTGAATTCTAAGAATTATTATTCCTGTAACGATTGATGTTTCAATAGTCCTATATCTTTTATCTATACTTCTATACTAATATTATAAAGAGGAAAGATTTGTATGTATGTTTGTAACGAATTGGCTCAAAAAGTACAGGACCGATTTTAAAAATTCTTTTACCATTTGAATGCTACATTATCACTGATTAATATAGGCTTTTTTTTTCCACCCGTGCGAAGCCGGGACGGGCCGCTAGTTTGAAGATAAATAAGACGATGGCAACGATTCTGTTGTTCACAATTTAAATTAAATTTAAGTTCAGTGCATCTTTTTCTTTCTATTTCATTAGGAAAAGGACAGAAGATAAATATTAGTTTAGTAGCAAATAATCGCTTATCCACTGCGCCAACCGTGCCGCCAAAATATTCTTTATTTACTTTTTTTTCTTTGTTTATTCTTTACTAGCGACCCGCCCCGGCTTCGCACGGGTGCAATACTGATACTAAGTACAGGTATTTCAAGAATGCCAGCACGCGCCGCCGCGGCCGGTACCGCAGCAACCGCTATGTCCCTGCATTTTAAATCTGTAATATCTTCGAAAATATTCATTTAAATTACATGCTGTAAAGGGCCATATTTATCTATATTAAATGCACAATGTATTTAAGGTACCTAATTGGATAAGGATTAATGCTGTATTGCTTAAAATCGCTTCGTAAATAAGCCATTATTTCTCGTAAAAAGTAAAGGATAAAAAATGATTATTGTGGGTTATCCCTAAGAGATAGACATATACCATCGCGGACTTTTTTGTAGACCTTTTTAAGGAGTACAATACTGTAGTACATTATTTTCACCTATCTCGTAGGGTTCAGCCAGCGTTTGAAAAGTAAGCGCAAAAAAATGTGTTTATTTACGACATCACATGCATGCATGTATTATATATATAAACCTTCCTCTTGAATCACTCTATCTATTAAAAAAAACCGCATCAAAATCCGTTGCGTAGTTTTAAAGATCTAAGCGTTCAAAGGGACAGAGAAAGCGACTTTGTTTTATACTATGTAGTGATTTCTTAATGTGGATTATCAAACTTAAAAATATAAGCTCTTGCAGTATCTAAATAAATCAATTAATATGTCATACTACTGTATCGATATCAATGTCCATTATTAGAAGAGGGGCTTGGGGATAAATAATAACAGCCGCACAGATCGATCGATCAGGTTAAGCTACGCTTGCCGCGGATGGTCCGTGGATGGGTGACCATCTTTACATAGGTAATATGGGCTGGTATCTGCAAACAAAAAAAACCGGTCAAGTGCGAGTCGGACTCGCGTACCGAAGGTTCCGTACAAAGTATGTATGTAATTACAAAATGGTTTTCGGATTTTTTCCTTTACTTCTACTAGATGAAATTGCTTCTTGCCAAATTTCATGATTCTAAGTCAACGTGAAGTACCCTATTACATTTTGATTCCCTTGAGAGTGTCGAAATATACGTTTTTTGCGGCATAAACGGTCGTATATTTTTTTTACGTCAACTTACGAAGTTTGAGTTTTTCACAGCTTCAAGGGACCGCAGACCTGAATATATGGTTTACATTTTAACTCGATACCTCCACGCGTTTCCGAGATAAAGGGTCTTGTCAGACAGACAGACGGATGGACGGATAACAAAGTGATCCTATAAGGCTTCCGTTTTTTTCCTTTTGAGGTACGGAAACCTAAAAAAGATTTATTCAACAGATGAGCATTCAGAAGCTGAAGACGGAGCTGGCTAAGACGCAGCGTCTCTCGGAGCTGGCGCGGCCGGCGCACCTGCCGCCCTTACTCAAGAAAGACGATAAGCTTCACATCAAGCAGGCCAACTCCGTAGTCTATGGCAAGAGGTGACGATTCAATTTATTTACTACTAGCGACCCGCCCCGGCTTCGCACGGGTGCAATGCTGATACTAAGTACACTACATATAAACCTTCCTCTTCAATCAGTCTATCTATAAAAAAAACCGCATCAAAATCCGTTGCGTAGTTTTAAAGATTTAAGCATTCAAAGGGACAGAGAAAGCGACTTTGTTTTATACTATGTAGTGACTAGCAGCGCCCCGCGGTTTCACTCGCATGAGTGTCGATCCCGTGGGAATATCGAGATAAAAAGTATCCTATGTGTTATTCTGATGTATAAGCTGTATTACTGTAAAGTTTCAACCAAATCCGTTCATTAGTTTTTGCGTGAAAGAGTAACAAACATCCATCCAACCATCCTCACAAACTTTCGCATTTATAATATTAGTAGGATTAGTAGGAGTAGGATAGTAGGATTTATATAATAATTGCTTGCTTCACTTACAGTAAACACCAAAGCGCGCAGCAAGCCAACAACATAACATTTAACTAAAAAACTTCATACAAACTTTGGCCCCGATTCTGTTGTTCACAAACTAACCTAAATTTAAGTTCAGTGCATCTTTTTCTTTCTATTTCATTAAGAAAAAGACAGAAGATAAATATTAGTTTAGTCCTGTCAAATTAGTCAGCGCCTGACGTAAATTGACGTATTTTTAGTAGCCCATTTTTAATCACGTCTAAACTTGTCTATGGATTATCTAATTTGACAGGAGTAAACTAATATTTATCTTCTGTCCTATGTAACGAGCGTATTTTCTTTGGACCCGTTCTATCATGAGCTTGTATTTTTGTTCATGTGGATACCATACCAGCACAATCAATACATAACAATCTAGCTTTTGCCCGCGGCGTCGCCCACGTGGTGGTCGGAAATTATCCCAGGGGAACGTACAACCAGGAAAAATATATCGTATGACCTAACCCAGGTCCATCGGCGTGCCAAAGGGCTTTTAAGATACGTGACATACCTATTGTCACGCCATTTTCAAAATGGCGGCCACGCATGTGATCTATACAGGTGATTTTTTTTACCGGTTCCAAATTTTTATAGGGTGTTCTACCCATGAATATGAACATTTTTCACTATGGGACCAACTCTGAAATCACGAAAAAAAAAAACAGCTGTTTCATACAAAAGTTCAATACCTACTTGACCAAAATTTATTAAACAGCAGATTTTTTTTTTCGTGATTTCGGAGTGGTTGTTGTTGGTTGTGGAGGTCAGATAGGCAGTCGCTCATTGTAAAATACTGGTATTCAGCGGCATCCGGCTAGACTGGAAGCCGACCCCAACATATGTAGTTGGGAAAAGGCTAGCAGATGATGATGATTAAGTTGAATAATATCATAATAGGCTTTTCAACTGAAAAAATCTAATTAGTCCGTCAGTTAGATTATCAAAAAATATTTGACCCGTATTTTTTCTTTTCTTACGTAAACCAAAATTGACGAATATACGACGCTTTTAAAATTCTCAATACGTCACACCTTGGTATAATTTTTAGTGCGTTCTGACGTCACGAGCCCCCACTCCCGAGTTTTGGTGCGTTTTATCTTTGTCAATATTCATTGATTTACAAAAACAAGAAATACGTGTCCATTATTTTCCGATTCTGTAACTGACGGACTAAATAGATTTTCAATTTATTGATGGTGGACACCAGCCTATTGGATACAAATTTATTAATAGACTGTACATTCGACGGGCGGTTTTCGTAGTAAGAGCGTTACTGCTGAAGTGCGGTTGACTGTACATGAGAATAGCTCCATTTAAATATACAAGCCTTTCAACTCTACGACTTTACAATACAAAATTACTTTAAATCCTTTTTTCTTTTCCAGAATAAGGCTAAAAGAAGACACAGAGAAAAAAACAAAAATACGAAAAGAAGTGAAACAAGAGGAATCAGAGTTTGTCGAAGAGATGGATTCAGATGACGATTCAGAATCCACCAACACAAGGAAAGAACCCAGTTCAAAAGAAGCAAGCAGAGAAGCAGAGCAGAGGCAAGAAGATACAGAAGATGTTAGAAGAGAGACAGGAGAGCCTGAAATTAAGAAGATGTATGGACCCATGAGACCGCCTGAAAACTATGTGATACCTGAAGATTACTTCGATCAAGAGAGTAATAGAGATTTACCTGAAATTATGGAGAAAGAGTAGTTTAAACGTTATTTAAGTTTAAATATAATTGTTTAAAAAAACTTTTGTTAATTTTTAGATTAATAAAATCACGGTTAAATTAGTAAGCTAACGTGCTGCAAAAGATGCGTCTATTTGTGTATGTAGCAGTTAGATAGTTTCAACCGTAGTGAAGATTCAATTTACTGGGGATTGCTGTCAAAATTGATAAAGAAAATACTCATGTCATTAATCTATTGCCCGCACCAGTCGTATTATAACGACAAATGTTTCCGCGCCCGTGCCGCCGTGTCGTATTTTTACGACTGAGAACCAACGTTCGTTTTGACGTGAATACGTCTTTAACCTTTTAACCGCCCGGCTTCATAACAGTTGTCGTGCCCCTAGCGCCCGGCACAGTAATTCGATTTTTTTTTTCAAATAACCTGATAGAGTACAGCGTAATTAATAAAAAAAAACAGAGTAAACGAGTTGTGGTTCGTAAATATACGAGTCTGGCGAAATGGACACGAAAATATTTGTCGCATTCATCCGACGTAAGCGGTTAAAGGGTTAAAATTGCTTCCATAGTGGGAGGCAAGTAAAAAAAAAACCAATGATAACAAAATCGAGGGATACAGTTTGGTGTTGCAGCTTCAAATCTATCATCTCCATCCTAAATTCAATTAAACCATTGGATAGCTAGAGGATCAAATAATTCATTACGCCAAGTGACGACTGTGACGCATCGCGCGCGGTGGAGGGGAAGCGCCGCCATTTTGAGGTTATTTTGCTGCATATTGAAATTTCCACTTAGTATAACTTTTGATTCGGAAAAGCTAGGACGTTCGTTTAAGTTTCAATCGTCGGCTCTCGTCAAAATATGTCGATTGTATACAAAACATTTATGTAAAATAGTGACAGTGAATATAACGTGTTAAAAAAGCCAAATCAAAATACAGAGATCGTATACGGTTGGAAAGGGCTTCTCAAGAGCAATCGAATGGTACCAATAAAACACCATAAAATCGATTCAAGCAGTGCCGGGAACGTAAAAGAATGAATCCGGCCGAGCGGATCAACCTGTTACCTAAACGTATTCACGTATAACACACGGCCGTGTCTATGACACAGCCACACCCCGTTTTTTAATTCATTGCATCATCGTAGATATTTATTTAGCCCGCTTTTGTCCTCGATCACGCCTGACGGAAAGCGATGGATGCGGTCTATGATGGAACTAGCGTGCCCAGAAGATACGTAAGGCACTGGAAGTCCCACGTATCGACGAAACACAGCAGGCTGCTTGACGCCGGACTGGTAGGAGGGTGGTCGCAAACCAGGCGGGCGTTAGCCCTACCACCGCAAGGGGAGAATTGGCCAGTCTAATAAGGTGTTCGGTGTGACTGTCCAGGATGCACCAAGCGTTCGGTTCAGTTGAGTAACTGGCGGAACAAACTGCGCTACACGAGGAAGCTTCAATGCATCCCTAAAATAGAGGCGTATTTTAGGGATGCATTGAAGCTTCCTCGTGTTAAACTCGATGTGCCTAATTAGGGACGACGAGCAACTTTTTTGTCTCTGTCACTCTCCTCGCCGAAATTTGTACGATGCGCACACGGGAGCGACTGCAACGCTACTTTTTTTTGTAAAATTTTCGGGTCAGCGGAAACCACAGAACACTAATATCCCCGGAAACTGGCTAGCCGGTAACTTTTTTGTAGCCGTGCACGCACTTGCATTGCAACCAATAGACGGGCGACAGTTGCGTTCAAAACCGCTGACAAAAATGTCTCCCAGCTGTCGCGTCGCTATATGCGCGCACTTTCATATAAACGCGTAGACTTGACGTGAGATACAAATTAGTTGCGGAGACAAAGGTTGCTCGTGGGCGCTCTTAACGTTCGCTAATAATAAAACAATCAAATCTTTAAACTTCATATTCAATTTATTTAAAACTTACAATTTATTACAGTATGTAACCAGTAGGTATGTCTAAATAGCCTAGAAAAATAACACTTACTGCGACAGTGGCCCCGATTCTGTTGTTCACAAACTAAACTAAATTTAAGTTCAGTGCATCTTTTTCTTTCTATTTCATTACGAAAAGGACAGAAGATAAATATTAGTTTAGTCCTGTCAAATTAGTCAGCGCCTGACGTAAATTGACGTGTTTTAGTAGCCAATTTTTTAATCACGTCTAAACTTGTCTATGGATTATCTAATTTGACAGGACTAAACTAATATTTATCTTCTGGCCTTTTCATATTGAAATAGAAAGAAAAAGATGCACTGAACTTAAATTTAGTTTAGTTTGTGAACAACAGAATCGGGGCCATTAAAAACAATACTTCAACTATTTTGTTTTTACAGTTTGACCATTAATTTTTTTGAGCTATAAGGGATGGCGCCCATGAGCAATTTAGTTGCAACTTTTTTGTCTCTCACATCAAGTCTACGGATTTGTACAGACGCCAGCACATCAAGCTACCCGAAACTGTCAAATTTTCCCAATCAACTTTGAACCTTATTCTTTAGCGGTAAAGTTGAAAATCTATTAAAGAAATTTGAAGATGTAGTAGCTTGATGTGCTGGCGTCTGTACGTAAGTGCGTGCAAGTAGCGACTCGACAAAGACAACACTTTCTTACTTTTCATGTGAGAGACAAATAAGTTGCTGAGACACAAAAGTTGCTCGTGGGCGCCCTCCCTAATTGTTATAAGTAACAATAAACAAGTAACTAGAGTTATGCCAAAACAAATACAATAAAATAACCGGTGTAAAAATACCCTCGACGAAGTCGAGTCATTTATTCTTCTCGTTTATCATCAGCCTACAGCAGTCCACTGGTGGACATAAGCCTCTCCTATTGCACACCATTCAACTCGATAGCGAGATAAAGAGTGAATTTTAGCTGAGGTAATATAGGGTCTTAAGAACACGTCTACCCCAACTTTCATCGTTCATTTCTCTAGTTATTGTGATAATTTTGTTTGCACCATACCTCATGGTTAGGGAGATATTGGCCCCGATTCTGTTGTTCACAAACTAAATTAAATTTAAGTTCAGTGCATCTTTTTATTTCTATTTCATTAAGAAAAGGACAGGAGATAAATATTAGTTTAGTCCTGTCAAATTAGATAATCCATAGACAAGTTTAGACGTGATTAAAATTATGTCTTCTAAAAATACGTCAATTTATGTCAGGCGCTGACTAATTTGACAGGACTAAACTAATATTTATTTTCTGTCCTTTTCATAATGAAATAGAAAGAAAAAGATGCACTGAACTTAAATTTAGTTGTTTGCGAACAACAGAATCGGGGCCATTTTCGAAGGAAATTTAATTTGATATAAATAGTTTGTTTTCTATTAATTCAATTGAATTTTATTAATCAAAAATAACCGCAATAACCCGCACTGTCGCCATGTTCCGTTTGCTCCACGATTTATTATCCAACCGGTATAAGGTAAGGATTCTAGCAGGTGGCGTTCTGTAATTTCTGCCTGCCCCCATTCGAAGAAGGCGTCTGTATATGTATGTATGGTATGTCTTAACCTATCCAGAGACTACGGAATAAGCCTAAATGTACAGTCACGACTCACGAGCATAAATATGTATACACTTGACTTTATTCAAAGACGATTTTCTCCTTTATTTTTGAATGAAAATGAAATTTTATGTTATTCCGAACATAGCATTTTCGAACCCATAGGTTTATGTAAGGTGTCGTATTTCAACGTTGCATTCGTTATTTCACGAAAAAATTGCAATTGAAAGTTGCCAAGTCTTGACATAGTGTTGCTCGAGACTGTACTGCCGATCGATTCTGTAAAAATTTCACCGTGATAACTTAGGTGAAGTGAGCTATCAATAGGGGCAATAGGTGGAATGACAGCTCACTTCACCTTAGTTTTCACGGTGAGATTTTTACAGAATAGCACTGCTGATTGATACTTGCCGTGAAATGAATGAAGTCAAAATTCAATGTCTTAGTCGTAACTTTTTCTTAAAGAATGGGTTTATAGGGGATGGCGTCGATGGTTTTAAATTAGTCTTACTAGGCTTCTTGGCGCCGTCAAAGGGTATGCTAGGGCTTTGCTTAACACTTTTATAATAGTCCACTGGTTGCTGCATACTATTGTTTTTCAACGCGAATTTAACCTTTTTCGGCGTATCAAGATCATTATTTTCAGATTTTTTGTCAAATTTTTTCGTTTGCTTCTGTAATTCAGTTTTTTTCTGAAACTGTTTCACTTTGTTCACTAATAATGTCGGGTTTTTTGCTGTTTTTGTTAAGTTTTTCCCAGTTTTTGTTAAGTTTTTCTCTGATTTTGTTAAGATTTTCTCAATTTTTATGTTTTTATTTTCGGCTTTTGGTGAAGAAGGGCTTTCGGGTTTCTTGTTTTTGCCATTTATTATTATTTTATCATTATTCTTCCGTGATTTATTATTACTTTTATCGCTGTCATTGTTTAGTGTCTTATTATCTAGTATCTTAACACTAATTTTGCTTGTATCATTCTTTATACTATTTTCAGTAATTTTAGTCACTTTTTCTTTATTTTTTTTACCACCTTGACTTATTTTATCTTTCTTTTGCTCATTTCCTAACCTTTTCCTATTATCTAAGTTATTTAATACAGTATTGTCTCCTGCAACTCTTTGTTTCTTGTCAACTTTAAGTTGCTTGTGTGTGGCGTCTCCGTTGACTTTGGCGTCAACTTTGCGTTTCTTGTTGATGCTCGAGTCATTGATGTTCTTCTTGCGTTTTTTATTTTCTTTATTAGTTGTATTTTGTTTCGGTTTCTTTGCTTCGGGTTCTGCCGTCTCCACTTGCCAGCCACCGTTCTGTGAAGGGTAGTTCAATATAAGATATTTAATATGAGACATTTAAAACTAACATAGTGCCTGCAATCCCCGAACGATTAGACAGAGAATAGAATACTTTTTATTATGTACAGAGGCCAGCACATCAAGCTACCCGAATTTGTCAAATTTTCCCAACTGATTAAGAATCTTATTCCTTTGTGTTAAAGTTGAAAATCTATCAAAGAAATTTGACAGATTGGGGTAGATTGATTAAGAGGTTTGTGTTTTTACAATAACCCTGTATAACAGGCAGGCTTGGGAAAATTCTTGAGTCCAATAACGTTACTTTCAATCAAACAAATATCAACTTTACATACGTGTTAATTAAGTTGATATCGGAATGACTATTACTATTGAAAAGGTCATTAAAATATTAAGGTGGCAGCGAAAACAAAACTTTACTGCATAGAATTTACAGTTGCTTTTCCAAATTTTATGTAAAATACTTACTGTAACATTAGTGCTAAGTTTCTGCCTGACGGTCTCCACTTCCTCCACGATGCTGGTTCCAGAACGACTCTTAGCCAATAACCGCTTCCTGTGCTTGCGACTTAGACCTGCAAAGTTACAGATAACGCATAACAATTAAACCAATAACATCCCATCTTTACATACCGAGACCTTTCCGTGCCTCGGAAAGCACGTTAATCCGTTGGTCCCGGCTGTTATTCGTGGATCTTTGACAGTCGTTACAGGTCGTCAGTAGCCCGAAAATCTGACAACCAGTCTTACCTAGGGGTATCGCATTACCCAGTAACTGGGTTGTGGAGGTCGGATAGGCAGTCGCTTCATGTAAAGTAATCTGGCTGGATTGGAAGCCGACCCCAACATACATAGTTGGGAAAAGGCTAGCCTTTATAAAAAAATGTTATCAATCTGCCTAGGCAGGCTTCTTTCGGAAGTCAAATTACTGACGACTGAAAAGCCCGGTTTCCACCGCGAGCGGAACGGACCCATTAATGACTTCGGTAAACTCGCAAAGGCCACCAACCAACGGTTTCCACAAACAGTGGAAATACAAGTATGCAGTTTGCGTTTGCGAGTATACTTGTATTTCCTGCATACTTGTATTTTTTTTTTTTTCAGTTTGCATTTGCGAGTTTAACGAAGTCATTAATCGGTCCGTTCCGCTCGCGGTGGAAACCGGGCTAAAGAGAGAAATCGGTGTGTAACTATTCATGTATTAATACGTTTATTAGTAAGGGGGCATCGTAACTATACTACGTCGATGTTAGGATATATCCTACATACACACCTCGTAAAGCCAGCTCGTCGCTGGCCGCAACAAGTTTCTTCTCCAACGCGTGCAGCGTCTGTGCTGACTTCTTCTGTTTGATCGGCGGAGCGGGACTGTCCTCCGAGTGGGTCGACACGCGGAGCGGGTACTCGGAGCGGGATAACTGCTCGAAACTGCAACATATTATGTATATTTAGCGTTTAGAGGATTGAAATACCAAATTGAGATGTCATTTTTATTATTTTTTAAACACAATTTTTCAAAATTTATTTTTTAAATTATGCATGCTAGATTCAAATCTAGTAATAATAGCCTCCCCGACCGATTTCGGTCACGGTGGCCAATCTCAACGGAGATTAGCCAAGTACGCAGGAGATATTATAGTGCACAAGTGTGTGCGCAGACACAGGTGCACTCCCTCTTCCCTCACTCTCATAGTCTGATGGGACGGCAATCCGACACGACCGGAGAGAGATCAGGCGCAGGACCAACGGCTTTACGTGCTTTCCGAGGCACGGGGGTATTAAACCGCCAACTTCCAAACTCCGGACTGTTACTAAGAAATTCCTAATGGAAAAACTCAATAACACTTTGTCCGACCCGGAAATCGAACCCAGGACCCCACGCTCAGCAGTCGCGCTTGCAACCACGCGGGCAGTCAAGTAGATGTCAATCGGAAATATTGTTTTGTAACTGTTTTAATGCATTTGTGATTGTACAGACGCCAGCATCGAATTTTCCCAATCAACTTTGAACCTTATGCTGTAGTGATAAAGTTGAAAATCTATTAAAGAAATTTGACAGATTGTAGTAGCTTGATGTGCTGGCGTCTGTACATCAGTTTTGTGAATTATTAAAAAAAAAACACCAAGCCCTATGCACAAAATTATATGGGTTCAAGTAGTTACCACATTCAAACATCACTGAATAATATTTTCCATCAATAGCGATGAAGTACAAAAAATTCAAAAATATATCGATTTATTTAGAGACGTACCGAGGTTATAAATATGGGTCTCAAAGGACAAAGGACATCATTGGTCGAACATTTTATACCCAAAAATGAAAGCGCCGGCCTGAACAAAGAAGTACTGTTCTCTTAGGGAATAACATCTTGAGCATTTTTTATTTACTATTACAACGAAAGTCCACAAATAACCCTCTGGTTGCTGTTTGAAGTTAAAAATTACAAAAATCATATAAGGGGTGGGCCGCGAAATTCAAAGGGGATTAAAGATTTTTACATGGAGCCTGGCATACCAACCTGTCCGCCATTTTGATTTTTTTTTTCAAAATGACGAATGACAATTTCGAAATATCAATCAATAGGATTTCTATAAAACGTGTAACGTTAAATGCGCAAAACCTGAAAATAGTTTATTCATAATTGACTAATGAATCGATTTCAGTTTAAAATGATGTATTTTGCAATACTATCCGCCGATTGAGCCAAAGAAAGTTAAGTCTTATTTTAAAGCAATTAGACTCAATTTTGAATGCATAAAGTAATGCTAGGATCAACACGATTTTCTTAAAAATAATAGTTAGCTTTAAAAAAAAAAGTTTTAGCCATTGTATTATTCTTTTAACTCGATACTCTAATTGGGGTATATGAGGTTTTGCGTTAATTGTGGTGCACATTGAATATACAGGGTTATTGGAAAAACACCAACAACCTCTTAAGAGGTCTTTGTACTCATCGTTATGAACAACTTTTACTATAGGACCAAACTTGAAATCGCGAAATAAAAATCAGCTGTTCCCTACATTTATTTTCGTCTATATCGTCAAAATGTAGGGAACAGCTGATTTTTATTTCGCGATTTCAAGTTTGGTCCTATAGTAAAAGTTGTTTATAACGATGAGTGCTATGACCTCTTAAGAAGTTGCTGGTGTTTTTCCAATAACCCTGCATAAAATTCAAAGTCCTGACTGACTGATAAATCAACGCACAGCCTAAACCGCTGGTCCTAGAGATATGAAATTTGGAGTGTGTTCTTTGTGAAGAGTAGGTATCCACTAAGAAAGGGTTTTTCTAAATTCCACCCCTAAGAGGTTGAATGGGGGGAGGGGAAAATTTCACGCGGACGAAGTCGCGGGCAGAAGCTAGTATGAACATAGAGGGTTGTATTGATGATTTTAATGATTATAATTCAGTAAATACATACTTATTACGGTCGCGAATCATATTTTAATCAACATACAACCTGACGATGGCCAAGATTCTGTTGTTCACAAACTAAACTAAATTTAAGTTCAGTGCATCTTTTTCTTTCTATTTCATTTTAAAAAGGACAGAAGATAAATACTAGTTTAGTCCTGTCAAATTAGATAATCCATAGACAAATTAGACGTGATAAAAAAAATGGCTACTAAAAATACGTCAATTTACGTCAGGCGCTGACTAATTTGACAGGAATACACTAATATTTATCTTCTGTCCTTTTCATAATGAAATAGAAAGAAAAAAGATGCACTGAAATTAAATTTAGTTTAGTTTATGAACAACAGAATCGGGGCCAATGACCTGCAAATTGGAAAAAAAAAACGCAAATTAGAATTTAGCAGGCTACCTAGCGCATCCATATTGAAGCTTACCGTTCCAAACAAATCTTGACTCTCTTATGCCTGCTCGAGGTGGCAGTAGCGAGCATGTCTCGCAACATGTCGGCGATGAGCGTGGCGGGGACCGGCAGACAGGGTAGCTCCACGTTGACCCGCCCGGCGCGCGGGTCCAGGGGCCGCTCTGTGCTGTGAAGGGACACAGAAACGGTTATTTAGCAAACTCAAACTTTTGGATTGTCAAAATTAACTAGTCGGTCAGTTAGTCAGAAAGTTGAAGCTAGTTGCCCATTCCAAAACGTAGATATCTTGGAGAAGAACGGACAAGAAACTCCAAGGACACTCTTTTAAATCAAGATATTACAAAATCCTGAGTACATTGTTCTTGTTGCTTCTACAGGGTTATTTGAAAAACACCAGCAACCTCTTAAGAGGTCATTGTACTCATCATTATGAACAACTTTTACTATGGGACCAAACCTGAAATCGCGAAAAAAAAATCAGCTGTTCCCTACATTTATCTTCGTCTATCTCGTCAAAATGTAGGGAACAGCTGGTGTTTTTCAAATAACCCTGTATATGTGAGAACAATGTTATGAAAATTTAAAACTATGAATCTTTTCATAATTGTAGCAAAACAAAGCGAAATTAAGCCGCTAAATCTCGGCGGAAAAATGTAAGCGGCGACGTATTCGGTTGTGAGAACAAACAACCGAAAGGGGATTGAAGATTTTTATATCAAGTCTGGCATACCTACCGACCTGTCTGCCATTTTGAAAACGTGACATTACGGAGTTTGGTCTTAATATGTATTCTGTTTGTATCGATGTCAGCTATCGATTTAAGGAAACATGCGTGGCCGCCATTTTGCCGCATTTCTGCCACGGTCCTTCAAAGCCCTTAGCCACGTGACGGAAGTTTGATTTACGCCTGCAATGCCTTTTAATTTATCGGTAAACCGTCAAACTGAAATTATGTTGCTTATCGTTGACAAGGGTGAGGACAAACGAGTTAAGGGATATTAAATATATTATTATTGATATTATATTATTATTTTATTATTATATCTTTCAGATGTTTAATTTAAAAATATACGATTTTACCAACGAAATATCCTGGGCCGGGCGAATCTACCCATGCATATTTTTAATAAGTGGGCATCTGGCCCGCAGGCCAGTTTTTGCGTGGGCGAGATAATCCTTTACCCGACCAAACGAGCGTAATGTCGGTCGCGCAAAATCATTCGCGTAATTTATGTTCAAATTAAGTTTCGCAAAATCTGCAACTCATTTTGCGTCGTCATGTGACACAAACCGAACTTTTACTGGCAGAGATAGCTGATGTTATAAGGTTGCTTTTATTTTAGAAGAAGAATTAGGGTTCCGCGCAAAAAAACATACATGAACGCGAATGAAGTAGCAGGCACAGCTAGTCTCTAAAATAGAGAGAGAAAGAAAAATATTTTATTTGGTACACACAGGAAATATAAATAGTAAAAAAGGAGCAATCTAAAACTAACATAAGTTACATTACAAACAACAACAAAAAAAAGATCTGTGCGAAGCCAAAAAGACCAGGGGGCCGATTCTACTAACAAAATTGTTCAAAAATCGCAATGGAACCACAGCTGGACCACGGCTGTTAAGCGTTTTCATATTCTACTAATGAACAACGATTCAACTGCGGTTACGTTTTAGTTTAAGCCAACGATCGATCGAAATAATTTCAAAATATATTCTGCTAACAAAATCGAACATGAGCGTGACGTTTAGTCACATACACTGTTATTTTGACATTTGGTAGAATCGAATGGTCTAAATTTAATTTTGTATTCGAAAATACTTTCGGTGACATCTAGGTAACATTTTTAGGTGCAACTTTTTTTCTGTGGTATTATCAAAACATACTATTTGGCATGTTGGTAACACAGTTTACCCGCTGTTACGTTCCCGCTAACATTCAGTTGCAATTCAGCATAAGTTTATTTTCCAGTTTGCATAGGAAATAGTAGAATGACTTTTTAAGTAACTGTCGAACGGCGATCGAAATCGAACTGTTATTAAAACACAATTGAACGTGTAACGTTGCAAATTAGTAGATTCGCCCCCCTGAGGGGTATTGATATGCAGCGGGCTTGTCCTCAAGGGTTACCGCTACCCCGGAACATAAAGGGCTAAGGAAGGAAAACGGGTGGGTTTTAGTCAGTAAGAGTCTGACACTCCCTTCTGCTCCACCCAGAGCGGGAGGGGTCATTTGATGATTTCCCTCCATAAAAAAAGGCCAAAAAGACTTCTTTCTAAGCATACTGCTGCGATATTTAAAAAATAAATACCTCAGCGCTGATATTCTGTAGGGCTTGAAAATGTTTACCTTTCGCAGTCTTCATCAGTACTGACATCCCCGCCCTCATGATCACCGTCGTCCTCTGAATCAGACACTAGTTCTAGCGCCTCTGGACCACCCTCGGGACATCCCATCTGAAATATAACACGGAATATTAGTACTTACTATAACACACATACAGCGCCATCTAGTGTAAATTATGCAAAGCACTATGATGACTGGCCTCATAGACTAGAAGACAGTGGCCCCGATTCTGTTGTTCACAAACTAAATTAAATTTAAGTTCAGTGCATCTTTTTCTTTCTATTTATTTATGAAAAGGACAGAAGATAAATATTAGTTTAGTCCTGTCAAATTAGATAATCCATAGACAAGTTTAAACGTGATTAAAAAATTGGCTACTAAAAATACGTCAATTTACGTCAGGCGCTGACTAATTTGACAGGACTAAACTAATATTTATCTTCTGTCCTTTTCTTAATGAAATAGAAAGAAAAAGATGCATTGAACTTAAATTTAGTTTAGTTTGTGAACAACAGAATCGGGGCCAGTTACTACAAACGATTTCTGTAGACAAGAGACGCATCGGACTAGAGACGGACTAGTCTCAACTAGTTTTGTACTAGTCTCGATTAGTGACGGACTAGTATCGGACTAGAGACGGACTAGTATCGGACTAGTGACGGACTAGTATCCGACTAGTGACGGACTAGTATCGACTAGTTTTGTACTAGTCTCGATTAGTGACGGACTAGTATCGGACTAGTATCCGACTAGTGACGGACTAGTCTTGACTAGTTTTGGACTAGTCTCGATTAGTGACGGACTAGTATCGGACTAGAGACGGACTAGTATCGGACTAGTTATGTACTAGTCTCGATTAGTGACGGACTAGAGACGGACTAGTATCGGACTAGTTTTGTACTAGTCTTGATTAGTGACGGATTAGTATCGGACTAGAGAAGGACTAGTCTCGACTAGTTTTGTACTAGTCTTGATTAGTGACGGACTAGTATCGGGCTAGAGACAGACTAGTATCGGACTACTTTGGACTAGTTTAGATTAGTGACGGACTAGTATCGGACTAGTCTCGACTAGTTTTTTACTAGTCTTGATTAGTGACGGACTAGTATCGGACTAGTGACGGACTAGTATCGGACTAGTGACGGACTAGTCTCGACTAGTTTTCTACTAGTCTCGATTAGTGACGGACTAGTATCGGACTAGAGACGGACTAGTTATGTACTAGTCTCGATTAGTGACGGACTAGAGACGGACTAGCATCGGACTAGTCTCGACTAGTTTTGTACTAGTCTTGATTAGCGACGGACTAGAATCGGACTACAGACGGACTAATCTCGACTAGTTTTGTACTAGTCTCGTTTAGTGACGGACTAGTATCGGACTAGAGGCGGACTAGTATCGGACTAGAGACGGACTAGTATCGGACAAGAGACGGACTAGTCTCGACTAGTTTTGTACTAGTCACGAATAGTGACGGACTAGTATCGGACTAGAGAGGGACTAGTGTCGGACTAGAGACGGACTAGTATCGGACTAGAGACGAACTAGTCTCAGACTAAAGCCGGACTTGTCTCGACTAGTTATGTACTAGTCTCGATTAGTGACGGACTAGTATCGGACTGATCAAGGACTAGTATCGGACTAGAGACGGACTAGTCTCGACTAGTTTTGTACTAGGCACGAAGAGTGACGGACTAGTATCGGACTAGAGACGGACTAGTATCGGACTATTCAAGACTAGTTTTGTACTAGTCTCGATTAGTGACGGACTAGTATCGGACTAGAGACGGACTAGTATCGGACTAGTGACGGACTAGTCTCGACTAGTATTGGACTAGTCTCAATTAGTGACGGACTAGTATCGGACTAGAGACGGACTAGTATCGGACTAGTTATGTACTAGTCTCGATTAGTGACGGACTAGAGACGGACTAGTATCGGACTAGTCTCGACTAGTTTTGCACTAGTCTTGATTAGTGACGGACTAGTTACGGACTAGTGACGGACTAGTCTCGACTAGTTTTGTACTAGTCTTGATTAGTGACGGACTAGTATCGGACTAGAGATGGACTAGTTATGTACTAGTCTCGATTAGTGACGGACTAGTATCGGACTAGTGACGGACTAGTATCCGACTAGTGACGGACTAGTCTCGACTAGTATTGGACTAGTCTCAATTAGTGACGGACTAGTATCGGACTAGAGACGGACTAGTATCGGACTAGTTATGTACTAGTCTCGATTAGTGACGGACTAGTATCGGACTAGTCTCGACTAGTTTTGTACTAGTCTTGATTAGTGACGGACTAGTATCGGACTAGTGACGGACTAGTCTCGACTAGTTTTGTACTAGTCTTGATTAGTGACGGACTAGTATCGGACTAGAGATGGACTAGTTATGTACTAGTCTCGATTAGTGACGGACTAGAGACGGACTAGTATCGGACTAATCTCGGCTAGTTTTGTACTAGTCTTGATTAGTGACGGACTAGTATCGGGCTAGAGACGGACTAGTATCGGACTAGTTTTGTACTAGTCTTGATTACTCAACTATTTTTGTACTAGTCTCGATTAATGACGGACTAGAGACGGACTAGTATCGGACTAGAGACGGACTTGTCTCGACTAGTTTTGTACTAGTCACGAATAGTGACGGACTAGTATCGGACTAGTGACGGACTAGTATCCTACCAGTCTCGACTAGTTTTGTACTAGTCTTGATTAGTGACGGACTAGTATCGGACTAGAGACGGACTAGTATCGGACTAGTGACGGACTAGTCTGGACTAGTTTAGTACTACTCTCGATTAGTGAAGGACTAGTATCGGACTAGAGACGGACTAGTATCGGACTAGTGACGGACTAGTCTCGACTAGTTTAGTACTACTCTCGATTAGTGAAGGACTAGTATCGGACTAGAGACGGACTAGTCTCGACTAGTTGTAAGAACGCTAAACGAAAAAGAAGTAATAACGCGGGCGGGCGATGCGATGCGACGGGGTGGGTCGGGGACCAAGAAATTTCACGCAGACAAAGTCGCGGGCAGAAGCTAGTAAATAGATGTACAGAGACCAGCACATCAAGCTAAACCAAATCTGTAAAATATTCCCAATTGAATATGAACCTTATTCCTTTGTGGCTAAGTTGAAAATCTATCAAAGAAAGGAGACGTTCCAAAATGTATGGAGCCTGGGCCAGGTCCTTGTACACTATACTTAAAAATAGGGAAATTCATTTAAAACAGTTATCAACTGTCCAATTGCTTTAAAATAACTTGGTTTTCTGGTAAACAGAAGAAATTACACTTGAAATTGCAACACACAAAAAACAACCCGTCATGGCGGTAACCTGTCATTTTGATTGAGTAATGACGTTTGACCTGTTTTTGTTTATTTTCGACGCTACACGAAAGTGACAGAAGTGACACTGTTGTGACAACTGACAGTGCTCTTTTTAACAACAGATTAACTAAATCTATGAGACGCCATGTTGAAAGTCGATAAAATTAATTGATAAATATCACTGCACTACCACAACAGTACACATTTAATTGAATTATCTGTATTTTCCCGAATTCTACGGATTTTTCTCTTTTTTTTAAGTTACTGTACATAGACCTGGCCCATTTTGAAAAATCTCCTTTGACAGATTGGTGTAGCTTCAGGCCTCTGTACGTGAAACTAAAAAGCTACAAAATTTTTTGTAGGATAATAACGATTTCTGCTTACTTTCTGCCAAGCTGCCGTGGCATGTTGGTACCGCAGCCCCTGCTCGCTCTGCCGCACTAGCGCCGTGAGGAGCCGCCGGGCTGCGGTACACAGTAAGGGTGCTTCGCCCCCGCACATGTAAGTGCAGAGTGGACGGATCAGCTCCACTAAGCTCGCATCGGGAATGTCGCCGTTTGAGACCTGTTTGTGGAAAGTTTACATATTGTTATGATCAAGTTTTTTATTTCAGGTTTTTTTTGGTTTCAGGTTTTTTTTTCAGGTTCGCAGGTGCACAAGTGTGTGCGCAGACACAGGTGCACTCCCTCTTCCCTCACTCTCATAGTCCGATGGGACGGCAATCCGACACGACCGGAGAGAGATCAGGCGCAGGACCAACGGCTTTACGTGCTTTCCGAGGCACGGGGGTATTAAACCGCCAACTTCCAAACTCCGAAATGTTACTAAGAAATTCGTAATGGAAAACCCAATACAGTGGACCCCCGGTAATCCGGCCCCTGTCTAATCCGGCACCCCCTATAATCCGACATCATCTACATAAATAATCTTATCATTGAATCGGCAATTTGTCGGATTATAAGGTACTCTTTTGTAAAAAAAATTCGGACTATAGGGGGTCTTAGGCAGTACTCTATAATCCGACAAATTCGATAGTTCGACACTGCCCTGCAAAATGTTTGTCGGACTACCGGGGGTCCACTGTAACACTTTGTCCGACCCGGGAATCGAACCCAACTCTGCTCCTACTGAGCATGAGGTCCTGGATCCGACTCCCATCGGTTTAACCATCCAACCTGAAGTCCGGATTTCTAACCAGTTAATGGCATTAGGCTCGCCTCCTGTTACATGGGACTTCAAAATAACTGGCATAGTGCGAGTGACAGATACAGACGCCAGCACATCAAGCTACTACAATCTGTCAAATTTCTTTTTTATTTTATTAGATTTCTTTTTTATTTTATTTTATTAGATAGATTATCAAATTTCTTTTTTATTTTATTAGATAGATTATCAACTTTATCGCTACAGCATAAGGTTCAAAGTTGATTGGGAAAAGGACAATGCCAGAAACTCTGTACAACTTTGCCCCGTTCAATACAATTATTCATTTACCACCATGCAATATGCAGCATCTTATTGCTTTTGTATTACTGATAACTAAACATTTTTCCTAATGCCTGTAGAACTTGCGGTTTCAGAAATGTTTGTTTCGGAAATAGCAAAAAGGAATTTCAGTGGTTGAATTCCATTTAACATTGATTTGTAATCCGCAGGTCCTAAAGATAAACGATTTATTATGATAAGGTCCTATATTCATTACAATTATTTTCATTCATTTACATTTTCTGTAAATAGCTGGGGCAGGATCTGGCATTGTCCTTTGACAGTTTCGGGTAGCTTGATGTGCTGGCGTCTGTACACCTGAGGCGTGATGTTATGTAAAACATTACATACCTTAGCGATTTCTTCGAGGTAGCAGTCAACGATGTGTAATAACATTGACATGGCATTGCGCGCGTAATGTGGAGTCTTCAGCGCGAATATACCTGAAAAAATTGACATTTAATTTTAGAGCAGTCGTGGTTGTGTGGCCATATTTAAGGGAAGGAGGCAACTCGACCCCCGACGCTACCACAAGCAGTGACATCTAAGGGAGTATGACAAACTATAAAGAACTACGTATTTATAATAAATCGTTTACGAGTATTACGAACAACATCATAGACACAACAAAAACACACAACCACAAATAAAATAAAATAAAAACACATACAATCAGAAAGACCATAGATATTATTACTACATACTTCTATTGCCCAGTATGTGAACCGTACAGCAATGGTTCAGGTACTGGCAATCGAACCTCTGCGCAAATGTCCTCATTTGGATCTCCCAACAGAAGTTACACAATTTCATACATTACATTGGGGGCGGTAGAGCATGATAAAGTTGTGTACTGCCGATCGATTCTGTAAAAATCTCACCGTGATAACTTAGGTGAAGTGAGCTATCAATAGGGGCAATCCCTAACATCAGGGGGAATGACAGCTCACTTCATCTTAGTTTTCACGGTGAGATTTTTACAGAATAGCACTGCAGGTATTACTTGTCTTCATGAAATACATTGATTAACATTGGCCCCGATTCTGTTGTTCACAAACTAAACTAAATTTAAGTTCAGTGCATCTTTTTCTTTCTATTTCATTATGAAAAGGACAGAAGATAAATATTAGTTTAGTCCTGTCAAATTAGTTAGTTCTCGTGGATCGCGCGTGGCGTGCGGACGCGTTATCGAGTAGCTAACTATAAGGTGATTAAATAATAATAGAGAAAGACAAAGTTATACGAAGGAGCAAGTGAGCATTGCGTTTGCGATACGACGTGTCGTCGGGGCGAAGACAGTGGTGGGGCTGTTCGAGCCGCGGCACGCGGCCGTGTGCCGCCTTCATAAATAACACTGAGCAGCCCTGTTCACGCTGCTAACGATTGATGCCAACTAAACCATCATGGAGCCCACATCCCCTAAAAGCGGGCAACATTATGCGTCTGATCCAAATATCGCGACTATGACCGGTAAGCAAAAAACGTCAGGTACGTGGGTCAACCCAAGGCATAACAAGAAACGTATTGCAATGGACTCGGATAGTGATTCGTCAGGAGCACAGGAAATTAGAAGAACTAAAACTGCCTGCTGCTCAACCGATACCTTGAATAAAACCATAAATGCTTTTCGAGAGGAAATGAAAGCTATGCACTGTCTCCTTACCACTATGAAAGAAGAGCAGAATTCACGTTTCGTGCGTATTCAGACAGACATATCCGAAATAAAAACCGAAATGGTAGAAATTAAGAAAAATTATAAAGACACCGAAAACACTGTTAATGACCTGAAATTGAATTTTGAAGATTTAGATAAATCACAGAAGGAATTCTCAGAAAATATCAAAAAACAAGATAACAAAATAAAAGATATTTTACAAAATAAAATATACTTAGAAAAATGCAACAAGGCATTAGAGGAGCGTATCATGGTGTTGGAGCAGAAAGAACTGAGCAGGAACATTGAACTAGTACATGTACAAAAGCAAGATGGTGAAAATGTTACGGAAATTGTAGCACGAATTGCAAAGAAACTACAACTAAAGACCGAAGATATTGAGAATGTATGGAGGGTTCCTACTCGAGGAGTCGACGGAAAAAATCCACGACCAATAATCGTCACACTACGCACAAAGGCAGCCCGGTCAGACTGGTTGAAAACTCGCAAAGAAACAAAAATAACAAATCACACAATATACCAAAACAATGATGATTCACAAATATATGTTAATGAACACTTGACACGTCAGATGCGCAACCTGTTCTGGGCTGTTAAAACTAACTTGAAGGAATCCTACAAATATATATGGATTCAAAACTCTAAAATCATGATAAAAAAAGATGACAATGATAAAAAAGTACACCACATACGCTTCGAAAGCGATATTGATAATTACCTAACAAAAAACAAAGAGTAGTCATATAAAATATACAAGCTAGCCCTATATATAAACAGAATAATATACATATAAATAAATAATAGTACAGATTTAAACGATAGTTTCTAAAATGGACCTGGAATCAGAAATACAAGAAATAGAATATACAAAATACACACAGTTAGATGAGTGGTATGAGCACGTAAACAAACGACCGGCGTCACTTCAAGTTATACATATAAATATATGCTCTCTGAGAAAACATTACAATGAGCTAATTGTTTTAACAAGGGAATGCCTGCACAGACTGGATTTAATTTGTCTATCGGAAATAAATATTAAAAAAGAAGATATTAAAATGTACGAGATTAGTGGTTTCAATATGCATGCTGTAACAAGAGACGACCGAAGAGGTGGAGGAATACTAGTTTACGTGAACGACAGAGTGCAGTTTAATCCAGTAAAATCCGATATTACCGCGACGTATGAGTTTGTACATGGACGGCTGTCCATTAACGAATACACTACCGACATTATGGTTATATATAGACCGCCAAGCACAAATAAAGTAAACTTTGTAGCAGATATCAAAAGATATATCCAAAGTATACCAAAACGAAACAATATAATCATGGTCGGCGACTGTAACATCAACATACTGCACAGTGGTATAGACTCAACTGTTGACAGGTATCTGAACGCACTGTCGGAGAGGGGATTACAATGCGGCATACGAGACGTAACTCGTGACGTAGTCACGGGTGATCGCAATGTGACGTCCTGCCTCGATCATGTATTTGTACGAACTGAGAAGGCTTGCGTGTTAGAAGCGTACACGGTAACGACGAAGATCGCGGACCACTACCTAACGGGATTATCAGCTGATGTGAACATAAAACAATGTAGTCAATCGACTAAAATGACCATCCAAAACAACTTAGTAAGTAATAAACTTCACAATGTTGACTGGCAACAATTATTAAACATACATGATCCTATTGAGTTATATGATAATATGTACATGATTTTTAGCGACATTTATGAGTCTTCCAAACAACCATCAATAGTTAAAAAACGTGATAGTCAAGCTTGGGTTAATAATACATTACAAAACATGATCACACAAAAAGATGACTTATTTAGGCGCTGGAAAAGGGATCCAAACAATAACAACCTTAGATTACAATACACTAAATATAGAAATAAAACACATAATAAACTTATAAATGTGGCTAGAGATCAACATAGGCGTGACGAAATAAAAAAATGTAAGGGAGACATGCGTAAGATATGGTGTAATATTAATAACTGGCTGGGTAGAAGTAAAGTAACAGTAGATAGCGTCATAGAGAAATATTTACAAAAAAAAGAATGTTTGACAACCATTTGTAATCATTTTTGTAACACATTTACAACAGAAATCGACAATATCAAACATAAATGTAATAAGAAGTTTTTAAATAGACATGATTATGTTAAGCCATGTAATGTTAGTTTTAGGTTCAATAAAGCAACGCCCACACATATAGCCAGGATAATAGACTCACTGGACTGCAACAAGTCGCCGGGATCAGATGGCATTAGGGTAAAAGATTTAAAGGAAATTAAGAACGTTATTAGTCCTATTATAGCATATTTTATAAATATGTGTGTAAAAGAAAGTAAATACCCGATTAGGTTGAAAGAGTCAATTATTAGGCCAATCTACAAACAAGGATCACATCTGGAATATACAAATTATCGACCAATAGCTATTCTAAATACAATTAATAAGATTATGGAAAAGTTTATAGTTAGTCAAATCACAACTTACTTAGACAGAAACGACATCATTACTGACATTCAACATGGTTTTAGACCAAATAGAAGTACGGCAACGGCGCTAGCGGCATTTACGGATGATGTAAATAATTACCTAAATGATAAAAACTTAGTGGTAGCAGTTTTTATAGACTTCAAAAAAGCCTTTGATACCCTGGATCACGGCGGCCTGTTGCAGGCTATGGATGAGTGTGGCATAAGTGGACCAATCAACAGATGGTTTGGTCAATACTTACAGCTAAGAACTATCAAAGTTCGGGTGGCTGATGTTCAAAGTATGAAGGGCGCTGTCAAATATGGTGTTCCTACCGGATCTGTGTATGGGCCTATTGGTTATATTGTACACGTTAATAGTATGTGTAACGTTATCAAAAAATGTAAAGCCTATATGTACGCCGACGATACATGTCTCATATACAGTGGTAAAGACCAAACGTACATACAGGAAGCAATACAAGACGATTTGGACAATATAATTAAATGGGCACACGACAATGGCATTATTATTAATGTAACTAAAACTAAATGCATGCCAATACATTCTCCATATGCAAGTTACAAAAATATTGACCTGAATATAAAAGGTCACAGTTATGAATGTCTTCACAATAGAAAATCAAGCTGTCAATGTATTAATTTAGAGCAGGTAAAAACATACAGGTACTTAGGACTGACGATTGATACTAAATTTGCATGGAACATACACATAGACACGGTCTGTAATAAAGTTCGATCAGTTCTGGGTAAACTGTATACCCTGAAGCCTGTAGTCAAAAGAGGACTATTGTATGCATTGTATTATGCACTTGCCGATTCGATTATTAGTTATGGGTTGTGTGGTTATGGACTTACTTTCAAAACATATCTAGATAAAATTAAAACACTACAAATACGACTTCTAAAAATGTTAGTGAGCAGAAGAACTAAACAAAGCTTGAACAACGAGTATGGAAAACTATTTAAGAAGTGCAATATATTACCAGTTGAAATGAAAGTAAAAATGACAATAATTCTTGAACAACATAATAGTAACAAATACAAAAAAGAAAAAGTACATAACTACCCAACCCGACTTGCAAAGAAAAAGAAATTGCATGTGCCTAGTGTAAATAATTATTATGGTAAGCGTATGAGACGATGGATTACACCTACATTCATTAATGAATTACCTGAAGGAATAATTAATAGTATTAAAAGTAAAAACCACCTAAAAAGTGTCCTGAGGAAACATTACCTGTCGATGTGTCCCTAGTTGCTGCGGTCGATCGGCGGCCTCGGTAGGCTGATGTCGTGGGTTCTAATCATAAGTTTACTTACCGTTTAACTTTATTGTGTAGGATTTAAGATATATATATATTTTTTTTCCATATATTCACATTATTTTGTATACTTCTTTGGCAAATGGATCGCGAATGCAGATTAGGTATTATCTATAGAATGGTCTCATGACGTTTGTTGGCTGATGCCGCTGAGTGTAGTGGCTGTGGTTGTAAAGCCTGTGGTTGTGTGGGTAACTATTATACTCTGTATTCTATGTGAATACAGAGTATAATAGTTACCCGGAATTTTTATCTACAGAGCCACGGGTTTAGTCTTAGTGTTAACTTAGATTTAATTTTAATATTTAGTCAAACAAAAAGTCGTGCAAAATCCACGAGAACTTACTGCCGACAAATTGCTCTGCAGTTTGGCAGGTATTATGTTAAATTATAAATGTAACATTATGGATTAAATTAAAAAAAAAAAAAAAAAAAAAAGTCAGCGCCTGACGTAAATTGACGTATTTTTAGTTGCCAATTTTTTTAATCACGTCTAAACTTGTCTATGGGTTATCTGATTTGACAGGAATAAACTAATATTTATCTTCTGTCCTTTTCTTAAGGGCCTATACTACCTCAAATGGCTTAGCATGATCCTCCGTTATTTCGAAAATACTGCAGCATTAATTTTGAAATAAATATATGGTAAAGTTGAGGATTACTGTTAGGTCTTATGTTAGACGAAAACACGATTTCATAAAATTTTCTAGATAGAAAAAAAATCCAAAGTTACCTCCAAACCGAACAATAAACCACTGGTATTCAAAAAAATACTTCAAATTAGATCATGAAACTTTGTATACTAACCAAACTAACTATAAAACGGGTCTTATTTACTTTTTTTTAATTACCATTATTTTCACCGTAAAAAGCAAATACCTAAACTATTGGCGCTGCCTGCCGCCTAGCACCGCACTCTGTCTCGCTCTCACTCTGTCCGCGAGCAGTATCGTGCGAGCGAGATAAAGAGTGAATTTTAGCTGAGGTAGTGTAGGCTCTTAATGAAATAGAAAGAAAAAGATGCACTGAACTTAAATTTAATTTAGTTTGCGAACAACAGAATCGGGGCTCTTGTAATTAATATCTCACCGTCACTCCCGGACAAGGTGTTGGCGTACATCCGACAACTCCTGAGGCTCCACTCACTGCGCAGCAAACATCGGAGACTGGCGCGCAAGTAGCGGCGAACCAACTGCGAACAAGCAATAATAATATGTATTTTTAGAAGAATAATAATAATAAATCTTTATTTTGCCAAAAGAATAATAACCTTAACAAACTTTACAAG
Source organism: Globia sparganii (assembly GCA_949316385.1). Taxonomy (NCBI): domain Eukaryota; kingdom Metazoa; phylum Arthropoda; class Insecta; order Lepidoptera; family Noctuidae; genus Globia; species Globia sparganii. Next base: position 10,062,809 of record OX438680.1, read on the forward strand.
TACATTATTTTCTATGAATCTAAAAGATTAGATACCCAATTAGTAGCTCAGTGCACAATAATAAGATTGTTACGAAACAGATTCACCCTGACCCCCATACTAGTTATAAACTGTATTACAGTGGGACAGCTTTCCTGGTTCTCCGTTTACAATATTATAATAAGCCAATTTAAGAGAAAATAATTAGAATATCTCACCGTTGAAAAACAATACAAAGCAAAACTGTGGGTAGAATGTACCACACAATCAAATTGTTGTTTAGGTACATGATTTTTTTTTTACTTTGTAGGTAGTAGCGTTATTTCACATAGAATAAGTAAAATTTTTAGATGTTATGTTTGTTTACAAATATTTGTAATATTTTTTTCCTAACTATGTTGGTGTCGGCTTCTAATCTAACCGATTGCAGCTGAACACCAGCATTTTACATGGAGCGACTGCCTATCTGACCTCCACATCCCAGTTACTGAGTAACACCCCTTGGTAAGACTGCTACTGGTCAGATTTTTTGAACCTGTAAAGACTGTCAAATGACAGCCGGGACCAATGTTTTAACGTGCTTTCCAAGTCACGGAGGGGTCTCGTCACCCATCCACTAACTGGCCGCAGGAAGCATAACCTGTGATCCTTTCCTAGTTAGTTTCGAATACAGAAGAATGGGCAAGAAACTTATCCCTACGATGCTGGTCCTGTCTGTAGCGAGCATGCGGAGCCCTGCCTTGTACATGAGAAGATCGTGACGAAGGAGTTCCTCAGGGAACAACCGATCGATTCTGTAAAAATCTCACTGTGAAAAGTTAGGTGAAGTGAGCTTAGAGTGAGCTGTCAAGAGTATCAATCCCTAGCATCAGGATGACACTGACAGCTCACTCCACGCTCACTTCACCTTAGTTTTCACGGTGAGCTGGTTACAGAATCGCACTGCTGGACTCGTATTATACATAACTCAACAGTACATACCATAAGAAACTTATCGGTGCGATGCTGGTCCAGTCCGTACCACTCTGTAGCGAGCACGCGGAGCCCTGCCTTGTACATGAGAAGAGCGTGATGCAGGTGATCCTCAGGGAACAAATCTAGGACTTCTGCTATCTTCTCACTTAGCTCCTCCTGTTATTAAAAGTAAGATAACAATTATACTATAGGGGTTTAGATAAACCTATTGCAAAAAAGGGGGATTATGGCAATGCAATCTGTCCTGAACATCCCAGATTTATTTATTTATTATTATAAGCTCATTTTATTCCATATTTTTCTATAAGTACATATGTATGTATTCACAAATTTATAGTTATATTTTTATATTTTGTTTGGATATGGATCCCTTTTGGGTAAAAGCCTCCTCCAACCCGTGCCAATTTTCCCTGTTTTGGGCCAACTCCATCCAACGTGGACCAGCTACTTCAATGACGTCGTCCACCCATCTCTTGCGTGGTCTGCCCCTGTTCCTCTTACCTCCCGGTCCAGACCACTTTGTTGACTCCAATGTCCACCTTTGATCTCTACATCTCGAAATATGACCTGCCCATTTCCATTTCAGTCGTAGAGCGTGTAGGGCGTCTGTTAGTTTGGTTCTTTCCTTATCCGAAGAAATGAACATCCCAGATAAGATAGCATTAAAAATGAGATTTTAAAAAATCCAGCCAAGTGCGAGTTGGAACACAGGAAGAATGCCGTACCACAAGGCAAAAAATGCCGAAAAATATAAGGTGTTTTTTTTCCTTTCAACTACAACAATTTCAAGTATTCTACCTTTTACGGTTCATGAGATTCAGTCCGCTGACAGACAGATGGACAGACAGCCAGCGGTAATGAAATTAAAACATACCTAACTATTGCTTACCTGTACAAGAGGCTTGTCTGACATCCACACAGCATAGAATAATCCTTTCCACACTCTTATAAAGTCATCTTCTTTGAATTCTGAAATAAAGAAAATTGTATTCATAAATGTAAGCCATATCATCCTTATTTGCTATCCACCCTCTGCTATAGATTGAAATGTAAACCTAACATATTTATATTTTTAACAAGCTTTTATTAGCTTGAATTAATAGCTATTTAACTATGTAACAGAATCTTTCAACGTCATTTTCACCAATGTCAAGATCTCTGATTGACTTGAAAGGTCTTTGAAGATTTGTGCCATACCAATTGTCGCGCCATTTTTTTTTTCTAAATGACGGCCACGCAAGAAACCTATATAAATCGATAGCTGACATTAATCCAAACAGAAAACATAATTAGGACCAAATCTCGTAAACTGTCCCGTTTCCGAGATATTAACATTCAAAGTTGATTGTGTGACATCCATATTTTTTTAATTTGCTTACAACTTGTTGCATATACGGGGTGGGCAAAAAATCGTGGATCAAACGAAACAGGGCGACAGCTGGGGTTATTTGCAGTAAAAAAATTCTCTGTGGCAGTGCTCTAACTTGTTCTCCCTAAAAGTTATGACAATTTGAGTGTTTACAGTAAGGTTCTAAAGTTTCAAATCATTTTTCGAAGATATTGAAAAAAGTGCCAATACTGATAAATCATGGTATCCACTATAATAAGAGCACTTTTGTAGTGATGATGCTTTTTACTTATTTTTTTGTATTTTTTTAATATTTTTTTTTTACTGCAAATAACTCCATCTATCGTTTTGTTTAGTTTGATCCATGATTTTTGCCCACCCTGTATGTTTGAAATAATTACTCTGAATGTTTAAAGTAAACAAACGAAACATGCATGGCCGCCTTTTTGAAAATAAATCAAAATGGCGCGATAGTAGGTACGCCAGGCCAAATATTAGTCTTCAATCCCCTTTGTAAATGTATCAAGGACCAATGACAATTCAATAATTTCATAACTTTGGCCTTATATACTCACCAGGATAATAAAAATATTGACACACAAATAATATACTTACTAAACTTTTGGGGGGAGTGGACTGGACTGTGTGGTTAGATTCACAATTGGACCTGGTAGGTGGCGCTGTTCAAGCAGGCCAGTGTCTGTCAGATCCACTAGTATTTTATAATAAGATACTGTACTTTTATAATATTAAAAAAAAAAATGATATCCAATGAAATATGTGTAACATTTGATGTTAAGAAAAAAAAAGAGCATGATGCTTTTTACAATAAAATTAATTATTTTCTTCTTTTTAGTTTGGCTTGCCATTCAATGGTGTTTTTTTTAAAGAAAGAAAATAAATTTATTTAGCACAGACTAAAGGACACAATACACCAGATCAGGTAAAAAATCAAATAAAAAGTGTAATCTGATGCAAGAAATTAGCAGGAAAGTGTTCCTTACGGCTGTACCAAAATGGCCCAGTTCAGCAAAAATGGCAGACAACTAGTGCTTGACGCTGTTTGTCAACTGGACCTGATGTGTGAGGTGACGGATGTAAACCAGTTATTATGCATTTACAACATTTTGGTTTATTTTAAAACTATAATTTATTATTCAATTAGCTAAAAATAAGTGTGTCTATGTACATAAGAGATTTCCTTGTGCTATTGTATTAAATATCTTTGACCTTTTTTATTGTGTGGTATACAATATTGTTTAATAATTCCATGATAACATAAGTAAGTATAATAACACCTCAGGGGTCCCTCATTGTACAGCTGGCTCAAGGGCATGATTCAGAAAGCAGTACTTCTGGAAACGGCACACAGAGTGAGGAGGTTCCTTTCACTAGAGCCCTGACCACCGGAAGCCTGGGCCCTGTTCCTGATGCCGATGTGCCACTATTTTGTATTTAAGATTTTTATAAAAATATTTAATAATCTAAATAATATGTATGAAAATGTAATAGAGGAGGGAAAAATAATAATGATAATGTTCTGCAATAGTTCTTCAGCAACTGGGGCTATCCTTGGATGTATTTGCATAGTGTATAGAGAGATAATCGTAGATTGGTAACTCATTCCATTGTCAAAGGGGCCTCTGTGAGTTGGGTTCGGAACCCCGTACACCTTCCAAAGGACCGGAACCCAACAGTCCCGAGCCATGTTAACATATATAATAGTCACCACGAAGGACAACTAGCAAAATATTAATAACTAGAAAGAATCAATTTGACAATATGTTTGAACCTAAAAAAAACATCAAAGTGAATAAAATTCAGTCATAAGGCAACAGAGGACAACTCTTAGTCAAAAAGATCAACAAGTTAGTGTATGGATTAGTCAATTGAAATATAGAAATATTTTCCTTTGCATTTCCTATAAGCATGGCATATTTACACTATAACTAAGTAAAATCGTCATTCTTTCACTTAGAATGCCTGCAAATACGTATAAATAGGAGACTGTTAGCATCCTTGAGTCAATGAGGGGATTTAGTTACAAGAAAACAGCGTGTAAAATACATACAGCGCACATTTGTAATGTTTTGAGGTTAAGTATTGAGTGACATTATAAAATGTCGGTTTTAGTAATAAAGTGTCGTGTAATAAACAAAATATTGTTACTGATGTATCAGTTACTAACCATATCCTTTCTCGAAGCAGTTTAGTAGCCATTTTTTCAGTGTGTTAAGCACTTTATCACGGGTTTTCTTCTCGTTGCCCGATAGAAGACGTGCGAACTTTATCTCTTGTGCTACAATTAAAACATGTTCTTTTTTGGGCTTTATCTTCTCCTTCTTCTTTATTTTCTCCTTCTTTTCTTTAGTTTTCTCTGGGACCTTCATTTTAAGAGTATTTATTAAGAAAAACAAACGACCACGGTGTGATTGCCATGCGACAGTGGCGTTTCAATTTGACAATGACATTGACAAATTGTTCTTGAATTTGACGTATTCATTTCTACCAATGTCAAATATTACTAATTGCATGATGTTAGTTAGTTAGTCGATTTTTGTTAGTAGGTCGAGTCTACGACTATAAGAATTCAGTCCTATAACAGTCATGCCTAGATTAGGTCTTTCGGTTGGCTAGATCATGTGAGGGAAGAGAACTGTGTGCTAGACAAGCCGAACAAAACTGAACTAGACGAACATTCTGATCAACATACGACGCGTAACGGCGTAACCTAACTTAATCGGACTTGGTGGATCGTGAGATCCACCTTAGGAAGTCCGATTAAGTTCGTGCCGTTATATCTAGTGCGTGGCGACGCATACACGCGCCGCGACGGAGGCGCAGATTTGCACCATCATGCGATTTTATCTGCGTCTTCGTGCGGGACCGCAGAATTCGATATCCCCGCAAAATGAACCTGTCGACATCCAGTTCCATCGTGGACATGGACACGTCTAATAATAGCACAAATCTGCGCGTTACGTTACTATAGATCCCAGTGCGCCATACCTTGCGGGACAGTACGAGCCCTCGCGAGCGATCTCGTGATCTGCGCGCGGTTAGGAACCATGCGCTTCGATACTTACGGTCAACATTAAAAAACTCAGCCCCGCGCACCGGTGCGTGGCTTGTGGGTGTGTGAGATCCGTCTACTGGGGCATTTTCCTTTACCGATAAAACGTACAGTAACATTATACAATTTTCACGAAGGTTTTAAGGTTCAAAACAAAAATCCCAAAATAAAAGTATAACATTTTATTACATTTCATACAAGAATAATTCCGTAGGCACTTTGTATAGCAAGCTGTAACGAGCCAATAACGAAATAATAATAGAAACAACATTATTTACAATCATAATATATCATAATTATTATTAAAATTAAGAAAAAAAAATATATTTATTATTATTTTCTAAATTAATCTCCATAAGTTCATTTAGCTGGTAAAGAATACATGATTTTAATTACGAAACAACTTAACTAATTAAGTTCGGGGAAAATTAATTATTGGCGCCGATTCTCTTGTTCACAAACTAAACTAAATTTAAGTTTAGTGCATCTTTTTCTTTCTATTTCATTACGAAAAGGACAGAAGATAAATATTAGTTTAGTCCCGTCAAATTAGATAATCCATGGACAAGCTTAGACGTGATTAAAAAATTGGCTACTAAAAATACGTCAATTTACGTCAGGCGCTGACTAATTTGACAGGACTAAACTAATATTTATCTTCTGTCCTTTTCATTACCTAAAGGATTGAAAGCATTGAAATAAAGTTGATATTTGTTTAACTTGAAATAGGGTAGGGGCGTGCAGCACTGCGCACGTTTATTATAGTTTTCGTAGGTAATGGCAATTTAATAAACAATAATTAATTTTCCAGATTTCTCATTACTAACTTAGCAAAAACATATAAATACGTATAAACATTTCAAGTAAAATTAAATAACATTGGAATGTCTCGCTCAGTAGCGGAAGCACAATGAGGAGCTAAAATAATTCATTGTTCTTTTAATACAACTAATTATATTTTCAACTAGCTGTGCCCGCAACTTCGTGTGCATGTCGGAAAACAAATTAGATTTCATGGGATTTATTTTTTTTGCGCGGAAGCCTAATTCTAAAATTAAAGTAGACTAGTTACTCCTTATAACATCAGCTATCTACCAATGAAAGTTCCGTCTAAATCGGCGATCAGCAGTTTCAGAGATTAGCTGGAACAGACAGACAGAAAAAATAGAAAAAACATTTTCTTTTGTTATGAAGACCTTAAGGGCCTATACTACCTCAAATGGCTTAGCATGATCCTCCGTTATGTCAAAAATACTGCAGCATTAATTTTGAAATAAATATATGTTAAAGTTGAGGATTAATGTTAGGTCTTATGTTAGACGAAAACACGATTCCATAGAATTTTCTCGATAGAAAAAAATCCAAAGTTACCTCCAAACCGAACAATAAACCGCTGGTATTAAAAAAATACTTCAAATTAGATCATGGTACTTTGTATACTAACCGAAGCAGGTCTTATGTTTTTTATTTTTTTTAATTACCATTATTTTCACCGTAAAAAACAAATACCTAAACTATTGGCGCTACCTGCCGCCTAGCACCGCACTCGGTCTCGCTCTCACTCAGTCCGCGAGCAGTATCGTGCGAGCGAGATAAAGAGTGAATTTTAGTTGAGGTAGTGTAGGCTCTTAAACACTTGACTGCTCACTTCACCTCTGATTTCACGGTGAGATTTTTACAGAATCGACCGGAAGTACATTAATCGTGAAGCTTTTTTAATGTCACCTGAGGGGCAATTTTCGTAACTTTAGAACGTTCTCAGTCTGATCTCAGTCTCAATCTGTCAAAAATACCTCTAATTTCCCTAAATTTTTGACAAATTTTGATTGCCGCTGAGATGAGATTGCGACTAGATTTTGAACGTTTTTAATTACGAGAATTGGCCTTCTGATATAATTATACTCTGTTTTTTAAGTAAACTTTTTTTAAATAATATTCTCGTAATTGCTAGCTAAAACAAAAACAAAAATACTTTCAAACAACTTTTTTAAAATAGACTACATTTAAAGCATTTTAACAAATCAATAAATTAAGCCTGTGTAACAAATGATAATAATAAAAAAAACGTATACCGTCGTCGGGAAACTCCCGTCCGTAACTCGTTCCTTACGCAATACTTGGACGCACACACACTCGTATAATTATACAACATTAGTTTTAGTATATGCGAATCCCGAAACACGTGACTAGCATTTTGCAACCCCAATCTGTCAAATCCCAATTGAATATGAACCTTATTCCTTTGTGATAAAGTTGAAAATCTATGAAATAATTTTGACTGATTGAGGTAGCTTGATGTGCTGGCCTCTGTACAAAATTTCAAAGCTGTATCATGAAAAATTACAAAGTTATAAGCTTGTTAACTATGTTACCTAGTTGTCCCTACAAAAACATGGTCACCGCGCGGCGCCCGCGCATGCTGCGTCGTCTTGCGCTCGATAATGATTACGTAGTGTCGCTCGGTGTCTAACTTGTAACCTTTTTTAAATATTTCTGGGACAAAATATAACATGGTGTAAAAATTATTGGAATCGATTGAGTTACTTATTCTGAACAAACTAAATTCAGGTTTCGCATATACCTACTAAAAATAAAGTTGTATACAGGGTTATTTGTAAAACACCAGCAACCTCTTAAGAGGTCATTGTACTCATAATTATGAACAACTTTTACTATGGGACCAAACCTGGAATCGCGAAAAAAAATCAGCTGTTCCCTACATTTTGACGAGATAGACGAAGTTATATGTAGGGAACAGCTGAATTTTTATTTCGCGATTTCAGGTTTGGTCCCATAGTAAAAGTTGTTCATAATTATGAGTACAATGACCTCTTAAGAGGTTGCTGGTGTTTTTCAAATAACCCTGTATAGATCTCGATATCTATCACGTCTCTAGAGATTCACTAACTAATTTAATTTGACCCTGTATACAAGTGTGTGTGTGCGTGTATCGCGTAAGGGACGAAATCCTAACGGGAGTCTCGCGACCGCGCACCTTTTTTTTAAGAAAAAAACATTGTTTAAACCTTCGAGTCAGTTTTTTTAATAAATCGTACAAATTTTGGTCGAAATACGGTTTTTTATACAGTATCAGTTATTAGAAGTATGAAAGAAAAAAAGACGAAAGACGAAGCCGGTTTGTTGTAACAGGAGCACACGCATCATGCTTGCAACCGGCGCGGTGTCCACACAATTTTAAAGTAATTTTATCTCACGAAGCGACGCGCGCTTTACTTGTGGTTAACAAGTGTATAAACATGTTGTGAAGTTGGAGCTATGAGCTATGTGTGTAGCGTCAGCACATAACGCAAACACAGCGCGTTATGTGCTGACGCTACTCGTTTTCACGCACACATTCACAGCGTGTTTGTACACTTTTGGTTACCACAAGTAATTTAATTTTTAATTTTTGGTTCTAGGTCATGGGGGTTTCCTCTCGATGTTTCCTTCACCGTTTTGAGATGAAATGGTTATGAAATTATTGACACAAATTAAAGCACCTGCCTGGATTCGAATCCACGACCTATAACTCGTAAGTCGGGGCCGATAACTCGAATAAATGATACTAAGTTGTCAGTTTTGTATAAGAACGTTAGAATAAAGTTCCTTATTAAAAAAACTGGCTCCATAGTTTAAACCTGGGTCTACAAATACATATTTTTTTTTAATAAGATGGTATGCTTCATACGACCGCGTTCTGTACTCAAACCTCCATAGACACTAGCGCCACCTAGCGTCAGAATCTGACACTAATCGTCATCACCAAACATTGACAGCGGGTCTTCAAAGACAGGTTCGGCAGGTTTGGGAGTTTCTTTAGCTGTCGACCTGGATGCCTGGGGTTTCTGATCTGTGAAAAATGTAACAAAACATTAAGATCATATTCCACAAAGGAGAAGGCAAAGGTGGACTCATTTTTTGCCAGTTTTTTTACAGCATAATCATAATCAGCCCATTGCTGAGATACAGGCCTCCTCTCTTCGAGAGGGAGCGGGCTGTAATCCACCACGCGGGCCCAGTGCGGGTTGGTAGATGTCACATGTCTTCGAATTTTTGGTTCTAGGACATGCCGGTTTCCTCACTATGATTCTTCTCGTCCTTCACCGATTTGAGAGCAGTGGCGATGAGATTATTTTACACAAATTAAAGCGCCGGACTGGGTTGGAACAACTCTTAAGTCGGGGCTGATACCTTTGGTTTAGTATTGGCCCCGATTCTGTTGTTCACAAACTAAACTAAATTTAAGTTCAGTGAATCTTTTTCTTTCTATTTCATTAAGAAAAGGACAGAAGATAAATATTAGTTTAGTCCTGTCAAATTAGTCAGCGCCTGACGTAAATTGACGTATTTTTAGTAGGCAATTTTTTAATCACGTCTAAACTTGTCTATGGATTATCTAATTTGACAGGACTAAACTAATATTTATCTTCTGTCCTTTTCATAATGAAACAGAAAAGAAAAGATTCACTGAACTTAAATTTAATTTAGTTTGTGAACAACAGAATCGGGGCCATTATCGGGTTTTAATATAGCAAATTGAGATGAGAATATACCGTTACGGGCATATTCCCCTTGGTTGTTTTAATAGTAGCCCAAGGTCTAAGCTACAGCGCTCAGGGCTCCGCAGAGATGAACCTCCTAACAATGCGAACTGTGCCCAGAAGTACCGCTTCCTGAATCAAGGTCTTAATCCAGCTGCCCAAAGAGAAGTGCAGTCGAAGCTCTTGGCTATTCCTCTTTGAGTCAGTAAACAATTCACTAGTTAAGTTTTTTAACTTAACTTTATGGTGTAGGATTTAAAATTATTTTTCCATAAACTCTTATCTGTTTACATTTTTGGCGAATAAATCGCGAATGCAGATTAAGTGTCTTGTAATAGGCATAAGCGTAGCATAATGATCTTAAAATGGTTTCACAGCTGGAACACAGGCCTCGCTCTCTGTGAGAGAGAGTGGGCCATAAACCAAAAACTCCAAGCGATAAGGCCGCCCATTGTATATTTTGTAGTGTTTGATGTATCTTTACTTGTTGTATTTTTGTGGTGTACAATAAAGTATATATAAATAAATAAATAAATAAACAAATGTCACCTCTATAGAATATTAGTATAGACTAGCTGCGCCCCGCGGTTTCACCCGCGTAAGTTTCCATCCCGTGCGAATATCGGGATAAAAAGTATCCTATGTGTTAATCCTGGTTATAAACTATATGTGTGTCAAACTTCATCCAAATCCGTTCAGTAGTTTTTGCGTGAAAGAGTAACAAACATCCATCCATCCATCCTCACAAACTTTCGCGTTTATAATATTAGTAGGACTAGTAGGAAGTAGGATAATTCTCTTACCAACAATTTTCTTAGTCTTAACGCCAAACAGATCATCATCATCGTCTTCATCACCGAACAGAGATCCTTTCACGACTTCTTTTTTTATTTCTTTCCTTATTTCTATTTTCTCCACTTTTCTTTCTTTCTTATTCGTTCCAAATAACTCTTCTTCGCTATCAGAATCGAATATAGTAGATTTATTTACTACTGTTTTAACTTTAAATATTTCTTCATCGTTTTCGTCACCGAAAAGTGATGATTTTGGATCTTTTTTTGAACCATTTTCTTGATTTTTATCGTAGACTTTACCTAGCGTAGTTACACCTGTATTTGAATCTAGATTTTTGTTCAAACTTTCAGGCTTTTCAACAGGACTAGTATTGAATATATCTTCGTCATTTAAGATATAAACTACTTTAGATTTTACATCTCTTGAGTACGAAGGTTTTTCTGTAATTTCATGCTTTCTTTCTATGACAACAGGGTCTATTTTAGGCTGTTTTTCTTCTGTATTAGGGTCTATGTCGGCTTGTACAGCAGTGTCATCTGCCTTCGCTTGAACGTGAGGATTGTCTATAATTGCATGCTGTATATTTTGTTTTGTTTCATCAATATTAGGTTTTTCGCTACCCGTATGTTTCCTAGGCGGATCATCGATAGAACTAGAATTATCAGTAGAGTCTTCACCAAAATCGATTCCAGATTTTCTGACAGCTTCTCTCCTGGCCCTACGAGTAGACGGACGTCTTTTGACCTGAATCTTAGCCCTTTCTTTAGACAATTTATTATCTAGCACATCCGATTCAGGGTTCCCATCAAAACTCACAGCTTTTATTAACTTAGAGTCAGAATTTTGACTTTCCGCTTTTTCAGGTTCTGACTTTGGAACTTCAGGATGGATTTTTGGTTCTGGTTTTTGACTGTCAACTAAACTTTGACTTTGACCATCTGGTTGATCGTTTGGCTTGACCTTTTTAGGTGATGCTCCTGGTAGTAAAGCATTTACGTTTATATTTAGACCCACTTTTAGTTTCCCAACTTTCTTTTGATCAGATTTCTCTGGTTTTGATTCTGAGAGCGTTTCAATTGGCTTAGGTGTAAATTCAGGCTTTTTGAATAAGTCTTCATCCGATTTTGAATCTTCTTGAAGCAGTTTATTTTCAGTAATGAAAGAGTTATCTGATTTCTGTAATGAGGTGAATAGCTCATCATCAGAAGATTTATTTAATGATTCTAGTTTTTCATTTTCAGGTTTAGGTATTTCTTGTTTAAATGCTGTAGGTTTTTCTAATGTAGGTACTGAAGCAAACAGGTTTTCATCATCAGATAATAAATCAGCGGCAGGTTTATCTTCTAAAGTTCGGTTTTCACTTCCCCGTTCTTCTTTAGTTGATGTCAAAGAAGTAGGTTTTTCTAATTTAGGTACCGATGTGAACAGGTTTTCATCTTCAGAAAATAAATCAGGTTTATTTGTTAAAGTAGGTTTAACTTCTTTAGTGGGTACTTTAAATAGTTGTTCATCATTTATTAAAGATTTTTGTCGTTCATCAACATTTTCTGTAGTTGGTATTTTAAATATGTCTTCCTCTATATCTAATCTAGATTTTTTTCTAATTTCAGCAGTTGTTTTTATTTCATCTTTCGGTAAATCAGTAAATATGTCTTCAACTGGATCTACTTTTTCAATTTCAGGTATAATATTGCAAGAAGAATTATCTTCGAATTGTATGGTATCAGGTATAGGAGGTAAATCATCATTCTGCGAAATTTTAGGCTTAGGTGTCGTAGAAAACATATCATCATCGAATTCATCACCGATTTTACTAAAATCATCATCAGGCGGTTCATCGGTAAACAACCCAAAAATCCTGTCCTGAGTCGGAGTAAAATCTTCCGGATTTTCTACAAATATTGGATCATTCTTCTTGAAAAATAGACTCTCATCATCAGAATCATCGTCAAATAAAGCATTGACGTTTTTGCTTCGTTTCGGTTCTTTAGGTTTCTCAAAAACAGGAGGTTCAGTTAAAATGTTACTGAAAATATCTGGTTCTATAATTTTTGTTGCGTTTTCAACAGTTTTATTGTCTTGTGCAGTCTTTTTAGGTATTGTTTTTGTAAAATCTGGATCTGTAGTTTTAAATATAGTTTCAGTATTGTTAGTATTTTGTTGACTTGATGCAAATAGTTTATCAATATCCTCTTCTAACGTGGCTTTATCAAAAATATTTTGTTTTTCTGTTGGTATTTCATTAGTGACCATGTTGCTATTTTTAATAACATTTTTATTACTTTCTTCTTTTGGGGGTAAATCATCGAAATCTTGATCACTGAAATCATTGTTCGTATCCGAAGAACTTTGTTCAATATTTTGTATATTTTTATGAATATGGTCAAATATTTTAACTGCATTCATGCTATCTACATTTTTGTTTACAGGTAAAACTAAAGAGTTTTCTTCTTTTAAATTGTTCATAGTTTCAGAAGTATTAACAATTTTATCTACAACAGGTATGCTAGTATCTTCATTTACATCATCACTTTTAACTACTATTTGTTCCGTTCCATCATTATTAATCGAACTTGAAGTCTTTACCTCTACGTTGTCTTTAGCAGTTTCTACTTCAGTCTTGCTTGACAGTATTTCTACATTTCCTTCAGGAATTTTCTTGTCAGGTTTGCTTGGCAGTTTTGTAATTTCTTTAATAGAAGCTGCTACAATATTTGGGACGATTGAAGATTTAGCTGGTTCAACAAAAATATTACTCTCGTCATCATCTTCATCATCATCGAAAAGTGATGGACTTTTAAAAGTATTTGTTAAAGTTTTAGTCGGTGCAGTATTTTTCGTATCCTCTCCACCAAAATCTAGACGTTTTTCTATACTAAGTGAACTATTTTGTACTTTAGTAACTTCATTAGTTTTTAAATCACTAAACAGTTCATCTTCGTCATCATCAAATATACTTTTGGTGATTTCTTTACTTTTGTTAGAAACTTCATTTATTTTAGATCTTTCAGCCACCTTAGGTTTATTAATTTCTACAGGTTTAGGAGTATATATAGGCTTGTCAACAGCTTTATTGTCGGAAAATAATTCATCATCACTGTCAAATAAACTCTTCTTATTAGTACTACTACTCGCTACTTCTATTTTCATTGGTTTTGGCGCAGCAACCTCAGAGAAGAGATCATCATCATCTTCAAAAATCGATTTTGACTTGGAATTATCTTTTGCTGGCATTTTAACAACGTTCGTAGAAAATATATCGTCTATATCATCGAAAAGATTATCACTGAACAGATCTACTTTTGGTTTTTCTACCTTTTTTTCTTTTACCTTCTCTATACTCTTCTTTTGTATTACACTTTTCAAATCTTTACTAAAATCTTTATCTTTCGTAACTGTTTTACTTTCAGACCTAGCAAATAAATCATCGAATATATCTTTTTCTTTTCTTATCTGCTGGTTTGACTGAGCCTCTGAACGGGAGTCACTTCCGCTGTCGTCACCGGATGTGGAAGATTTTCGTTGATTACGTTTCAAGATGGCGGCCCCAATACTTTCGGTACCTTTGTTGCCAAATAAGGAAATTCCGCCAATTGGTTTCTGTGGGAAAAAAAAAGTTACATAACTTAGCATCTCGCCTGTATTCAGCAAAGGATAAAGCAGAGGTGTCCAGTACAACCATATTTAGCCAGCTAGTCTTAACACTCTCCTTGCCATGGGAACCGTCGTCGTCCCCCCAAAAAATTTGTTTAGCTGACCAAAGCACATCATGCAAGAGAAGTATCACATTTTCCATAACAGCACGCCAGTAGTTGTAAAAACTATTAGAATTCGGGAGGTCAGGGCGGATCCCACGGCGATTTTTTTTTGTGGACACGCCGGCGTATCCCACGGTCTCTTGTAATAATTTTGACTTTTGACTCACGGCGTTCACAAGAAGAAACTTAGGGACCCGCCGGCGACCTCCATGGCCTCCTGAACTTAAAAAGTTTTACATATCGTCGGCAGGGAGAGTGTTAATAGGGGACGAACCTTTTACTATCAACTGTGCAGAAATAGACTAGACTTCGGGCTTCTGAGACCCAACTACACTTTTCCCGACCGAGGATCGAACCCAGGACCTCATACCTCAGCAGCCGCGCTTACTAAAGAGGCAGTCAAAATTAAAAAGTCGGTTTTATATAATCAGCCTATAATGTTCCCACTGCTGGGACACAGGCCTCCTCTCTGTGAGAGGGAGTGGGCCGTAATCCACCACGCGAGTAGGCCCGCTTGATGGATTCCATATGTTTTCGACGTTTTTGAAGTGAAACTTCTTTACGCACGCTTGACTTGGGGAGTAAGCTGGCGAACGCGTGACGTAAGCGTTACGAAAAGTGTGATCGGGCAAGGCGAACGGAAGTTAAGTGGGGGATATAAGCAAGAGACAGCAGTTCGCGCGCACATTTTCTTTCTCTCTTCCTCTCATAGCCAAATACGTTCCGTATATCTAAGCACACTGCAGGCTTATTGTCTGTATCACAGTGTAGGAGCAAGAGAGAGCAGTGCGCGCGCACATTTTCTTTCTCTCTTTCTCTTATAGCTAGTAAATGAAATATACATACAGATGGAGCGAAAGAAGTTTCACTTCAGTCGTGTGGTCATAAGCACACTCGATTTTTTATAAAGTTATCACATATACATCAAAGACAATTCTGTAGCGGCATCTAAACCGTCACATGCGAACTACGCATCATACTTCATGGAGTTTCTTGCCCGTTCTTCTCCATAAATGTATCAACTACGCTTTGGAACGGGCAACTAGCTTCATATTTTCTAACTGATCGACTCCTTGACAGTGTAAAAGTGCCCCTAAATGGTTCATTTGAGTGTAAGTTTGGTCAGTGTTACCATTGGCGTGCGATTAATAAAAAAATTTTAAAAAACCGGTCAATGCGAGTCGGACTCGCGCACCGAGGGTTCCGTACAAATTTGTAGGAACTTAACGTTTACGGTTTTCGAATTTTTTCCTTTACTTGTGCTACATGACCTTGCTTCTTGCCAAATTTCATGATTCTAGGTCAACGGGAAGTACCCTATAGGTTTTGATTCCGGAACATAAACGCCCGTATCTTTTGATTGCGTTGACATAGAAGTTTGATTTTTTCACTGCTTCAAGGGATTGCAGCCCTGAGTATTTGATATTAATTTCAACTTGATAAGTCCAAGAGTTCCTTAGGAAAAGGGTCTTGACAGACGAACAGAGAGACAGACAACGAAGTGATCTTCTAAGGATTCCGTGAGGTACGGAACTCTAAAAACAACATACCTTGACACCCCTTTCAGCCTCATCATCACCTCTCGCTCTCAAATCATCAGTATTGCTCCCCTGCATATATACATTCCTAATATCATCATCATTCTTCGCTCTATCATCATATACATTTCTTTTATGATTATCATCATGTATATTTCTTCTATGATTGGAACTTTGATCATCGGATTTGTGGTGATTTTCAACGTGTTTGACAAACATGTGCGGTGCTGGGCCTGAGTCGAAGAGAGATGTCGGGTTGGCACTGGGATTCGTTGCTGGCTGTAGAAAAAAGTAATGGTTTTTGTCTGTGGTTATCCTTACATAGTACAAAATGTAGTGTTTACTTTTATTCTGATTATTTTATACCGTTCATTCTAACAACTCGTAGATAGTCAAATATGAACGGCAGTGATTTTGTTTAAAATAAACTTTAATTACAATAATTGGGAGATGTGGTCGGTTTGAGCGATGCAAACGGAATGTCCTGGCTTACGAACTATTGGTTTAAATAACCTAAACAATGACGACATATATCTATATATATAAAAAGAGAAGTCCTGACTGACTGACTGACTGACTGACTGACTCATCAACGCCCAGCCTAAACCATTGGACCTAGAAAGCTGAAATTTTGCACATAGGTTTCCTTTATAATGTAGACGAGGAATAAGGAAGGAATTTTCGAAATTCAACCCCTAAGGGAGTTAAATAGGGGATGAAAGTTTGTATGAAAACTCTTATTCCTTGGGTTAATAAACTTGAAACTTGGCACGAATACTTATCTAAGTAAATTATGAAAATTGGTCTTTTTTGTTTTTCTAAACTACCTTCTAAAGGGGGATGGGGGGGTGTCAAAATTTGTATGGAAGAATTTTAATGCACGGTCCGATTAACTCAAAACTCAGTATTTATACTTAATACCAAAAATAAAGAATCACGTGTATCAGGGTTTTTCGAAAATCTACCCCTAACGGGGAGAAAAGGGGTAGTTAATTTTACAGGGCAAATTTTACTGCCTGGCTTAATTAACTCAAAAATTGGTATAAATAATCTGTGAGTCAAGTAATGAACACATTCCAAATGATTTTACAAAATTTCACCCCTGTGGGGGTGAAAAGTGGAGATACAGCTTATATGAAAAATCTTATTCCTTCGGTTAATAAACTTGAAACTTGGCACGAATACTTATCTAAGTAAATTATAAAGTTTGGCATTTATTGTTTTTCTAAACTACCCCCTAACAGGGGATTGAGGGTGTCAAAATAAAAAAGAAGAATTTAAACGAAGAATAAGAATGTAGAAGAATTTTAACGCGCGGTCCGATTAACTCAAAACTCAGTATTTATACTTAATACCAAAAATAAAGAATTACGTGTATCAGGGTTTTTCGAAAATCTACCCCTAACGGGGAGAAAAGGGGTAGTTAATTTTACAGGGCAAATTTTACTGCCTGGCTTAACTCGAAAATTGGTATAAATAATCTGTGAGTCAAGTAATGAACACATTCCAAACGATTTTTCAAAATTACCCTGTGGGGGTGAAAAGTGGGGATACAGCTTATATGAAAAATCTTATTAATTTGGTTAATATACTTGAAACTTGGCATGAATACTTATCTAAGTAAATTATGAATTTTGGCATTTTTGCTTTTCTAAACTAGGGGGTAGTTTAGGGCGATTAGGGGGTGTCAACATTTGTATGGAAGAATTTTAACGTGCGGTCTCCGATTGAGTCGAAACTCAGTATTTATACTTAAGACCAAAAGTATAGAATAACATGTATCAGGGTTTTGCGAAAATCTACCTCTGACGGGGTGAAAAAGAGTAGTTAATTTTCCATTTTACTGCGTGGCTTGATTAACTCGAAAATTGTTGGACATAATCTTTGAGTCAAGTTATGAACACATCCCAAACATTTTTCAAAATTCCTCCTGTGTGGGGTGAAAAGTGCGGAAAAACTTTATACGAAAAATCTTATTCATTTGGTTAATAAACTTGAAACTTGGAAGGAATATTTGCCTAAGTAAGTAATAAGAAATGGGTCTTTCGAAAGTAGACCCCTTTTTTTTTTTTTTTTAACGTGGAGAAATGCTCATGCATACTGCACTACCACGGGGAGATAGTGCAGTTATGTGGGACTCTTACCCACTAAAACTCCACGGTGTCCTCCTCCGCCGCTTATGGCGGGAACACGGGCACGCGTTAGCACTCATCCGTGAACCCGCCGCGGCTGTCCGTCACCGGACCCTCCTCTGGGGAGTGCTCCCCATCACCGGCGCACCAGAACACATAGCACGCCGTGACCACCCCAGGGACCAAACCAGCACATAGGTGCCAGACGACCCCGTGTCTGGGCACCTTTGGTCCCCTTGCGGCGGGTCAGGTCTTTGGCCCCACCACCTGCCAATTTTCGGCCGCAGAGGATAGGGAGAGTGGCCAACGTAATACCAACACTCCTCCTCCCCTGCGGCCCCACCGCGTCCGCCATCGACGGTGGCGACCCCGTCAAGGCCGCGGAAGGTAGGGAGAGCGGCGCACCACAATACCGGCACTCCTCTCCCGCCGCGGCCTCCAACCTTCAGCCGCGATGCCTCCCATATGACATCGCGGCCCGCCTCAGTTGCGATGTCGCCCAAGCGGCACCGCAACCTACTTGTTGGCCGCTACGTCGTCGGCTTACAGGCAAAAGCCCTGACGAGCGGCCCCTCCTCGGGTTCCTCTTCGCTTCACCGTGGGTGACCAAGCCACGGCTACTGAGCCCCCCCGCCTCGACAATGCGGGAACCCACCGGGGGGGAAAGTAGACCCCTGACGGGTAAAAAAGTGGTAATTCGATTTTTAAGGCCGGCATTATAGTGCGTAGCTTGATTTACTAAAAAAAAATGGTATAAATAAATTTAAGCTTCAAACTTGGCACAAATACTTATATAAGTAAATTACAGTTTGTCATTTTATGTTTTTCTGCTCTAAAGGGAGATTGAGGGTGTCAGTTTGTATGGAAGAATTTTATCGCGCGGTCCAATAATATAAACTCGGAACTCAGTATGTATACTTAAGACCAAAATAAATAAAAAAGTGTGACTGGGATTTTCGAAAATCTAACCCTAATGGGGTGAACGGGGGTAGTCCATATCACAGAGGAGTATTTTATTGCGTGGCTTGATTCAATGGGAAATTGGTATAAATAATCTTTGAGTCAAGATATGGAAACGTCCCAAACATGTTTTCAATATTTCGCCCCTATGGGGATAAAAACTGTGAAGGTAAAAAGGTGGTCTTATTCCTTTGGTTAAGAAACTTGAAACTTTTCAACATTTGCCTCAGTAAATAATAAAGATTGTCACTTTTAGGGGTTTACTACTTACTTACTTAAAATAAAAAAGTATGAGTTTTAGGGTTTTACTTATTCGACTCCTACCGGGGTGGAAAAGGGTAATAAAGTTTAAGGAGTAGAAACTTCAACTTCCATTAACACGAAAATGGGTATAAATAATCTTTATATCATAAAAATGGAAACGTACCAAATGCAAAAACAAGCCCTGTCGTGATGAAAAGGGAGGATAGTTTATTTGAAACATCTTAGGTAGTTTAACTAAAATATTGGCCCGAATACTTATTTCTTTAAATAAAGTAAGTATAAAGATCGTAATCAATAATTTTCGAAATACCTTTCAGGGGGAGGTGGAGAGGGTGTTTTTATTTGAGGAAAGTACGAAACCCACGCGGGCGAAGTCGCGGGCAAAAGCTAGTATATTATAAGCTAGCTCATATAAGCATTAACTTAGGTGTTAGAAATATTTGTTGAAAGAGATACGTGTATTAAGTGGAATCGGCGACATGGCTACTTAAAGGTGTTAGAAACAGTGTTGAGTGAGGATTAATTCCGTGGGAACTGATGCCTGGTATGCATAACTACATATGTTTAGTAATATGTGGATGACGTTGCGAGTAGTGCATTTGTTATACAAGCTGAAATTTTAATGGTTGTTTTCCCGCGGCAGAACAATTTGGTCTCAGTAGTGCTACCTATTCATGGAGTTAAATTTAAAAAATAAAATTGTTTTTGTTTTCAAATAATTATAAAAATATGATCTCAACTCGAAAGCGTGAGAATCAACAGTGACTCACGTGCGCCCGCCCGCTACCTACCATCTTTAAGTAACCCTGGAAAAACCCCTGGTATTTCCAGGGACACGTGCGTGAGTGGTTAAGTAGGTATATGTGCCTATTGTGTTTCGTTAACAAAGGAGTACGTAGTATCGTATCAGCTGAACTATTAGTGTAGCTTGTTAAAGTATTTTTATATTATCTGTATTGCCTAACTAATGGCAATAGGTACTATTGGTTCAAGATCGCATTCGAGTTTTGTTTTTCACAATTGTAAATCTGCCATTTTATTTAATTTTATTTTTTTTTATAAATCGATTGTACTATCAACACAAAATCATTTCGCTTCGGGAAAACAACCATTAAAATTTCAGCTTGTATATCTCAATTATTAAGTTCTAACCTATGTATACTTATTATTACACTGCTATTTTGTTGTCCCTAAATAAATAAAGTCGCCGAAATGTCTGTACACGCATAGCTTCCGAATGACAGCACTAAATTGGATAATTCTTTTTTTTGTTGTGTTCGGTATTGCCAGGACAAGTTTTTTATGAAAAAAAAATTCAGAAAAAAAATTGCACTCGTGCGAAGCCGGGGCGGGCCGGTTATGTATATGTTTAGTTATTTCATACAATTTTTGAAGTGAAAACTTCTTTAGCGGCGCTGCGTATTTTTTTTGGAATGGGTAAAAATCTCTAAACTCGCGTCAGGACACGTGACTTGATCGAGAATTCGTAAGACGGATGGAGAGAGGGCAGGCGGCGCAAGGCGCTTGCGCGAATGTTCGATAATTGTCATGTTTGTGTACGATAGCGCAATGAATAAATATTGTATCCTACCACATAAATAATAATACTTTTATACTGATAACGAAAGCAATTCGTACAAAATTATTCTCTAACCATTCCAAAATATCAAAAATGCAGAACATTAATATTTAAGTTTTCACTTCTGCCGGCACTCCCGGAGTGCAACCCGTCGATTTTTTTTATAATAAATTGTATGAAATAACCAAATAAACGGTGAGGGCGCCACTGTGCGGTCGGCATAGTCATAAGTTAACTTTATTTATAACATCTCCCATACCTTAGCAGCAAAATCACTGAAGATGTCGCCGACATCGCTATCTTTCTCATTGGCAAACAGATCGTCTGCGCCGTGAGTCCTCGTGTAGACCTGAGCTTGGTGCAGATCGGCGAATATATCCGAATCCTGGCTGTCCGAGTGTTCGGAGAGAGGCGGAGGCTCGTCCAGGAATACTGTGCCTGGAGATAAATAATGAGATGATGATATTTTTTTTCATTGCTGAATGGGAAAGCGATGGATGCGGTCTATGATGGAACGAGCCTGCCCAGAAGATGCCTAAGGCACTGGAACTCCCACGCATCAACGAAACACAGCAGGCTCCTTGACGCCGGACTGGTGGGAGGGTGGTCGCAGACCAGGCGGGCGTTAGCCCTACCACCGCAAGGGGAGAATTGGCCAGTCTAATAAGAGTGTTGGGTGTGACTGTCCAGTCCAGAAAATGGCAGAAAAAAATGCGCTACACGAGGAGACTTCTTCATGAATCCCCAAAAAATCGGCCAATGGTGAATCGAACTATGTATTTATAGATTTATTTTAATGTAGGTAATACGCACATATTGGGTATTTATTTTATTTTTTCATTAATCACAATACACACGCTAGTTGATGTTTTTAATAATGTTATATTTTGAATTGCTTCCTTATTTTACATTCATCATTTGCCTAGCATTTTCCCAACTATGTTGGGGTCAGCTTCCAGTCTAACCGGATGCAGCTGAATACCAGTATTTTACTTGGAACGACTGCCTATCTGATCTCCACAAGCCAGTTACAGGGTCATACGACGCCATTCCCAAAAAAACACTATCGCCGGGAAGTTGCCCGCCAGACACAACACCCACCTGGTCGGAGGATCCTCCCTTTTCAATGCAGGATGAGTGAACTTTACACCCTGTTCTTCATACCTCTATAAAGTTAAAATCACTTACTCGAGACCGGGTCCTGTGGTCTGTAAATCTTGCGCACTGTGGGTTTAGGAGGCTCCTCATCATCCAGCTCTGTTTCTACCATCTGGGGATAAAGTCACAAAAATAAAATAAAAAGGTCAATTAACCTGCATAATAATGAACTGGTCCTTATCAGCTTTAAACATAGAGTAGTGGAAAGATAACAGTGGCCACTATATTCCGTTTTAAGGATTATAATAAAACTAAACAATATAAAACTACCGCTTCTAATAATATTAACGTATAATCTTGTGATGCACAACTTAACGTGCTTATTTTCTGCATTTTCATTCTAAATTGTATGAAATAACCAAAGAAACGATGAGGGCGCCACTGTGCGGTCGGCATAGTCTTAACTATACTCCATTTGAAATAAGATTATTCATTTATAGAAAGAAAAAGATGCACTGAACTTAAATTTAGTTTAGTTTGTGAACAACAGAATTGGGGCCATTGTTGAGCAGACACATTTTTTCAACATATGGATTCAATTCAATTCAATTCAATTCAATTCGTTTATTGCTCAACACAGTTCATAATAATACATATCTAGATGTCAAGTGAATGCGCAGTCCACTGTGTTGCACCATGTCAGGCATGCAAAATTATTATTCAAATTATACTATGTCATAAATTCCAGAAAATAGCATAAAAATGTCATAAATTTAGATAAATACGTTGGAGCAATGGATTAGCTATATGCTACAAAATGATTCAAATTGAGATCGATAATGTGTCGCAATTAGGGTGCAGGTCTGGAGCGGGATCGTCCGAAAGGGTTACCGCTACCCCGGAACATAAAGGTCTAAGGAAGGAACACGGGTGGGTTTTAGTCAGTAAGAGTCTGACCCTCCCTTCTGCTCCACCCTGAGCGGGAGGGGTCATTTGATGATTTCCCATCCACAAAAAAAAAGGGTGCCGATCTAGCAAGGTTATAAGCGTGGCTCGAACAAGCTTATCGTTATGGTAAACATACCTTAGCCGGTTCTCTAGCACCTAGCCTCCTGGCGATCTCGCTGGCCACATCTGAGGGGGTCGGTTTCGGTACGGAGCCCTGTTCAGATGGCGGCTCTGAACTTGTTTCTGATATCTGCAATAATATACAATGTTGATTTATTTATTATTATTATAAAACCTAAAATATATCTTTACAGGTTGCCTTAATGCGATAGTTAAGTACAAATATACTTTTATTAACTAACTAAATTCGCAATGAAATAAATTAACAATAATACCTAAATACAGGGTCAAATTAAATTAGCTAGCAAAAACTTCGCAGACGTGACAGGTATCGCAGTCCAAACGCTTAAATTAAAAAAATGAAGTTTTTATGGGGTCAACGACTGCTGGTAGTGTTGTTACTTGAAGTATGAGCTAAGAAAAACAGTTTCCATTTGTTTTATCGTAATAAGGTACCAATACCAATCATGTGTGTGAAGTTTACACAAAAAAACAGTATTTTTAAACTGATATTTTAAGTAAATACACTAACAGCGGTCGACGACCCCACAAAAAAACATCAAATTAACTTCTTTATTGTTTCATCATGTTTAGATATCGCAGACGTGATAGGTAGATATGCATCACGTCTGCGGAGTTTCGTTAGCTAATTTAATTTGACCCTGTATAGCTTAATTATAACACAACACCTTAGAGGTCGCCAGAGCAAAACAGGTAAAACATTGTGACCGTTTCTTTCCGTAGATTAAGAGGAAATGCGGGTGGTCGTTTCTTCATAGAAACGCTCTCGACTGTTTTCTTTCCGGCTAATGACCATAAAGCAATGATTTTTTACAGAATAATAAACATTAACACTTGTATGTCCCTATGTATTCCTTTTTGATGATAAATTATTTTGCATTATTTTTTAATTATAAGCACTATTTCTATATAGTCCAGTCATTATAGACATTCGAAATCGAAAATTTAATTATAATTCCAAAAGTTTTCAAACTTCGGTAAAGTGAATGGTACATTGGGACGACCATAAATCTCATTTTGCAACCTTGTCCGCAGTCCGGAACATTGTTAAAATTGCAATTAAATTAATTTTTGCTGTATGATCGTGAAAAAAATTCCAAAAGTTCTGCAAACTTGGGGAAGTTTTCGATATAATATTTCATATCACGTATTTAATTTGCAACCAATCTAAGTGTACGGAACATTTTTTGTTATTGAAAATTAATGTTTTTTTTTATTAAACTGAATGAAAACGTTCCAAAAGTTCTGCAAACTTGACACATATATCGGAAAAATATACCGAACGGTTGTATAAATTTGCAACCTTTTTCGTTGACCGGAACATGTTTATTATAATTCTTTTTAATTCGTGGTCATTTTTTCGAGTAAGGTGGTCTCGGAATAATTACAAAAGTTTTGAAACTTGGTTGCAAACTTCGAAGACATCTATTCTGATGCATTTACACATTTGCAACCTCATACGCGATCCGGAACTTTATGCAATTTGAAAAATGTAATTTTTTTATTTTTTCACCTTCAAGAAAATTTCAAAAGTTCTGCAAATCGAGGGGACTGTTTAATTTTGGGATTAAAGTCAGTATTTGAATTTGCAACCTCTCACGCAATCCGGAATCTTGTGTGATGTCGGAAATTTAACTTTATGGCACTTTTCATTTTCGAAAAAATTTCAAAAGTTCTGCAAATCGAAAAAAAACAAAAAAAAAAAATCGATTAAACACAAATGTATGGGGACAGTCAAGCTTACGTAATCTAGATAGCCCGGGCGCGTCAGCGGTTAGTACGTCCGCAGTGTGCCACGGTCACGTGGCCACGGTCGCGTTACCATAGCAACGCAGGTATACGACGTCGCGGCGGCTTCGTATAGCACAAAGTTTAGGCCCTGAATATATAACAGCGATGTGTACGGAAATAATATTTTGCGTGAATGTGATTAAAAAATATTTCCGTATTCCGGATATGGTTGCAAATTCAAATACTGACATTAATCCCAAAATTAAACAGTCCCCTCGATTTGCAGAACTTTTGAAATTTTCTTGAAGGTGAAAAAATAAAAAAGTTACCTTTTGCAAATTGCATAAAGTTCCGGATCGCGTATGAGGTTGCAAATTTGTATATGCATCAGAATAGATGTTTTCGAAGTTTGCAACCAAGTTTCAAAACTTTTGTAATTATTCCGAGACCACCTTACTCGAAAAAATGACCACGAATTAAAAATAATTATAAATAAACATGTTCCGGTCAACGTAAAAGGTTGCAAATTTATACAATCGTTCGGTATATTTTTCCGATATATCGGTCAAATTTGCAGAACTTTTGGAACGTTTTCCTTCAGTTTAATAAAGAAAAACATTAATTTTTAATAACAAAAAATGTTCCGTACACTTAAATTGGTTGCAAATTTGACACGTGATGTAAAATAATATTTTTAACACCACTCCAACTTTGCAGAACTTTTGGAATTTTGGTCTGAAGAACTGAGCAAATTATCATTTATTGCGTTTTTAACAATGTTCCGGACCGCAGAACAGGTTGCAAAATTTTATAGTTTGTTTTAATACCATTCCCGACCTTACATCAAAATTTGAAAACTTTTGGAATTATAATGAATTAATTGTCTTGACTGACTGGACTAATAGTGTTCTAGGGTTCTCCCTCAAAAAATGCTGATTTAAATCGCTGTCAACAGAGGCCTAGTGTACAAATTTGACAAATATTAACAAAAAAAGAAAAACATAAGGACACAGTAAATATCCTTCTTATTCAGTTTATGAAATATCTTTTAAATTGATCCAATATTGGAGGAGGTAATATGCGAGAGTCAAACCTCGAATTATGACTTTTTACTTAGGCTTTTTCAAATGTCTCTCCGACCGCATTACCTCTTAACCTGCAGTACCGGAAAACTCACTGGTTTATGTTAGCACCCTTAGACGGTAACTCCGGATAATTTAATTTCTGATTTCATCCTTCAAAGAAACTCCGAGGATAGCCAGCTCCATAGCGTGCTGAGACCTTGTCCCGACTATCGTCAAAATAGTATTATGTATACCATATAAATTACAGACATCTAATATATCGTGTCCATACTCCTCCGAAACGGCTGGACCGATTTGTATAAAATTTTGTGTGCATATCGGGTAGGTCTGAGAATCGACCAACATCTATTTTTCATACCCCTATTTATTTTTATTTTTTTTGCTAAACGACGTTTGCGGGGTCAGCTAGTAAATATATAAATTTTACAAAGAATGAGACTGTAGCGGTATCTACAACGCCACATGCGAACGAGTTATACTGACGACACAAAATCCTGCATCTCGCAAGCACAGTTTACCGCGCAACTAGCATACATACAACGGCCCGACATGAATCATTGGGCAGTTGCCCGCCAGACACAAGACGGGTGTTGTGTCTGGCGGGCAACTGCCCAATGTTCGGAGGATTCTCCCTTTTCTATGGAGGTTGAGTGAACTTTACACCCTGTTCCTCACACCTCTATAAGACAGTGGGCGGTCTTATCTCTAAGAGCGGTTTTTTAAAGACAACCTTTGGATGGATTAAAAAGGGGAAGGAGAGACAAATACTGTAGTCTGTGGTGTAGGTACCAGTATATTTGAATGTCTTTGACTATTACTTACAGTCGTCTGTGTGTGATGTGGTACGGCTAGTTTGTCCGTGTGCGTGTCTTCCGGCTCCGACTGCGAGTACTGGTCGCTGTCGTGTTCTGCCTTTGACGCCGTGCTGTCTGAGTCGCTGTCTTCGAGGAGCAGGCCTTGGAAAATAATGAAAATATATCATAATAATGTGTGATACAGAATGAAATTGAAAACTTAAATCTTATAATTAGTAATGCCAAATTTAAGGATGTGGTACAGACCATCAAACTGAACAATTTTGTCCATGGGACCAACATCCTAATCGCGAATAAAAATTCAGCCGTCCCATACGTTTAGGTCGAGTAGGTATTGAAGTTTTCTATGGGACAGTTGATAAATTTTTCACGATTACGATATTGGTCCCATGGAGAAAGTTGTTCATTTTGATGGTCTGTACCACACCCTTAAATTTGACTGGTCTTTGAAAAGTAACCCTGTATGTCTATGGTGAAAGTGTCAAGATTAAATTTTTGTATTTATTACTTTGATATCATAACCGACTGCAAGAATGTGTCCGTACAAATGAATTATATTGTTATCATTGAAAATGGTCTGAAATTATAATAGACCTTTTTCAAGAATTGATTCAAGCCATGTGGGCGGGGTTGCAACAGCGTTATAACGTTCTTGCAATTTTGCATACATGGCAGGTGATTTTATTTTATTTTTTGTAAAGGAATAGACATTGTGAGTAACTGGGTTGTGGAGGTCAGATAGGCAGTCGCGCCATGTAAAATACTGGTATTCAGCTGCATCTGGTTAGACTGGAAGCCAACCCCAACATAGTTGGGAAAAGGCAGGCAGATGATGAATAGACATTGTGACTTGTAACATCGCCTTGGATGATTCTGTAAAGGTGTTATAATTGTGGTTTAAATAAATAAATAATATTCTTATTTGACTCTTATATAGTTTATTAATTCCACACCTACATAACAACTAAAGTAAATAAAAGTTGAGAAGCATTAAAATTTTATGCAATTCTAGATTTTGCCCGCAGCCTCACCCGCGTGAATGTCGGAAAATCACGGGAACGCACTACCGAGATTAAAAGTGCCTTATATGTTAAACCAGGTTTTGAAAAGGCAGGGTCCAGAGAAGGACACGTGCGATAAGGATGGTTTCATCAAGGTGGAGAAGAAGAAGAAGCTTCCTTGTCGGAACCAGTGCGGCACCGCGCTGGCAGGACCCAACATGCTGCTGCGTCCGGCAATCCCGACGACGCAGCTGTACGTGTCCAGATTGCACCACTCCACGAAGGTGGAGGAGATGGTGGAGTACATGCGTGTGAAGACCAACTGGACTTTGAGGGTCGAGAAGTTGGAGTCGCGTCACAACACGAACTTCAAGTCGTTCGTGGTGCGTGTTCCGACACATCATCTCGAGAAGTTCCTCAAGGAAGAGTTCTGGCCGCAGGGTGTTGTGTACCGCCGGTTTCGTGGCCGGCTACATGACACCAGTCAGCGAAACACGACGCAGACACTTCGTGTGTGTTAGTTTTTTAGTACAATTATAAAGGTGTATGTATTTATAGTATTTTTAAGTTATATTAATATTGTATTGTATGTGTTTATATGGGCCTTGATGCCTGAAATAAATAGATACATAAATAAATAAATATGGGTATCTCACCAGCATGCCACTTGTTCTTCCACGGTTGTGATCCGATGATGTACGGGAGAGGCCGAGAAGCGTACATATCCTTAGGTTTCAGCACCATTCTGGAGACAAATAATATGGTCAGTACATGGTCTTGTCATCCACCAACTTGCACTGTGCTCGCGTGTTTGATTATGGTCCACTCCCTCTGACATAGAACAGTGGGAATATTATAGACTGATTATGATTATGCCATGGTCCGGTGGTGGTAGAAACTAGACTTAAGTTAAAGAGATAAAGAGATATTTATTTGTAAACATGTGTAACATTATACATCGCACCCCCGGTGCGACACTGTCACTTTTGCAAAAAATGCAAAAATTAGTTAAATATCTAAAAACGATGTTGCTCCCAGCGACGCGTGATTCGCGCCAAAACGGCAATGACACTCACGCCCTCATACGGAAACTATGCGTACTACAAAAGTAACGTTATCGCACCAAGTAAAGGGGTGCTTTAGGATCATTTTTAGATATTTAACTCATTTTTGCATTTTTTGCAAAAGTGACAGTGTCGCACCCCCATCATCTGCCTAGCCCAGCTTTTCGGCTCGGTCGGCTTCCAGTCTAACCGGATGCAGCTGAATACCAGTGTTTTACATGGAGCGACTGCCTATCTGACCTCCACAACCCAGTTATTGGGTAATACGATACCCCTTGGTAAGACTGATTGTCTGACTTTCGGGCTTCTGACTACCCGTAACGAATGTCAAAGATCCAAGAATGACAGCCGGGACCAACGGCTTAACGTGCTTTCCGAGGCACGGAGGGGTCTCGGTATGTAAAGATGGTCACCCATCCATAGCCAAAAGCGGCAATCGTAGCTTAACCTGATCGATCGACCTGTGCGGCTGTTATTATTTAGCCACGGGCCCCTCATACATATATATTTGCATGTTTTTTATACATACATGCAAATGTGGATGTAAAAGTGAAAATATGTGAGTTTCAACATGTTTTGCCACCATTGGCGTATCTAATAAATTATAGCCACTTGAAATATAATACAATTAAGAAAGAAAAAAAAAGCATAACAAAATTAAAATATAAAACAAATAAATTAGAAACTATTATTTTTAAAAAAATCTTTAACATAATAGTAACATTTTTTTGTAAGTAACTTATTAAGTTCTCTTTTGAATAAGATTGGCTGGTTTATATTTTTAATAAGCTCTGGAATTTTTATTACATATTAATGGTGCCATATAAAACACGCTTTTATGAAGGAGTTCTGTTTTCGCAGAGTGAGGCTGTAAATTATATAAAAAATATCATCTACCTATCTTCTATAACAATGTGTTTTTTTTTCTCAAAATTGTTAATTAATTATTTTCATACTAGTTTTATTTTAATGCTCTAATTTAATTGAAGTGTAAAGTGATGGCCTGAAACACAGGTTTGAATAAACCTAGTTCGGGCGGGTCGCCACCTAAAACTCTAATTCCGAACAATCACTTCTAGAACCTTTTATAAAAATAAAAATATTTTACTTTTAGGTTAATTTTTAGGCTCTATAATTGTATGGAAAATTTACTTCTCTTGGCTAAATGTACACCTTTTTGTAAACGTTTTTACTAAATATTATTATTATAGTTATACAAAGTGGACATGACAATACAACAATAAATTGAACTTCGTATACCTAACGACGTTCCCAGTCTGCATACAAAAATTCAATCAAATATATCCAATAGTTTACTCACTAGACATTATTTTTCATTTTTAACATTTTCTACATGATGTATCTGTTAACAGGCCAGTACCGACAGATGAAAGACATCTGCCATGCTATTCTCTAAAGATACAGCCTTGCGGGCAGCGCTGTCGCAGCGGTGAAAACAATAGTTTCAGCGCTGCCCGCAAGGCTGTATCCTTAGAGAATAGCTCCCCTGCAGTTAAACACAACATAGTTGCCAGCTCGCTACTGCAATAACCTTCGCCAAATTTGTTCTTAATTTTATTTTCCGATGCGAACCAATGCATATTATACCTTATGCTTGAGACACGAGTCATAAAGTGTGTCATCAGAATTAAATAAGAAAATAATCCATGCAGAAGTTATTACAACAATGTTACATTTTTTACAAACCTGAAAAAATGGTGTGGCTGGCACACTGACCGATACCATTTTTCCAAGTTTCGGCCACATGTTCGTTGGGTCAATGACGCCGCGATGTTGCCGCAATATTTAAATGGTGTTCTTTTTTGTTTACTTATGCTATTTAATATGTTAAGACGAAACACTTTTTAATTTCAACGTTAGGATTTATTTGATAGTTCCTAAATACTCCTATGCGTTAGCATTGTTAATGTTTTCATTTATTGTTGTATTGTCATCTCTACATTGTATACTAATAATAAAGCTGAAGAGCTCTGGAACTACCAGTTCCTAGTACCCTATTCACGAGGAAGCTTATAAGCTAATTAACATCACGCTTGGACCCTTAGGAGCCGGGCAAATGGATAAAAAGGAATAACGCAAAGCAATTACATACAGGTCAAACTAATAACCCTCCTTTTGGGCTTCGCCGCAGTCGGGTAAGCTGGTAGACGATGCGATGTGACGGGGTGGGTCTAAATTAATAAATTCTTCAACTGTATAAAATTAAAGTCTCATCTAGCAGGAATTTTATTACCAGCAGCTAAGTTACGTAACACACTTTCAAGGACAATCTGAATCATTTATAAGGATATTGCTAATCCATTGCTTCTTATGTTAGAACAATTTATCAGCTCAACAACGTAAATAACGCAATGAATGTTGTTGAACTGTCAAAATGAAAGCCATTGTTACGCAATTAGCAGTATAGTGACAATCTCAAGTTTTGACGTCCGCTTATCTGGTACTTCCAGGAGGGGTATAGAATCAAAGGCAGCTATATCCTACTAGGTATTTTTTTCGTAAAACAGAAAAACGTTTTATTTTATTTTTACTGCGGCAACACGATGAAAAAAAAAAAACTAAAAAATGTATTTGGAATGGTGGTGCCACTGAAAACACACACATCAGTCAATCCAATGATTAAATTACTTTTTAGCGGTAATTTTAAAATCACTTAGCTGCATTTGATACCAATCAAAGGATTCAGCTGTTTTTGATTCTGATTGTATTGGATATACTTAGCTGTTTTTGTTTGCATTTTTTTGGTGATGACGTCACAAGACTAGTGATGACTAGTGTTCCGCCATCTTGTTATTTCGACAATGTAGACCTGTGATTGGCCAGCCGCAATTTTAGCTGTGTTTGTTTCCAAACTGTGTGGATTTAGCGACCTTTGGTTCTGAAACGTTTCTTTAACGTGAATTTTGGCTGGGATTTAGCTGATTTAGATGCCAAACAAATTTGTAAATTTATTCAAAATAGTATGAAGATTAAGATGGCATTGACAGTTTGAAAACGACTTGTTCTGGATATAGCTGCCTTTGATTCTATACCCTGCAGATTAATACCATACAAATTAATAAGGTCTAAACTCACCTGGCAGGCATTTCGTCGTCAGTACCGAACTCTGTTACTATTCTGCAGTACAGTGGCCATCTCATAAGTTGACGTCAGCTTATCTGGTACTTCCAGAATATGCACATTAATATCATACAAATAAGGTCTAAACTCACCTGGCAGGCATTTCGTCATCAGTATCTGAGTCAGTGTCACTATCATGCAGAATAGTGATGATCTCATGCGCATTCTCTAACACTGATAAACTACGCTTTAGTGACGTCAGCTCATCTCGTACTTCCGGTTTAGGTTGTTCCTGAAAACGAATAGGGGCTGAATTAACTAAAGTTGTTTCCACTTAAATGAATATCAACCTTATAACAATTGAAAATTAGGTTGATTTCAGAATTAATAGTACGCACGGCTACACATCAAGCTATACATAACCAGTATAAGCTTTTTTTTTTGTGGATGGGAAATCATCAAATGACCCCTCCCGCTAAGGGTGGAGCAGGAGGGAGTGTCAGACTCTTACTGACTAAAACCCAGCCGTGTTCCTTCCTTAGCCCTTTATGTTCCGGGGCAGCGGTAATCATTTCGGACAATCCCGCTGCCCCGGCAGGCTGCGGCCCCCTTCCTTCGGATGCTGACATCTCTTTGAGGCGCGCGTGGAACACGTACGCGCCGTCCGGCACGGGCTTGATCCTGATCGGACGGAGAGTTACCCATTACTCTCTATCCGCAGGCCCGCGCCTACGGTGGCCGGGAGTCGTCACGCGGCTCCCGACGCCCGGAGCGTCTCCCGCGGCAACCAGTATAAGCTGACTTCTGATTATACGGAAAACCTATACAATGCGAAGTCAGCTAAAACTGGAAATGTATAGCTTGATGTGTAGCCGTGTGTCCTATTGAAAAGGTGATTGAAGGTTTTCATATGGAGCCTGGTATACCTGTGAAAGTGCGTATATTTCGTTGCATAGTCGCTCCATGTAAAATACATCATCTGCAGATGATGAGATGTTTGATTATTTCAATCATTCAAAGCAAAAATATAGATAGACCTAGATAACACAAGTATCACGATCTGTATGAAAACCAAGCGTGCCATTTTCTGACTACCTACTATGACATCACAAGCGCTCTTTCTCACTCACGCTCACCCAGCCAGCAGTACACAGGACTGAGCGCGAAAGTGGCGGCTTACGATTTTTGAACGTAAGTTGGTGCGATTTTTGGCACGCGAAGTAGTTGCTCTTGCGTTATCTAGGTGTATCTATGTGATGTGATTCAGAGTGATTAATGACACATTCATTTAATTTGATCGGGTTTCACGGCCAAAGGTACAGCGGTTAAAATTGATTTTCCACTATACCATCAAAGGTACAGCCAAGGGCACACAGGAAAACAAAGGATTATTTCAAACAGCTATGCAACAAAATGTTGGTACTTAAGCAAGTTATAAAAATATGTCGTTGTCGATGAACTTTGAACGTTAATATCTCGGAAACGTGACGTTTTACAGAGTTTGGTCTTAGTATGTTTTCCGTTTGCTTTGATGTCAGCTATCGATTTATACGTATAGATTCCAGGCGAGTCCGTCATTTTGAAAAAAAAAATCGGAAGGCTAGGCTATTTAAATCTTAAGAGCCGCGCAAAATGAAAAAAAGTCGGACAGAACTCTTAAGCGAAAACGAAGTACGCCCGTGCAGGCGATGCGATGCAACGGGGTGGATCGGTAGAACACAAAATTGTATAAAACGCGTAATTGTATAATTCGCGTTCCTCAAGAATGCAAAAATATTTTTTCAAAAATGATTGGCAGTTCCAGAGATTAGCGCGTTCAAACAAACAAACTCTTCACCCATACAACCAAATCCGGTCGCGGTGACTAAAATTTCGGTAACAAAATAATCGACTGGTCGCAATGTCGTAATTATTACTACGCTTTGTGCCTGCGTGAAGTTTAGCCTCAAAATATTGTAACAAAGTATACACTTCGCGACTAAAATGTGTCAGACTAACTTTTGGTAACAATGTTTCGTAAATATATCCACACTGTTACTACGTTATGACATGAAGAACAAAACCATCCAAAAGTGCTTACACTGTGACTACATTTTTGTTACTAGAATGTTACTAAACTTTGTGTATAAATAGTTACAAGTAAATGTGCACACTAATTAACTTAGTTTTGTAACATAGTCGAAACTAGTACACAGCTCTAGAGTATTTGATTCCCATTGAAAAAGTTCAGTGTTACTCAAACATTTATCTGATGATTGAGTGCTTGTACGTTTTAACAATAAACAGTATGAGTAAACCTTTTAGACATACAACCGCTTATTACCGACGACTCCATGCAGTTAAAGAAAAGGAGCAGAATCATGGGACTTCGAAATCTGCGGATCCAATTTAAATTCAATCTGGCTCATCAACCACTAGAAATACAACATCAAATGTTCAACCACTACAGACGTTGTAAAATCCTTGCACTACCTTTATTATTATCACTCATAGTATAGTATCACTACATAGTATAAAACAAAGTCGCTTTCTCTGTCCCTATGTATGCTTAAATCTTTAAAACTACGCAACGGATTTTGATGCGGTTTTTTTTAATAGATAGAGTGATTGAAGAGGAAGGTTTATATGTATAATGTAGTGTATTTAGTAACAGCATTGCACCCGTGCGAAGCCGGGGCGGGTCGCTAGTAGGAAATAAACGTGGAAATGAATAAAACTTTTTATTTTTTGTAGTATTATTTATTATTTTTGATTATAATCACTTAGTAGTTTTACAGATCAGTAAGTAAATCACAGATTCATACATTAGGTATTTAAAATATTTTTTAACATACATAATGGGTGACTGGCAATTAGTGTACGATACTTAAACACATGGTTTTACTCATGATAACAAACAACTTTTACTATTGTACCAAACCTGAAATCGCGAAATAAAAATCAGCTGTTCCCTACATTTATCTTCGTCTATCTCGTCAAAATGTAGGGAACAGCTGATTTTTTTTTCGCGATTTCAGGTTTGGTCCCATAGTAAAAGTTGTTCATAATGATGAGTACAATGACCTCTTAAGAGGTCGCTGGTGTATGTGAGTAGGTATATAATCAAAGGATAAAATACATCTAGAAACAAGGCAAACACAAATGTTCATCACATAAATGTTTGCCTAATGTACTGCACATAGATACCTACTTGATACATGTTTGGAACCACCACTTTTGTGGAACCACTGGCATCGGATTATTCCGTCGGCCATAATAGATTTTGTTACTGGATCGAGCAATAAGTACACTTTGTGTCGACTTAGTAACTGAACATTGTGATAGCCTACAAAAACAATTAAGTTGAAATCAAAACAACATAAATACATGTTTTGCAATCATTATTGTATCCTAAAATAAATATTAGATTTAGATAATTTAAACTTTCTAATTAGCAACAATGACACCTATGAAATATTAATTTTTCTTATCACAAAATTATCAAAAATGTAAATATTTTACCTTACTTCTTTATAAATCGACGGCGCCTATATTATTTGGAATTATCTTCCAAATTCCTTCGACAAACGAACTTGCGCACTTTGTAACTAACTATAATAATTATAAAAAACTTACCTTAACATACAATAAATAATTTTATTATTTTGTAATGGCTGATGACACTGACATAAAAGTAAAATGGATGTAAGATATAAGTTGCATTAATCGTTCAATGATTCGATTGTCGTTCATTCAAAACTGTAACAAACTGGTAACAATGTTACTACAATTTTATGAAACATCTTTTCTAAAATGTAACCACTTTTATGTTTCTTAACTTCCCCACTTTTTGTCGAGGTGTCAACACTAGGTACACACAGCTACTATATTTGTTACCTGTGTAGGAATTCAAACAAGTAACAGTTTCTACACTACAACCGAAATGGTTGTATGGGCAGCTTTATTATTGGAATAGCTGATAGATATATAGCTATTATAATAGCGAACCCTTATTTAAGTTTTCCCAAGTAAGAAACAGGGTCAGAATAACTTTCAACTTTCTTGACCAACATTTAAATATTCGCAAACAAAAACGGTTGACATTGGCTGACACACATAAAAACACCTATAAGGATAGCACATTCTAAGACCCACATAAGTTAACGATTTCACTTATCGTGGGGTACCCCAACGTAATAATTAGCAGGGCTGGTCAAGGTGACAGTTAACAGAAGGTGACAGATAACCTCTAATAGAGGTCAGTGGTTGCACCGCACGTGATAATAATATAACATCAGAAAGAGAATGGGTATTACTCTGGCCGCTTCGGCCATTATGGCTAGGGAAGTTAAGGACCACTCAATCCGCATACTCTCAGACAGCATGGCTGTTCTGCAAGCGCTGAACAGTTACACAGTTGACTCTGGGCTAATACACGAGTGTCACCAGCGCCTCAACCAGGTGGGTAACCTCAATAATATAAACATTCAATGGATCAAAGGACACAGCGGTTCGCAGAGACCGACATGGGAAACTATGGACGGACCAAGGTGATTGCAGGCAGGCTAGGGAAGCACTTCCCACATTGGATGGCCGCATCTCAAAACAGGTTCTCCGTCTAACTAAACAGAAGCTGCATATAGTTACTGCAGCTTTAACTGGCCACGGGTCATTTAATAAACACCTCTTTGTCATAGGAGTAACAGACAGTCCGCGGTGCAGGGCCTGCATGGAGGACGATGAGACAGCGGCACATGTGCTACTAAACTGCCCGATGGTCGCCACATATAGGGCAAAGTACTTCGGTAACCCAGGTACCCTACATGAGACGGTCAGTAACATCAAGGCGTTGCTGGCCTTCCTCGAGGAGCTGGGGTGGATCGAATAAACGATTTTCCCACCCGTACGCAAAATACGCGCATTGACGTGGAGTTGCGGACACCAGCCCGTTTTACCTTACCTTACCTTACCTTAACATCAGAAAGAAAAATAAAAGGAAAATAAATGCGTTTGTTGACATGTCAGCAAATCTGTGTCGTTGGTTCCGCATTTTTGTTTTTTGACACCGACTTCCTAAATTAAAGATATTTTTCAAATTGTTGTGTTTTTTTTGGAAGTCGGTTGTTTTTTTTTTTAAGTTTTTAATTTTCACTATTTAGGTATACAGTCAATAGCAAAAGTAGATGATGAAAATCATAAATTCAATACTAATGAACGGAGTTCGCGTCAGAACTGTGTGTCGTCGAAGTAGTAAATGTTTGGTATAATTTACAATCATATATTTTTGAATCACTTCGACGCCACACAGTTCTGACGCGAACTCCGTTCATTAATATTGAATTTCTGATTTTCATCATCTACTTTTGCTGTTGACTGTACATACCCCACACAAATTCAATTAACACTAGTGCATTGAAGAATTGAAGACACCGACTACATTTATGCATATAACTTCGTACATAAGAATAATTACCTAATGTATTATATACTAAACCTTTCTGAAAGTATGTAGATCACATTAATGAAAGAACTGTCAAACTTGGTTCATTAGTTTTTGAGAATATCGCGGACATACAAACATACATATACAGGGTGTCTCTGGAAGTATGGATCAAATCGAATAGGGGCGTGGGCAAGGTCATTTCCAAACTTTTTGATCCTGAGAATGATTGATGATTGAGAATTATTTTACGGTTTAAATGTTATGACCAATTTTTTTCAATCGTTTCGCATAGTGCTCAAAGAAAAAAAATCATTTAAAAAATCTATCAGGGCTGTCTAAAAAACTAAAATTGACAGTTCCTGGTAGTATTTTTTAAAATGATCTTGTTCTTTGAGCATTATGCAAAGTGATTGAAAATAACAAAAATTGGTCATAACTTTTAAACCATAAAAAATTTCGCCAACATTCTCAGGATCAAACAGTTTGGAAATGACTTTGCCCACGCCCCTATTTGATTTGATCCATACTTCCAGGGACACCCTGTATACGGGTCCAGAACAGAACAGAACCTCCTTTTTTGAAGTCGGTTAATAAATATAGCAAATTGGGGTGCTTCTTACCTTGACGGCTGGCACATCAGTAGACAAATCATCGTCATCGTACACGCGACTTTCTATGAACTGACGGCTACTTAACGCCATGAATCTAAAAAAAAGAAAAACATACGTATCAACCAGTGGCGAAGGGTGAATTTATGACAGAAGTAAGCCGAAACAAAAAAAAAAAATGTCGATAAACCGTTTCATTATATTTCAATGATGAATTGAGTATAGAGTGGTTGTGTTCTGAATTTTCGAAGGGAAGCCGGCGGGAATCGAGTTGTATGGTACTGTAGCGGTATCTACAACGACGCCACATGCGAACAACGCGTCATACTGACGTCACAAAATCCTGCATCTCGCAAGCAGAGTTTACCGCGCAACTAGCATATATACAACTGCCCGACATGAATCATTGGGCAGTTGCCCGCCAGACATAACACCCGTCTGGTCGGAGGATCCTCCCTTTTCTATAGAGTATGAGTGAACTTTACACCCTGTTCCTCATACCTCTATAGTACCTTCGCCACTGGTATCAACACCATTTTTTGACTTCCAGGGGTAGCCATAAGAGATGTCGGCAATATAAGGAAGGGGCCCGTAAGGACCGTAGCCTGCCGGGGCAGCGGGATTGTCCGAAAGGGTTACCGCTACCCCGGAACCTAAAGGGCTAAGGAAGGAACACGGGTGGGTTTTAGTCAGTAAGAGTCTGACACTCCCTTCTGCTCCACCCTGAGCGGGAGGGGTCATTTGATGATTTCCAATCCACGAAAAAAAAGGGGTAGCCATAGGTTTATAATTCACGCAGACTCCGAAGATTATGTTTAAATACCATGTAATAGAAGCTCGTGGCTAAGTAATAACAGACGCACAGGTCAATCGATCAGGTTAAGCTACGCTTGCCACGGTCGGTCCGTGGATGGGTGACCATCTTTACATACCGAGATCCCTCCGTGCCTCGGAAAACACGTTAGGCTGTTGGTGCTGACTGTCATTCGAAGATCTTTGAAAGTCTTTAGAAGCCTGAAAGTGTGACAACCAGTCTTACCAAGAGGTATCGTGTTACCGAGTAACTGGGTTTTGGAGGTCAGATAGGCAGTCACTCCATGTAAATTACTGGTATTCAGCCGCCTCCGGTTAAAGAGGAAGCCGACCTCAAAAATTGTTTGGAAAAGGCTAGGCAGATGATGTTATAGAAGGTTAGAATATTGCCATCAATCGGACACAGATCAAGACACGTGCTACTGAGAAATTCCTGATAGAAACATCGAACAATACTTTACCCTTCCAGGGAATTGAACCCAAGATCCTACGCTTACCCTTCTGAGCATGCAAAGACTAATTAGACATTAACCTCCCACCGGCGTCAAGCAGCCTGCTGTGTTTCGTCGATGCGTGGGAGGTCCAGTGCCTTAGACATCTTCTGGGCACGCTCGTTCCATCATAGACCTCATCCATCGCTTTCCATCAGAAGTGAGCGAGGTCAAGAGCAGGCCCATTCAGCAATAAATAGACATTCAAGACTAAAATTCCTTTACATCAAAACTAGCTGCGCCCCGCGGTTCGCCCGCATAAGACTCGATCCCGTGGGAATATCGGGATAAAAAGAGTCTTATGTCCTAATCTAGCATCCTAATTACACATTATCAATCTCAATCTGAATCATTTTGAAGAATATTGCTAAATCATTGCTTCATATGTTTGAAAAATGTGTCTGTTCAACAACGTAAATAACGCAATGAATGTTGTTGTACAGTCAAAATGAAACCCATTGCTACTGATAGTGTGTTACGCAACTACCACGCTGGTCACCCATGTGCGAAATTTCATCCAAAGTCGCTCAGCCGTTTTAAAGTGAAAGCGTAAAAATCAAACATAAGAATAAGAATAAAAAAAAAAAAAAAAAAAAAAAATGTTTATTTCTTCACTTAAGGATACAACTATGTTAGGTTTGGAGTCACCTTTTAAGCAAAGATTTGCTTGTATTAGGTGGTTCCGCTCCTCCAGTTTACAGTCATTCTACAGATGTGTGAGAAATAAGCAAAAAGATTATTTTAAGACTAATTAACATTTTATAATTCATATATCAGTAAGGGAGCGCACTGGGTGTAGAATATGTTTGTGAGTGTGTGTATGTGTATGGGTTCGTTTGTGTGTAAGGGTGTGTTTGTGTAGGTGTCGGGAATATAGTGGGTGGGGATGTGTGTGAGATATGTGGTATGTGTAGTGCGAGGATGTGTGGGTGTGGTGTGTATATGTGTACAAATTTGATGTGTTTATTAGTTATGTGATCTTGTGTAGGATATCTTCGGTTTCTTCGTAGCTTTTACTCTTGAGCCATTCAATTAGTGTGTTAAGAATAAATTTATTTTGCTAAGTTTACATTCATGTGGATTGAATTTCTAGAACATATAAAAATACCAAAAATCGAATCTTCTAATCTTTTCTATAATCTACATAATAATAATAATAAAGCTGAAGAGTTTGTTTGTTTGTTTGAACGCGTTAATCTCTGGAAGTACCGGTTGACTTTTTTTTTGGTGGGAAATTATCAAATAACTTCTCCCGCGGAGCTGGAGGGCGCGTCCCGCGTGTCAGTCTTTTATTGACTAAAACCAACCCGTGTTCCTTCAGTTGCCGGCGCCAGGGGCCACGATATCTCTTTCGAACAACCCGCGACCCTGGCAGGCATCGGCCCTAGCGGACCGCATCAGTTAGTGCTGACATCTCTTTGAGGCACGGGTGGAACACAATGCGCCGTCGACCGGGGCTTGGTACCGGACGGCGAGCTACACATTGCTCGCCGTCCGCAAGCCCGCGCCTACGGTGGCCGGGAATCGGCTCTCGATTCCCGACGCCCAGGGCGTCTCCTGCGGCGACTAGGGGCGTGAGGGCGCAAAGATTGCCTCTCCCTCACGCGCTCTGCCTCCTCCTTCGCGAGCATTACAGCTTCGCAGAAGGAGGTGACGACTTCCCATGCACTCTCGCTTCGTACCATGGCCTGGACCAGGGCCGGACGCGAGAGATCGCCGCCGTGAAGATACGTTAAGACCCTTGGTGAGGAGCACAAGAAAAAAAAATCTGAAAGGACCGGAAACGAAAACGAAGTGATAGCGCAAGCAGGCGATTCGATACGACGACGGTGTGGTTCGGGTGAACAAAAAATTTTCGACTGCGTGTTTTTTTTTTTTTTTGTGTGTGTTAAAGGCACATCACACATTCCAGCTTTGTTCCTGTGATGGCAACACATCTGCGATGTCTCTGGTATTGTAGGTGTTTACAGGCGGCAGTGACCACCTTCCATCAGGTGGACTATCGGCTTATTTGCCGTTCACATAAAAACATTCTTAACGCGGGACACGGTAATCCTTGCAATCATAATTATAACGGGTACGTAACAATATAAAAGTGCTAATTTATTGTAAGTAGTGAAATCTCATTAGTAATTCAAATTAAGCTAATTTTGGTGGAAAATCAACGAGTGTGAAGAGAGTCTGACAGTTCTGGCCATTCTCTTTAGATCAGCCATACTCAACCTTTTTTTATTTTTATAGGGGCCACAAACACGTTTCAGTCATGGTGTCGAGGGCCGCAAGCAAAAATTATTTAGGTCTTAATTAAAACGTAATTCCAACTTTCCAAGTTAACGATGTAGTTACTTTAAAATTGTTACGTTAAAATCGCTGATAGCGCTCGGCTCACATTCCCGTTCCGAAACACCCGTTCTCTGATGGGCGCGAAATTTAAATTGGTTTACAATGAATTAGTAACTTCAGGTGGGCCAATAACAAAGGCCCGGCGGATCGCAGGTTGAGTATAGCGGCTTTAGATGATACTATTAGATGGTTAGTTAGAAGAAATAATATAATTAACCCTTTAACCGCCCGACTTTATATCAGAGGGGCAATTCTCGTAATTTTTTAGAACGTTCACAGTTTGATCTCAGTCTCAATCTGTCAAAAATACCTCAAATTTCCCTACATTTTGACAAGTTTTTGACATTTGTTTGTCGCCGAGATGAGACTGCGACTAGATTTTGAACGTTTTAAATTACAAGAATTGGCCTACTGATCTCAGTCTCAATCTGTCAAAAAATACTTCTAATTTCCGTACATTTTGACAAGTTTTCGACATTTTTTTGTCGCCGAGATGAGACTGCGACTAGATTTTGAACATTACGAGAATGCTTCTGTTGTCGTGCCCCCAGTGCCAGGCACAGTGATTCGAATTTTTTGTTTTTCGAATAACTTGATAGAATACAGCGTAATTAATTAAAAAACAGAGTAAACGAGCTGTGGTATTTGGTCGTAAATATATGACCCTGGACCCTAGCGAAATGGGCACGAAAATATTTGTCGGATTAATCCGACGTAGGCGGTTAAAAGGTTAAACTAATATTACAAAGAGACTAGCTCTGTCCGGGCGGGCGGGACTTCACCTGTGTGAAATTTGTGGCCCCCCCCCCATCTCCGACCCACCCCGTCGCATCGCATCGCCTGCTCACGCTAGTACTTGGTTTTCGATTAGCGTTTTTCTGACTTTTTTCTTTTTACTCGGCTCCTTAGCCTCCTAGCGTGATGTTATAACCTATAGCCTTCCTCAAGAATTGGGCTATCAAATGTAGAAAGATTTTTTGAAATCTGACTAGTAGTTCCAGAGATTACCCCCTACATACAAACACACAAAATTTACCTCTTTATAATATTAGTATAGATATCATCATGATCTGCCTAGCCTTTTCCCAACTATGTTGGGGTCAGCTTCCAATCTAACCGGATGCAGCTGAATACCAGTATTTTACAGGGAGCGATTGCCTATCTGACCTCCACAACCCAGTTACTGGGTAATACGATAACCTCTTAATAAGACTGGTTGTCAGATTTTTGGACTTCTGACGACCCGTAACGACTGTCAAAGATCCACGAATAACAGCAGGGACCAACGGTTTAACGTCCTTTCCGAGGCAAGCAGGGGTCTTGGTATGTAAAGGTGGTCAGCCATTCACGGACCAACCGCGGAAAGCGTAGCTTAACCTGATCGAACGAGACGTGCGGCTATTATTACTTAGCCAGAAACCCCTCAATATTAGTATAGATACTATACATAAATAAAACTTACTGGTTATTAACGTTCTGCAAGCTGATGCTGGCGTCATTCAGAGCGGTCGCCATCTGTTCCAGCTGACAGTTTGCTTCCTGGCATTTTGTGAGAAGCCTCTGGGAACAAGAGCATATTGTTTAGGAGACTATTCAGTAAATCTGTAGCGGTATCTACAACGCGAAATGCGAACAACGCGTCATACTGACGTCACGCAAAATCCTGCATCTCGCAAGCAGAGTTTACCGCGCAACTAACATATACAGGGTTATTTGTAAAACACCAGCAACCTCTTAAGAGGTCATTGTACTCATCATTATGAACAACTTTTACTATGGGACCAAACCTAAAATCGCGAAAATAAAATCAGCTGTTCCCTACATTTTGACGAGATAGACGAAGATAAATGTAGGGAACAGCTGATTTTTATTTCGCGATTTGTATACAACGGCCCGACATGAATCATC
Source organism: Globia sparganii (assembly GCA_949316385.1). Taxonomy (NCBI): domain Eukaryota; kingdom Metazoa; phylum Arthropoda; class Insecta; order Lepidoptera; family Noctuidae; genus Globia; species Globia sparganii. The sequence goes on from OX438680.1 coordinate 10,106,300, forward strand.
GGGCAGTTGCCCGCCAGACACAACATACGTCTGGTCGGAGGATCCTCCCTTTTCTATGGAGGATGAGTGAACTTTACACCCTGTTCCTCATTCCTCTATGAATCTACGACAAGATAAAGGTTTTGTACTGTTATTATGTATGTCGTAGAAAGCGATAAGGCCGCCCATTGTATGTTTTGTACTGTTTAATTTATTTTTTGTGATGCATTTTTCTGGTTTACAATAAAGTACAGACGCCACCAGGTCAACCTACCCCAATATGTCAAATTTCTTTGATAGATTTTCAACTTTAGCGTAAAGGAGTAAGGTTCATATTCAATTGGGAAAATCTGACAGATTGGGGTAGCTTGATGTGCTGGCCTCTGTACATAACGGCAATGGAGAGGACTATACTTGGGGAGTTTTCCTACGTGACCGAATCAGAAATGAAGAGATCCGCAGGAGAACCAAGGTAACCGACATAGCCCAAAGAATTGCCAAACTTAAGTGGCAGTGGGCAGGGCACATTGCTCGCAGAACAGATGGCCGATGGGGCCGAAAGGTTCTGGAGTGGCGACTGCGCACCGGAAGACGTAGCGTTGGAGGGCCTCCCACAAGGTGGACCGACGACATTGTGAAGGCTGCAGGAACCCGTTGGATGCGAGAAGCACAGAACCGGTCGAAGTGGAGGTGCTTGGGGGAGGCCTATGTCCAGCAGTGGACGTCTTTCGACTGAAATTATGATGACGACGTAACGGCGCACAAGTAGCAGTAATTCTAGCGTCGAATGATGCTTGCGTGGCGGTTGTCTTCTGAAGACAGAGGTGATTTCAGGGGAGCCGCTGTCGTTCCAAATCCACGACGAACTGCTATATCCCGGCACAATCCTGATGATATACAAGTTGCTCAACCACTAATACGATGATCACTTCTGGTAAAGGCTAGCCTGCGCCATTATACAGGGTATCCCTGGAAGTATGGATCAAATCAAATAGGGGCGTGGGCAAAGTCATTTCCAAACATTTTGATCCTGAGAATGTTGGTGAATTTTTTTACGGTTCAAAAGTTATGACCAACTTTTGTTATTTTCAATCACATTGCATAGTGCTCAAGGAACAAAATCATTTTAAAAAACTACCAGGAACTGTCAATTTAAGTTTTTTAGACAGCCCTGATTGTTTTTTTAATGATTTTTTTTCTTTGAGCACTATGCGAAACGATTGAAAAAAATTGGTCACAACTTTTGAACCGTAAAATAATTCTCAATCATCAATTATTCTCAGGACCAAAAAGTTTGGAAATTACCTTGCCCACGCCCCTATTCGATTTGATCCATACTTCCAGGGACACCCTGTATAAATAAATAAACAAGAGAAAATGCTAAGAGGGATGTGTGGTGTTACACGAATGGATAGAATAAAAAATGAGTACATAAGAGGAAGTTTGAAAGTGGCACCGGTAACTGAAAAGTTGTGTGGAAATCGGTTGTCATGGTATGGGCATGTGACGCGGAGGAATTAGGAAAATGTCGTGAGGAGAGTTTAGAGTGTGGATGTCGATGGATATAAGAGTAGGGGAAGGCCAAAGAAACGATGGATGGACTGTGTGAATGATGATATGTTTAGAAAGGGGGTGACTACCGAGATGAGGCCTGATAGAGAAGTATGGAAGAAAAATACTTGTTGTGCCAACCACTAATAAATTGGGATAAGTGTACGGTTGCAAAATTACGTAATTTTACCGAAAACGCTGGCAATAACGCTGGCATAACATTCTAAATTTTAATTTATTTTATATCACGCGTGCGTGGGGTTACAAAATCAAAATGCGACGTTGCTGACAAGTGCGCTCCGTCAAGTTGTACGGCAAAATGAGATAGATTATAGATTTATTTTATTTTTCTTTTTTTTTTGTAATGTCATTTGTTTAATTTTATTATTTAAATTGTTGATTCTGAGAACTGTAGTTAGTTTAATACTAAATAATTTCCAGTAATTTTCCAAAAACTAAAATTTTAATTTTTACTGGCCTTTGCACATAACATACATATATTATTAAATCGATGACGTGGTATAATTCATATATTTAATTTATTATTATTATTTTTGTATTATTATTATTATTATGTATTCATATTTGAACTGAATAATTCATATTCATATACATAGTGAAAGAGTAAGGTACATACAAACACACTCATTCATTACCGTATTTATGTTTGTTTCTACAAACATAAATACGGTAATGAATGAAAAAAATCGTAGTTTTACGAGAACGTAAAACTACGATTTTTACGTTTTTTACCGTAAAATACCGAAATTTACGGTAAAAATCGTTTTTTACCGTATTTTACCGTGGTAATTTTACTGCTTTACATCCCTAGATAAGTGCAGGAGAATCAAGAAGAAAATACATTTACTAAGCACAGATGAAAAGACACAGTACACCAGAGACAAACATCAGATAAAAACAAATAAAAAAGTGTAAAGTTCGATGTAAGAAATTAACAGGAAAGCGTGCCTCACAGCTGCGCCAAAAAGGACCAGTTCAGCAAAAATGTCAGACAACTAGTGCTTGACGCTGGTTTCCAACTGGACCTGATGTGTGAGGTGATGCAGCGGGATTGTCCGAAAGGGTTACCGCTACCCCGGAACACAAAGGGCTAAGGAAGGAACATGGGTGGGTTTTAGTCAGTAAGAGTCTGACACTCCCTTCTGCTCCACCCAGAGCGGGAGGGGTCATTTGATGATTTCCCATCCACAAAAAAAAAAAAAATGTGTGAGGTGACGGATGTAAATCAGTTTTATACTGCAACGTGACGTGTGTATGCATACTTAAATAAATAACATAAATTTGTGCCAGATAAGAACAGTAACTAATATGTATAAATAGTGTGATATTGAGTAACATTGCAAAAATAAACAAAAAATACCGATAAACAAATAAATGATATGGCTGCATGATAGACCTTCGTTAATATGTAAATAAAGAAATTCTTCGAAACGAGTCAGAACAAAAACTTGTTTTAAACGACGCCTGGCTTCCACCTTCTAACACAAGACATTGTCATAATAATAAAGATGATGATGAAGTGAAAACGCAAAATAATTCAAACGCGATCACTTACGAATAATACTAGAATACTACCTAAGTGCGTACTTCACAGAGTCGAGAACTTTTAATACCTCGTAAGTAGCGTGAATACCTGTAGGTAAGTCTTATTATTATTTTTATATACAAGGTGTAACAGAATCATAATCCAGAATCTCATTAATGATGTGTAATAATTAATGAGATTCTGGATTTTAATTTTATATTGATTTTAGTTAATTTAAAGATGTTAATGAATTTAAAGATGATTGCGATTTTAACTAATGGATTTATTTTACAAATTGATTTATGTGTTTCAGTTATTTTTTAGTTTTAGTTATAATATTATTATTGTGGCATGTATTTTAATCTTTGATTACTAACATATTTTTTAAGTATAAGTAGTACTAGCTTTTAAGTATAAATATGGATTGCTGTGTCTGAAGTAAAATAATAATTAACGCAAGACCTCATACACCCTAATTAGAATATTGAGTTGAAAGCATAATACAATGATCCAAATTTATTTTTTTTAGAGCTTGCTATTTTTATTAAGTAATTAAATTGTGTTGCATTAGCATTAATTTATGCATTTAAAATTGAGTTTTATTGCCTTGAAATAAGATTTAATTTTATTTGGCTCAATCGGCGGTTAGTATGAAAATATTCATGACTAGCTGCGCCCCGCGGTTTCACCCACGTAAGTTTTGATCCCGTGGGAATATTGGGATAAAAAGTATCCTATGTGTTATTCCGATGTATAAACTATATTACTGTAAAGTTTCATCAGAATCCGTTGAGTAGTTTTTGCGTGAAAGAGTAACAAACATCCATCCATCCATCCTCACAAACTTTCACATTTATAATATTAGTAGGATTAGTAGGAAGGAAGTAGGATTTTTGAAAAAAAAATACCTATATTAAAAGTTACTGAAATCGAGTCAATAGTCAATTATAAACAAACTACTTTCAGGACTTGCATTTATTCTGTTACACATTGTATATATAATAGGTACTCGCCACAATTGCCTGTCAATAATAAAATAGATGTTATTCTAACCAATCAATCACAAAAACAAACGCCTTTAAGTCCCAAGTCTCATGCAAGCTATTTTAAAAACAATAGGATTTCCTCTTTCTGTTGTTCTAATAAACGAAAGATAAATAAACGAGGTAAACTTGCAGAAACAATAGCAAAAAGACAGAATATGAGTAATAATATACTTGATTATTATACAGAGTGTCACCGGAAGTATGGATCAAATCGAATAGGGGCCTGGGCAAGGTCATTTCCAAATTTTTTAACCCTGAGAATATCGGTGAATCTTTTTACGGTTCAAAAGTTATGACCAATTTCTGTTTTTTTTTCAATCACTTCATAAAAAAACTAACAGGGGTATCTAAAAAAGTTAAATTGATAGCCCTGATATTTTTTTTTAATGTTTTTTCTTTGAGTACTATGTGAAGTGATTCATAATTCATAACATAATATTGTAATTGGGGTGTTCTATGGTGTGCGTTGTATTTATTTAGGATCTTACCTGATGCGTGTTTTGCAATATGCTAAACAGTTGCTCATCTCCGGCGAGGGTCCAGCTCGGAGCCAGTTTCCGTAAGGCATCCGTACCGGGGTCATCCATGATGAAGACTTAAGGCTGCTGTAGTGAAGATGACAGTGTTAAAGTTATATCATTATTTTAAACAATTAACAGGCATTTTTGAAAACCAATTTAAAAACAAAAGTACTGGATATGACCAGTGAAAACGAAACAGAATGTGAGCACTATTATTAATAGATTTTAAGAAGTAATAGCTGTTGTTATTTCTATAACTTTTCTTTTTAGGGCTCCGTAGCAAAACCTCCACAGTCCGTCTGTCTGTCTGTTAGCGGGCTGTATCTCATGAACTGTTATTGGTAAACAAATCAAAATTTTTAGTGTGTATTTCTAAAGATGGAAAAAAATAATTATAATTTAAAGAAAATGATGAAACGGATCCCCTAGCTAGGGAAAAGACGAAACATTTCTACGCTAGGGGTAAAATGACGAAACATTTCTATGCTACGGGTAATCCCCTAGCAAAGAAAACAACGAAACATTTCTACGCTAGGGGTAATCCCCTAGCAAGGAAATGTTTTGTCAGTTATCAAAAAAATCTGCTGTTTCATAGAATCTATGCGGTCAAAATGTATGGAACAAGAATTATTTTTTTATCACAGACCAACATTTTCAACACAGGGGTTTCGGAATCATATCCATGATAACACGTAGCGCATCACCCTTAATTTTATGAAGTTAACTGTGAGGTCAAGTTCTAGAAGATATATTCTAACTGTGTACTACTAATATTGATACTAGTATTCTAACTTAATAAGAGAATAACCCTGGTATTTCAACATTGCAAGATAATCTCACAAGAAACATCATAGAACACAGGAATGTTTTATAAGTATTCAAGTTTACATAATTGAGATACTCTCTCATAAACTCCACAGTAAAGTATGTATTTAAAATAACCCCCGAAATCACAATTGAAAAACGTAGGCGGATCACAGTGCCCTCAATTGAGATAAAATTACAAGCGTCCGCGAATCAAATAACACACAAATAATCAACATAATTTGTTGAATGAATGATCAACACCAAACCACTTTGTGTATAAACTTTTTACGACGAATAACTTACCGTATCGGTGTAGTATCCTACTCTCACATCACTTTTATAAACTTTATTGGTTTAATTTGTAGTTAAAACTTTCTTTATTTAAAATAAATAAGGTTTTTCTTATTTATTTCCAACAGAAATAAGAGTGACGAGTGTGATCAACAAAAAATATTATGACAATAGCAATTGACAGTGACAGACTGTGACAGATGTAGTGTTGCCAGATTGAGAATTGGAATACCTACGATTAGTCGATAATAAAATTATTTTTGAAATAAATATTCTACTTTATTTTGTTTGTCAAAATTATTACAATTTTGACAAACAGTAGTTTTAAAGCGTTGTAAAATTCTATAACGCAGACTATATAAGTATCTGAAATACTTCAAACTAGAGTTCAAAAATAAATGAATAAAAAGTTCAGAACTGCAGTTATCCTTTTCCAAGCTTTTAGTCAAGTAAATTTTAATTTGAAAACTATGTTGGGTAAACACCTTTATTAATTTCCTTATCCGTAAAATTAATTTAAAACAAGAATGCTAATTAAGTTTTTCCACTTTGCTAATTTCCAGTAGTTTAAATCCATTTTACTGAACAAAGTCATTAAAACGGAATCATTAAAGCACCAATATCGCTCGTCGTCACTGTTTATTGCACTTAAAACTTTATTTATTAACGCTCGCAACATTGCAATTTACAGTTTAAACTTTTTCTACTTTCACGTTAATTCGAGTAAGTACTAATGCATACAGCCAATTATCTTTTATGACTTCCTGAATAAAATATTAATTTTAACTTTTAATGACAATGTGATGTGCAAATAAAATTTAAAAGAGTGAAGATTAAACTGAGCTTGATGGTCACATACAACACTACTACTTTGGAATGTACACTTATATTTTGACGACTTTTTCGTTTTAGACGCATTTATGTTTATTTTACACAAAAATACGCAAAAAGAACATACAGAATATGAGTCATCGACACGATTTTTCTACATGCTATTATGTATGACTCGAAGCCAATCAACATGAACAGAGATGCTGGTGCTACCAGCCTACCACTATCCTCAAAACGCTGAAGGATAGGATAACATCGTGACTTGAGCAAACTGGCAAGTCCTGTCATCAAAGACAAAGACAAAGACAAAGACAAAGACATTTATTCGTAGGATATGGTAGGTACAAAGTTGGTTGGTATAAATAGATAAGTTCAACACATCCGCCGCTAAAAGCGGCATACGAATATTTACAATGCACAATGTGAACCTAATGTGCACGTGGGTAGGTATAAAACCTAACTTGTGTACTACTTAAACTCTAATAAACAATAGGTACAAAACACTTATACGAAACACTTATTTTATACTCTACAATAACAAATAAAAATACAGCAATAACATTTCTATTATACAACTAAATAAATCTACCTACCTATCTCATTACATAAAATATATATATATATATATATCTATATATATGTATTATTTACCCTTATAATCAAAAAATTCTTTTAAACTGTAAAAAATATTTTCGAGTAGCCAATTTTTTAGTTTTTTTTTTCAAAAATATGGTTATATATTTTAATGGACATAAGGTAGCTGTTTCTGTAGTGGAGAGTACTATTACAAAATTGGTTTTTTAACTTGGTGGGGTCCCTTTTTGTAAACCTATTGTTTTCGGCTACTGTGGAGAAGAAGTGAGAGTATTTCTTGACAAATATGCCTATTTCAAAAATGTAAGTAGAAGATAGAGTTAACACCTTTAGCTTTTTAAAAATTGGTCTACAGCTCTCGTATGGAGCCGCCCCAGTTATTGCTCGCAAACATTTTTTTTGCGCTATGAATGCTCTTTGTATGTGAGATGAGTTACCCCATAGGAGTAAGCCGTACCTCAATACAGACGCTACGTAGCCATGATAGGCGTTGAGTGCAGCTTCTTCATTCGCTGATTTACGTAGTTCTCTTAGTGCGTATACAAATCTGTTTATTTTTTTACATAGATTTTCAATGTGTATTCCCCAATTACAATTTTCATCTAGTGTTAGACCTAAAAATTTTATAGTATTTTCTTTATTAATTATTTGGTTATTATGATTTAAGATAATTTTTGGTGGGTTTTGTTTGTAGTTTGCAAATTGAATGAATTTTGTTTTAGATAAATTTATTTTTAAGTTGTTTTCGTTTACCCAATTAATTATATCGTTGATGGTTTGATTTACTTCTTGTTGATGTAATGTTTTGTTAGTTTCCGGTATTATTACTGACACGTCATCCAATGTGTTCCAGAAAAATCGAAGACGTCATTTGACATTCTACCAATCCACTCTGGGCCCGCGTGATGGATTACACCCCAGTCACTCCCTCTCATAACCATAGACGTAGAGAATGGTTCTGTATTAAGTTGTGCAGTGAATACAGAGCGGAATTCGAGAGATAAAGCGAATATGCGGCCAGTTGTTTTCTCTTTTTAAAATTCTGTTTGGTTCAACGATGTTAAGACTTTAGTGCTTGTAAAACATCAGTATAATCGTTGTTTCAATCAAATAAACCTATCAAGACAGTTCGCCTTAGAGAAGAAAAAAAAATCTATTATTAATAATACTTATTTTAATTCTTATAAATTAAAAATCACCGACCAAATTCACAACATCACAATCCCTACGCTCTAACTGCTCTAAGACAGGTATCTATCGCCCATGTTGGCGTCGATGGCGATAAGTCTGCAAAGCTGAAGTGTGACTGGCACATCTATAGGATGCATCCAGACAGATGGGCCAAATTCGTCACTCAGTGGATGACTGAAGACGGGCGTCGTCACCGAGGCAGGCCTAAGAAACGCTGGCGTGACGATTTGGACTCGTTCCTAATCGATTGGACGGAGAAGGCAGAGCACAAAAAGTGGAAAAATATGTGCGGAGCTTTGCTCAGTCGTGGGACGATATCGGTTAATGGCGAAAAAAATATTATACTAAAACAGAGCTTGTTGACACAGGGTGCAGAGGCCAGCACATCAAGCTACTCCAATCTATCAAATTTATTTGACAGATTTTCAACTTTAATACAAAGGAATAAGGTTCATATTCAATAGGGAAAATTTGACAGATTGGGGTAGCTTGATGTGCTGGCCTCTGTATTCTATAGGCGCGTGGCCAAAGTCAGAACTAACAACGCCATCTTGTTTCACAATAGTATATTTCATTACAAGTGCGGAATGGTTGTCATTGCAAAGAGTTCCGACAAATGTCTACCCGAGCCGAGGTGCAGCCGAAGGCGAGGGTTGACAGCCGGAACAAGTTGCAATGACGGTTTCGCACGTGTACTGAACGACTATTTTTAATACAGTTGAAATAAATGAAAAAATGAAATTAATGAGATGAAATTAAATGAAACCTAACCTAACTTATTTCTTTTTTTTTTTTCCGCAAAATTTCTAGTATTAGTTTACCGGCTTTCATATCCTCGGTCCACGGCACTGATAAATTAATCAGGAAAATCCTAGCATCCACACTGATTGATTTTGATGTGCCGTGTTTCACCGAGCCGAGCTATGGATGCCTGGAGACTCGCTTGCCCGAATACAGATCTACCCGACAATCCATCTTCCCAAAAACGGTGGGATGAGCCGCTCTGCAGAGTAGTACAGAACAATTTACTTGAATCGTCTGCTACTTCTGCGGAGCATGCGCGCCTGCTGGCTGTGGGTAGGTGGGAGTCGGGTCTTTGGCTTTTTGCACTACCTTCGTCGAAGATAGGCACTTTGTTCGACGACACTACTTTTCGCCTCGCTGCTTCTCTTCGGCTAGGCACTTCTTGCTGTTCTCCTCATCGCTGTCACTGTGGCGAAGATGTCAACAGCCTCGGACACCACGGCCTTTCTTGCAGCCGAAGTGCGGGTCGTTTAGCGCGGCACGCGAACATTAATGACATCATCCGACGAGCTCTTGTCACCGTCGGCGTTCCAGCTGTATTAGAACCCAATGGCTTGGCACGCGATGATGGCAAGAGACCGGACGGTATGTCTTTATTTCCTTGGAAGTTGGGTAGGCCTTTAGTGTGGGACGCAACGTGTGTCGATACTCTTGCGCCATCCCATCTTCCTGGCTCGGCATGCTGTGCTGGCGCTGCTGCTGCGGCTGCGGAAAACCTCAAGCGGCGAAAATATAATAACCTTAGCGGAAGTTATATTTTCGAGCCGTTTGGGGTTGAAACCCTCGGGCCGTGGGGTCCGAATGCTCATGTTCTTTTTAAGGAAATTTCAAAACGACTGGTTGACACTTCCCATGACCCAAGGGCTGGTTTTTACCTTGGCCAGAGGCTAAGCATTGCTATTCAACGTGGTAATGCCGCCAGTCTCTTGGGTACTTTATCAGTCGACAGCGATGCGGATGAATTTTTCGACGCTATATTTTAGTTTTTTTTTTTGTTTTAGTTAAGTTAGGATTTAATTTTGTTATTTTTTGTTGATAATAATCATATTTTTACATTAAAATATATATATATATAAGGTGTATAACAGAATAAATCTAATAAGTCACCTAACTTATTCAATCAAATCATTAAATCTGATATTGAAGCAAATTTGTAACTTCTTTTTAGTAATATACGTATTTGCATGAATCTTATAAACTTCTATGAATTTTTTTAGTAAAAACTTCATGGTTTCGTGCTTTTTTTCATCTTTCCCGAACTCGTGCGTTCTCTTTCCCAACTGTCAAAATCATGTCTATGAAAAACCAACCATGAAGTTTTTACTAAAAAAGTTCATAGAAGTTTTTATGATTCATGCAAATACGTAGGTATATTTCTAAAAAGAAGCTACTAATATGTTTCAGTATCAGATTTAATGATTTGATTGAATAAGTTAGGTTAGGTTTCATTTCATTTCATCTCATTAAATTTCATTTTCATTTCATATCATTAAAAAAGATCTGCTGAAAACTTGGCTGTATGGGCATAGTTCCCTTTGCCTACCAGAATGGGTGAAGAAAAAAAATCTCTGCTTCTATTCTACGGTTGGCGCCATTTTTCAGAAATTTTCTTTGCGAGTTTTAGTTGTTTGTTGCACAAAATGAGTCATTTCGACCCTAGTTTTTTTGAATTAACACCACCTTATTTTATTAAATTGCTTCATTTTTTCGCAACTGTATTAAAAATAGTCGTTCAGTACACGTGCGAAACCGTCATTGCAACTTGTTCCGACTGTCAACCCTCGCCTTCGGCTGCACCTCGGCTCGGGTAGACATTTGTCGGAACTCTTTGCAATGACAACCTTTCCGCACTTGTAATGAAATATACTATTCCCCCTGTCAATTTCACTCGTCGTCAAAAGATCCTTGTTGCACTATACAAGGACAAATTAAATTAGCTAGCGAAACCCGCAGACGTGATGGAAATCGACATTTATAGACGATAAAACTTTATTTTGATGTCAACGACCATATGTGGTGTATTTGCTTGAAATATTAGTTCAAAAATCAGTTTTTGATTCTGAACATTTCACAGACGTCATAAGCATCGATAATCACAAAAAATAACTGATTTTCTCAACTAATACTTACTTCATGTAATAACACTACCAGCGATCATCATCATCATCATCATCATCATCAAAGTCAAAGTCAAATCATTTATTTCAAATAGGCACTTTTATGACACTTTTGAACGTCAAAATTTAAAATGAAAAATTAGAATTGATTCTAGTCGCCCATTCCAAAATGTAGTTTTCGTGTGGAGATGAATGGGCAAGAAACTCCACCGTTGTTACTCTTTCAAAATGTTTTACAAGTTTTTGTATACATTCATTATATAATTATATGTGAAGACGATGCACCTAAAATAAAATTTAGTCTACCAAAAATGGTAAAAGAATTAAAAATATAACAGACTGGTAAATCAATTATGTGATAGATACATGGTGTCCACATATTTACAAAGATTGTAAAATTTTACTAGTATTTTAAAAAGTGTGTGAGTTACATTTGTCAAAGAATGTAAAAAACAATATATTAAAAAAAAATGTGTATGTATAAATTAAAATAGCAACCAGTTTGATTTTGTCTAGACTCTAGATTGTCCTATGGAGCAGGACCTGCATGTTTCCAAACATTGCTAACTTGGATATAATCCTCCAATTTGTAATATCCTTGATTACAAAGTGTACTTTTAATATGAGTTTTAAATTTTCTTTCATTTAATTGTAATATATCAAAAGGTATTTTGTTGTAGCATTTAACACAGTAGGTACCCCATAAAAGATGTTTGCACTTTAGATAATCTGAAAAAAGGTTGATCTAATTTATCTGTATTTCTAGTTTAAAATTATGTCTATCACTTATTTTATTAAAAAGATGTTGATTTTTTCTTACATACATAATATTTTCATAAATGTATTGGCAAGGTACCGTCATAATATTAACCTTTTTAAATAATTCCTTAGGAGATTCACGGCGACGTAGATTGTAAATGGCTCTGACAGCTCTCTTTTGCAAAATAAAAATGGATTCAATATCAGCAGCCCGACCCCACAGTAAAATGCCATATGACATAATACTGTGGAAGTAACTAAAATAGACCAAACGCGCGGTTTCTACATCTGTTAACTGTCTTATCTTTTTAACACCATAAGCGGCCGAGCTTAGCCGCCCCGCAATAGATGTTATATCATCATCATCATCAGCCGGAAGACGTCCACTGCTGAACCACTTGAACCACTGCCTCCCCCTTAGACCACCACGCCGAACGACAATCCGCCACTTGCATCCATCGGTTGCCCGCGACTCTCACGATGTCGTCGGTCCACCTAGCGGGAGGCCTGCATAAGCTGCGTCTTCCGGTTCGTAGTCGCCACTCAAGAACTTTTTTTCCCCATCGGGTATCAGTTCTACGAGCGATGTGGCCTGCCCACCAGCGGTCTTAGACCCCAAAATAAATTATCATTAAATCTTTGTCTTTTGATTTATCAATTCAAACGTTTATTTGCTAGAAATACATTGTTTTGGTAAAGGTAAGATCTTCTAACCTACTTGTATCATTGTATTCTGCTTTCTGCCTGCAAGCAAGCGTGCAAATTCTTATTAAGTTTCCATACATTCTTATTGTTATAATACTATTATTATTATATACCATGCAAAATTATTCACAATTTAATTTACTAATTTGTATTGTTAACATTCTAATGTGTAAATATAGGTACAAATTTTAAATTTTTATGTTCCATAAATTCCTTAATTCTATAAAAATAACACTTTAGAAGCCATTCCGTCGATTATGTCTTGGACACATTACCCTGTAATAATTTAAACTATTTTGGTAAGTTAGTTACTGTTTTGGTTAGTTTTTGGTTAGTTGTTTGGTATTATAAGACACACATATTAAATTCCTTTTTTTAACCGACTTCAAAAAAGGAGGAGGTTCTCAATTCGACGGTATGTTTTTTTTTGTGTGTTTGTTACGCGATTACTCCGCCAATTGTGGACCGATTTTCAAAATTCTTTTTTTTTTCGAAAGGAGATACTTCTGAAGTGGTCCCATAGTCACCAAGTCAGGATCTGATGATTGAATCCTGGACAAATCGAGGGCAACTCTCAAATTTTGTAGGCACACCTATAGCGATTTGGGTATTTTTTATAGTAACTCGTGCATTTGCTCTCAGAAAGCACCATTCGGTGAAGTGGAACTGATGATGAAGACCACAAATGGGTGATTCTTTGAAACCGAGGATATTTGACTCATTCATATGGCTCAAATTTATTTTTACCATTAGACCTAAATTAACATATTAGTTGGTCCCAGTCATTAAGTATAATAACATATATCAAACGCAATGATTTGCGCCAAGTAGTTTAGGATTTAGAGTGTGCTGATTAATTGATGAGCCAGATTAATTATGTCAAAGGCAGAAAAATGAGATTTTGCACCATATTAATTAGAACCATGCAAATAAATGATAATTAAATTTTATTTTCAATCAACTTTATTATAAAATAATTTACAAGTAAGGAAATAATTACTCTCACATCTACTTTTTGGTATATTAAATTGGCACATGAAGTTGGCAATTTAAAAATTAAAGTAACATTTTTGGTCGAATTAAACATTAATTAAACTAAATAGGTAAATCACAGTTTCTTCAATACTATAAAATTTTGAATGAAATACACAATAAATGGCACAAAAAATATTCGTTTTAAACTTAAATCGGACGTCACTGAGGTGCGGTTTGTTTACGTAACTTGTTTCTTGCTATAAATTCCTTTTTTCCAGAGCATAGTCTACTATTTTCATCGTCCTCATAAAATATTTCGATGTCTTTTTTCAGTCTTTCAGGCAAAGAATTTAAATTATGATTGATGTTTCATTTGACTTTTTCACTATGCGTTTTATTTTAGGGACTATTCTTTTTTGATTAGGCATGTAGAGCTGAGGGTCCTTTATTATTTTTTGCCGATACTAATATTTGCAGTTGTTTTTTATAACATTCACTTTGTCGCTTCATATTTAGTATTATTTGTATAGGATTATTTCTTTTTCTTTTTTGTAACGGATACGTCTTATGGCAAAAGATACACGTGAAGCACAGGAAGGAGGTTTTGTATTTGGTGTCCTAAATCAGTGGAAAATTCAGAAAATTCATGCTGCGCGAAATCCTAGATGGTCCTGGTATAGGTGACTCCGGTTCTCTATTTAAAAACTGGTAATGTAAAGGTGGATCATTATTATTGTCTAGTTCAGTATCTGACAAAATGCTGGGACTTTGTGGTGGGGTATTTTGTGCAAGCAGGGTCGCTGTTCTTTTTTCTTTCTTGGGTAATATGCTTTATAATTCGTTCTCCATCTCTTTCTTTGTAGTCTAGAATTTATTTCACTTATTGGTATTTAGTTGTTTCTTTTCCTCTTTTCTACGTATGTAGTTTTGTCGATTTTTTTCTTGTTTTTCTTTCCATAGGTCAACAATATTTTTTATTCTTTCATATCTTCTTTTCTCCGCTAGTCTTTTTTTTCTCAGCGTTTCTTCTCTTGTTTGCTTCTTTGTTTTTGCCATTTTGAAAATTAGATCTGAAAAAAGATAATGGGATTCAAGCGACTAGATAACTAATAAGTAATGTATCACAGGACGGTTTAATGGGTAGTTTAGTTGGAGATGTTGCTTTAGTGCTTTACAATTAACGGTGTAAAGATATAAAAAAAAACTCTATCAGGTGTGTAGGTATTTTTTCCCCGAGGTTTGCTTTAATCTTCTTTTATGTCAGCTAAGCAATTTTATATATAGTTTAATTAAAATATACCTAAATATAATATGAAATCGAAAACCTCTATTTCCTAGGTAATATTCTATTTCCGCGGTATTTCAACGAAAAAAAAAACATAAGTAGGTAACTACTAAAAACAACACACTTAAAAAAAAAACTAATTTGTAATTCTGACAAATAAAAATTCATCTTGTCTTTTGGGACCTACCGTAATTTTAATTAAACCTAATTCGTATGCCTTGTACAAATTCATCTGGTCTTAAGAGCCAGATGAAACCAGACTAATGGGGGCCAGATAAATGAGGAATTTGAAGATACTCAAATCCTGATCCTTTATTTATAAACGTAAAGAATCAAAGGTGTAATTAATATTAATAAACAACCTCATAGGAGACTTTGGTTCGGTTACAAAACCTAAGTATATACACACAATCCGTAAATGAAGTCAGATTAATTATACTACTTACCCTACAAACGCCAGATCACAGTCTTTACGATCGTAATTTTTCGCCAAAATGCACTGCACATGAGCACTCAGTAATACAGATCGGGACTGACCGACGCGATCAATCACGAGTCGATATTATTCTATCGAATATTTTGTGTTTACGTTAAAATAATGTTTGAACGAATTGCGCCAGCTGAATGATTACTTTAGTCGGGGACAATTTTTAAATTAATGTAATTATGAAAATATACAATTATTTTGTCATTAAATATTAAAATATCAAGAAACATATATTTGAATATCAGTTTAACTTACTAATTTTAGTATATTGCGAAAATTGATCGCAGAAAATGAAATAATTCAACAAAAAACGTCATTGGGACACGCCAAATGAATTAGGTTTTATTGTTTTCTGCAGAATTAATTATTGTTTCTTTTAATAAATCCCAATTAGCTACATTAGGCCTCGATAGACATTTACCTTTACCATAAAACCTGAAATCGATATTTAAATTGGAGATTATTTTGATGTGTTCTTCAGTTAAAATCACGTCACGACTGTGTTTCAAAGAATCACCCAAATGGCCATCGGAACTACTCAATAATAAATATTTCACGGTTTGCGATTCGATTAGGTACTTTAATGTGGTTGCTAAGTACAATGCGTATCGTGAAGTGGAGCTGATGGTGACTTCTCAATGAGCTCCAGTTCTCCTAGTTTTTAAAAGGAGAACTCCTCAAAAATTAACATCCCTGCATCGGGAAAAGCAATATTTTAGATAGATAGATAGTAGATAGTAGTATAGTAAAAGGTGATGATCCGTTGATCTAAGGCTATTGTAACTTAGATAACTTACAAACTGGCCCACTAAAAAGTGAAAAAAAAAACCTTTTTTTACAAAAAATACAACCTACTTCCAAAAAAACACTACAAAGTGAAAAATAACTTAAATTTCGGAAGTCGGTGTCAATAAAAAAATGTGGAACCAACGACACCGACTTCCGAAATTTAAGTCATTTTACACTTTGTAGTGTTTTTTTGGAAGTCGGTTGTAGGTATTTTTTGTAAAAAAGTTTTTTTCTTATAAATATTTTTTATGATAGTGTAGTTGATACAGTAGGTTGCGAAACTTAGCTCTTTATCATCTTTCGATATCGATTCCATCACGTCTGCGGGTTTCGCTAGCTAATTTAATATGACCTTGTAGGTATACATACGAAATTCCACCACTCTCTTCAAGGTACTAAGAGAGAATCAATAAGTAAGGAAGTTACAACTCTCCCACGACGCGGCGCGGGCGCCGAAAGTTTTGCTCCACAATGCAAAGGTGAACGATTCGCAAGCATTTTGTTTTTGGCGTGAGTTAAACGATTTGAGCGATAAGGGCCGTGTTTAAAGTTATTCTTCGTAATTAGTTTAAATGTGTTTTCACACTGGAGAGACATTCACGTAAAATCATGTCAAAATCTCTGTTTTCCGTCAATATGTCGCCCGCATTCGCATTGCCACCATATTGATCTGAAACTAGTTTGATGATTCTCTTTACATGTTTTACAAATCAATAGGCTGCCTTGCCTTTTCCCAACTATGTCGGGTTCGGCTTCCAGTCTAACCGGATGCAGCTGAATACCAGTATTTTACATGGAGCGACTGCCTATCACATCGGCATCATCACCTCCACAACCCAGTTACTGGGTAACACGATGCCCCTTGGTAAGACTGCTTGTCAGACGTTTTGGGCTTTTGATTACCCGTAAAACTGTCAAAATTCTACGAATGACAGCCGGGACTAACGGTTTAACCAATATCATTAGAAAATGTTTTTGTATAAATCTTGTAACATGTTTCGGTGTTTAACATCTTCGTTGGAAAGCACTTTATAAGGAAATGCTGATGGTCTTTCTCCATAGAAACGCTCTCGTCTGTTTTCTTTCTGATCAATGGCCATACAGCAATGATTTTTACAGAATAATAAATATTAACTTATTGTATCTCCTTTTTTTTGTGGTTGGGAAATCATCAACTGTCCCACCTGCGCTGGGTGGAGCATTATAAGGGAGTGTGAGATTCTGACTGACTAAAACCCACCCGTATTCCTTCCTTAGCTCTTTATGTTCCGGGGTAGCGGTAACCCTTTCGGACAATCCCGCAGTCCCGCTGTAATTGTATCTCCTTAAATTTTCGTTTTTGATGATACATTATTTTTTTAAGCACTAGAACCTTCAAATAATGCCGATTTAAACCGCTGTCAACAGCCTATTGTACAAATTTGACAACTATTAATAAAAGAAGAAAAACATAGGGACACATTATTGCAGCGGGATTGTCCGAAAGGGTTACCGCTACCCCGGAACACAAAGGGCTAAGGAAGGAACACGGGTGGGTTTTAGTCAGTAAGAGTCTGACACTCCCTTCTGCTCCACCCAGAGCGGGAAGGGTCATTTGATGATTTACCATCCTCAAAAAAAAAAAAAGGGACACATTATAAATATCCTTCATAATCAGTTTATGAAATATCTTTTAAATTGGTCCAATATTAGAGGAGGCAATATTAAATAGGCGAGAGGCAAACCTCGAATTCTGACTTTTTACTTAAGCTTTTTCAAAAGTCTCTCCGACCGCAATTCCTCATAAGAAACACTAAACCTTCCACCAAACACACGCAATAGACAACTTAGCCTGCGGGAGTGTACTTGCTTCGACAGTACGTATACTAAAATTGGAACGATACAGAGAAGATTAGCATGGCCCCCGCACAAAGATGACACGCAAAATCGTGAAGCGTTCCACATTTTTATTTGGGGCAGCGGGATTGTCCGAAAGGGTTACCGCTGCCCCGGAACATAAAGGGCTAAGGAAGGAACACGGGTGGGTTTTAGTCAGTAAGAGTCTGACACTCCTTCCTGCTGCACCCTGAGCGGGAGGGGTCATTTGATGATTTCCCATCCAAAAAAAAAAAGCCTGCGGGAGTGACGGCGGCGCGGCGCGCGGAGGCGATGTCACTCCCGTAGGCTAACTTGTCTATACCTTGGGCGCGACCGCTCGCGCTCGTTCCTTGTAACATACCAATCCCTCAGCGCTATAGCCGGTGAAAGTAGTTTATTTATCGATACTTGTCTCAAGTAAGTACTTGTCTTGTCGGATTAGCTCAAGATTATGTGGACACGGTGATATTGCCACGCGTGAACTGTCTGTTTGGATACACAATAAAATAAATAAGTTGATTTTTTTGTATTCCGCGGACGAGCCAGCATTGGTCCCCCTTTCAGCCATTGTACTCGTAGCTTTAAATCAAGCTTTTTTCACATTAAAAATATTCTTGGCTGTATACATTTCGATGCTTTGCTTTTCGTACACTTTTAAAAATATTTACTAAGGACTTATCCCTTCGGATGCGCGCTTATAATTCCAGATGACATACTTGCCAAAAATGTTTTATACATTTTTAACAACTAGCAACTGTAAGTATTTTGCATTGCGAAGCTAAGTGCTTTTGTATCAAGAAAGTCCTAAAAACCTGATAATTGGCATGTAGAGCTAGTATTAGTAAACAAACAACAAAAAAATTCCAAGACATGGAACTTTTACCCCAATCCCTTAAACTAGGGGATGGAAATTTGTATGAGACTTCCGCAAATTTTGATGCTAGAGGTCTGAAAATTAATATAGGGACTCCTTGTTATAAATAATGAAACACATATTTTAGGTTTTTTCTGTAAATCATGCCACAAAAAAAAAGAAATATATATATCTTTTTTTTTCATAAGTATTACAACTTACAAAAAGAAGTGAAATAAACATTTTCTTGTAAAATGTTGCCAAGACGAGACAAATGGCTCGCACTGTCAAAAAGTTATCAGAAGGCCAATTCTCGTATTTTAAAACGTTCAAAATCTAGTCGCAGTCTCATCTCGGCGACAAACAAATGTCAAAAACTTGTCAAAATGTAGGGAAAATAGAAGTATTTTTTGACAGATTGAGACTGAGATCAGACTGAACGCTCATAAAATTACGAGAATTGCCCCTCAGATCTCATGTACAGAGGCCAGCACATCAAGCTACCCCAATCTGTCAGATTTTCCCAATTGAATATGAACCTTATTCCTTTGTGCTAAAGTTGAAAATCTATCAAAGAAATTTGACATATTGGGGTAGGTTGACCTGCTGGCGTCTGTACAGGCAAGCTTCTAACTCTACACGCCCTAACTTCACAAACTACACCTTAGTCAAAATATGTGGCTTGGCCGTTTCCGTGCACACGAAACAGTATTCCGCCATCTTTAGGAAAAGAACGCGGAATACTGTTTGGGGTCGCCTAATATCTTTTGTTTTGGCGATTTGCACTGGCCGGTAAGATCACCTGATTTTAACCGTTCCAGTCATTGCAGTTTCTTTTTTTGTGGGGTTGTTTGATGTCACGAGTCTTTAGTCAACATTCAACAAGCCTTAAGACTCTTGAAGCCCTCTAAGAGAATATCCGGCAATAATGCGAGGACCAATCGCCGGAAGTTCTGGCAAGACTGATGAAAACGCCATACTTACAAATCGGGCCTGAATAGTCATCATTTCTGGCGGCAACTTAACCTATATCATTTTCTCGATTAAATGAAAAAAAATAAGACAGCAAATTATAAACATAATGCAAAAGCAGAACCAAAGGTTTCATTCATTAAAAAAATTACAGCCAAAGAACATGGGGGGCAACCTTTGCGCCACCTTGTATTATTAAAGAGCGCCATACGGCAGGCAGGACCAAATTATTAACGTCGTGCGATGCCATAGATAATAAGTGTGCAGGACAGCCGATCGCACAGTTTAAGCTTAAGTAGAATAGTTATAGACACGTGGTATTTTTATCTTTGGGAAGCAAACAGGTATCATAATAATCATTTCTAGAAAGTAGATGAAGCCAGATGTGAGACCCTACGGCGGTGCTTTGGAACTTGGGTCACGCATTGTATTTACTTATTGCCAAGCGTCTTTCTTAGTACAATTCATTGTTTTATTAGTTGCTTAATGTTTAAATGTGAACAAAGATTATTGCCTGCACCCATTCATAAAAATACACATTTCTTAGTAGATTATAGCTTCGTGCCGACATTGCTATCGGACATTTACTAGTAACATTTTTAATAGATTGTAAGAAGTTTGTAGTTTTGTGCCGACATTGTTATCCGCACCAAATGTGTTTGTAATGTTTACCTTTTAATAAACAATAGCGTAGCGAGTACTGTACAGGGGTAAGACCCATAGCGTGGGAAATGGTAGGGAGAAACTGCCGCCACTGGGTCATACAAAAGGGCCTTGCTTGTCCAAAGAAAGTCACCGTCTCGTGCTCATCTTACGAGACTTCCTGTCGGATCGCTCTTTTTGCTACCGCGTCGAGGGCGCACTCTCCACCCCTCACCCCATCCGTGCCGGAGTCCCCCAGGGTTCCGTTATTTCCCCCCTCCTGTTCACCCTATTCACCAGCGAAATTCCCACGTGTAAAAAGGCACAGTTGGCTCTATTCGCCGACGACACTGCCATTTATCACACGGGTCGCTGTCAGGACTCCATCGCTCGTACTCTCCAGACTTCCGGAAACGTCCTAGGCGCTTGGTTTCGGAAATGGAGAATCGAGGTCAATCCTGACAAGAGTCAGGCGGTTCTCTTCTCGAAACATAGTCGATTCGCCGCCCCCCCCCCCCCCTCCCCAGTCCCATCACTATGTACGGCAAACAAAAAAGATACCTTGGGGTAAGCAAGCGAAGTACCTAGGAGTTATCCTCGACCGTCACCTCACTTTCAGAGAGCACATAAAGACGGCTCGTTCGCGCGCCGCTTTCGCTCTCAGTAGGCTCCACTTCCTTCTCACTGCCCGAAGCAAATTGTCACTCAAGTGCAAATTGCGCCTCTACACCGCGGTCATCCGCCCTATCATGACTTACGCTTGCGTAGTCTTCGCACACGCCAAGCCTCGTCACCTGCATAAAATGCAGACCCTCCAAAACCGTTTCCTTAGAAAGGTATATCAACCTCCATCTCGACCTTAGAATCCCCACCGTCCAGCAGTTCATGAAACGTCTCTCCAAGCGCTTCTTTGATTCTGGCATTAAGCACCCCAATCCCCTGATTGCGGCGGCCTCCCGATACATTCCTTCCCGCATAAGTTGGATTCGCCGACCGAGGCATACTCTCACCCTCCCTAACGACGCTACGACCCTCCTACAGGAGAGTAGCAAGAAAACAAGTACTCTAAACAAGAACAAGCCCAGACAGCCGTCCTTTCGTCCTCGCCTTCGAGGCCCGTCGCGACGCCCCGTACCTAGTCCACCCCGACTCTTGCTCGAGCCAGCCCGCGCCGCTGAGCCTGTAGTTTTAAATTCGTCCCTAAATAATACCGATCCAGCCTGTCCCTTGCTGCCCTCTTCCAGCGACGCCCTAAGCCGAGGTCCGAACCCCACGGAGGGTGCCCTTAGCGTGAGTCGCTTAGTTTTTAGTTAGTTTTTCAGCCCTGGCTGGAGGCCTTAACTAAGGCATCCACAGGAAAGTCCGGTTAAGCAGTCGACAACCTCCTACAGGTTGAACTGCGAAATGCCATTTCCAAAAAAAAAAAAACAAAGATAGTCAGTTCCCAGTTGCTATTCAGATCTGGTACACGACAGTAGACTGAGTAGACTTCAGTATTCGCTACCTTTGACAGTGGAAACTTGTATTTTCATTTAAGTTAATACCTCCATAGTCCACCGTCCATCTTCACAGTGGTTTTATTCCCCACCAATCCAGCACACAAATGAGGCTGTAAGCCACAATAAGAAAGAAGTTTTTTACATTTCAATGGACGAAGCAATAGAGTATGACTTTGAAGATCGTAGCGTAGCGTTGTGTAGAAATAAAATGAAATTGTTTATTCTCTAAATAAATAAGATATTGGAATCAGTTTTACACGTCATATTAAAAAAAAGCTAGATGGGGTCGACATTTCGTATCTAAAAATAAAAAAGTAAAAATGGCGAAACAAACTCAGGGTTCAAAGTCCTGACATAATTGATGAGCATGTTGTCAGATTGTTGTCAAGAAAAATCAGCACATTTGAGCCGAACAAAAAGAAAGAAAGGCGTAAATAACGCTAAGCGAAAATGAAGTATAGCGATACGATGCGATGGGGTGGATCGGGGGAACAAGAAAGGACTGTGCCAAATCCTGCCCCAGCAATTTACAGAAAATGTAAATTAATGAAACTAATTGTAATGAATATAGGACATTATCATAATAAATAGTTTATCTTCAGGACCTGCGGATTACAAATCAATGTTAAATGGAATTCAACCCCTGAAATTCATTTTTGTTATTTCCGAAACAAACATTTCAGAAACCGCAAGTTCTACAGGCATTAGGAAATGTGTTTAGTTATCTATACTAATATTTTAAAGAGGAAAGATTTGTATGTATGTTCGTAACGAATTGGCTCAAAAAGTACTGGACCGATTTTAACAATTCTTTCACCATTTGAATGCTACATTATCACTGATTAATATATGCTATTTTAATTGCAAAAAAAAAATAAAATGTTTAAAAAATAAATTTCCACCCGTGCGAAGCCGGGACAGGGCGCTAGTCAGTAATACAAAAGTAATAGGATGCTGCATATTGCATGGTTGTAAATGAATAATTGTATTGGATGGGGAAAAGTTGTATATAGTTTCTGGCATTGTCATTGGCAGAACTAAACGCAGTGCTATTCTGTAAAAATCTCACCGTGAAAACTTAAGTGAAGTGAGCTGTCACTCCACCTGATGTTAGTGATTACTCCTATTGATAGCTCACTTCACTTATGGTATCAAAGTGAGATTTTTACAGTAATCGACCGGCTGGTGTTGTATAAAACACAGTTCTTACCTGGGAAGCTATTCTCTAAGGATACACAGAGCCTTGCGGACAGCGCTGTCGCAACTGTCAAACCCACTGCGACAGCGCTGCCCGCAAGGCTGTATCCTTAGAGAATAGCATGGCTGAGCTTTTAACTTTCTGATTTATAAGTACCTAAGTACCTATAACACAAGGCGAAGTGCTAGTTTCCATTTGGAATGACTCGACAGATTTACATGGCAAATTCTAAACATAATTATAAATCCATCAAGAACTCAAGCTTTGATATTGAATGAAAGTGAAATTATTTTTTAAATTAACTTTATGAAAAGCATTGACTGACGGCGTGGGTACCTACCTACCTGCCTATTCGATTACAATATTGTACGTTTATACAGGTGAAATTATAATCACCGTTTTCCTCATAAGGGGTTATTGTACTCATCATTAAATGAACAACTTTTACTAGGGGACCAAACATGAAATCGTGAAAAAAAAAATCAGCTGTTCCCTACATTTTATGTTCGCATAAAATCTCGTGACAATGCAGGGAACAGCAGATTTTTTTTTTGTGATTAGACGAAAAGTAAAAGGTCGTCATCTGCCTAGCCTTTTCCCAACTATGTTTTGGTTCGCTTCCATCCGGATACAGCTGGATACCAGTGTTTTACATGGAGCGACTGTCTATCAGAGGGGCAACTCTCGTAATTTTAAGAACGTTCACAATCTGATCTCAGTATCAATCTGTCAAAAATACCTCTAATTTCCCTACATTTTGACAAATTTTGACATTTGTTTGTCGCTGAGATGAGACTGCGACTAAATTTTGAACGTTTTAAAGGTATAACATTCGATGCATCAGCGCCCTAATTGCGTAACACACTATCAATCGGAAGAGTTATTCCGGTTTTATCCCCTGAACCCCCTCACCTCCCCCCCCCCCTGGAACCACCGCTAGATCTTCTTCTTCTGTTTTAAACTCGTGTCTTAATCTTCATTTTGAAGCAAATTGCTAATCTATTGCAACAGAAGTTCGAATAATTTGTTTTCTCAACACGTAAATAACGCAATGAATGACATGTGTATAATCAAAGGAATGTTGTTGAACTGTCAAAATGAAACCGATTCCCATTGATGATGTGTTACGCAGGATACTTGTGGGTGCTCTCAAACGCTTAAATACAAACGATAAACAAGTTTTCAGTGTGAAGTGGGCGGACTATGTATATTTTTGCCTTGTTCTGACAAAAGGTTACTAATTAATGCTTCTTCTGCATGTGGACATATTTTTTTATATTGTTTGCTGCGATCCCGTGGGGTTTCAGAGAATGAATATTATGCTAAGACGAATCAAACGTGGGAGGCGAAAGGGCGTTTAAAAAAATACCTATTGTTGAAAGATGAGGATGATGCAAAGTTGCAGCGACTAGATTTTGAACGTTCTTAATTACGGGAATTGTTTGGAATTGTTCTTCTGTTAGGAAATG
This sequence comes from Globia sparganii, assembly GCA_949316385.1. NCBI lineage: Eukaryota > Metazoa > Arthropoda > Insecta > Lepidoptera > Noctuidae > Globia > Globia sparganii. Next base: position 10,131,068 of record OX438680.1, read on the forward strand.
TGGCATATCGTAGACAAGGAGCAGTGGCGTAGCTTGTCCTAAAGGGACCCTATATAATTTTTTTTTTTGGAGCCATTTTCACAGTTCCTATTTTTTTTTGGAAGTCTTCTGAGAAGAACGGTTGTTGCTGTCGGACTCTTACCGAAAACTTCACTGTTCCTTCCAGTACCATGAGTCAGGGGACCGGCAGATACTGGTAGATTCGCAAATATAATATATTTTTTAAATATTTTTCTGATAAATATTATGACTTGGCCTATTACCCGATTTCGGCTTGATGTCAACTTCTGGGACACCCTGTACCTATTATAGATTCACTTAAGTACAAGCTTTCTAATGATCAATAAGAATTTTAGATAGTATTTTACAAATTCTTGCTTACACACGTCGGTGTCGCGTCGGAGGCCCCTGTAGCTCGGGGGCCCCGTATAATTGATACAGCTGATACGGCGGTAGCTACCCCCCTGGCAGGGACTTCCACACACGACCTGTTATCATATCATGGATTCATTACATCACTCAGAATCACTCTGGACTCCTCTGCGTTGAAATTTTTCGTCGGCTCATCATCTGCCTAGCCTTTTCTCAACTTTTTTGTATTGGGGTCGGCTTCCAGTCTAACCGGATGCAGCTGAATACCAGTATTTTATATGGAGCGACTGCTTTAAATCTGACCTCCACAATCCAGTTACTGGGTAATACGAAATTTCTTGGTAAGACTGTCAGACTTTCGGGCTTTTGACTACACGTAACGACTGTCAAAGATCCACGAATGACAGCCGGCACCAACGGCTTAACGTGCTTTCCGAGGCACGTAGGGGTCGGTTTTAAAAATGATCACCCATCCGCAACCGCGGCGAGTGTAGCTTAACCTGATCGATCAAACTGTGCGGCTGTTATCATTTAGCCACGAGCCCCTCCCACTATCCATAGCAGTTCTATAGAAAAGTGATAGTATGAGAACCAAACCACACCATTCTTCGTCTGACTAATTAATCGCAGACTAGACATGAAAGTGGTCAGCTCAGTCAGCTGTACTTTCGTTGCAATTACAAGTTACAACCGTTCTTAGTACCGGTATAAAATGCTGTGGGAATATGTAACAACATTGTATTTTAGATACTGCTATAATAACAATGTGGTGATAATAAATATCACGCAATTTGTGGTGTGGAGAGCAGTGTGGACCTGTGGTAACGACTTACTTACGAGTTGTAGCGCTGTACTTTTTATAAATAACTAGCTGACCCTGCAAACGTCGTTTTGCAAAAAAAAAAAATAGATAGTAGCCGATTCTCAGAACTACTGAATATGCATATAAAATTTCATACAAATCGGTCCAGCCGTTTCGGAGGAGTACTCGTACGGTAACTAACACTGTGACACGAGAATTTTATATATTAGACTAGCTGACCCCGCAAACGTTGTTTTGCAAAAAAAAAAAAAAAACAGATAGTTGCCGATTGTCAGACATAATGAATATGCATATAAAATTTCGTACAAATCGGTCCAGCCGTTTCGGAGGAGTATGGTAACTAACACTGTGACACGAGAATTTTATATATTAGAAGATTTCATCACCACTGCTCTCAAAACGGTAAAGGAAAACATCGTGTAGAAACCGGCATGTCCTAGAACCAAAAAATCGAAGACATGTGACATCTACCAACCCGCACTGGGCCCGCGTGGTGGATTACAGCTCACTCCCTCTCATAGAGGCCTGTTTCCCAGCAGTGGGGACATTATATACTGATTATCTAAGTTTTGGTGCAACATACCACTATTACCTACTATTATGTTTGACACATTCAGAATGAAATGTATTTTGACAATACAACGAAATCCATTAAAGATTAAAGATTATTTATTTGTCCAAAACATGAGTATACACACTTGACATGCAAGATGTTACAGTAAAATTAATCACCGTCATGTTATGCCGTAGCGGCGTACAAATATAAACACTTAGGTAGGTTATTACATAATTATCAAATAATTATAAATTTATCCAATATTCAAATAATTAAAAATCCAAATAATAATTATAAAAATTCAAATATCCTACTAAACAATGTCATCAACTCGTCATAGATAATATAGGGTGACTGGTAATTAGTAACCGATACCTAAACACGTGATTGTACTCATGATAACAAACAACTTTTACTATGGGACCAAACTTGAATTCGCGAAAAAAAAACTGCTGTTCAGTACCTACATTTTGACCAGTTAGGCGAACATAAATGACTGAACAGCAGATTTTTTTTTCGCGAATTCAGGTTTGATCCCATAGTAAAAGTTGTTTGTTATCATGAGTACAATCACGTGTTTAGGTATCGGTCACTAATTACCAGTCACCCTATATAAAATTAGTCAGTTAAATGTCAAAGTAATTATAATAGGAATACACAAATTAGCTTAATTTATCATTCAAACATTCGTCAGTGCTATAATACGTTTTCTCTAAAAGGTTTTTTTTGCTTCACGTGTTTGAAACCTTCACCTGCTCGACGGCAAATGTAACGTAATGGATATTGTTAACTTGTCAAAATAGACAGGGTTTGTCATTCCGAGTCAGTTTCGCAAATAGGCTGTTGGACAGAGAAAATAAAAAGAAACATAAATAAATTGTTGCGTTGCAGAGGTGACCACATTTTTTACGGATAATCACGCAAAAAAACGTAGCTTTATACTTAGTTACATTGAACGGTTGTGAATTTGATCATATCGGCATAATAGCTCGTCGTAGATATCTATAGTAAAAGTGCACAGAGCTGCACACCCCTACTTTATTTCAAGTTAAACAAATATCAACTTTATTACAATGATTATTAAGTTGGCTTCAGAGTGACTACTAGCACTATTGAAAAAGTTATAAAATTTTTTGAAGTTGTAGCGACAACTGAACTTTATTGTCTAGGAATTAAAGTTATTTTTCCATTCATTCATATTTGTTTACATTTTTTGCAAATAAGTCGCGAACGCAGATAAAGTAAGTTTCTGCGTGCGACTTCGTTCGCGTGTAATTTCGCGTTCTATCTTATTATTTTTCTTTTTGCTCGGTTTCTAAGGCTTGTAGCGTGATTTTAAATAACCTATAATCTTCCTCAAAAAATAGGCTATCAAATGCCTTTTTATTCAAATCCGACGGGTACCTAGTTCAATCAACAAAAAAACAAACAAACTCTTCTGCTTTATTATATTACTAGCAGCGCTCCGCGGTTTCACCCGCATAAGGCCCGTATTACAGAACGTCACTCAATACTCAAGCATTACTTAAAACTAGTTTTAACCAATCAAATGGCTTGAATCTAGTTTTAAGTAATGCTTGAGTATTGAGTGACGTTCTGTAATACGGGACTAAGTGTCAATCCCGTGGGAATATCGAGATAAAAACTATCTTAAGTCCTCCCCCAGGACTCAAACTATCTCTATACCAAATTTCATGTAAATCGGTTCAGCGGTTTAAGCGTGAAGAGGTAACAGACAGACAGACAGATAGACTTTTGCATTTATAATTTTAGTATGGATAAAGTAATTAAGATAAAACCTTAATTTGATTAATACAAATTATGACACCCGCACTGTAATTGAGTAACACACTCATTATCATCTGGATGCAGCTGCATACCAGTGTTTTACATGGAGCGACTGCCTCCACAACCCAGTTACTGGGTAATACGATACCCCTTGGTAAGACTGGTTGTCAGCTTTCGGGCTTCTGACTACCCGTAACGACTGTCAAAGGTCCACGAATGACAGCCAGGACCCCAACGGCTTAACATGCCTTCCGAGGCACGGAGGGGTCTCGGTATGTAAAGATAGTCACCCATCCACAGACCAACCGCGGCAAGCCTAGCTTAACCTGATCGATCGACCTGTGCAGCTGTCATTATTTAGCCACAGGCCCCTCAATTGAGTAACATATCATGCAATGGATTAGCAATACCGAAGGATATTGCTAAAATGATTCGGAACCTAATTGCGTAACACAGTATCAATCACAATCTGTATCATTTTGAAGGATATTGTTAATCCATTGCTTCATATGTTCGAAAAAATTGTCTGCCCAACAACGTAAATAACGCAATGAATGTTGTTGAACTGTCAAAATGAAACCCATTGCTACTGATAGTGTGTTACGAAATTAAACCACAGGTAACATTTTACTTGAGGGGTAATTTTAATATGAGTGAATATTATAGGTGTTTCCTTAAAACCACACCTATAAAATTCACTCGCCGATAAAACAAAATTAGTGTCGATTATCATCAAGACAACAAGAGGGAAAACTTGACAAAAAAAAAAAAAACGTAAAACACATTTCTGTTTGTTTTTGCGGTTAATTTCTGTAATCGTCAACTTTTTTTGACATCTAAGCGCCATGTTTTTCTACGGTAGAAAGTTTTAAATGATTGATCAATTTTGTTATTAGAACCTTGCGGTCGTCGGGAAGATTCGGCGTTATTCGTGTATCCAAAGTTCGATACGATTCTTCTGTGGTTTAGTTATTTTCGATTTTTATGTAAGAAGAGTAGACAAAATTAAGATAAGTACAAAAAAACTAAGCAAAAAAAAAAAACAAAAACGCCATGTTTTTGTTTTTTTTTTTTTTTTGCTTAGTTTCATATTTATAGAACAGTTATTTTCTATAGTTTTTTATCAATTGCAGGTGTCTCTTAAAATATTTCTTGTATGAATAGATTACCTACACGGTCTTATAATTTGCGGGCTCTATCAGAACACTGGCAACGCTGCGAAATTTATTTTTAAATATCGCAGCATCATGCTGAGATAGGAGCCTTTTGGCCTCGTATAGGACTTTCTGTTTCATTTTTCTTTAAATTGTTACTTTTTTATTTTATTTTTTAAATAATTTGGTATTATACTATAGGGTAACTGGTAATTAGTGACCGATACAAAAAAAAATCTGCTGTTCAGTAGGTACCTTAGAGCATTAAACCAACGTAGGTACCTACATTTGACCAGTTAGGCGAACATAAATGACTGAACAGCATATATTTTTTCTCAATTTCAGGTTTGGTCCCATAGTAAAAGTTGTTTGTTATCATGAGTACAAGCACGTGTTTAAGTACCTATCGGTCACTAATATCAGTCACCGTATATTTTAGACTGTGTTTAGTTTAGTTTGTGATCCTCCTGTACGAGTCGCAATTAATACTTTTTCTTTCATTCTTTCTATAATTTAATGTTGTTCACGCTTCCATCACCGTAATTGCGTAACATACTATCAGAAGCATTAGGGCTTTCATTTTGACAGTTCAACAATATGCATTGCATAGTGTATTACCCAATTACTCCGCAGCTTCTAGTTGTCTTTGAAAAAAATACAAATCTCTGAGAGATCAGCAGTGCGATTCTGTAACCATCTCACCGTGAAAATTTAGGTGAAGTGAGCGTGGAGTGAGCTGTCAGTGTCATCGTGATGCTAGGGATTGGTACTCTTGACAGCTAACTTCACTTAACTTTTCACAGTGAGATTTTTACAGAATCGATCGGCAGCACCCTAATTCACATCCATACGACAAGCTATCGTATCGAAAATGACACATTTCAACAACCTGATTTGCCTTGCCCCCGACAGCAAACAACTGTCAGAAGAATAGTGGTCTTCTATTTGATTAAAACTGACAAAATTTTCGGGTTTTGGACTTGTGAACAGGGTTTAGAAGACTCCTACGATAACATTGATCGATGTTCGATTCGGTGCGGAAGCGTATCGAGTAGTTGTGAATAGCTATGCCGGTTCGATTTCTACAAAGTAGATATTTAACGACGGAGCAACTTCCAAGGAATTTTTTCCCCGAAAAAATGCCTCTTCACATTAAAATATCTAGACCACAAACGTGGACTAGATTACTAGGCAGTAGGCACACATGACAAGCGAAATTACAAAAACTGTTATTTTAGAAAAGAACAGTCTGCATTTTGAGGTTATCTGTCAATTTAATGGCTGCTTTACAAAATTGCTAGTATCTGCGATAGATACTCAAGGTAAAGTAGGAATTAAGATAATATAGAACTCTAGCCTAGATGATTGCAGTGCCTACCTGAAGTGTATTCAAGTCCCCTTTTTTCCTATATATGTTATTTCCATTAGTAGGAACATATCAATTATAAGACATTGGCCCCGATTCTGTTGTTCACAAACTAAACTAAATTTAAGTTCAGTGCATCTTTTTCTTTATATTTCATTAAGAAAAGGACAGAAGATGAATAATAGTTTAGTCCTGTCAAATTAGATAATTCATAGACAAGTTTAGACGTGATTAAAAAATTGGCTTCTAAAAATACGTCAATTTACGTCAGGCGCTGACTAATTTGACAGGAATAAACTAATATTTATCTTCTGTCCTTTTCTTAATGAAATACAAAGAAAAAGATGCAATGAACTTAAATTTAGTTTAATTTGTGAACAACAGAATCGGGGCCAGAATCAATTAAGTCGATTTCAGATTGACTATACTCCATTTACAATAAGATTACACATTTAAACAAACTTTTTTTACAGCTTGTTCAAGCGATTTTGACTTCTATTCCGTAGGCATAAGGATGGCATTAAAAGCAAAAAAAGGGCTTACAATAACAACTGTTTACTGCTTTTAAGAGCCTACGCTACCTCAGTTAAAATTCACTCTTTATCTCGCTCGCACGATACTACTCGCGGACTGAGTGAGAGCGAGACAGAGTGCGGTGCTAGGCGGCAGGCAGCGCCAATAGTTTAGGTATTTGCTTTTTACGGTGAAAATAATGGTAAATTAAAAAAAGTAAATAACATAAGACCTGCTTTATAGTTAGTTCGGTTAGTATACAAAGTTTCATGATCTAATTTGAAGTATTTTTTGAATACCAGCGGTTTATTGTTCGGTTTGGAGGTAACTTTGGAATTTTTTTGTATCGAGAAAATTTTATGAAATCGTGTTTTCGTCTAACATAAGCCCTAACATTAATCCTCAACTTTACCATATATTTATTTCAAAATTAATGCTGCAGTATTTTCGACCTATCGGAGGATCATGCTAAGCCATTTGAGGTAGTATAGGCCCTTAATGCCATCCTTATGCCTACGGAATAGAAGTCAAAATCGATTGAACAGACGGTAAAAAAGGCTTGTTTAAATGTCTAATCTTATTGTAAATGGAGTATAGTACTATTGAAAAAGTCATAAAATTTTTTGAAATTTTAATACAAACTGAAATTTATGTATGGGTTTAAAAAAATCGCACATTTGTTTACATGTTTGGAAATTAAAACGCGAAAGCGTTTATTCAGAAGTACAGTAGGACGCATGTCGGTGGTAACACTGAGCCTTGAACCTTGAGCTGGCCTAGACCTGAAGGCCAATTCTCGTAATTTAAAACGTTCAAACTCTAGTCGCAGTCTCATCTCGGCGACAAACAAAATATGTCAAAAACTTGTCAAGATGTAGGGAAATTTGACGTATTTTTGACAGATTGAGACTGAGATCAGACTGTGAACGTTTTTAAAAATTAAGAGAAATGCCCCTCTGACCTGTAGTACGGAGTTTCAATAGAAAAAAGAGGGATGTTATTGCCACTGACTGTACAAACAATTTCTATAAATCTACAAGCTATAGAAAAAATGTTGTCGATAATCTCCAATGAAGGTAGACAATTTATTTTTTTACTCTTGTCACCTGCTATACTGGCTACCACGATACAGGTGGTTTGACAATTCAACCGTCAAAAGCGATACAAATATTCAAATTTTGAATAAATTCGAAGCGAATCGATTAAGTTTATTCTTTGTCTAAAACATTCTAAGTCCAAAATGGTTCAAGCGAATGCGGATAGAACAAAGTTACCTGATCTAAAATCATGTAAAGGAAGAAGAATTGAATGTAACAAAAAAAAAAAAAAATACACTTCTGTTTTCTTTGTAATCTGACCATTGAGCTATATAACTAGAGAAGCAAACCTCAATAAAATGTGTCAAAAAAGTGTAGCCACTATAAAAACGCAACGACGTAGCTTTGAAACCACTAAACATTTAAAAGTAAACATATATCTGTCTCACTTACACACGTCGTAAGAATAATACCGTCGCTTAGATTAGACAAAGACCGCATTATAAACATGCAATGAGGGGATGGGGTTGCCTACCCATGCGAAATTTTCCCCAACATTTTAAGCCATAAAAAGCGGTTTAGGTTAAGTTAAATTATTTTTTAAATATTTGAATTATGTATTACTTATAGGATGTGTAATAGAAGTTTATAAATAATGAAAATAACTAAGAAATTTTCTTTTTGAATATTTTTTCTTTATTATTAATGAAATTGAATAGCCAGTCAGTCTCTTTTCTCAGCAATCGGATTATTTCTACGCATTTTTCACGGTGTGCTGCATCTTTAGGCACCCTGCTACGTTGTGATTATTAAAAAATATTTAAAATCACTTATTCCATAAATTCAAAACTCCCACTAATGTGGGAAACTAAAACTAAGTTTTTAGTGGTAACACTGAACCTAATTTACAAAATTCTACATTTTATTGCGTTTTTACGTTGATATAATCACAGAGGCAATTAATTTACGTGTGGAAAGTAATTCCGGTTAATTTATTATGTTTTTGTGATCTTGAATCGCACTCTTTCGCGATATTTTTTGTCGCATGTCACTCAGTTGACTTCGGTTGGCGTCACACAGAGCACTGAACTGACGTTAGCTACGCTGATGGCTGTAGCCATCAGCCTAGTGGCAACGCCTTGGTGCGGTAATTGCTAATCTAGTGTAACATATATATCAATGAATCTGACTGACTGACCGTTGGGTTGGAGCCCGTGAACCGTAGAGCCGAACATAGCCGGAGTTATACGAAGTTGCACGAACGCGCGTTGAAAGTTGTATTTTATAGGGGTTGCCAGATAATAAGTTTTCGTAGAATTTGGATAAATGTAACTCATCATGGCATATTAATCATTATTAGACTCTCAAGAATAAATATTTATTCATAAGCCTTTTACTGATATTTAGTTTTGTAATAGCTATGTTGGATTACTTTTATTTCCTAAAAAATATATTTTTTGTTTATACTCGTAATTAACATACAGAGCCATAACAGACGAGACGATTCTTATAACCTGCGGGGTAATTACGTAACACACTATCAGTAGCAATGGGTTTCATATTCTTAATTTTTTATTGTACAAAAAAGTTAATATCATGCAGTATAATAAATATTGTAACTATTTATAAGTTAATTTTGGTGCCTAGACAGCTTAGAAAGAGTTAACGAATGATTTGGAGGAGTCTAGCGGGGCTAGTTCAAGGTGAAGAAAAGTGTACTTGGAAGAATGTTGTGTTGGACCTTGCCTAGCAATGGGACAATAAAAGCCAAATATTTTTTTACAAATAAGTACTCCAAGCAAAAAAAAAACCTCAAAACTGTACACGACATTATACCAGACGACCAGATACTTAGCACGCGAGTAATTTGACGTTCTACTTAGTAACGTAATTTAATTTTAAAACATTAGTTAGTCATCTCTGTACGTAACAAATTGCGCATATTGCAAAAATTTAATAGTACTCCTTTTTTTAACTTCAAATTCTATCATACAGTATACATTAATTACGATATCATAGTCCATACATAATACAAAAATAATTCGTGTTACTCCGCATACTTTTAAAGTGAAACTTTTATTACATCGTCTCAAATTTTTTCGTCTGTGTGTTGCATGTCGCGTGACGGTCGGCCGCGGAGTAGGGATAAAGTGAAAAGTTTCACTTTTACCGTGGTTTCATAAAACCACACAATCCTTTTTTTTATTAACTTATTCTGTAGCTAAAATATTTACATACTAGCTTTTGCCAGCGACTTCGTCCGCGTGGAATAATGACTTCCGGAAATTGAGGCACTAACTCTCATAGAGTTTAACCGATGTGCTCTTTCTTCTGCCGATTCTTGAGAACGCGTATTTCTCATTCAACGCGTTTTTTAAGACAATAGCGGGCGGACGCCGGCGTCCGCTTGGGGCTTGAATAACTAAAAATATATAACTACGTCTAATATATAAAATAATATATAATAAAACCTACTTCACTTAAAACTAAATACCTATAACTACTATAATTAATAATACCTATATCTATATTAATAAAAGTACCTACGTTTTTACCTACTTAATATTAAAAAAAACTGAACATAAATTGACCAAAACTTACCTACTACTAACTAACTACTACTAACCTATTACTACTTCACCTAAAAAGAAATCCTGTTTTCCCAACATTTCCCTTCACTGCTCTGCTCCTATTGATCGTAGCGTGATGAAAAGTATACTATAACCTGCCCAGGAGTATGAAGAACAATTGTACCAAGTTTCGTTGAAATCCGTCGAGTGGTTTTTGTTTCTATAACGAACATACAGACAGACAGACAGACAGACAAAAATTTTACTGATTGCATTTTTGGCGTCAGTATCGATCACTAATCACCCGCTGATAGTTATTTTGGAAATATATTTCATGTACAGAATTGACCTCTCTACAGATTTATTATAAGTATAGAATAGATAACACACAAAATATTATAGTACAGGTAATGCCCACAGGTTCAGCACCTTGCAAGCTGTGTTTTAATACTATTAAATATTAATCTAAGTTATGTCTAAAAATTGCGAATAACAATAACATACTTTAGTTGTGTTAATTATTTAACTATGATAATGATAAATTAATAACTTGTTTTTAAAATGAGAGCAAAAGTAAAAGTTGGATCCGTTGTAAGGAATAATTTAAAGCAAAAAAGTCAAGGCCAAACAAAAACAAAACATTACACTAATAATTAACACTAATTTCAAAAGATAATGCTTTAATTATTCAAAAACGTACTATTTCGCAAATGTACGTTTTCGAAACACGCATTGGCAACACAGCTTATCTTTTTTTTTTCTCCAGCCAGTTCCACTGTGTTGTCCGTTGGGAGGCCACGCGTCGCTCCCCGTCCGCGATACGTGATACTTTACGTGGTTTCATACAAAACCGGTTGGCGGTTGGAAAGTGCCTGAGGTGTGGCGTGGGCGAACAGTGCCGCGTTCAACCATAAAATACTCTTGTTACAGTTCCAAAACTACACTTTTTGTGTTTGAAAATTAACTTTTATAGTGTTTTGTGCGTAATCGGATCCCTGCACTATCAATCGAGGTAATCAAAATATAGATAATAAAATCTTTTGTTATCATTTCGTTTCTTAGTAACGAACCTCTTTTAGCCGAAATCGTACAGGTGTCGAAAAGCCAGTTGCCTTTGCTGGTTTCACTTTTTTTTTTTATAAAAAAGTGGGCAGTTTTCAAGATGGCAAGTTAACGACGGACTTTGTGAATTTCAAGAACTTGGATTGATTTACTTAGTCAAATATTTGTTGTCCAGTCATTAGATTGGAATGTCTTTGTGCCGTGTACCTATCTTATTTATACGCTCAACTTAGGATTACACCATGTTACGTGCATTTTAGCGCGGGTAGGTACTTTTAAAAACTGCAAAGTAGCCATTTTTAACGATTTTACCTACTTTCAACCCACGTTATTGACTTAGCTGGTAAGCAGGAAGAGCCTAGTTAATTTTAGAAGCATATAAAGACATCTTTGTCTAATTTTAGATTTACAATACTTTTTGGGTGTGTCATTGTCATCAACTCATCATTTTTATCCGCGTAAAATTGTTTTGTCTTCAATGAGAATGTTGTGCAGTGTTGCTAAGTTTTTTTTACGGCCCGAGCTGGATTTGAAAGGCTTTTGAGTAAAAAAAGCGGGATTCTTTCGTCACAAACAGGACATAACCAGTGGGTACTTTTTAATTTTTTTTACTACCTACTGCTTTTATTTAAATTTCAAATTAAGTTTACAATGATCATAGATAGTTCTAAAAACCTTATTAAAAACAGAATACGTTTCATAGCTACACCTATTTTTAACAATAACCGTTGTTATTTTAAAGTTTCGTTTTGAATTGCTGTTCGTTAGTCTCGCTAAAACTCGAGAACGGCTGAACGGATTTATCGTATCTTGGTCTTGAAATGTTCGTCGAGGTCTAGGGAAGGTTTAAAAGGTGAAAAAAAATCGAATAATTCCCGGGAAAACCCTAAAAACAGCCCTTTTTTGGCAGTACGAAGTCTGCCGGGTCAGCTAGTCTTTAATAAAAGTTGAGGAACTGCAAAATATTGAGGATACACCGTCGAGTACATCCCCGAAAAGCTCTAATATTAATATTGTGATATAATTCGGGAGTTCGGGACGTCTAGCAACATTCGTTGAGGGTAACGAAATCGGTGAAAGTCGATAGAAGTTCGTTTGTTTTAGTCTTCAATGTTCAGATTCTGAACTTTCACTATAAAGTACTTAGTATAACATGAACTTAGCACGTTTTCTTAACTTCGCGTAGGTACCAGACGTCTTTCTAAGTACATAGATATCTGGGGAGATAGTAAGTTTACTGTACTTACTTTTATGAAGGTCGTAAACGGGTATGCATATTCCTGTGGCATATTCCCTTATCTTAGCTACTTAGGGTAACTGTGTGTCTACTACCGAAGCACGAAATCAGTAGTATAATACGCAGTTACGTATTGTATTACTATCACTTTGACAGATCTGAGATCATCTGTCAACGCTAGTGTCTCTTCCTACAGTGTGTGTGGCTTCGACAAAACCATTCAAAGTGACTAGTGCATCTCATTTAACGATTCTTCCCAACCTTCATTTCCTTGAATAATACAGTCCATTAATATAAGGGAGTTCGACCGGGCTTGCTGAGCAGTCTCTCACGCCAGCATTGTAACACCGTTGACGACCCGAACACATGGTCCTTCGAGCCGGATACGTTTCCTTCTCCATACCACTTATGGACATAATTCGTCGTACTCGGCACTTCTCCTCCACATTTATTATGCGCACAACCAAAGTGTGGAACTCTCTCTGCCAGTCTGTGTTCCTGTCCACATATAACCCTCCGTCTTCAAAGCAAAAGTGAAAAGGCATCTTCTGGGCACGCTCATTCCGTAATAGACCTCATCCATCGCTTTCCATCAGGCGAGATCGAGGTCAAGGTCCATTCACTAATAAAAAAAAGTATGATACGATTAATTTTGGGCTCAAACTAAAGAATGAATGGCAACACGATTTGACAGTTGTTCACGTTATAGAATTGCCCGACTGAAAAATTGAATTTGACAGTTGACGTAATTACAACTACTTTCGGAGCCCCGTATCTTCGTTGACGGACTTGGAAAATAGAGCCCACGGTAAGCGAACGATTAGCGAAGTGTCCAACTTTGCAATACTGTAATAATACGAAGTGTTCATAGAAAAGAAATTTAAAGTATTTGTCCAGGTAGGTATCTGATATAATCTAGATTAGATAATTATAAAGCAAAAAATTGGGTGTAACGACACTCTAAAATGATTTCAGAGGAATTAAATAGAAAAACATGAAGAAATTCTTAGCTAACAGTTTTAGGGTTCCGTACCTCAAAAGGAAAAGCGGGACCCTGATAAGATCACTTCGTTGTCCGTCAGTCAAGACACATTTTCTCAGGAACGCGTGCAGTTATCAAGTTGAAATTAATATCAAATACTCTGGGCTGCAATGCCTTGAAGCAGTGAAAAAATCTAACTCCTAAGTCAACGCAATTAAAAGATACGGGCGTTTATGTTCCGTTTATGCCGCATATTTTTGACACTCGCAAAGGAATCAAAACCTATAGGGTACTTCCCGTTGACCTAGAATCGTGAAATTTGGCAAGAAGCAATGTCATGTGTAGAACTAAGGGAAAAATTCGAAAACCGTAAATTTGTAGTTACATATCTACACATTTGTACGGAACCCACGCCACGGTGAGCGAGTCCGACTCGCTTTTCACCAGTTTTTTTTTTAATTTACGATCATTTTTTCCCGTTTACGACCAAATGATCGGAACGCCAACTCTAGTACTTAAAAAACGTTCAAATTCAAGTAGCAATGTCATCTCGGCAACAATCAATGTCAAAAATGTGTGTACAGAGGCCAGCACATCAAGCTACCCCAATCTGTCAGATTTTCCCAATTGAATATGAACCTTATTCCTTTGTGCTAAAGTTGAAAATCTATCAAAGAAATTTGACAGATTGGGGTAGGTTGACCTGCTGGCGTCTGTACTTAAATTGATTGTATTGTTGACTTATTGAGAGTTGAGACTGAGATTAGAATGCGAGCGTTATTAAAAATACGGGAATTGCCTCTCTGCGGTGGTACACTTCGTATACAGTGTGTTAGGTTAAACGATGGACATACTTTAAGGGAGTGTAGTACCCACGAAAATAAACAACTTTTACTAATAGACCAACACTGAAATCCAGAAAAAAAAATGAGCTGTTCCCTACATTTTGTTCAGTTACCCTCTCCTACTAATCCTACTAATATTATAAACGCGAAAGTTTGTGAGGATGGATGGATGTTTGTTACTCTTTCACGCAAAAACTACTGAACGGATTAGGATGAAATTTGGCACGAAGATAGTCCCTTAAAGTATGTCCATCATTTACAGATAGTGCAATCCACGAAGACGCGCCCCACTTTATTTCCCAATGCTTACAGCACGAGTGTGCAACATTCCGCTAGTGTTTTAGTTTTATCGATACACACAAGTTATTATTAGTGACTAATTAGTGTGTATCGAAAACACTAGTGGAATTAACTAGCGATAACCATTAACGATTCGGAAGAAGAGTGGGGCGCGTGTTCGTGGATCGCACTAAAGCCCGGAATATACATGCCTGTAACTTGCACAAAAGCATGCAAGTAGATTGAATGCCAGTATGGTATTCACCAATCAGAAGGTGATATGGCACACGGCATGCAAGCTACCTACTTGCATATTTTAGTGCAAGTTACAGGCATGTGTATATCGGGCTTATCTGTAACTGACACACTGTCATAAAAATATACTATACCTAGTAATATATCACTAAGTAGGTAGGTTAGCCGTCTCAGTTGTCTATGTCTTAAGTTATCGAAGCAAAAAAAGGCTAGGCGACTGTTAGGTAGATAAAAACTGGTACCTAGCTGCAGCTAGATATATATTTGATATTGCAACAGAATATCTAGGTACCGAGTAAGCAACGTAATATACAAGGTACAACATGATTAACGCAAGACCTCCTCCTACACCCCAATTAGAGTATTGAGTTAAAAGCTTATAACAATGATCAAAACTTTTTTTTTTAAAGTTGCTATTTTTATTAAGAAAATCGTGTTGACACTGGCATTACTTTATGCATTTAAAATTGAGTCTTATGGCCTTGAAATAGAATTTAATTTTATTTGGTATAATCTGCGGTTAATATGAAAAAATACATAATTTTTGAAAAAATACCCATGTTAAAAGTTACTGAAATCGATTCAGTAGTCAATTATGAACAAACTACTTTCAGGACTTGCGTTTATTCTGTTACACCTTGTATATGTAATCTAATCAGATACATTCGCAGGTACCAACTTTGGTTCGTAACGAAATTACCGTCAGTTTGCAGCAAGGTGTGATCAATCACGCGCAAAGGGTATACTTATTATTTTATTCACTATAGCTGTGCCCGCGACTTGTTAGCTTAGCGTACCTACATGTTCGAAAACGAACTTGTATTTCATGGTTTTTTTTTGCGCGGAACCTTAATTTTTTTTTCTAAAGGGAAAGCCTA
The DNA here is from genome assembly GCA_949316385.1 of Globia sparganii. Lineage (NCBI taxonomy): Eukaryota > Metazoa > Arthropoda > Insecta > Lepidoptera > Noctuidae > Globia > Globia sparganii. The sequence continues at coordinate 10,146,785 of OX438680.1, forward strand.
AGTTACTCCTTATAACATCAGCTATCTGCCAGTAATAGTCCCGTCAAAATCGGCCCAGCCACTTCGGAGATTAGCCGAAACAAACGGACAGACAAAAAAAAATTGTTTTTTTTTGTACCGTATTCATATTATAATTATGCAAAAAAAAGAGCTCTGAAATAGTCCTGTTAATTTTCTCAAAAAAAAAAAATAAATAAATAAAATGCTCTTGGTATACATACAAATTGGTATTGTCCATAGATTGTAGATACACCAGCTAGATAGCAACTACTTCGCGTGCCAAAAATCGCACCAACTTACGTTCAAAAATCGTAAGCCGCCACTTTCAGGCTCAATCCTGTGTACTGCTGGCTGGGTGAGCGTGAGTGAGAAAGAACGCTTGTGACGTCATAGTAGGTAGTCAAAAAATGGCACGCTTGGTTTTCATACAGATCGTGATACTTGCGTTATCTAGGTCTATCTATATCTGTGGTATTGTCATAAAAATAGCTTGCCCTCACAAAATTCGTTATTCGGGAAACAACTGAAAAGATAGGAAAACCTTTTTGGCAACATTTTTCTAAACTACCTACCTAGTAGGTGCTTTCCTACCTTCTTAGATATTCACGAAAAAATGAGAAGTTTCGAAGGTAAAAATATTTTCATTATGCTTATTTTATTTTACCCGTTACGGAATACGCTGAAAATGAATTTCTTTAGCATTCTTTTCGATGGATCTGTGTAACAAAGAAATTTAAGCTTTTTGTTTTAAACTTTCCCAGTTCCCACTGCTGGGTAAAGCGGCGGTCTCATGCGTGGCCGCCATTTTCAAAATGGCGCGACAGTAGGTATGCGGTATGCCAGGCTTCATATAAAAATCTTCAAACCCTTTTCAGATGGAAAAACCCAATTACACTGCCCGACTCTGAATCGAACCCATGCAGCCATGCTCAGCAGTAATGCATGCCTCCACTAGAACAAAGAGGCAGTCACGGTTGATACTCCCACGTTAAAAAACTCAAAGTAACCTACAAAACACACTTAAAAAACCGCCTTTGAAGATGGTAACACTTTGATAGACTTCAAAGATGGCGTCTGTTTTTGAAGAGGTCAGTCGTTTTTGATGTTTCAAATGTTGGCAACATTAAGTATGAAGTTGCTTTACCCGATTCCTATATTTGACTGATTGTAATTGGTTGATTTTACTGTCGTGTTCTCCCAGAGAGCGTTCGTTAAGGAGGAAGTGATTCGGGTTGGGGTTATTTTTAGATGTATATATTCAGAATTTCAGATAGGCAGTCGCTCCATGTAAAATACTGGTGTTCAGCTGAATCCTGTTACACTGGAAGCCGACCCCAACATAGTTGGGAAAAGGCAGGCAGATGATCATGATATTCGGGATAGTATTCTTTAAAATATACTATTTTATTATATTCTTTCTTTTTTTATTTCTTTACTCTTTTCTTTTACGCAAAATACTCGCATTAACGTGGAATTGCGGACACCAGCCCGTATTACTTACCTAGTATTCTTTAGAAGTACAGTGAATGATTCAGGTCCAGTATCATAATCATTAGCAGGGTATTTTGATGTTCAGGCAAGTCCAGTTGCACCGAACATGTTCAACATCACATCACATTCCACGTTTTATCTAATAAACTAGCTATAGATACGACTGTAACATGTCAGAAGCCCAAAAGTCTGGTCGGTCCTCCAGGTTTACCAAGGGTATCGTGTTACCCAGTACATGTTTTATAAAGGTACAATGATGCCGGGTACCGTAATCACTAGGAAGGCAGGTGATGTACAAGGCAAGTCAAGGTTATAATTCTAACACCCGGAATTATTACTGGATTTTGATCCACGGTCTTTGATGGCTGCTTGTGATGACGCAGATTGCCAAATTCGGCCATTGAATGGCAAAGATTGGGCTTAAGATACATTATTAATTTCGGGGATAAGTGCACTGAGGTCGCACTACGATGTCGGGGACATGGTGATCAGACTCAAATCGGGTTTGGCAGGTCATCTTGCTAGACGAGGAGATGCTCAATGGAGTAAAGCTGTGACCAAATGGTGGCCAAGGTTATGCCAAAGAAACCAGGGTTGTTCAAAACCGCGCTGGATTGCCGATGTCGTCAAAGTCGCGGGAAACACCTGGGTGAAAGACGCACGGAACAGGGAAGTGAGGTGATTTCTGGCTGAAATGTGATGATGAATGAACTGACTCCATCGTAAATGATGGCTTAAATAAGACACTACAGAGAGATAACTCCGTCTGGCAAATACAAAGTTTCACACAATTGTATAAAAACAGTACAACTGTAACTGATCCACATTCCAATAAAAAATGGTGTCTGCATTAGATGCCCAAAAAAACACCGTTGTTCTTATTTCCGCTATCTCAGAACTAAGTCCATTAAAATACTTAACACCGACTAATTTTATTACGAAGGCACGATCGATCTAGCAAACTTAAAGGAAGTTGAAAGACCTCATTAGAAATATTGCCAGTGAGAAAACAACATTTTTTTATGAGCTCCTCTCGTTCTGAACTGCACGATTACTGTCAAATGCGAGCATTGAGTGGACAGGTCCACTCCAATCTGTGTGATTCTTTCTTCAAAAGACCATTTCAGACATCAATCTACACGGTCTTCACATGATCTCACCAAAGAGACTTTTAAAATATTAGGTAAAAAGTCTGCCTGCCTTTTCGCAACTACATTGCGGTCGGCTTCCAGTCTAACCGAATGCAGCTGAATACCAGTATTTTACATGGAGCGACTGCACATGTGATCTTCGCAACCCGGTTACTGGGTATCAATGGCGAAGGGTGAATTTATGACAGAGGTAAGCCGCAGCAAAAAAAAGTCAAGTCATTATATTTCAATGATGAATTGACTATAGTGGTTGTATTCTGAATTTTCGAAGGGAAGCCGGCGGGAATCGAGTTGCATGGTACCTTCGCCACTGCTGGGTATCACGATACTGCGTTCCGACTGTTCCGAGTCACGGGACGACGGGAGCTGTTACTCGGTTCCTGGGAGAAAAGTATCGCACGATGTAACATACTAACATATGCGGTGCGACTGTTAGCTGTCACCTTGACCTGCCCCTGCTAATGATTATGGAAAGACCTCTAACCTCGGCATGATAAAATATGAGTACTGATCTATGCGTCATGTTCGTGAACGGGCGCTGTCAGTTGAGACTGGTCATCTCTTAGCTGCCAGGGCTTCTTTTTAATCTTATACCTATTTTGAATTGTTTCTTCATAACATTGTTCTCACATATAGAAGCAACAAGAATAATGTATTCTGGATTTAGTAATATCTTGATTTAAAAGAGTGTCCTTGGAGTTTCTTGCCCGTTCTTCTCCAAGAGATCTACGTTTTTGAATGGGCAACTAGCTAACTGACCGACTAGTTAATTTTGACAATTCAAAAGTGCCTGTAAATGGTATTTATTTGAAATAAATGCTTTGAGTTTGAGTTTTATTTCTTAAACTAATTTCTTATCCTACCCTTGACAGAGGTCACCCAAAAAGAGATCAAGTTCAAATGGGACTGGGGCGGACACGTCTGCCGCATGTCAGATATATTGAGGGCTAATGGCCGATTTCTAAAAATTACGGACCGTTGTTGGTTAAAATTAAGACTCTTGTATCTTTACCAATAATGATGCAAATACCTCGTAGCTTTCCATAGTAGACCCTCCAATATGAAAGTAGCTATCACAGGGAAAATTTGCTTAAGAATCTATCTATATGCCCAGTATGATCATAAAAACTGCTACCATTGGTAAGCAAAACGATTCGTTTTTGTTCATTGGAACCGTGTCTAAGACCACCACAGCATGGGTCCCTGAAAACGTACCACGGCATAGCGGAAGACCCAGGCGTAGACGAATTTGACGCCAGTATTGATTGCTCCATATTGGCTCAGGATCGGGTTGAGTAGAAAAAGGAAAGCGAGGTCTTTGTCCTGCAATGGGACAATACAGGCTGATTATCATTATTATACATTATAACTAGCTCCTACCCGTGACTTCGTCCACTTGAAATTTCACCCCCATTCACCCTCTTAGGGGTGGAATTTCGAAATACCCTTTCTTAATGGATACTTACTCTTCACAAAGAACACACCGTCCAAATTTCATGTCTAGGACCAGTGGTTTAAGCCGTGCGTTGATATATCAGTCAGTCGAGACTTTGTATTTTATATACATAGATATTTTAAACTGTGAAGACCGCTGCAGGGCTTCATCATTTCCTTAGCTGACCATACGAGGTACGGAGCTTCCACGAATACGATTTCTACATAATTTTCTCCGATTATGGATAACCTTTACACCGGTATGGACGGACGCCTACCTATAGACGTATAGAGTATCGTCGAATGGCTTCGTTACCAGACTTTCGGCCTTATTACAAAACTAGCTGCGTCTAGCGGTTTCACTCTCATAAGTCTCGATCCCGAGTGAATATCAGGTTTAAAAGGAACCTATGTCTTAATCCAGGTCATGGTCTACCCGTGTGCCAAATTTCATCCAAATGCGTTAAGCTGTTTCAGCGTTAAAGCGTAACAAACAAACATTTAAAAAAATGTTTTCTCCTTATAATATTAGTTTAGACAACATTTTTTTTTACTACTTTAGACTCCGGTTTCATCGTGCCAATATTTTTGAATTTCGAACTTTATTCCGACAAGGATAGTTTTAAATACAAAAACTGACGTTAACTCCGAGTCTAAGCTGTCAATTTTGTATTAAGAACTTTAAGTACGTCTGAATAAAGTTTAAAATACAATAACTGGCTTTATGGTTTGTGGCTTGCACTAAAATTTGTACCCCTTTTTGTTATGAATATGTTCAGTTAGAAGTTACACGTTACACGAAAAAGATAAACTTTTGGTTCAAAACAAACAAAAACACATTACCAGCTTGTTACTGTTCGGCGTCATCCTTATCAAGTAATTTTATTCCAAATTTTTTTTTCAATGGTAACGTAATTGAACGTACCGGAAATCCACATTCAATTCGAAAACGCTCATGCTGATACTGTTACATCCGCGGGGTAATTGCATAATACGCTAACAGTAGCAAAGGTTTCATTTTGAAAGTTCAATAACATTCATTGCGTTATTTACGTTGTTCAGCAGATTTTTTTCCGAACGTATGAAGCAAAGGATTAGCAATATCCTTCGAAATGATTCAGATTGAGATTGATGAGGTTGCTGGTTTATCTATGGTAACAAATTGGAAACCAAAGACAATTTTGTACTAAAGTAGACTCTCTACAGCTACTATTAAAATTGGTATTTTTAAGGACGTGTCTCATAGGCCGATCTTACCAGAAAAAACACACGCCGATTGCATTACCTCCTTCTTTTTTTAAATCGTTTAAAAAATATTTAAGTACGCACGGCTGCACATCAAGCTATACATAACCAGTATAAGCTGACTTCTGATTGTACGAAAAACCTATACAATGCGAGGTCAGCTAAAACTGGAAAAGTATAGCTTTATGTGTAGCCGTGTGTACCAAAGGACGATTCTCGTAATTTTAAGAACGTTCACCGTCTAATCTGTCTCAATCTTTAAAAAATACTTCTGATTTCCCTAAATTTTGACAATTTTTTTACATTTGTTTTTCGCCGAGATGAGACTGCGACTAGATTTTGAACGATTTAAATTACGAGAATTGGCCTTCAGGTAAGTTCAAATCGCTTCTAGAGGTAACGAAACAAAACAAACTGACAATCGAACTACATATTTTATTTATAACTAGAAATATCACTCTACAACCACTACCATCCATTGGATTATTAAGCCAATAAACTACTTAAACGGTCTCTAAGCAATGAATAGTTTGCCAGAACGGGACGGGTACACTCCGAGCGAGAAGTCCGATGTCCTAGGATGATTTAAAAATAATACTACAGACAGGAAACCAGTTTTCGATGTTGTCCGGACAAGATGCTAGAAGATTATGGGCGGTAATAAGCGCGTGGCTTTCGCCTGTGATTTAAATTTCGAACTCAACCGTCAGGTAGAGTAGAGGGTTCTATTTGTTTTTTTTTTCTTGGTGGCCATGCTTATACATTTTTTTGATGATGACTTGAAGAAAGTTTTGAGTATGATGGCTATAGGAGTAATGGAAGATCAAAGAAACGACGAATGGTTTGTGCGTGAATGATATGGATAGGAAGGGAGGGGTTGACTTTCTGGTTCTTTCAAGTGATAATTTAAAAGACTGTAAAAATTGACAGCGAATGTCACTATTTATTCAACACGTTTTACGGTAAAGGCAGGGAAGGAAAACTCAAACCAAAAACATTTATTTCAATATTAACAGGCACTTTTGAATTGTCAAGGAGTCGGTCAGTCAGACATTTACGAAGCTTTTAAAATGTGCGGTCAACTGTTAATACTTCATATAAACCATCCTCACGTTTCAATGATTCTTTGACATATCCCATTACTTTTTATCAATAATAGCGTGTCATAATATGATCGTTTTTACGTCAAAATGTCTTTCCAATTTCTAGCGTTCTCACTGAGAGAAAAATTATTGGTCTGCGGTTTCTACCCTTTAGAGTGAAGCCACACGGGCGTTGCCATTGCATTATCAGTGAGTGAGTGTCCTTGGAGTTTCTTGCCCGTTCTTCTCCAAGAGATCTACGTTTTGGAATGGACAACTACCTTTAACTTTCTAACTGACCGACTAGTTAATTTTGACAATTCAAAAGTGCCTGTAAATGGTTTAATTTGAGTTTGAGTGATTTCGAAGTAATCACTCAAACTCAAACAAAAGATAAACACTCAAAAACCAAAGGTTGACTGGTAGAAAATGCCTATGGCATTAAGTCCGCCTCTGTACATGTATGTGCTTGAAGTATTAAATAAATAAAAATAAGCTCTTTCTGTAACTCCCCACAGTTCGTCGGGGAGTCACAGACAAACCATAAGACGTCCACATGACATAACGCAGACATTTACACTTAGAATAACAAAAAGTCTTCGCCTCAACCACATTAGTAAAGAAGAAGTCTGTTAAAAAAAGTATATTTTTCTTCCCTCTCCTTATCTATGGCTACCGGGCCTCCGTAAAAAAAGGTACGTTTGAAAAAGGAACGAAAAAAAAGTGCGGCAAGCGCGGGTAGCGGGTTTTTAATTGGGTCTGTAGGTTTGGTTATAGAATTATAACGTTGTAAAACGTTTATTAGCTTTATATGAATTAATTAGAAGCTTAATTAGAAACTATAGAATTGCAAACGATGTCTTGAATTTGAATTGTAGAATTGATATTATTATAACTGCTGCCCATGCAAAACCACTGGATTCAGCTTTGAATGAAATGTCGGCGGATCATCACTGGTTGCCTAAAACCGACCCCGGTACAAATGCTATATCCACTAGCAGGAATAGCGCCACCAATGGTTCGCAGAACGGTGGCAAGCTCCAGCGAAAGAGCCAAAATGGTTTCCGCCGAAACAGTTTTTTTAAAGTGTGTCATCCCGCTCACTCAAAGAACGATGCCAAGAAAGACTGAAGCTGTGGCGCGCCGGTGTTTCCTTACCCAAACCATTTGTTCCACCCGCTGAAGACCTGCGGGGCCATTGTGGGAATCGGTTTCATTTTGACAGGTCAACAACATTCATCGCATTATTGTACGTGTTGAATAAACAAATTTTTCGAACTTATGAAGAAATGGATTAGCAATTTGCTTCAAAATGATTCACATTCCGATTGATAGTGGGTTACGCAATTAGTGTGCTGGAGTTGAATTACCTTGGGGTAACCTCCATACCCAGGTTGGCCGAAGCAAGGAAAACCTGTTCAGGTGGAGATTCATAGACGACTTCGCCTTGGAGTGTAAATGTGGTGCAGTTCCACAAACGATGCGACACTTAATTCTGTTAAAACAGTTTTAAAAAACACTTATTACGGTTACAATTTGAGTCCCTGCTCAAAATCATTTCAGTTAATAATAATGCGTAAGCTGCATTTCGCGTTGTTGCCGTTCAGTGCCAATTGACAAATATCACAATGTGATTGGAATACAGGCGTGTCGAGCGGTTATGCCTCTACGCGTTTTGATTAAACTTAATCGATTATGCTGTCTTTGAATCTAGCTAATGTATTCACAGGTCATTTCTGAGAGCCAAATAACCGATGTGACGTCAGCGTTTGATTAGTTTCGGCTTTGTAAATTTTGGTTGACGTATTCTGCGTCAAGATAAGTGACCTTTCGAAAATAAGGCAATTTTTACAATCCAAAGTATGAAAATAAATTTTTGTGGCTAAATGATAACATCCACACGGGTCGATCAAAAGTTACGCTACTCTTACCCCGGTTCGTGGATGGGTGACCAGCCATTACATATCAAGACCCCTCCGTGCCTGGGATAAGTCGTTGGTCCCGGTTTTCATTCGCAATTCTTTGACACTTGTTACGGGTAGTCAGAAGCCCAAATTCTGACCACCAGTCTTACCAAGGCGTATCGTATCCAGTCTGGGTTGTGGAGATCCGATAGGCAGTCGCTCCATGTAACATACTGGTATTCAGCTGCATCCGGTTAGACTAGAAGCCGACCCGAAATGGTTGGGAGGCTAGGCAAATTAATTGCATGAAAATAATCGCTGAAACGTAGAATAATATATTAGAGTGTGTATGTGTATTTTCACCACCCTTGGTTGACTGGTTCTCTAAAGCATTAAGTCAGCCTTTGTACCTTTTTCGTGTGCGAGAAGTTTAAATAAATAGACGCCAAAATGACCTCGACAAAAATTAAATATGCACCAATTGAATACAAACTGGGCGAGCAGAGGTCAAAATAAGATCATGCAGTGTAGTCATGCGATTTTGTGCCATGTGTGCACACCGAAACCTTGACTTGTCTTGCACATCCATTGCCCTGCAAATGATAAGTTATGGTGAACCCATCTATATATCTATACTAATAATAAAGCTGAAGAGATTGTTTGAACGCGCTAATCTCTGGAATTACCATTCGTATTTGACAATTTTTTTTTGCATTTGATAGCCCAATTCTCAAGGAAGGCCATAAGCTATTTAACATCAAGCTGAGACCTGTATGAGCCGAGAAAAAATAAATGTTTACCATTTAAACATTTATTTTAAAACCATGATCGGTAATAAAAGTAAAATAGGTTTGCTTTGATTTACAAAAAAAAACTAAATTAAAATCTAAATTAAAGAAAACATAACAATCAAATTGAGAATAAAAAGAAAATAATTATAATAAAACTAGAAAAAACATACTTATAAGAAGTCTCAGTGTTTTGTCAAGCTGTACAAGTGTACTTTTATGGCGCGAAGCACACACGGGTTGTTAGTTTTTAAATAATATGCGCATTTATCACCAGAGACGTCACAAAACACGACTACCAACCCCGTTGACGTTTTTACAACAGTATACCATGTTTATCTTGGCAACACTGAAATAAAACAAAACTTATCAAATAAATCATGCTGGCAACTGGAATTCTTCTCCCCGGAGCGTCATACGGGACCCTAAAAAGTTTGTACATTAAAAGGCCTACTCGAGCTACAGGTTAAATTGTTGTTATTTTTTTTTTGTACCAAAAAACGTAAGTTGGCGAAAAAAAATTGGCGTTTGTATGTTGGCAGTGGGATGTTCTTTTTTCGAGATTTGAATGAAATGAAATGTGTTGGCGGTTAATGTTGATAGTCTAACGACTTTTTGTACTTTTGAAGAATGAGAGCAGTGACCTTAGATTCTCTCACGGATGCTTTTTAAGTGCCTATGAGAGTAAGTACATTACTTAATTATGGTCTTGCTTGGGTTTAATTCAATCCTCGAAGTATTTTAGGGGTTCGTCCCTCATTTCTCAGTGGAAGTCCTGAGTCTAGAATTCTAGATTTCTGCCTTATGGTAGAATTAGGCTCTTCACTAGGTAAAAAACTTAACTGGTGAAATGTTCACTTTTTTTTTTTGGGTATGGGAAATCATCAAATGACCCCTCCCGCTCTGGGTGGAGCAGAAGGGAGTGTCAGACTATTACTGACTAAAACCCACCCGTGTTCCTTCCTTAGCCCTTTATGTTCCGGGGTGGCGGTAACCCTTTCGGACAATCCCGCTGCGTGAAATGTTCACTGGCTCAAGGAAGAATAGCCAAGAGCTTCGACCCATCTTCTTCTTCGACACTTCTCGTTGGGCAGCTCGATTAAGGCCTTGATTCAGGAAGCTGTACTTCTGGGCAACAGTTCGCATTGTTAGGAGGTTCATCTCTGCGGAGCCCTGACCGATGTAGCTTAGACCTTGCTCCCGATATCGGTGGGCTACTACTAAAACAACCAAGGGGAATATGCTGTAATAGTATTTTCTCATCACAATTTTCTTGCTATATTAAAACCCGATAATACTAAACCAGAGATAACAGCGCCGGGCCCCGACATACGAGATGTAGCTCGTGGGTTCGACTTCGAACCCAGGAAGGCGCTTTAATTTGTGTTGATAATTCCATCACCGCTCTCAAAACGGTGAAGGCATCGTAAGGAAACCAGCATGTCCCAGCACCAAAAATTCGAAGACATGTGACATCTACCAACCCGCACTGGGTTTGCGTTTTACGGCCCACTCCCTCTCGAAGAGATGAGGGCTGTGTCCCAGCGTGGGAACTTTATAGGCCGATTATGCTTATATTAAACCATTTTTTTACTGACGCATTTAAAAAGCCTACCTCAACAAAATTCACACAATAAATTGAAAACGCAAACTAAATACTAACATACCAATTTCCCTTCCCGCCAATAAAGAGTGTTGCCAACACAATAAAACTTCCCACGTTCGGTGGTAAAATAAAAACTGACGCGACATGGAAAGTGATTGTCTATGGTACGTTGGTTGGTAGACGGTGCCGTTCCGCACTATTGTCTTGTGTGTAACAAGCTTATGTAATTACAACCTCTTTTTTCACGTAAGGTTGATCGTTATCTCTATGCTCTTCGCATTTTGAGGTTAGGCTACTTTTGGTTTCTTAGTGGTTAAATAATAATAACCGCACGGCTCCATCAAAGTTTAAGCTACGCTTGACGCGGTCGGTTCGTGGATGGGTAACCATTAATTACATACCGAGACTCCTCTGTGCCTCAGAAAGCACGTTAATCCGTTGGTCCCGGCTGTCATTCATAGATCTATGATAGTCAGAAGCCCAAAAATCTGACAACCAGTCTTACCAAGGTGTTATCCAGTTTGTAGAGGTCAGATAAGCAGTCGCTCCATGTAAAATCTGCATCTCCACGTAAAGCTGCATCCGGTTAGACTGGAAACCGACCCCAACATAGTTAAGAAAATGCTAGTAGATTGGCCACTTTTGGTTTCTTGGCTTTGCATAATGTATAGGCCGACCCTCGCTAAGTGCTTGGGACTTGGGACAGAATAATTACTTTACCCTTCTACTTACTTACATAAGATTAAGGGATGTCTTATGTTTTGTTTCTAATGTATCTATACTAATAATAAAGCTGGAGAGTTTGTTTGGACAGTACGGGAACGTAATTCTCTATGACATGACACAATTAACGAAACCGCGCGAAACGATCGCGAGATTGGCGGGATTAGCAAGAATTGACGTGGGAATAGGAAGAATTGACGTGGTTTCGAATTTAAAATATTAATGTACTATTAGCTGACCCTGCAAACGTCGTTTTGCAAAAAAAAAAAATAGATAGTAGCCGATTCTCAGACTTACCCAATATGCACACAAAATTTCATACAAATCGGTCCAGCCGTTTCGGAGGAGTATGGTAACTAACACTGTGACACGAGAATTTTATATATTAGAAGATTACAACATAATTGGTGAAATGTGGGTTTACTATAGGTCGTAATCAGCCTATAATATTCCTACTGCTGGGTGATAAGCCCGTTCTCGGTGAGAGAAAGCGGGCCTTAATCCACCACATAAATTTCACATGTTGGTAGATGTCACATGTCTTCGAATTTTCTAGGACATGCCGGTTTCCTCACGATGTTTTCCTTCGCCGTTTTGAGAGCGGTGGTGATGAAATAATTTACACAAAGTAAAGCGCCTGACGGGGTTCGAACAACACCTCGTAAGTCGTGACCGTGGTCTCCACTGCTCTATAGGTGCCTCTGCTGAACTCTTCGCGGAAACAAGGCGCGTAATGTTATGAAATGATACGATATGAGCAACGCTATTATATTGCTATTACAGCTACAATTTCGGTCTAGCACCAGAATTCAGTAATTACATACTATAATAGCCTGAATGTTCAAAGACTAATTAATATTATGTTAATTTTGTACAAGTACCGACATTGCAGAGAATTCAGTTGTATGTGCTATGTAACTACTTCAAAAGTATTTGCGAGTGTAAAGCAGTTTTCCTCCATATTCTGGGGATTTTGGTGAATGTTTTGATGATGGATTTTATCTTCAAAATTAATAAAGTATAGAGGTATGAGGAACAGGGTGTAAAGTTCGCTCGAGGATCCTCCGACGGGTGTCGTGTCTAGTGGGCAACTGCCCGACGATTGATTTCGGGACGTTGTGTATATGCTAGTTGCGCGGTAAACTCTGCTTGCGCGATGCAGGACTCTGTGTGACATCAGTGTGATGCGTAGTTCACATATGGCGATGTAGATGCCACCACAAAATAATTCATATTTGAATAGGGTATCAAATTAAAACTGAACTCAAAATCAACGCATTTATTTCAATTAAAACCATTACAGGCACTTTTAAATTGTCAAGGTCTGAATGACTAATTTAAGGTATTAGGCTCGCCCGTAACACACTACCGTTGCGTAACATACTAACGATCACAATCTGAATAATTAAGGAGGAAATTACTAATCCATTGCTTCTTATGTTCGAAAAATGTGTCTAATCAACAACACAAAAACGCAATGAATGTTGTCGAACTGTCAAAATGAAAACCATCCCTACTGTTAGTGTTTTACGCAATTACCCCGCTGGTCAAATCAAGCCTTCCTTTTTTTCTGTAGGTACTGTTCGCAAAAAAAAAACCAACCTATTTTTTATCTAAAATGCCGAGTAAGTCCGCCATTGAATAGTTATTAAACAAGCTCAAGCTACGTTTTACACCCAACTTGTCTTGTAAAGGGGAAGGTAGGAATATAAACTGTGTAAGAACAAAGTTCTCAAGTAATTAGGAACGGGACTGACTCCGTGCATTTGAACCCTAGGGTTGCCAAGGAGAAATTGTTTCTCTTAATAAAAATATGTACTTACAAGACTTATTTGGGTATTTTTGGTTGTCCCTTTCGTCTACGCAGGATACAGAAAATAACTTTAGCTATTTTTACTGTCAATCAATCACTCAATTAGGGACATTTTTACTTAATTTCATACAAAGGGTGCCTATTAACTAAGGCTCCGTTGTCCGTCCGATACAGGGCTGTATCTTTTGAACTGTATACACTTTTATGTACTACTATGGCCGCATTCGCTATAACAATAAATAACAAAAATAAAAGAAAAAAAATAAATATGTAGTTAAGTATTATATGGTGGTACGGAACCCTTCGTGTGCGAGGCCAAATCGACACTTTTTTTTTGTTTAAAAAAATGTAGAAAAAAAAAGATACACAAATACAGACCACCAACGAAAACTCAAAAAACGAATCTCAATATTTGTTCCATCCTGTTTCGCAATTTCTCAAGTGGCAACCCTAACGAACACGTGCAGCTATGATAAATGATGGTTATAAACTAGAAAATACATTTCCCGCGTTTTATTTTGTACTCTATACTCTGTGGTTCACTAGTGACGAGAGCGGGCCAATGATTTGCATAAATCGACTAATTATGAAAACGATTATTGTTTGACAAACGTTGTGTTTTGTTAATCAGCAGTTTAGGCCTAATTTTGATGAGTAATTATCAGTAATAGGCTATTTGCGGGTTTATGTAGGAATTAATAAGTATTTGAAAGCCTGGATTAGGGTTAGTTTTTGACTGCCTCGTCGCAGGGTCGTTGGCTTATCTGGTCCTGTATTCGTTCCCCAGGTCGGGGAAAGTACAGTCTCCCCAGAGATGTGCCCTAAACAGGCGTTGCACAGAGGCGTTTCAGGATCGGTGTTTGAGAGGTAACGGTGCCCCTTCCAAGTGCAGATGGTGACCGCCGGGGTGGTTTTAGTGAGGTAAAAATCCCACACTCCCTACTCTTATCCCTCAAGTAAGGTTAAGGTCGGGGAAAGTATTATTAGGTTCTTCTTGATAGCGTGTCGAAGGGAATCTAAACTGAGTCGACCCAGAACTGCCGATCGATTCTGTAAAAATCTCACCGTGACAGGTGAAGTGAGCTTAGAGTGAGCTGTCAAGAGTATCAATCCCTAGCATCAGGATAACACTGACAGGTCACCCCACGCTCACTTCACCTAAGTTTTCACGGTGAGATGGTTACAGAATCGCACTGCTGTCTACGAGTTTCGAGATTCACAGATGACTTCGCCCTGGAGTATAAATGTGGTGCTGTTCCACAAAAGATGGAAAACTTAATATCGTGTCCAGGGTCCTGGGGGTCTACACCCTAAGCACGAAATCTGTTGTTTTGTACGAAGTTACGGGCGTTACCTCCTCCATATCACTTACGGAAATAAGATTATTTCGGGGCCCGAAATAAAAATGAATGTAAATACGATTTGACAGTTATCCCTAATCCCAATGAGTATTGGTTTTCTCCCGTCTGAAAAATTGAATCTGTCACTTACTTTGACGGATCAAATGCTTTCGGTCGGGCCTGTATCTTCGTTGAAGGACTTGGAGAGTAGCTCTTCTATTGTCTGCACGTTACGTGCCGACCTCGTAGCTATTGGTGTAGTGTATCTATTTAATAGATATGTAAACACTGTCTCATCCACACAAGCTTTCTGTCACTAATGTCATCTGTCAGTCACGAGGAATGGCGGGAAACGGGGAGAGTGAAGCAGAGTTTATACGCGCTTGATGTGGTAGTGAGCCAGTGAAGTGATATTATTCAACATAAATAAGGACTCAACAGGATTCTACAATTGAGTTATTCTTTCAAGAATTTTTCAGTAACTGCCCGAAGTCTGGACATACAACAACGTGACAGATAGTTTAATTTATAATCTTTGACCTAACCTAAAGCTATTATGTATGACATACGACAAAAGGACAAAACAGAGGACAACCCCTTTCCTTCCATAATTAGTTTAAAACAATAACCTTTGTTTCTATTCCTTTGTTACTCTCCACAGGACATACGTCATATCGTATTGTACCCAAACATTTAAAAATGCCAGAAAGATACTCGCGTAACACATTATCAGAAGCGATGGCTTTCCTTTTGACAGTTCAACAACATTCATTGCGTTATTTACGTTGTTGAGCTGACAAATTTCTCGAACTTAAGAAGCAATGGATTAGCAATATCATTCAAAATGATTCAGATTGAGATTGATAGTGCGTTAGGCAATTAGGGTGCACGATTTCTTTTTTTTTGTCTTTCAAAATCAATATGTTTTATTTCACATAAGCCTACAAGGGCACTTATGAAACGTCAGAAGCTAGGTGCACGGTTCCAATTGGTCGTTTCCTATGGAGAAGAACCGGCAAAATTACAGAAGGTATGGGAGGACAGCGTAGGCCTGTCAACAAGTACCAGGTACTTGATAAAATAAAAAATGGTCTACAGAACTAAAGTCTACAAGGCCTCACAAAGTCCTCACATTTACAAAATAAGAATCTATCAAAAGTATAAATAAAATATAAAAACCTATTAAAACCAAGTGATATGATTTCCATTACAACCACTAATAAAGAGTTGAAAAATTAAAATTGTTTGTAATAACATTTTTTTTGCAATACAACTTTTGAGATGCCCTCTAATGGTTGCGTATGTCGTGATGGCGTAGTAGATAGGGTCACACCTTTAGGCTATTTCAGGGTAGTAGCTTCTGCCCGCGACTTCGTCCGCGTGAAACTTCTTGTTCTCCCGTCCTATCCCGTCGCTTCGGATCGCCCGCCCGCGCTGATACTTGCTTCGTTTTCGCTTACCGTTCTGACTTTTTTCTTTTTGCTCGTCTCTCATGGGTCGAAGCGTGGATAAGGTGACAGTTAACAGTTGCACCGCATATGCTACATGATAATTTGACGTAGATAAGCAAAAAGGATCCAACCCACAACATGACTGAAAATGAGTTAAGTATACCAAACTGCTCGTCAAGGTCTATATTTTCGATTAGCAAAAACAATCCAAGTAAAATACGAATTTTTAACCTACTGTCGCGGCGTTTTATTTATTTATTTAATGCATTTTCTACCAGTCAACCTTTGGGTGATACAGATGGTTTTTTTTTTCAAAATGGCGGCCTTGCATTTATTTTTATTTAAATCGATAGCTGACAGCAATGCAAATAGAAAACATAATAGGACCTAACCCCGTAAAGTGTCACATTTCCTTCCGATATCAAGCGTGGCTACCATTTTGAAAAACAAAATGGCGGTCCGGTAGATATGCCACGGATCTTCAAAGCCCTTTGGGGAATACAAACTCAATCTATCTATTTCTATACCAATAATAGCTATGTTAAATAGCTGAAAACCTTTCTCAAGAATTAGGGTTGATACCCTATGCAAAAAGAATTTTACAAATCCGATAAACTGTTCAGCTATTATTAGTACAGATAAGTCTGGAATCGCCAGTCCGCCGCAAGCGGCAAGCGTGGTGACCAGAGGGGCAATTCTAGTAATTTTAAGAATGTTCTCGGTCTGATCTCAGTCTCAATCTGTCAAAAATACCTCTAATTTCGCTACATTTTGACAAGTTTTTGACTGCGACTAGATTTTGAACGTTTTAAATTACGAGAAATGCCCCTCTGAGCTCAGGGCAGGTTTTCCCTATATAAGAAGAGACGTTTGCCCTAAAGTGGGATGATAAAAGCCTGCGGGGCAATTGCGTAATACATTATCAATGGGAATCGGTTTCATTTTGACAGTTCAACAACATTCATTGCGTTATTTACGTGTTGCGCAAACAAATTTTTCGAACTTATGAAGCAATGGATTAGCAATTTGCTTCAAAATGATTCAGATTTCGATTAATAGTGTGTTACGCAATTAGGGTGCTGGTCTTATTACTTTATAACGTCTGAGACAAAATTCAAAAATATTTTAAATGTATTTTCAATCTCACTTTGTGTGTTTTTGTAGAACCTAGCATACTAAAAATACGCTTCGGACGTTATTTTCTGCACGAAATTTTTTATTTTCTTAATAAATACGCTTGAACGATCTCTTTCTGACATTCCACAGTCCACCACACAGGCTGGTAGCAAAAAGTATCTAATTTCATTAACAGTTCGTATCTAATTGCGAAACAAAGGAACCTTCGTAAAAGAAAGAAACGTTGTAATAGAAAAGAAAAAAGCTTTAATTAAGATAATTGAGGTAGTGTCAGAAATTTAGGGCGTTTACGTAGTCGGCAACTTTTTGTGGCGCTGTACTGTTGCTAGCAACATTGTGGAGAATTTTTTTTTTTTGCAATTTGCAGGTCTGTGTCTTGATTCATATTTCATGAAATAGTCATTTAATAGAATATTATATGAACTTAAATGGTTGTAACTTGTATGTGACTTTAATGATTATAATTTTGTAAAGTTATATTTGTTACTCTCGCGAATCATATTTAATCAACATTCAACATGACACTGTTCCCGTAAAAAATCGGCCTACCACAATAGCTAAAATTGTGAAAAGATTTTGGATCATATTATCTTGTCAGGTAACTTCTCTCTTTCAGCCTAGCCTTATCGCATTTCAATTAGGTTCGGCTCACCTCGTCATTCTTTGCCAGTAGTGTCTGAGCCATCTACTTATGCTTGCCAGTGTGCATACAGACGAGCCACACGCGTTGGACGGAATTTATCCGTAGGTGGTAAAGCAGATCATATAGCAGTGTAACTTCGACAGTTGGCATACCGAATAATAGTTGCTCCAAGTTGCAACTAAAGTTGCTGTGTGTAAACGTTTCTTATCATGGATTATTTCAGTCAATTAATTTGCCAACTTGTATTCAGGTAGGATCAAAAGTTTCCATCTTTTCAGTTGGTTTTTACACAGTCTGGTTTTTGCCTTTCTAAACTGAATAGAATTAATTTGGAGTTTGTTAGTTCAAGTATACCTTTTTCTCGAGTTTATTTCTTCAAAAGCAGCGGACGGTGTAAAAAGGTTTTATAAAATTGAGACCTTTTTGGTGTCAATTTCTTCTATGGCTAGCCAAGAAAAAGGTTTCGACTGAGAAAGTAAATAAAGTTCCATTATTTCTTTACGTCTCCGTTTCGTCCGTTTGAAGGGTATAAGTGCCAGTGACATTCATTAGCCCCCCGACTAATTTCGGTCACGGTGGCCAATCACACAGGAGATTAGCCAGGTACGCAGGAGATATTATAGTGCACAAGTGTGTGCGCAGACACACGTGCACTTTCTATTCCTTTACTCTCATAGTCCGATGGGACGGGAATCCGAAACGACCGGAGAGAGATCAGGCGTAAGACCAACGGCTTTACGTGCTTTCCGAAGCACGATGGTATCACACCACCCATTTCCAAACTCTGAGCTCTTACTGAGAAAATCCTAATGGAAAAACCTAATAACATTGACATTACAGGTACAACGTACACTCCTTTGACACTTATTTTCTCACTGACAACAACCCAAGAATATATTCACAGTGATGTAAAATAGCTGTGACACTGAGACATCTCAATACTCATCTATCGCGCTTCCAGAGTGAGGGGTCTCTAGAAATGTCAATATCACTGAACATTCACTGTTTGCGGGATTTTTATAGCGTTACAAATCTATATACAGGGCTATAAGTTAAGTCGACTTAAATCCTTTAAGAGGTTGTAGTTTCCATCATTCCTGATTAATTTGACTATGAAACACCGAACTCCAAACTTAACCATTTTCTAGATATTGGACTTTGAAGTTAAAAAAAAAATATGGTTTTTTGTCTTATGACCTATTTTTTTGTTGTGTTTTGCCTCTAAATTATTTGCGCTTGTGATTTTTGTGTAGTAGATA
Source organism: Globia sparganii (assembly GCA_949316385.1). Classification (NCBI taxonomy): domain Eukaryota; kingdom Metazoa; phylum Arthropoda; class Insecta; order Lepidoptera; family Noctuidae; genus Globia; species Globia sparganii. The sequence goes on from OX438680.1 coordinate 10,165,852, forward strand.
AGTTGCTTTATTATTCTCTACACTAAAATTGTAAAAAAAAAACTTCAAAGTCCCATATTGTGAAAACGGTTAAGTTTAGGGTGTGGTGTTTCATATCGAAATCAGTCAGGAATGATGGAAACTACAAACTCTTAAAGGATCTAGGGCGAGTTAACCTGTAGCCCTGTCTATATAAAACAGAGTTACACCATTTTATAACTCAAGAACGGCTGGACTAGGCTTGCCAGATGGCCGGGAAATCCGGGATTGTCCCGGAATTTTGCGTCTTGTCCCGTGTCCAGTAATTAGACCTTATTGTCCCGGATTCCGAAAACCTTTAGATTTAGATAAATTACCTATCAAAGCATAACAAATCATTATAAGAAGGTGCTCAATTTGGTTAAGTTTATTTTATGTACCACCAAAACTTAATTAATAAGAGAAAGATATTGTTATTTTTTTTTTCAGTTTATTACGATTTAATTTATAGGTAATATAGTATTTATTTTCTAAATAAGTTTTTTTATTGATAAGCTAAGTGCTCAATTTTGTTCATATATAACGTGTTGATTTAGGTACTACCAAAGTTTTAAGTCTAAAAGTCTAAGCTTCATCTTAAAATTATATCTGGCGTTAATTACCTACTAAATACGTACTCATACCTATGTATTTGAAAATAAATTACATTTTCCTTTTCAAATAAAAAAAAACAAGATATTTTTTACTATGGCTTCGACTCGACACCGTTGTCCTAGAATTGTCCTGGATTTGATAAGCTTCTATCTGGCAACCCTAGGCTGGACCGATTTTTATGATCTTTTATTTGTTGGATTTATCTTCGCCCCGAATAGCAGAATAACTATTAAAACATGGGGAAGTTCGCAAAGGCAAGTTATTCATAATCAGTAACAGAACAATCTTTACAACAGTTATGAATAATTAATTAATTACATTTTAAAACTTCAAAGTAATATTTACATTATACCTAATGTTCCGAAAATTGGCAAACATGCAGCAAATATTTTCTTTCTTCCAAGTGCTACCAAAGATTCTAAGTTAGGTACTACTTAAAATCCATAATTGATTAACTATGGCTTAAGATTTTAAGTAGTAACTTAAAATCCAATTTATTTTGTGAGCACAAAAAGTCGGAGTCGGAGACAAAATGGGCTCCATTTTGTCTCTGACTGTCAGTAGTTGACAAAACATTGGCAAGCAGACACCCGAGGGGCAATTCTCGTAATTTTAAGAACGTTCACAGTCTGATCTCAGTCTCAATCTGTCAAAAATACCTCTAATTTCCCTACATTTTGACAAGTTTTTGACATTTGTTTGTCGCTGAGATGAGACTGCGACTAGATTTTGAACGTTTTAAATTACAAGAATTGGCCAACTGACCTATTCGGTGAGGTGAACTGTCAATAGTATCAATCCTTAGCGTCAGATAGAACATGATAGCTCACCTTATCGCCAGTTGAAGACTTTCAGGGTGAGATTTTTACAGAATAGATGTGCTAATGTGCTGGTATTACAGATGTTTTAAATCCTTACCCATAGAACTCAAACTCAAAGTATTTATTTCAATTAAACCATTTACCAAAGAAGTCGGTCATTCAGAAAGATGTAGCGAATTGCTCATTTCAAAGCTTAGCAGGGTTCCTATGGAGAAAACAAACGGGGAGGAAACTGTGGACACTATTTTAAATTCACTCAGCTGTCTTGTCTGCAACCACTAAACCAACGAGGCGGTTAAAAATATCCTTATTACGTCATCTTAAAAATAAAAGGCGCGACGCGACTGTAGTAGAACATTTTCTTTGAAAACTTCATGGAAATTGTTCTATCAGAATCGCGTCGCGTCGCACCGTCGCGTCGCGTCCTTCTGTAGGAGCCGAAACCCAACATGTATTATATAAGCACTTTCATTAATAAATTAATTAGTATTTACCTATTATGCTCCAGGCTATATCAACTGAATATTTGCAGAGTCGCAATTAGCTTGTAATTACGACCTTAATAAATATTTTCTTTGCTTATTTCAGTGGAAATTAATTAATTAATTATCACTATATAAATGCTGAGCGATGTAGCCGTTTTGCGTGGATGTGACGCATGTTTCCCCTACCTTTTATTTTTTGTGTTTATGTTCTTTTTTTGCGTCTTGTTCACCGCAAATAAACGTATTTTCTTTCTTTCTTTTCTTTATATAATACTAGCTGCGCCCCGCGGTTTCACCCGCGTAAGTTTTGATCCCGTGGGAATATCGGAATAAAAAGTATCCTATGTGTTATTCTGATGTATGGGCATTTTTTGTTTAAACTGCTACCTATCTTTGAAAATAGCTTACTGAAATTGTTTTTTATATTTTGGCTAATTGTTGGTTTAGTCGAATGATAAATCTTACAAGTTTTGCTATGTATGTATTTTTTTTTATTATAAGGCGCTTATTTCAAATAATATATGTAAATAAATAGTAACTTAGATACGTTTTGGTCATGACCGTTACCAAATAATAAAAAAGTCCGGAAAAAGTCCGTTACCGGTCGAACTCGAGTGTCCACTGAAGACAGATCAAAACTGACACTTCAAAATAGCTGCTGGTGTTAACATATTTGATTTGGTTGTTATTTAAATAAAAAATCGGCGAGTAGTAGAAAAAAATCAGTACTAAAATGGATTCAATTTACGGTCACGGTGCAAGGACATGTCCACTTAACACATACCTAGGGGACAGAATATAAACTTTAAAATGTTATTAAATACTTGTATTATAATATTATAGAGTTTACCATGGTTGAAAGCTACAAATTGATAACAAAAACTAAAATATGTGGAGTATGTAATAAGAAGCAAATAGCGAAGAAATATTTTAACGTAGGTCATATCTAAAAGAGGACAGTACTGCAAGACGTAAGATGCCACAATTCTGGATTTAATTTTGTTATTTGTTTTAAGTTTCTGTTAACAATTTAAGTAAAAAAAGAAAACTTCAGTCTTTTGGATCTATTCAATAATTACTCGATACTTCCATGTCATAAAAATGTTAGTTATTTGCAACTTGTATGTATGGGACATCCCATAAGAGGGTTGGTAGCCATTTTGACGAAAATGCCCGTATAAACTATATTACTGTAAAGTTTCATCAAAATCCGTTCAGTAGTTTTTGCGTGAAAGAGTAACAAACATCCATCCATCCATCCTCACAAACTTTCGCATTTATAATATTAGTTGGATAGAAGTCTACGTAGACCTAGTGTTCGATCTCTCACAGAGAGGAGGCTTGTTTCCCAGCAGTGGGAACATTATAGGCTGATTATATAGCATGTCTACTTCCATACTAGTTACCCATAAAACCAAAAGCAAAAGTTTTTTTTTTTCGTTCATACTAGGCCAAGATGCTAAGAATAGCACTAGAACGTCAAAATAACATAAAACAGTCCCACAAAACGCCAGCCCTTCACCACTTCCTAGTGCTTTAGCTGGAAAAAAGTGGCGCAACAAATTCCCCAGCAGCACAGCTGTCAATTTTTTTTTTCTGATTACGCCCGCTCTTGACCTCGATCACGCCTGATGAAGGTGATGGAACGAGCGTGCCAAAAAGATGCCTAAGGCACTGGAACTCCCACGCATCGACGAAACAGCAGGCTGCTTGACGCCGGACTGGTGGGAGGGTGGGTTGGGCTATATCGTCTTTCACACCTTTCCTTGATCATTATATTTGGCCCAATTTGTATAAGATTATGTTACTCGTTGATAATGGTACCTACTGTATGACACAGAATGTGGGGGACATTTTAAACTCCTAATATCATAACAACTTTGCCAGTACAATGTTACCAATCCCTGAATTCCCTTACACACGAGAAATGACGTCATAACGAATTAATTACTCTACAAACATTAATTAAGAGCAACTGAATAGCGTCAGCACTCGACGACGCGTCAGGCTGTTTTAAAAAAATCGACTAAAAAGAAAACAGGACTCAACGTGGTCGCGTTTGTTAGTAGATTTAAAAATTAAAATTTGAATAGAGTTGCCAGGGTAAATATAATGAGGAGAGGTGTGAATTGTATTCAGTGTGGACTGTGCTCAGTTGATAAGACGGGCTAAGCCCTGTATGCGGTTGCTATTTTCTTTTTAAAAAAGAGTGTGAGAGAAAGAATCTTTCAGTGCAGTCAACTGTTTTCAAAGTTTGTGAAAGGCCATTCGCAATACTGTCAGATATTGAATGATAAGGATTTCTGATTAACTTCGAGAAAGGCAGCGAAAATGATTTCACACACCAACTTTGACCCAAGAGACCATGTTAAGGACCAGAAAGAAACATGTCAAAATATGTTTTGTACATACAATCCATCATTTTTACTTGTATCAATCAATATTGATAAAAGTACAAAATGATGGATTACGTAAGTGGATACTTTCTAATATCTCTTTACCTGTCAGAATATCTTCATTCAATGTTTTACGGCACCCATGGGAACCGGAACTGACCTATTTTCCGCATTAGCTATTCTCCTCAACCGGCAGCCATACATAACACTCGAAAGTTAATTAATTTCAATACTAAAAACACAATACACACCCACCATTTGTTAAAATACACAGCACGCAATAAATCGTTGAATATTTATTACTGGCAACACCGCGAGCGGCCATTTTGGACGCATCTGTCAATGACACGCGGGAAACTCTTAGGGTTCCTTTTTTAAAAATTCCTTCCTGTTCGTTGGCGCGTTACGTCGGCATCGTCAGCTGTGCGGATGTGTGAGGCTGAGAATTTTCAAGAATAATGGAAGGATTTTAATCTTTGCTCATATTATATGATCTCATATTCGATTTTTTGCCTTTTCGGTGTTTCTGAAGTTTAAAATTGAATATGACTATTTCATGAAATATCAATCAATAGGATTATATGAAATTAGAGGGTTGTATTGATGATTTTAATGATTATAATAATATTTGTTACCCTCACGAATCATGTTTTATTCAAAATACAACCTGACAATGACCTCAAAATTGCAAAAAACGTAAGAAAATTTGAAATTCAAATTTTCTTACGTTTTTTAACTGTAATTTGAGCTCATCCCAATTATGTAATTTGCGCATGGCCATAAAGCTCAAATTCTATTTTATTTTTCAACTAACTGTTGCCCGTGACTTCGTCTGCGATCCAGGATCAAAAGTAGCCTATGTCATGATCTACTCATGTGCCAAATTTCATACAAATTCATTCAGTCGTTTTAGCGTGAAAGCGTAACAAACAAACAAACTTACATTCGCAATTATAATAGGTACTAGCTGCGCCCCGCGGTTTCACACGCGTAAGTTTGGATCCCGTGGGAATATCGGGATAAAAAGGATCCTATGTGTTAATCCTGGTTATAAAATATATGTGTGCCAAACTTCATCCAAATCCGTTCAGTAGTTTTTGCGTGAAAGAGTAACAAACATCCATCCATCCATCCTCACAAACTTTCGCATTTATAATATTAGTAGGAAGTAGGATAGTAGGATTAGTTTTTCAAATGGGCAATCAAACCTCAAAGAGCACTCGCAAATTATTTTGACACATGTCACAGAAAAGCTTTTTATTTACATTTGACGGTTCTGAGAACTCAAGTTTTCCGTAAAACTGCTATTAACGAGACAGAAAGAAATATTTGATTAGCAAGATGGAGGAACTTCTTCAGCCCATAAATATTCATGAATGCTTTCTCAATTGCTTGCTGACTAACTAACTGACATAAAATGGCCGATATTCGTCCTATATTCGTTATATCTGATAACAACGAGCCTATCTCTAATTAACTGAAATTTATTACATTAGTCCAACTCTCATCTTATTTCAGAAAAGCACTCAAGGAACCTTCTTAATTTCCGTTAATATGGCTTATCCAAAATTAAATGTGCATTGGGGTATGAATAAGTAATGGTCTTTGTAAGCTTCTCAAACAGCAGTAATGGCCCAGTGGTAACTGGCGCCGACTTACGAGTCGTGGGTTCGTATCCAGGCAGGCGCTTTACTTTGTGTAAATTATTTCATCACCACTGCTCTCAAAAAAATTGAAAAAAAAAACATGGTGAGGAAACCGGCATGTCCTAACACCAAAAAATCGGATACATGTGACATCCAACCAATACTGGGCCCGTGTGGTGGATTATGGCCAATTTCCTCTCAAAGAGAAGAGGCCTGTTTTTCCCAACAGTGGGAACGTAAAAGGCTGATTATGCTAAGCCCTCCCGCGTACATCGCGTGGTCGTGGTCGCCCACCACGACCACGCGATGTAAGCGACCTAAATTTTAACATACACAACTTAACATTTTACGAATGTGTAACTAAGGGATGGAATCCGGAATAAGGTGATCCGACGGAGATCCAATCTCGTCGTAGCTCACAGAACGAGCTACCTGAAGTGACAATAGGCCGGTCATATCACTCATAGACCCCATATAGACGTGTTTTTGAGTGTAGACTGCGAATCAGCAAACGTAAGGTAGGATGCTCCCAGGCTAGGTGGAGCGGCTATACGAGCAGGGTAGCTGGTAGCAGCAGATGAGAGTACACGTCGGTAGACGGAGACCGGTGGAGGGCGTACGAGTGGCTAAAAGCGCTCACTGTGTCTAGTTCTAACTAATCAAAAACATCCATCATCATCTGCCTTTTTTTATCGTAGGCAAATGCTCGTGCATTCTGCACTACCACGGGGAGATAGTCCAGTTATGTGGGATTCTAACACACTAAAAACTCCACGGTGTCCTGCTCTGACGCTTACGGCGGGAACACGGGCACGTGTTAGCACTCATGCGTGAAATCATCATCTAACTATGTTGGGGTCGGCTCCCAGTCTAAATGGCTGGATGGAGCTGATGAGCAGTAATTTTTCACATAAGCGCTCAATCAATCAACTCAGCCTATCACAGTCCACTGCTGGACATAGGCCCCTCCCAGGCTGCGCCACAACACTTTCCTCCGCCTTCCGCATATTGTCCCAGCCACCTTTTTAAGATCATCGGTTCATCTAACTGGGGTGCGCCTCACACTACGCTTGCCGATACGCGGTCTGCTCCACCAGCCATCGGTCTTTCGACAAACATGACAAGCGCTCTATAGCTTCTTAATACCCTCAGGTCTGACAGTATCGATTACCAATTACTTCATAGGGGGATGACTCCCCCCATAGCCCCATACCAACTCAATTAACACGAATTCGTAAAATCATGTTAATTTATTAATTAACAATTTAATGAGACTGTTTCTGATGTTGTCAAGCGATGCTGTGGTCTGATAATTAAATCATTTTAATAACTATCCTACTAATATTATAATTTATATGAAAGTTTGTGAAGATGTTTGGATGTTTGTTACTCTTTCACGCAAAACTACTGAACGGATTTGCATGAAATTTGGCACAAAGATAGTTTATAACCAGGATTAACTCATAGGGTACTTTTTATCCCGATGTTCCCACGGGATCGACACTTGTGCGGGTGAAACCGCGGGGTGCTGCTAGTAAATTATACAGGGTGGGCAAAAAATCGTGGATCAAACGAAACAGGGCTACAGTGGGGGTTATTTGCAGTAAAAAAATTCTCTGTAGCAGTGCCCTAACTTGATCTCCTTAAAAGTTATGACAATTTGAGTGTTTACAGTAAGGTTCTAAAGTTCCAAATAATTTTTCTTGAGACTTAATAGATATTGAAAAAAGTGCCAATACTGATAAATCATGGTACCCACTATCATAAAAGCACTCGTTTAGTGATGATGCTTTTTTAACCCTTTGACCGCCACGGTCTTGTATAGACGACAAATGAAAACGTGCCCAACACGCCAATGCCGACAAGAAAACACCATGTTTTAAGTATAAACACAGAAAACTGAATTTAGTTTATTTATTTTGTACTTAAAACATGGTGTTTTCTTGTCGACATTAGCCGACGGTGGCGTGTTGGGCACGTTTTCATTTGTCGGCTATACACGACCGTGGCGGTCAAAGGGTTAAATATTTTTTTTATATGGCGGGTCGCAAAATACAAAAGCTGAAGAGTTTGATTGTTTGTTTGAACCCGCTAATCTCTGGAATTACCAGTCGGATTTAAAAGATATATTTGCATTTGATAGCCTAATTCTTGAGGAAGGCTATTAGCTATTTATCGTCACGCTAGAACTAATAGGGGCCGAGCAAAAATAAGAAACGTTAGAAGGAACCCTAAGCGAAACCTAACTAATAGCGACGGAGAGATTTATAAAAATGTCGCTGTTAATTTAGTATATAGGCATTGTTTTTCATACGACTTCCACGCGAACGCTGTCGCGGGCAGAAGCTAGTTTTATACAGGGTTACTGGTAACTCGACCACTTCCTTGCAGGAGGTGATAGGGGAGCTAAAATGTGTCAAATTTAACCCCCATATGTATGGCCGAAAACTAATACTTTTGCAGTTATTTGAAATTTTAAATTACTCCAAATTTTCACACTAAGCTTTTATTTATAGCTAACATTCTACACAAAGCTAACACAGTAAAATGTCTAAAAATATCAAATAATTTCAAGAAGTTTTTGTAATTATTTGTACGAGTAGTTGCATTTTTTTTTCAAATATCTCTTAAATTATTAGTTTTCTACCATACATATGGGCGGTTAAATTTGTCACATTTTAGCTCCCCTATCACCTCCGGCAAGGAAGTGGTCGAGTTACCAGTAACCCTGTATACAGGGTTATTTGAAAAACACCAGCAACCTCTTAAGAGGTCATTGTACTCATCATTATGAACAACTTTTACTATGGGACAAAACCTGAAATCGCGAAAAAAAAATCAGCGGTTCCCTACATTTTGACGAGATAGACGAAGATAAATGTAGGGAACAGCTGATTTTTATTTCGCGATTTCAGGTTTGGTCCCATAGTAAAAGTTGTTCATGATGATGAGTACAATGACCTCTTAAGAGGTTGCTGGTGTTTTTCAAATAACCCTGTATAAAAAATAAAGCAACATTTTTCCTGTTGTTTGAGTGATTATTTCGAAATAAAAATAATTTGAGTAATTACAAAGAAATTTTTTGGTAGCCGCTTCCATTTGACAGAAGGAAATGTTTTCATCTGTCACAGTTTACATCTGTTGTTATTTAATAAGTGGGTGCTCTTTCCTTCTAAAATCTTGATAATGGCCCCGATTCTGTTGTTCACAAACTAAACTAAATTTAAGTTCAGTGCATCTTTTTCTTTCTATTTCAATATGAAAAGGACAGAAGATAAATATTAGTTTAGTCCTGTCAAATTAGTCAGCGCCTGACGTAAATTGACGTACTTTAGTAGCCAATTTTTTAATCTCGTCTAACTTGTCTATGGATTATTTAATTTGACAGGACTAAACTAATATTTTATCTTCTGTCCTTTTCGTAATGAAATAGAAAGAAAAAGATGCACTGAACTTAAATTTAGTTTAGTTTGTGAACAACAGAATCGGGGCCAATGGCTGTCTTGTCTGTTTAATTTAATACAGACGCCAGCACATCAAGCTACCCGAAACTGTCGATTTTCCCAATCAACTCTGAACCTTATGCTTCAAGTAATGAGGTTACGTCTGGCGCGGATATATTTTATTTGATAATATTTTACGTAATCTATGTTATTTATTTATTTTTTTTTTCTTTTATTATTTTTTTATTTCCGTAACTGCCCGTGACATCACAGCGGGCCCTATCAGAATACCAGCGCTGCGATATTTATTTTTAAATATCGCAGCATCATGCTGAGATAGGAGCCTTTTGGCCTCGTATAGGACTTTTTGTTTCATTTTTGTTTGTTACTTTTTTAATTTTTTTAGTTTTTATTTTGGTATTTTAATTTAGACTGTGTTTAATTTAGTTTGTGATCCTCCTGTACGCACGGCTACACATCAAGTTATACATAACCAGTATAAGTTGACTTCTGATTGTATAAAAAATCTATACAATGCGAGGTCAGCTAAAACTGGAAATGTGTAGCTTGATGTGTAGCCGTGTGTACGAGTCGCAATAAATACTTTTTCTTTCTTTCTTTCTTTAGCGATAAAGTTGAAAATCTATTAAAGAAATTTGACAGATTGTAGTAGCTTGATGTGCTGGCATAGTCTATTCAAAGTTATGTTTCAAATTAATGTTATTTCAAGTTAAATATCAACTTTATTATAATGGTGATTAAGTTGATTTCAGAATGACTAGCACTATTGAAAAAGTTATAAAAATGTTTAAGTTTTAGCGTAAACTGAACTTTATTATGTAGGATTTTAAGTAATTTTTCCATAAACTCATATTTGTTTACATTCTTGGCAAATAAATCGCGAATGCAGATTACATACATCAACTCACGGCTTCTTCCCATGAGGTTTGGTAGGAAATTCAGAACGTCATTTGCTACGATCCTTCTTATATCACTACTACCCTCTTTTTTATGGTTGGGAAATCATCGAATGAGCCCCCTACCGCTCTGAGTGGAGCAGAAGGGTGTGTCAGACTCTTACTGACTAAAACCCACCCGTGTTCCTTCCTTAGCCCTTTATGTTCCGGGGTGGCGGTAATGTGAATGGTGAATGCTTTCCGAGGAATGGAGGATGGTCACCATCCACGAATCGACCGCGGCAAGCGTAGCTTAACCTTCGATCGACACGTGCTGCTGTAATTATTTAGCCACGAGCCTCTCTAATACTTATTTAATATCTGACATTTTATAATTAAAAACAAATTTATCCTTCTAATTACTTAATCCTCCACGTTCCGAAGCAATAAAAATCCATAAATTAAGAAAAGCCACGGAATCCCGCCAAAAAATAAATTCAAAGACAAAAGAGTTTTTCTTTTTTGAGGTTATTTCTTATTTATAATTAATTATTTCGAGGGGAGAGTTTGAAAGGAAATATAATACTTTCGTTCTTGAAATGTCAAGTGGAATGATTGTTGTTTTAATATTTCATTGAATTTGTAATACTAACTTCTGGCCGCGAATTCGTTCACGTGGAAATCGTAAGACACCTAATGTCATCATCTGCCTAGCCTTTTCCCAACTATGTTGGGGTCTATGAGCGACTGTCTATCTGACCTCCACAACCCAGTTACTGGGTAATACAATACTTCTTGGTAAGACTGGTTGTCAGACTTGCGGGCTTCTGACTACCCGTAACGACTGTCAAAGATCCACGAATGACAGCCGGGACCAACGGCTTAACGTGCTTTCCGAGGCCCGAAAAGGTCTTGGTATGTGAAGATGGTCACCCATCCACAGACCAACCGCGGCAAGCGTAGCTTAACCTGATCGTTCGAACCGTGCAGCTGTTATTTCTGAGCCCCTAAGACACCCAAGACAATGTATCAACTCAAATAATTGTCACATTTTTATAAAACTCCATTTGATTGGTAACTAAGTACGCTTCGCCCGCGCCATTTCGTTTTCACTTTGTGTTTTTCTTTCGTTTTTTTTTTGCTCAGCTCCTTAATGTCGTAACATGATGTTCAATACCCTTATAACCTTCCTCAGGAATAGGGCTATCCAATGCAAAATCAAATCCGACTGTTAGTTTCAAAGATTAGCGCGTTCAGACAAAATAAACCAACTCTACAGCTATATTAAGTATATTAGTTTATAGATTTCTTAGGTTTGCGTGATTAGAAGATGTTTCTGGTTTTATCGTGCCCTCGCCTTTTGGTCTCTGGTTGAAATTGGACCACCCTATTTCAAAATCATGGAGTTTCTTGCTCATTCTCCTCATCTTGTTTTTTTTTTTTCTTTATTTTTAATTAGGGACTTTTACACAACTGTGTATGCCAGTCCCATCGTACCTCATACAAAATCTTAATTAACTAAATCGTAACTTAGCGAACTTAAAAACTTTGAAGGCCGCCTCCGAACTAGGTGTAGACAATATTTGGTGAAATATACCCACATCATATCTATTTAGCTCTAATTGATTAATTAGGTCTTCTCTTTCAGACCGAAATCGGACACATTCCGTCAATAAATGTAAGACATCCTCCGGCGTTTCACACACCTCACAATTGGGTGAATTCGTCTTCTTCATCAAAAATCCAAATCAAAATCATCTTGTTTTGTAATAGGTAACTTTAATTTTCTGACCTGTCAGTACGACAATCCTAGTACCTAATAAACAGCGCAGCGTTGCTGTGTTAGAGTGCCTTCACACTAGCGTTTGTCCAGCGTAGGCGTTCGATAAACGTACGTGCAGCGCATACGCCACGACTACGCGGCGCAAGCGTCGCGTTGTCGCGGCGTCAGTGCAAGGGTAAATGAATACGCTGCGTTAGCGCCGCAGGTGCGCAACGCATGCGCCGCGTTACTGCGGAATATTTCCGAAAAACAACGCATTTATGTGACGTCTGCGCCGCGTTCAATTGACTCCAGAGGAAACGCCGCAACAACGCGACGCCTGCGCCGCGTAGTCGCGGCATCTGCGCTGCGCATGCGTTTATCGAACGCCTACGCTGGACAAACGCTAGTGTGAAGGCGCTCTTACAGTTTTAAGGGTATGTGTGCCGGCCGTAGTTACAGACACATGACACATTCCAGCTGTCTCTGTGATGGCAACACATGTACGATGTGTTTCTGGCATTGTAGATGTCCACAGTCGGCAGTGACCACTTACCATCAGATGGGCTGTCGGCTTGATTGCTATTCAAGACATTAAGATAAAGGAGATGATAACGACTTCAACAACAACAAACAACAAGAGTTACTATTTACCAAAGCGTTGTGTACAGTGAGAATCACGATGTGGGTACCCCCCTTGAAAGCACCTACGTTCGAACCCGTGATGGCCGCATCTATCAGTTTTGTATTTTATTGTAATATTTTGTCAAACAGTTTATACGTAAACAACAATGCACAAAAAATACATGTAATATTTCATTAGCGATGGTAACAGTTTAGTTGGTCTGAAGGTTGAGGATGTGACATGAATCCGCTGATTCAAGTTCAATTCTGGCAGTATGGTATAATTAGGTTTTTGCTGTCGTCAAATTTTATATTTCACTAAGTCAGAATTATTTATGCTTTTTTTATATATTGTTATAACCAGTAGGTTTATATTAAAATAAAAGAAATATAATTTATTTTAGTAAAATTTATTATAAATTGAAAACTTAACTATATACCTAACTAAATGATAAATGATTTTATTTCTGTAAGTAGGTTTGTACAAACACTTTTACACGTCAATCATATTTTTTTAAAACGAGATGAGGTCGGCGTTTCCTATCTGACTACTCTGAGAAGAAAGGCCGAAACAAACTCAGAGGTCACAGTCTGTTTTAAAGTCCAGACATAATCTTGGTCAGATCATGTGGAGACCATGTAGATTGGTGTCTGAATTGGTCTTTTGAGGAAAGAACCACACAGATTGAGTGAACCCGTCCAGTCAGTGCACGCATTTGTCAGTAATCATGCAGCTCAACTCAAACTTAGGGAGCTAAACGATTCGACGAACAATACCAAAGAAAGGACATTTGGGTAGGTCGCATAAATTACTCAAACTGCCAGACCATGACTAAAACTATCTGAGAAAAAAACAAAGGCAAACTAAAATTAACCCACATAGTCTTCACATTCACAGTCATTAAAAATAATATAATACTTTACAAAGTAAATATTCATGTCACTATATATGTAAAATTTATCAATATCAATCTATACTAATATTATAAAGCTGAAGAGTTTGTTTGTTTGTTTGTTTGAACGCGCTAATCTCAGGAACTACTGGTCCGATTTGAAAAACTCTTTCAGTGTTAGATAGCCCATTCATCGAGGAAGGCTATAGGCTATATATCATCACGCTAAAACCAACAGGAGCGGAGCACCAATGAAGAATGTTTCAAAATCGGGGGATTTTTTTCCTATTGAGAGCTTCCGCTGCGTGCGCTGCGTAAACGGTTAAAGTTTCGCAAAAATCACATATGACAGAATTGTTCCCCTTTAAAAGCTTTAAAAAAAAGTCCGCGACAGCATATGTCTATCTTTTAAGGTTAGCTCACTATAACCTCTTTTATGCAAACCAAATTTGTTCTAAAATAATGCATTATTTGCGAAGGTGTTTTTATAAACATAGTATTAATCCTTATCCAAATAAATACGTTATTCATCACATGTATTTAATTTTGAACAAAATTGCCTCTGACATCATTTGATTTCAATGTATATCTTAGGAGATATCATAGTTTTAAAATAATACTAATAATAAAGCTGAAGAGTTTGTTTGTTTGAAACACGGTTTGAAAGCTCCAAATCTCTGGAAGTATTGGTCACATATATAAAAATATTTTTGCGTTCGATAGCCCAGTTCTTGAGGAAGGCTATATATTCTATTAAACTTGACGCTAGGACCCTTAGGAGTTGAGCAAAAAGAAAAAAAGTCTAAAGTTTTCGCCAAGCGAAAACGAAGTAATAGCGCAGGCCGGCGACACGTTGCGACGGGGTGGATCGGGGAAACAAAAAAAATTTACGCGGACGAAGTCGCGGGCAGAAGCTAGTGTGTATATAAAAATCCAGAAATAGTCTTGGTCAGATCATTTTGAGGACCATGTAGATTGGTGTCTGAAATGGTCTTTTGAGGAAAGAACCACACAGATTGAGCGGACCTGTCCAGTCAGTGCTCCCATTTGGCAAAAAAATGTGCAGCTCAACTCAGAACTTGAGGAGCTCAACGATTCGACAAACAATACCAAAGAATGGACATTTAGGTAGGCCGCGTAAATTACTGAAACTGCCAGATCATGAATAAAACTAACTAAGAAGGAAAACATAAAAAAAAAAGATAGAAAAGGCCCACATAGTCCTCACTTTCACGACAATTAAAATAATATTATACTTTACAAAGTAAATATTCACGTCTATAAAGAGAGAAAATAAAATAAATAATAAGCAAAAAAAAAAAAAACCAAACAAGATTCACTGTGTAAATTTATTGGAGCAGCTCAATCCCAAGCATGTTTATCCTCAATATAGTCTTTAACAGAATAAAAGGCTTTCTGGTATAGTTTCCGCTTTATAGAAGACTTGAATTTATTAAGACTTAGATCTTGAATGTGGCTAGGAAGTTTATTATAAAAACGTATACATTGGCATCTAAACGAGCCACTTATTTTCTTAAGCCTGGTTGTAGGAACAACGAATTTGTGTTTGTTCCTAGTATTTATATTATGGATATCACTGTATTTTTTAAACAGATTAATATTTTTATGTGCGTACAAAAGATTTTCATAAATATACTGAGAAGGCACAGTCATTATATTAATCTCTTTAAATTTGTCTCTGAGGGAGTGTCTGGGACTTAATTTATAAATTGAACGAACTGTCCTTTTTTGTAAAACAAATATTATCTGAATATCGGCGGCATTTCCCCAAAACAGAATACCGTACGACATCACACTATGAAAATAACTAAAGTATACTAAACGGGCTGTCTCTAAATCAGTTAACTAATAGTATAGATAACTAACTGTAACTTTAAAAATGTTTGTATCGCTTTACAGTAAAATAACCAACTTACAACAACTACTTATAATGGTTGACAATTTGCCTTTCAAACTAGTAGAATAAGAAAGAACTACAATCTTTGTTCTCAAGAAATTATTATCTATCATTTTATTTTTTTTAACACAAACACGTATCGTATGCAAAAAGTGAATCAAAACTAGACTCATCACACGGTAACTTCATTAGAGATTAGTAAAACGTATAAATAACTACCCTCAATTAAAAAACTATGCAGTATGCATTCTCTGCGAGCTCATCTAAATCGATTAAACAGAGACAGAATTATAACGCTAAGTAGATTGTTAATTCATTATATCGCACCCCCGGTGCGACACTGTCACTTTTGCAAAAATTTTGTTTTTCAGGAGAAGCATTTAAAACTTTGACACCTCACAAAACAATGACTTAAGAATAGGTATATGTATAGATGAGATGAACAGCTTATACTACAACGTCAACTTTTAACTTTACTTTTGGATAAATATTAATCACTTTATATTGTAAAAAATATACTATAATATTTAACTCATTTTTGCATTTTTTGCAAAAGTGACAGTGTCGCACCGAGGGTGCGATATTAATAACTACCTAACTGGCTCAGTTTGTAAGAACTCGCGGTAATCAATGGATAACCAATGATTCGATGGTTCGAATCTCTTCCGGCATATGAATACTTTTTGTGTTATTCTTAAGGATGTATGCGTTTGAATTGCAAAGTTGTAGCAAAGTTAATTTTAATACAACTGGGGTACCCAATTGATGCAGCCCACTGTACAATACTTTGTGTAATTATGTGTGATCGAGCTACGAAATAGGTTAGATGCTATATGGCGATAAGCTGGCAACACTCTACGACTGTTAGACATGCAACTCTGAAATTACAGAACTAAACTTCTACTCGTCTATGGGTCACCCCCGCCATTTGCTCCTGGCTGAAATTGGAAAGAAAAAGAAATTTGAAAAATAGAAACGAATGTTTATTGAAAAAGTATAGTCAACCACATGCATAGCTGTACAAGGATCATTTACATTTAGCGCGTGGCCAAAATCGGAACTAACGCCGCCATTTTGATTTTTCAAAATATTTTCACAAATGTTTACTTACAAAGGGACAAAGGCCTCCTTGCTCGGTAGATTTATTTATTTATGTAACCATTGCTTGCTGTACTTACAGTAAACACTAAAGCGCGCAGCAAGCCAACAATATAACATTTACCTAAAAAACTTCATGCAAACATTATTTTTTTAGTTTTAGACCGGAAGAAGTTATTAATTTTCTTATTTATTGCTCAGTAGGTACTAACGAGTAAGTACTAAGTTGTCTAAACATAAAAATAAAACGTAATTATAGCGTAAAATTAAACTGTAACATAAAAAAAATCATTCAACACACTCATGTAGGCCGGGTCGTCACTCACGCCTGACCTACGCTTAGCCTATTGTTATACAACAATAGTTATAACAGTGTGAATCAAGCCTTTTAATTCACCGGTGCTATTGTGGCCCGGATATGCTATACTGATGTTATACTGTAATAGATTACTGCATTATACTGTGTAGTCAATGGCTATAAATAGGCCACCTGTGGTTGTGGTGGGAGCTTTCTCACGTCATCATCAGTCTTGCAGTCTACAGTTGGACAGTCAATTGACTTAAATTATCCGCATTTTCATGACTTACGAGTTGTAGGTTATCGAATCCAGACAAGGGCATTACTTTGTGTGAATTATTTCATTACCACTGCTCTCAAAACTGTGAAGGAAAACATCGTGACGAAACCTAGGACATGCTGATTTCGTCACGATGTTAGGAAAACATCGTGACGAAATAAAAATAAATAAAAATTCTAAGACATTTTATTTTATTCTATTTGGGAAACTTAAAGCTAGTATAAACAGTATTCTTAAACAATATGCCTTTAAAAGCCCTTTACAAGTTTAAACTGATAAACACTTGAAACAAAGAAGACATCTACCAACCCGCAAGCAATGGGTCCTCGTGGTGGATTACGGCCCACTCCCTCTCACTGAGAGGAGGCCGGTGTCCCAGAAATGGAAACATAGGCTGATTATGTATCCGAATTGTCAAATCCAGCTGCCATTCATTACCAGTCATTTATAAATTTGCCCAATCTAGGAAACTGTCGATTAGCGAATCTGCCGAATTTCGAATCTGTCCTATACCGAATAAAGGGGCTATAACACGGAAATTAATTAAAAGAAGTCAGTCTGCTTAACTGCATATTATTTAACCTGTGTTTATTCCGCTATTCTTCTCAGGGGTAGATAGGAAATGTCGACTCCATCTAGCTTATTTTTTTTATTTGGAAGGTAAAAGTGATTCACCAACAACCAACAACAACCATTTCATTTCATTTTATTAGCATATAACAGTCCACTATTAGGCAATCAGAGAATCTGATTGTTCTTCAAATTCAGCTGTAATTTTTCACGAGTCGTATGAAATGTCACATTGACGGTGTTGTCAATCTAGTAGGTTATCTGACTGTACATGAATACAAGTTTTTGTTACTGCTATCTACGTGTGAAATTGGAACCAATTTTAAAGAAAGAAAATGCGTTTATTTTTTATCAATACCTAATCTTTTCTCATTTTACGTCCGTCGGCTAAAATATTTTATATCCAATGGGAATAAAATATTAATCCAATTATTTATTTGACTTTGCTATACCAATGGAGGGGACGGCTAAACGCTCAACGACTTTCACAACTGTTGATATTTCGTGCTTGACAAATTCGCATAAATTGCTAGTTAACTAGATTTAAATTAACTATTGGTAGGTATTGGCAAATGAATTTCAATATTTCATGGCCATTTTCTTTCTAATAATATGTCAAACGATAATCGAGTTCCGTTCTTAAAATTGGAATGCGGAAAAAGTGTTGCCAACTTTCTGGTCCCAGTACCTACCTTTTTTTTATTAAAAATATGAATGTATGATTGCTTTACGATTTTTTATTATTACCGTGACTTTCATTTAACTTTCGTACATAAAAAGTTTACCTGTATCTAATATGGCCACAGAACGCGAGCCACAATTTTAATTGCTAAGCCAACAAATAAAACAATTAGTGCCGTATCGCACCTAATTTTATATGTAAAAAAAAATTTCACAATAAAAAAAATATAGGACTTACGCCACGAGCCTTTGCCTCGGCAGCCATATTGTTTGTGCGGGAAATAACGGTGTTCTCCGTTAGCGTAGGTTAAAGACCTCGCCCGCCAATTTGTATTTGCATCTTTCATAACCTGTAAAACAATCTATACAGGGTTCAATTTTGATTGTTGTATCAACTTTAATTTTGTTAACCTTTTGTTTGCGAAATCGCTTTGTAAGTTTGTAGGTTATGTTCGTTTGTTAAAAAAATGTGTTCTGAATAGTGTTTTGTGATAATGTGGAGTTTTTTTTAACGAGATTTTAATTACATTGTGTATTTATTTTTGCTGAAATCTTGTTCTGCCGCTGTTGGATTTAATAAATTACGGAAAAATAAAAACAGATAAGTATGCTTTAAAAAAACCAACGGTTGGAAAAAAATTACGCAGAGTATACAAGTGGATGTTGCCTGCCCCACTAAGATTAACTAGTTGGACACATTGGACAACAAAACTGTGACCCACAAAACCCACTGGTGGTGGTGGGACAGATTAGTGGGGCAAAGTGTACTACTTAATCCAAATTTTCTTTGTAGCTGAAATTCTTGTCAAATCGAGTGACTGTTTGTTGCATAGAGTGATACAACTTCACTTGACAAAATAAAATAAAACATTAACCGTTGACATTGTGCACTGAAATCTGTTTGAAGCGACAAAATCTTCTTGTAACATAATTGAAATGAATCGGTTTTGGATCTTTAAGTGAATTGTCAGCCATGAGACTTAATTGAATCGTGTATTTTTTGCGATTTTCGTATCCGTACGTGACTGCGTAAATTCGCGACTCAAAGCCAATTTTAATGTCATTCGTAGATCTTTGACATTCGTTACAGATAGTGCAATCCACGAAGACGCGCCTCACTCTTTTTCCTAATGCTTACAGCACAAGTGAGCAACATTCAACTAGTATTTTAGTTTTGTCGATACACACTAATTATTATTAGTGGCTAATTAGTGTGTATCGAAAAAACTAAAACACTAGCGAAATTGACTAGTGATAACCGCTAACGATTAAGAAGAAGAGCGGGGCGCGTCTTCGTGGATTGCACTATCTATACGGGTAGTCAGAAGCTCAAAAGTCTGACAAGCAGTCTTACCAAGAGGTATCCCCAGTAACTGGGTTGCGGAGGTCAGATAGTCAGTTGCCCCTTGTAAAATAAAGGTATTCAGCTGCATCCAGTTAGACTGGAAGCCGACCTCAACATAGTTGTCAAAAGCCTACAAATGACAGCCCGGACCAGCGGCTTCACGTGCTTTCGCGAGGCACGGAGAGGTCTCAATATGTAGTGGTTACCTATCCACGAACTGACCGCGGTAAATTTGAAAAAGACACCATAGAAATAAATTAAGAAAAAAACAACAACGCGCAAAATGTCAGCCATCTTTGTTGCCTCTTTAAAATTAAAGCAGTACCAGCAAGCAATTAGCACAATCGTAAAAACTTAAAAAAAAAAAACAACAACATTGCAACTTTCATCCTTTTGTTTCTGTCGACTCGCTCATCGAGTATTTAAAAAGTTTACCTAACTGCGCGCACGCAGATTGGAAATTCAAAAGATAATTAAAATAACAGTTGTGCGACCTTCTAAGTTTTTGTTTCTGACAATGACTTCTCATTTAGGTGAGCGGCGAGTGATTCATTTGTAAAGACGACCTTGTGGTGTTGGTGTTGCCATACTGTAAATTGTAACGGGAGTTGTTACTTTGAATTTTAAAAAGGTTAGGTCATTGGTAGGAGTTTTATAATATTTTTGACATACTTTTTTTGTTATAGAATAAACTGCCACATTGTTCTAGTGGTCGCAAGAGATACTGCTGATGAATTATGCCTAAGAAGATCAGCAACCCGCTTATGTACAGACACCAGCACATCAAGCTACCCGAAATTGTCAAATTTTCCCAATCAACTTTGAACCTAATGCTTTAGCGATAAAGATGAAAATCCATAAAAGTAATTTGACAGATTGTAGTAGATTGATGTGCTGTACAAGAGCATACAATCATACTTTGCGTGGCTTCGAAAATTTTTAATAAGCTACCAAATGACTTAAAAGATTTAAACTTGACTCAATTTAAATGCAACCTAAATATTTTTTTAATAGACATTAATGATTGGTGATTTCGGAAGTGAGTAATCTTTATTGAGTTATGATTGAGTAGGTAAGTAGTTTTGTTTGATTGACATATTTCTTGCTGACAACTAGCGGCCGGCCCCAGCTTCGCACATGTGCGATTTTTTTTCCGAATTTCCGAAATTTTCTTTCACACAAACCTTGTCGTGGCAATACCGAACACAACAAAAAAAAAGAATTATCCAATTTGGTGCTGTCATTCGGAATGTATGCCCGTACAGACATTTTGGCGACTTTGTTTTATCAAATTATTACACTATCATACACATCACACTAATATTATAAAAGCGAACGTGTGTGTATGTGTGTTTAAATTTTTTTTACTTCTTCACGCTGAAACGGCTGGACCAAATGACCCCTCCCGCACTGGGTGGAGCAGAAGTGAGTGTCAGACTCTTACTGACTAAAACCCACCCGTGTTCCTCCCTGCCCTTTGTGTTCCGGGGCAGCGGTAACCCTTTCGGACAATCCCGCTGTAGCTGACACCCTGGATTAACATATAGGCTACTTTATATCCCGATATTCCCACGGGATTGACACTTATGCGGGTGAAACCGCGGGACGCAGCTAGTAAGAAGAATAAGAATTCGTCGCATATAAATCTCTGCTCTTAAAACGGTGAAGGAAAACATCGTGAGGAAACCGGCATGTCCTAGAACCAAATATACGAAGACATGTGACATCTACTAACCCGCACTGGGCCCGCGTTGTGGATTACAGCCCACTGCCTCTCGAAGAGAGGAGGCCTGAGTTCCAGCAGCGGGAACATTATAGGCTGATTATGTATAAAATTCCCTTGCCGTGCCGTGCCGTTTTAATTTTAAGGGCCTATACTACCTCAAATGGCTTAGCTTGATCCTCCGTTATGTCGAAAATACTGCAGCATTAATTTTGAAATAAATATATGGTAAAGTTGAGGATTAATGTTAGGTCTTATGTTAGACGAAAACACGATTCCATAAAATTTTCTCTATAGAAAAAAATTCCAAAGTTACCTCCAGACCGAACAATAAACCGCTGGTATTCAAAAAATACTTCAAATTAGATTATGAAACTTTGTATACTAGCCGAACTAACTATAATGCAGGTCTTATGTTAATTTTTTTTTTTATTACCATTTTTTTCACCGTAAAAAGCAAATACCTAAACTATTGGCGCTGCCTGCCACCTAGCACCGCACTTTATCTCGCTCTCACTCAGTCCGCGAGCAGTATCGTGCGAGCGAGATAAAGAGTGAATTTTAGCTGAGGTAGTGTAGGCTCTTAATTAATACTAGCGGCCCGTCCCGGCTTCGCACGGGTGGAAAAAAACAAAGAAAAAAAAAAGCTTATATTAATCTTAATCAGTGATAATGTAGCATTCAAATGGTGAAAGAATTTTTAAAATCGGTCCTGTACTTTTTGTGCCAATTCGTTACAAACATACATACAAATCTTTCCTCTTTATAATATTAGTATAGATAAAATAATCCTTAACCACCTTCCTTTATTATAAAAAAAACTTTAATATTCTATAACACAAAGGTTGGAGCTAAAAATACATTGGAAAGATCCATTAAAAAGCTATTATGGATATAATCCGATAACCGATCGCTGCCGGAATAAGCCGATGATAGCCGAACGGAGTTGTTATTCATGCGTTATTTTTCTGTAAAAGCAATTTGGAATTTAAATGAAATTTTTCGTTGGTCTAGTGATTGTGAGCGCGACTGCCGAGCTTGGTGTCCTGGGTTCGGTCAGAGCGGGCAACTGAAGGAACACGGGTGGGTTTTAGTCAGTAAAAGTCTGACGCCCTCCCGCTCCGCCCAGAGCGGGAGAAGTGATCTGATAATTTCAGACCCCAAAAAGAAGGGGTACTAATAAAGCTGAAGAGTTTGTTTCTTTGAACGCACGGCTACACATCAAGCTATACAGAACCAGTATAAGCTGACTTCTGATTGTGCGAAAAACCTATACAAGGCGATGTCAGCTAAAACTGGAAATGTATAGCTTGATGTGGAGCCGTGAGAACGCGCTAATATCTGATACTACCGATCGGATTTTATATTTTTTTCTTGCATTTGATAGCCCACTTCTTGAGGAAGGCTATAGAAATACTAATTAACATCACGCTGGGACCCTTAGGAGCCGAGCACAACAAAAAAAGTAAGAAAAAAACGCTAAGGGAAAACGAAATAAGAGCGCGGATAGGCGATGCGATGCGACGGTCTTGGATCGGGGGAACAAGAAATTTCATGCGGACGAAATCGCAAGCAGAAGCTAGTAGATATTCATAACAAAATATTATCTGTAGGACGTTTTAATAAATGATCCTTACGGGAATTGAACCCCGTGACCCCCGTGCCGAACATACCGAACTTCCGAAGCTTGACTCGCCCCAGCACCCTAATTGCGTAAAACACTAGCAATCGGAATCTGAATCATTTTGAAGCAAATTGCTAATCCATTGCTTCATAAGTTCGAAATATTTGTTTGGTGAACACGTAAATAACGAAATGAATATTGTTGAACTGTCAAAATGAAACCGATTCAGATTGATAATGCATTACGCAATTGCCGCGCAGGTTCTCATTCTAACATAGATCATAAAATATGGGGTACTAAATAACCCCATTTGTGAAATTGTGGTGACGTGTATCTCGACCTACATCTTTATTCACAATAAAATAGTCGTGAAGCGTGATTATGATTTAACTTATACAGTTAACTGCACGTCGCTATTAACAAATGAACTACGAAACGTCCTTACAGCACCCTCGCGCTATAATCATGAAAGATATTGCTAATTCATTGCTTTATATGTTCGAAATTTTTTTCTGCTCAACAACCAATCGTGTTATCCAATAACTGGGTCGTGGAGGTCAGATAGGCAGTCGCTCCATGTAAAATACTGGTATCCAGCTGCATTCGGTTAAACTGGAATTCAAATCCAACATTGTTGATCTAGCTCTGATCTAGTAATAGCAATAGTTTTGGAGATTACCATAAAACAAACAAAATCTCTTGATAATATTAGTATAGATAAAGCCGACCCCAACATAGTTGGGAAAAGGCTAGGCAGATCGGCTATCCCATTTCAAAAAGGTTTTAGTAAGGGACATTTTTTGGTCAGTGGGTTGTCTTTTAATTAAATAATTAATAATTTTACTTTAATGTTTTTTTTTTTTAACTTGCCGCCAGCCGCTGCCGCCGATACCGCAGCAACCGCTATGTCCCTGCATTTTAAATCTGTAATATCTTCGAAAATATTAATTTAAATAACATGCTGTAAAGGGCCATATTGATCTATATTAAATGCGCAATGTATTTAAGGTACTTAATTGGATAAGGATTAATGCTGTATTGCTTAAAATCGCTTCGTAAATAAGCCATAATTTCTCGTAAAAAGTAAAGAAAAAAAATGGTTATTGTGGGTTATCCCTAAGAGATAGACATATACCATCGGGGACTTTTTTGTAGACCTTTTTAAGGTGTACAATACTGTAGTACATATTTTGATGTATCTCATAGGGTTCAGCCAGCGTTTGCAATGTAAGCGCAAAAAAAAAGGGTTTATTTACGACATCACATTAGAAACCTATAAAATTATCAGTGTTTCTCTACTATATTATACATGAATTATACATATAAACCTTCCTCTTGAATCACTCTATCTATTAAAAAAACCGCATCAAAGCTCGTTGCGTAGTTTTAAAGATTTAAGCATATATAGAAATATAGGGACAGAGAAAGTGACTTTGCTTTATACTATGTAGTAATCTTGCTAACTCAGTCAAGGTTAGCAAGATTATGCAATAAAACGATTAAAAAAAATGTCCCTTACTAGGATTTGAAATGGGACAGCCGAGAAGATAATGATAAAGCCGAAGAGCGTGTTTGTTTGAATGCGCTAATCTCTGAAACTATGGATTTGAAAAAAAAAAAACTATTTCTGCGTTTGACAGCCCAATTCTTCAGGAAGGCTATAATAGGCTACTTAACATCACGCTAGGACCCTTAGGAGCCGAGAAAAGACAAAAAAAAGTCAAGAAGAACGCCGCTGAGCGCAAACGGAGTAATAGCTCAAGCGATGAGACTGAGTGGGTCGGGAAACAAGAAGTTACACGCGGACGATGTCGCGGGCAGAAGATAGAGTGTACACAGGTTTTTTTTCCCATTTACCTTCACAAGTAGCAGCCATCCACGTTAGTTTAGTTAGCCATGTTGGACTGTATCATTAAGATTGATTCGTCATATTTTTTATCAAGCTTATCAGTAAATAAATATTGGCGCCGATTCTCTTGTTCGCAAACTAAACTAAATTTAAGTTCATTGCACCTTTTTCTTTCTAGGAAATAGTCAGCGCCTGACGTAAATTTACGGTCGCGTTTTTAGTAGACAAATTTTTTAATCACGTCTAAACTTGTCTATGGAGTATCTTAATTTCAACATCAGGATCGGCACCATTAAGAATCTTACGCTGACGACTGTATACACCCAATTTATCATTACCTTTGTTTTTATGTTTATCATAGCATTCTATCATTGATACTTGTAGAAACTTTCATGTTTTTAGTACAAGCGACGTTATATCAAGATAACCATTTGCAGTGGGGTAATTGCGTAACACACTATCAGTAGCAATAGCTTTAATTTTGACAGTTCAACAACATTCATTGCGTTGTTTAGGTACGTTGTTGAGCAGACACATTTTTAAAACATATAAAGCAATGGATTAGCAATATCCTTTAAAATGATTCAGGATGAGATTGATAGTGTGTTGCACAATTACATATTTGAAAGAATATAATAGAATACTCTTTTTATGTACATCAAAAAATGGGAACGTTTTTGCCCAGCAGACGGACACAAAACAGGCTAACGAAAAAAAAAATGTAGGTACACCATATACCTAAATCTATCCTAACTAATATTATAAATGCGAAAGTAAGTTTGTTTGTTACCTTTTCACGCCTAAACCACTGAACCGATCATCCTGAAATTTTGCATCTAAGTTGTCAGGTATACAGAAACGGACATAGGGTACCTTTGTTTGTGAATATGAAGAAAAACAGCTTCTTCTTTTCGTGTCGATGGTACTCTTCTTCGATATTTTATATTATTTGAGCTCTGTAGGTGGCCATGTTGATTGCGTCATCAGTGGCATTCATTAAGTCATCCCAGGTGCTGGTAAATGGGCACTTATTGGATGGGTCAGTTATCCCACACTTCGTAAAACAGCTATAAAATACTAACTTTCACTAACAATATCTCTTATCTATTTACTGTCGATGCTGTTATCAGCTTATCAATACGTTATCTCTGACCTACAGAACTTAAAACGTCATGTTATATCATTGGGAGTCCACTTAATATCAATAAACAGTGCTTCTGAGACTGAGTTAATAATGAGGCATCGACCAAACTCAAAAGCATTTATTTCAAATTAAGTTTAGCCCACGTTGACCGCGTGGATGTCGGAACATATCCCACGGGAAAGTGCAACTGGGTTTAAAAGTACCCTATGTGTTAATCCAGGTTATAAACTATCTGTTTGCCAAATTTCATCCAAATCCGTTCAGCCGTTTTTGCGCCAATCCGGAACATACATCCAGAAAAATATTCTAAAAAACTATATTTTCGGCATGAGATTCGTTCCCACATCTCGTAGCAATTACTTTTTTTCAAAATATTCAATGTGCTGTTTGACTTTGTTACTATTTTATTAGACAAATTAAAAACATGTAGTTAATTTATATTTTTGTTTGTTTCAGGTAATTACAAAATATGAAGATGGTTAAAATCAACAGTCATTTATTCAAACTAGGCTGAGTATCAGCACTTTTCGAACGTCAAAATTACAAAAGACAGTCCCCCGGCACGCCTGCTCTTCACCATTTCCTAGTGCTTTCGCTGGGGAGAAGAAGTGGCGCAACAAACTCCCCAGCAGCACAGCTGTCTGTTCAGTTAGAAAATACTTGATTGTATACAAAACTAGGTATGGAAAGTAATTGACGTTACAGAACACAGAACATTATATTAAATTATTTACCATATGTCAGCTTGCCACGCCAATATACCCACAAATACAATAAAAACAATAAGTACGTACTCAAGCAAAAAAAAAAATCATAATTAAAAATGTAATCAAAAACTTACTACTTAATTAAAAGCCTCCAGGTATAAAGGGCGTGACACGTTAAAAGTAAAGGATGGGAAGTAAGACCCGGCAATATTTCTATGCCAATATGCTTAACAGTTAAGTCTCCTGACGGTACATACCGCATAATAATAGCCTGCTGACTGATTTCGGTCACGGTGGCCAATTTCAACGGAGATTACCCAGGTTCGCAGGAGATATTATAGTGCACAAGTGTGTGCGTAAACATAGGTGCGCTCTCTGTTCCTTTACTCTCATAGTCAGATGGGACGGCAATCACAAACACAGGCGCAATCATTATATTGTTTTGAAACCTATACTTATAAAGCTGATAAAACAGAAGATTTAGCGGGGTATCCAGGGGGGGTGGAGTGGAAGGGGATCAGACCGGAATAACTAGAAGAATTTGTTTGAACGCGCTAATCTTTGGAACTCCCGGTTGGATTTGAAAATTTATTTTTACATTTGATAGCCCAATTCTTGAGGAAGGCTATAGGCTATTTAAAATAACGCTATGAACCTTAGGAACCGAACAAAAATAAAGAAAATGCTAGGAAGAACGATACCGAGGTAATAGCGCGGACGGGTGTTTGCGAGGCGACGCGACGCGACGGGATGGGTCTAGGAGCGCAAAATGAGAAATGAGGTTCGGTTAAATGCCTTAACAATTTAGCGCAAGAAACCATGCATATCTTAGTACCTATCAACATTTTTTACCGTACGCCATGCGTCACCATCGGGTACCATCGGACTTTTTTACTATTTTAATAGACAAATTAAAAACATGTAGTTAATTTATGTTTTTGTTTGTTTCAGGTAATTACAAAATATGAAGATGGTTAAAATCAAAATCAAAAGTCATTTATTCTAACTAGGCTGAGTATCAGCACTTTTCGAACGCCAAAATTACAAAAGACAGTCCCCCGGCACGCCCGCTCTTCACCACTTCCTAGTGCTTTCGCTGGGGAGAAGAAGTGGCGCAACAAACTCCCCAGCAGCACAGCTGTCTGTTCAGTTAGAAAATACTTGATTGTACACAATACTAGGTATGCAAAGTAATTGACGTTACAAGACACATAACATTAAATTCAATTATTTGCCATATGTCAGCTTGCCACGCCAATATACCCACAAATACAATAAAAACAATAAGTACGTACTCAAGCAAAAAAAAAAAAATCATAATTAAAAATGTAATCAAAAACTTACTACTTAATTAAAAGCCTCCAGGTATAAAGGGCGTGACACGTTAAAAGTAAAGGATGGGAAGTAAGACCCGGCAATATTTCTATGCCAATATGCTTAACAGTTAAGTCTCCTGACGGTACATACCGCATAATAATAGCCTGCTGACTGATTTCGGTCACGGTGGCCAATTTCAACGGAGATTACCCAGGTTCGCAGGAGATATTATAGTGCACAAGTGTGTGCGTAAACATAGGTGCGCTCTCTGTTCCTTTACTCTCATAGTCAGATGGGACGGCAATCACAAACACAGGCGCAATCATTATATTGTTTTGAAACCTATACTTATAAAGCTGATAAAACAGAAGATTTAGCGGGGTATCCAGGGGGGGTGGAGTGGAAGGGGATCAGACCGGAATAACTAGAAGAATTTGTTTGAACGCGCTAATCTTTGGAACTCCCGGTTGGATTTGAAAATTTATTTTTACATTTGATAGCCCAATTCTTGAGGAAGGCTATAGGCTATTTAAAATAACGCTATGAACCTTAGGAACCGAACAAAAATAAAGAAAATGCTAGGAAGAACGATACCGAGGTAATAGCGCGGACGGGTGTTTGCGAGGCGACGCGACGCGACGGGATGGGTCTAGGAGCGCAAAATGAGAAATGAGGTTCGGTTAAATGCCTTAACAATTTAGCGCAAGAAACCATGCATATCTTAGTACCTATCAACATTTTTTACCGTACGCCATGCGTCACCATCGGGTAATCATAGCTAATCACCGGCTGACCCACATACTGCATCGAAATGATCGCAGCACAGAGTACAGTCCCGAGATATGAATCAACACGGATATCGAGCGGTCAACAAAGAGATTGGTATTCAGGAATATCATCATCTGCCTAGCCTTTTCCCAACTATGTTGGGGTCGGCTTCCAGTCTAACCGGATGCAGCTGAATACCATTGTTTTACATGGGGCGACTGCCTATCTGACCTCCACAAACCAGTTACTGGATAATACGATACCCGTTGGTAAGACTGGTTGTCAGCCTTTCGGGCTTCTGACTACCCGTAACGACTGTCAAAGATCTACGAATGACAGCCGGGACCAACGGCTTAACGTGCTTTCCGAGGCACGGAGGGGTGTCGGTATGTAGAGATGGTCACCCATCTACAAACCAACTGCGGCAAGCGTAGCTTAACCTGTTCGATGGACCTGTGCGGATGTTATTATTTAGCCACGGGCCAAAGTCTATGTGGATACATTTCGGTACCTTTTGGTCAATTTCTCCTTTGTCCAGCGAAATGATTGGTGTCGCAATTATGACGCCATACTTTCCCATACCATTACAGATTCTAAGAATAGGTGTAATTCTAATGAAAGTACTGACTTACTGACCGATTTCATGTGATCGGTAATTTTGAGAACAATGTGGTGGCGTTGTTCTCATATCTGCTTTCTATGTTCGAAATTGGTACATACCTATGCATATTATTATACATACATAAACGATAGGTCAGGTTAAGCTACGCTAGCCGCGGCTGGTCCGTGGATGGGTGACCATGTTAACATACTAAGACCCCTCCGTGCCTCGGAAAGCACCTTAAGACGTTGGTCCCGGCTGTCATTTGTGGATCTTTGACAGTCGTTACGGGTCGTTAGAAGGCCGAAAGTCTGACAACCAGTCTTGCCAAGGAGTATCACATTACCCAGTAACTGGGTTGTGGTGGTCTGATAGGCAGTCGCTCCATGTAAAAGACTGGTATTCATCTGCAGCCGGTTAGACTGGAAGCCAACCCCAACATAGTTGGGAAAAGGCTAGGCAGATGATGATTTTTCTGAAAAACATCTTCAATAAGATTACTTAAGATATACAACGTGTAACGTTAAATGCGCAAAACCTTATACACCCCAATTAGAGCATTGAGTTAAAATTAAAAGCCTAATACAATGAACAAAACTATTTTTTTAAAGCTAACTATTTTTTTTAACAAAATCGTGTTGATCCTAGCATTACTTTATGCATACAAAATTGAGTCTTATTGCCCTAGAATAAGACTTAATTTTCTTTGGCTCAATCGCTGGATAGTATGGCAAAATACATAATTTTCGAAAAAAAAACCTACATTAAAAGTTACTGAAATCGATTAAGTAGTAAATTATGAACAAACTGTTATCAGGGTTTGCGCATTTACACGTTGTATTATAGTTTTGCTTTAATTGACATCGATGAGAGGAATTTGTTGGGGTTCCTGTCGGCACTTATATACCTCAAACTGCAAATACTCAATTACTATACAAACCGGTAGACCAAACCACGCTCCGTCAGTAGGACATACATAGTATTGCAATCGGAGCTGCCCTTCGCGAGTGAAAGGCGGTCGGCGTACGCGCATCGTTGCTTAGATCACAGACTAAGATCTATGAGTTGTTGTTTGAGGGGTAAGCAACCTAACTTGTAGCTTCGTAGTTTAAAAAAATAAATACTTCGTTGAAGGCCGCGAGTGCGACAGATGAATGTGTGGGCTCATGGACCCTAATTGCGTAACACACTATCAATATCAATCTGAATCATTTTGAAGGATATTGCTAATCCATTGCTGCAGATGTTCGAATGTCTGCATAACAGCGTAAAGAACGCAATGAATGTTGTTGAACTGTCAAAATGAATGCCGTTCCTACGCAATTACCACTTCGCAGACGGTCGAGGTGTTATTGGGTTTTTCCATAAGGAATTTCTTAGCAATAGCCCGGATAGGTGCAGCGCAGACGACAGACTATCCGTGACGCACTTTTTAGTCTGTGAAAATAGAACCTATGCAATTATATGCAGTAACGCACACGACGCGCAAAAAGTCCGGCGCACAAAAAATCCGTGTAATTCGGGCAGACCGCGCCGCGCCGCGCCGCACCGCTCCGCACAAAAAGTCTGTGAAAAAAATGGAACGTATGCTTCCACGCGCGCTAACGCAGACGGCGCACACTTTAGTCGGCAATCTGCATTTGCTAGGCGTGGACGTAACGCACGCGATCTATTATCATGGCGCGATTTATTATCAAAATAATACTTCGCGATCTCTGCACGACTTCCATAGCGTCTACGTCCCCTACAGCTCTGCCGACAGAATGATCGAAGATGTGCGTCGTGTGCGTTGAGTCTGTGAAAAATCCGCGGCCGACTTTTTGCGCGCTATGCAGACTTTTTGTGCGCCGCAGACTCGATCGCACACAAAGTGTGCCGTCTGCGTTGCACCATACTGGAGCTGTGACCGGTTTATAGCAATAAGTTTTCCCCCTATTAACTGCTAAAAAGTAAGTGTATACACTATTATATTCACCTCTGCCTTGGGACTTCAAGGGATGCGGGTGTGATGCTATATTATAAATCATCACTTTTAACCCTACAGAAGCGTGAAACACAACTAGTTTTCTTCTTGCATCCTGGTCAAGTAACTCCCGCGCAATTAGGGGCAGCCGCCATCTTGGATCAAGAATGTTGCCACAAAAAATATAACCTCACATTATAGGCCGCTGACCCCATGTGGAGGAGGCTAGTTTAAATTCTGTTTAACTGCATCTACACACTTTACGTACGGTCAGGGAATGAGATTGTTTAGTTAGCAGATTGACTTATCATCTGTTTAGCCTTTTCCCAACTATGTTGGGGTCGGCTTCAACTCTAACGGATGCACCCGAATAACAGGGGCCCAAGTCTGCTATTTTATAAATTCGTCTGTCCAACACGATCCCATTGCCATTTTGCTAAAAGTTAGTAATCTGCTAAATTCATAATGGTCGATCATTGGTCGGTCAATGGTTTGAGAAAAACTACTACTAAATTTCATGCTAGATTTCATTTAATATATATTTTTACATATTACGTATTAGTGTTTGCAATCTGAAGTAGTAAGAAGTTCGTAAATAGCAATAAACATTACATTTATTCATTTGTCATTATGTACGAGATTACCATTTTATGCCATTTCTTTCAAGTTCCAATGGAGTGTCAGACTGTCAGTGGTTGCCCATTGGATTTTGGAAAGTCATAATGACGCCATTGGCCCCGATTCTGTTGTTCACAAACTAAACTAAATTTAAGTTCAGTGCATCTTTTTCTTTCTATTTCATTATGAAAAGGACAGAAGATAAATATTAGTTTAGTCCTGTCAAATTAGTCAGCGCCTGACGTAAATTGACGTATTTTTAGTAACCAATTTTTTAATCAAGTCTAAACTTGTCTATGGATTATCTAATTTGACAGGACTAAACTAATATTTTATCTTCTGTCCTTTTCCTAATGAAATAGAAAGAAAAAGATGCACTGAACTTAAATTTAGTTTAGTCTGTGAACAACAGAATCGGGGCCATTGTATTAGTAGATTACCAAACTTGTCAAAATCAACAATTATGAAATCAAATAGACCATTCTGACACTATTGTAATAGCAGACTTGAGGCCCAGATTACCTACCAGAATTTCAGTTTATATTTTTGTTTTTATAGCTGACCTTTAACTTAAATAGTTATTGTAATCATCGATATGACGAAGGAGAAGATAAAGATTGACTATCAAATAAAATGATCTGTAATCTACAAGAAATATTGTTTAACAGAAAAGTAATGAACAGTGAATAAATTTTTCACCTTACGCCCATGTGATGGTAGCGAAACGACCAAGCCACATTATTTTGACTAAGGTCTAGAGTTTGTGAAGTTAGGGCTTTTAGAGTCCCCCCCCGACACATAAATTAACCAATGTTACCGCTTTATAATATTAATATAGTTAAGAGAATAATATAGCTAACCCTGTATTTTTCGCTGGAAAACATGAGCAATACTTTGTATCACAGCTTACAAATAAATTGAAAATTTTCTAGCGTGACCACAGCATAAAAAAAACCAGTATACCTGTCTCAAGTTCCTAATCGCGTTCTAAAATAATCGAAGTGAAAGAGTATTTGAATAGATAATACAGTTGAAAATGATTTTCCTAGAAATCGAGAGATATATTGAGGAGGGAATATTATTAATTTATTACCACAATTATATCTAAGACATAGTGTTCCTAGGTATTCCTATATTTTTCGCCGGCAAAACAACCAATATCTTGCATCACAATTCATGTCCCATAAATAAATCTAACAATTTCTAGCGCAACCACAGCATTAAAAAAAATCAGTATACCCACCCGTCTATCGTGACCACAGTATAAAAAAAAAATCCAGTAAACCCGTGTCAAGTTCCTAATCGAGTTCTAAAATAATTGAAGTGAAAACTCGTAAATCTAAACAAATAAAGTACTTGTTTATGATGTGAACTGACCTAGTATTAGTATATAATATGTTATGTAGATTAAGTGCTACATTGTTATGCTTTGCTTGCACTTATTCAACTGGGTCAGATTGAGGAACTAGTTGTTTCATGCGAGTTTGCTTTCGTTTTTATTTTCTTTGTTTAGGATGTTATTTTCTAGCCCCGAATCATTCTTCCCAATCATTCTTGATTGTCTTGATAAATACTGTTTAGATTTTCACTCTCAAAACTTTTAAATGTGATTCCGACATGTTGATTTCCTATTTACTCTGTGGCGCCTTACAATTGAATTGAAGAGCAGTGGTGTGGCCCAGTTGTAACAGCCACGATTTACGTGTTGTAGGTCGTGGATTCTAACCCAAGCAGGCACTTTACTTTGTGTAAATTATTTCATCACCACTGCTCTCAAAACGGTGAAGGAAAACATCGTGAGGAAACCGGCATGTCCTAGAACCAAACATTCGAAGACATGTGACGTCTACCAACCCGCACTGGGCCCGCGTGGTGGATAACGTCCACTCCCTCTTACAGAGAGGAGGCCTGTGTCTCAGCAGTGGGAAAATTATAGGCTGATTATGCTCAAGAAAACCGAGACCCATCCAACCAAGAGGAAGAAGCCTCCTCGTGTAGCGCAGTTTGTTCTGCCAGTTACGGCTAACGCCCGCTTGGTTTGCGACCACCCTCCCACCGGAGTCCGGCGTCAAGCAGCCTGCTGTGTTTCGTCGATGTGCGGGAGTTCCATTGCCTTAGGCATCTTCTGGGCACGCTCGTTCCATCATAGACCTCATCCATCGCTTCACATCAGGCGTGATCGAGGTCAAAAGCGGGCTCATTCAGCAATAAAAAAAAATTTGCTGTCCATTTTTTTGCGATTACGATGTTGGTCCCATGGAGAAAGTTGTTCAGTTTGATGGTCTGTACTACCACGCCCTTAAATTTGAATACACCTTTCTGTTACATGCAGGGCCCTAATTCACTATGAGTTCGACACCACGTCAATTCCTTAGCTAATCACGACATCTGCTATTAACGTATTGTCTATGACACAATGGCGTTGTATGAACTGTCAAAATACATGTTGTACGTACGGTTGACATTTCGATTCCTTGCCGATAACAAGACACGATATTGACGCAGTTTGCACGTGGCAAGGTTTCACGGGGAACAATATAGAATTTGGGCCCAGTTTAATTAACTAAGTAGAAGTAAGAAGAAGGAAGTAGGTTGCGACCTATTTCAATGTAACCTTGCCTGCCAAGGCTGCTTAGCCTGTAATATACAGGTTGAAATTATTGTACTCATCATTATGAACAACTTTTACTATGGGACCAAACCTGAAATCGTGAAAAAAAAAATCAGCTGTTCCTTGCATTTTGACGAGTTATGCCACAGATATAGATAGACCTAGATAACGTAAGTATCACGATCTGTATAAAAACCAAGCGTGCCATTTTTTGACTACCTACTATGACGTCACAAGCGCTCTTTCACACTGACGCTCACCCAGCCAGCAGGATTGCTATTCTGTAAAAATCTCATCGTGAAAACTTAAGTGAAGTGAGCTGTCACTCCACCTGATGTCACGGATTACCCCTATTGAAAGCTCACTTCAGCAGTGCTATTCTGTGAAAATCTCACCGTGAAAACTAAGGCGAAATGAACTGTCATTCCACCTGATGTTAGGGATTGTCGCCATTGATAGTTCACTTCACGCTCACTTCACCTATGTTATCACGGTGAGATTTTTACAAAATCGATAGGCAGCTAAGTCATCACGGTGAGATTTTTACAAATCCCGCCGAAATCTCGCCGTGAAAAGTTAGGTGAAGTGAGCTTAGAGTGAGCTGTCAAGAGTATCAATCCCTAGCATCAGGATGACACTGACAGCTCACTCCACGCTCACTTCACCTAAGTTTTCACGGTGAGATGGTTACAGAATCGCACTGCAGGACTGAGCGCGAAAGTGGCGGCTTACGATTTTTGAACGTAAGTTGGTGCGATTTTTGGCACGCGAAGTAGTTGCTTTTGCGTTGCCTAGATGTAGTATCTATATCTGTGAGTTATGCGAACATAAATGTAGGGAACAGCTGATTTTTTTTTTCATAATTTCAGGTTTGGTCCCATAATAAAAGTTGTTCATAATGATGAGTAAAATGACCCTTTAAGGGGAAAATGGTGATTAAAATTTCCCCCTGTATAATCTTTACCTACTGGTAAATGTTATATTACAGGCGAAAGCTTCCGATGTGGAAGCGCCTCCACATTTTCACGATCAGTAAAATTCGCCCGTTTCATAAACTCTTTTACCCTTCTCTTTTGTCTATTTTCCTCCCCTCTTGTGACGTTATAAGTTGCTTCCGCGACACAGCGACACATGTCATCTCGTTCTCAGGGAAGACAAGATACTTATTGTAAACACGTGTCTTTTGTTTTGTTGTGGGCAAATGTACATGTGCTTGTTGCTTGTATATTTTTAACCGACTTTAACAAAGGAGGAGGAAATTTGTTCGATGAGTTTTGGTTTTATCGTCT
Organism: Globia sparganii; assembly: GCA_949316385.1. NCBI lineage: Eukaryota > Metazoa > Arthropoda > Insecta > Lepidoptera > Noctuidae > Globia > Globia sparganii. The sequence continues at coordinate 10,201,834 of OX438680.1, forward strand.
ATTCTGTAAAAAATCTCAGCGACCATAGCCTATAAGTATGTTAGTACAGCGGTATGCGACCACGGGAAGGTACTTTCTTGTTTCATCCTTTTCAGTAGTCGGGTTTTAGATTTTAAACTTATTTTTTTCACGGACAGATTTTCACAGAATAGATCAGCTGTTCTATTTTTTTTTTTTTGGCCGGTTTTCCTATTTTTAAAATTTTATTTGTACAGACGCCAGCACATCAAGCTGCTACAATCTGTCACATAATCTTTATTAGATTTTCAACTTTAGCGCTAAAGCATTAGGTTCAAAGTTGATTGGGAAAATTTGACAGTTTCGGGTAGCTTGATGTGCTGGCGTCTGTACCTAATTATTGTAATGGGTTACCTCGTTTCCATCCGGTAATATATGGAATTTCCTACCATCTTTCTTTACATTCATGTATGAGACCTTTCGAGAGCACCGTTATAGGAAGTTAATGCATATTAAATGACTTGCCTACATTGCGTACAAAATTATACATAAATACTCATCCATAGAAATTGTTTGGCTGGAGCACCGTTACTAGGGTATATAATTGTGACTGCCATGGGAAAAGTACAGACGCCAGCACATCACATCGAACCCAGGATCTCATCATCATCGTCAAAAGATGTCAGTATTAGGGAAGGGGCAAGCGGGGCAGCGGGATTGTCCGAAAGGGTTACCGCTGCCCCGGAACATAAAGGGCTAAGGAAGGAACACGGGTGGGTTTTAGTCAGTAAGAGTCAGACACTCCCTTCTGCTCCACCCTGAGCGCGAGGGGTCACTTGATGATTTCCCATCCACAAAAAAAGGACCTCATTTCAGTAGTAACGAGGCGAGGGACTTCGGAGGGATTTGCTTCTGATACATAGTAAAGAAAGAAAGAAAATACATTTATTTAGCACAGACTAAAAGACACAGAATAGGTACACCAGAGACATACATCAGATACAAAGAAAGAAAAAATGAAGAAAGAATATTTTCGAAATGTCTTATTTAAAAAAAGATAACTGGTAATCTCTGTTTCTATAGAAAACTAGCTGACCCCGCAAACGTAGTTTTGCAAAAAAAAAAAAAAAAATAGGGCTATGAAAAATAGATGTTGGCCGATTCTCAGACCCACCCGATATGCACACAAAATTTTATTAAAACTCGGTCGAGCCGTTTCGGAGTAGCTCAATTACGCACACCGTGACACGAGAATTTTATATATTAGATTTAAAATCGGTCTAATTTGGCTGTAACACTGTTTTTCGAAAATGTTCTTATCTAACTTTTTAGACTGCTTATGCGTATGATGTTTCATTAAAATCGGTTCATTCATTTCGAAAAACAAGGGCTTGAAAGTTTGTATGAAATGCCGTACGTCGTAAACGCTCTTAAGACTGTGCCGACCCTACAGTGGCGCCCTCATCGTTTGTTTGGTTATTTCATACAATTTAGAATGAAAATGCAGAAAACAAGCACGTTAAGTTGTGCTTCACAAGATTATACGTTAATATTATTAGAAGCGGTAGTTTTATATTGTTTAGTTTTATCATAATCCTTAAAACGGAATATAGTGGCCACTTTTATCCGTTTTAAAGATTATAATGAAACTAAACAATATAAAACTACTGCTTCTAATAATATTAACGTATAATCTTGTGAAGCACAACTTAACGTGCTTGTTTTCTGCATTTTCGTTCTAAATTGTATGAAATAACCAAACAAACGATGAGGGCGCCACTGTAGGGTCGGCACAGTCTTAAGGTTATTAACACACTGACTGGCGCTTCCACCTGATGCGGCATTCACGGTTGAGCGTATCAAAATCATATACCCCTTGGTGATCCGTCGACTCTTCGAGTCTTGACAGATATCCGCGCGGACGGTCCGCCTGGATCATGAACCGCGCGGGCATAAGGTCCGCTCCGCGTTGTAATCACCTGTTCTATTCTATAAACAAACCGACTCCACATACAATTCATGGATATAAAACCGAGAAAATAGCACAACCCGAACGATAAGTCAATCTTACCGTTAACACAGCACTCGTAAAGTTTATCTTAAGACCTAGTTGTTACTTGATTAGTTACTTTACTTACTTTTCTAAGTAAATAACGAGTTTTATAATACCGTATTGTCTCACCCAACCTATTTCCGTGCTCATTTGATTTTATAATTAAAGTATTAATTGCAAAATCAATGCTTTAATATTTTTAGGGTTCTGTCATTAAAAATTAGGGGAAATTCTTAAAGGACCATTAACATCATCATTCTATAAATAAATATAAAATTAAATAAATAAATTAGCCTGAGAATCAGCACTTTATGAACGTCAAAATTACATAAGACAGTCCCCCAAAACGCGCGCCCTTCACCACTGCCTTTTTTTTTTTTTTTTTGTGGATGGGAAATCATCAAATGACCCGTCCCGCTCTGGGTGGAGCAGAAGGGAGTGTCATACTCTTACTGACTAAAACCCACCCGTGTTCCTTCCTTAGGCCTTTGTGTTCCGGGGTAGCGGTAACCCTTTCGGACAATCCCGCTGCCTTCACCACTGCCTAATACATTCGTTGGGAAGAAGACGTGCCGCAAAAACTCCTCAGCAAGTCTGCGCAGCATATCTCCTTCCATACATCTCCATCAGTCGTCATCTCAGTAGACATCCCCTTTCTTGCCATATCATCTTACTTATCCACACAATCCATCCATTGGTTCTCTGGTCTTCCCCAATCCTTGTCGGGGTGTAAGCAATTTATAACCATAAGGTGCAGCGCAGACGACAGACTATCCGTGACGCACTTTTTAGTCTGTGAAAATAGAACCTATGCAATTATATGCAGTAACGCACACGACACGCAAAAAGTCCGGCGCACAAAAAATCCGTGTAATTCGGGCACTTCGGGACACTATGATACTTCTAAGGCAGAATATCATGATAGACATTTAAAAAGACAGACAGCTCTGCCGACAGAATGATCGAAGATGTGCGTCGTGTGCGTTGAGTCTGTGAAAAATCCGCGACCGACTTTTTGCACGCCATGCAGACTTTTTGTGCGTCGCAGACTCGATCGCACAAAAAGTGTGCCGTCTGCGCTGCACCTTAGACATCAATTACAGATAATCTCTCTAATAATTTAAAAGTAATTACAGGAGCAAACCGCATTTTTTATTTAAGCAAACCTTTGTTGATCGAAGAAGCAAACGGTTTTTTTTTGCTATAATTTCGGATAAAAATAATGAAGTACACATAGTGCTATCCATGAATATGCGCCCCACTCTTCCTAATCGGTTACAGTACATGTGTGCAACATTCCGCGAGTGTTTTGGTTTTTTGGATTCACACTATTCACGGTCCACTAATAAGTAGTGGGTGCATAGTGTGTATCGAAAAAACTAAAACACTAGAAGAATTTAACAAGCGATTACCACTAGCGATTAAAAGGAAGAATGGGCGCGTCTTTGTGGATAGCACTATCTTGTACTTCATTATTTTTAACCGAAATTATAGCAAAAAAAAAAACCGTTTGCTTAAATAAAAATTCAGTTTACTTCTGTGATTACTTTTTAGTTATTAGAGAAAATGATGACATTGTCGGCTGCAAAAACGCCGACGACAGTATCATTAGGGCGCACAAACTTGCTCATAAGATACGGAACTCTCGGTAAATAGTTTGCACTCGCGCTTGCCCATTTATCATTTTAGTCTTCGACAGATCGAGTCGAGGAGAAGGTAATTGACAGATAGGTCATTTGTAGACATTAGTATTAAAGTTAGGACGTGTGGAAGACCTGAAAAGATATACCTAAGTACCTATGTAAGTAACTCTTGAAATTGTTGGAGAAAAAACATTAACTTAAGGACAAGTTGGCGCAAAAGTCATCAATTACATATCGGAAGATGCTATTAAAATTATTGCAAATGGCGGCAAATGTCAATTATACTTTGACATTTGTGAAGTAAATAGATACAAAATACACATCAAGAAGTCATGAATCGCTATACTCCTAAAGAACGCGGAATAATTGTTTCGAGTCGCTTAATAAGTATATCTCGTTTTAGGAATTTGCACTGGCTGGCAAGATCGCCTGATTTAACCATTCCAGACTTATATTTTTGTGGGTTTTTTTTTAAGACACCAGTCGTATGTTAACAAGCCTCAGACTCTTGAAGCCCTCAAAAAGAATTCGAGGGTCTATCGCCGGAAGTTCTGGCAAGAGTGATGGAAAATGCCATAAATCGGGTCCGAATGGTCATCAATTCTGGCGGCGGCGGCGGCCTCTAAGCCAATATCATTTTCGCGATTTATTGAAAAAGAAAAAATTAGACATCAAATAAACATACTTACTTAATTCAAAAGCTGAAACTAAGTTTTTCGTTATAAAAAAAATCAGCCAAAGAACATCGGGTGAAAAGATTTGCGCCATCTTGTACTCCATCGAGAATGTTCTAGGCATTATTTGCGTGGTAATTTTTGTCTCGAAAGCCTGTTGCTAGTACACAAGGTGTCACAGAATGAACGCAAGTCCTGAAAGTAGTTTGTTCATAATTGACTACTGAATCGATTTCAGTAACTCTTAATATAGGTATTTTTTCAAAAATTATATAGTTTTTCATTCTAACCGCCGATTGAGCCAAATAAAATTAAATCTTAACACAATGCTATAAGACTCAATTTTAAATGCATAAAGTAATGCCAGTGTCAACACGATTTTCTTAATAAAAATAGCAACCTTTAAAAAAAATAAGTTTTGGTCATTGTAGTATGCTTTTAACTCAATACTCTAATTGGGGTGTATGAGGTCTTGCGTTAATTATGTTACACCTTGTATAGGAAAACCGTTAGTGTTTCTGGTGAGTTTGTGGTAAAGGGTGTTTTCAAGACTGTCTTTTGTCATTTTTGGCCTTCAACATAAATGCTGATTTCAGAAAATTGCCGCGTGAAATTTCTTGCTCCCCGACCCACCCCTTCGCATTGCATTACCTACCCGCGCTACCACTTCGTTTTCGCTTAGCGTTCTTTATGACCTTTTTTCTCGACTTCTAAGAATCATAGCATGATGTTAAATAGCCTATAGTCTTCTTGAAGAATTAGGCTATCAAATGCAAAAAGATTTTTTCAAATCCGATCGGTAGTTTCAGAGATAAGCGCGTTCAAACAAACAAACTCGTCAGTTTTGTTATTAGTTTAAAGATTTTTGATGTTCATGCATTCTAATGTCACTACTACGAATATCATTAATCTAAAGTAGTAAAACAAAACGTAACCTACTTTTATAATGCATAAATGCATTTTTCTTTACTTCTTACAATATCAAACCACAGCAATGTCCCAGTTATTTTTTATATCCGCGCCACAACATAACTCATTCGTTCCAGCTTACATGGAGTACCGTTCAATTAATTCAATACCTTGTTTATTAATAGCAGGAAAAACGGAAAAACACTACCCTGCAACCACCCCTTGGCGGCCATTTTGATGACGTAATTGTTGTCACTCAGTTGCTACGCAGCCATTGATCGCGGTCATTCACCCGCATAGCTTGTATAATAAAAAGTTAATAACTCGATACATAACATAACAAGTATTTCAAGTCAATCATAGAAGTTATTACCGAAGTAACAGGTTTCGTGAAAAGGAATTTTTCGTTTCTGCAATGAATTTGGCTGGCTGGCCGCATTTTTTTTTTTGTAATTAGAACGTTGCATTATTTTTGGCGGTTATTTTAATGCTGTCAAAATATTCCATAGATTGTGTTCATACCATAGTGTTATTAGGATCTCTTGGCGTCTGAATGACATTGACAGGAGACCGTTCTTGGTAAACATTTGTGAAACTGTCACAGAAATTGTTTTGAAATACAAGATTGCGACGTTAGTTCGATTTCGTCAAGATCCTTGTAGCGTTGTATCTGGCGATGATCACTTACCATCGCGGGCATTTAGGGAGGCTTCGGCTTGTTTGCTATTCAAAACTATATCTAAGCTAATAATATAATTATAAAGAGAAAATATTTGATTTTTTGGTCGTGTTTTGTTTTACGTTTTCACGCTAAAACGGCCGAACAGATTTGGATGAAATTTGGCACGTGGATAGACCATGACCTGGATGAGGACATAGAATACTTTTTATCCCGATATTCCCACGGAATCGAGACTTATACGGGTGAAATCGCGGGACGCAGCTAGTACTCTATAAAATGACCTACTTCAATTCTGCATTTTAGGCCACCAGCAATAATCTAGAAACGTTTCATTATCTTGCGTAAGCATTTCGTGATTAAACTAAGTATTAATATATTATAATGTCAAAGAATTAATTATTCATTTTGTAATAACTAACGTGTGTCTTTATAATAATTATAATAATATATTATGTAGTCATATCTACTGTTATCGAGAAGTATCTTAATTTCCTATTATCGATTTTGTTTAATTTATGTGATCACACTAAGGCGAAAGTTTGCGAGTGTGTTTGTATGTTTGTTATTTCTTCACGCAAAAACTACTGAACGGATCTGGATGAAATTTGGCACACAGATAATTTACAACCAGGATTAACACATAGGATACTTTTTATCCCGATATTCCCGCGGAATCGACAATTACGCGGGTGAAACCACGGGGCGCTGCTAGTTAATAGATAAAAATTACCTCGTCAGTCTAGTGGTAGGTAGTTCTTCTGCATGAGGTCCTGGGTTCAATCCCCGGTAGTGTTATTAGGTATTTTCATCTGAAATTTCTCAGAAGCAATCTGAAATCTGTATTTGTGCTTGGTTGATGGCAACAGACTCGCCCCCTGTTACATGGGACTTCAATATAACTGGCGAAATGTGGCTGTACAGACGCCAGCACAACAAGCTACTACAATCTGTCAAATTTCTTTAATAGATTTTCAACTTTATCGCTAAGGCTTAAGGTTCAAAGTTGGGGGCAGCGGGATTGTCCGAAAGGGTTACCGCTACCCCGGAACACAAAGGGCTAAGGAAGGAACACGGGTGGGTTTTAGTCAGTAAGAGTCTGACACTCCCTTCTGCTCCACCCAGAGCGGGAGGGGTCATTGGATGATTTCCCACCCAAAAAAAAAAAAAAAAAAACAAAAAAAAAACAAAAAAAAAAAAAAAAAAAAAAAGGTTCAAAGTTGATTGGGAAAATTTTACAGTTTCGGGTAACTTGATGTGCTGGCGTCTCTACTAAAACCCTTCGGGAAATGAAGGCAAAAAGGTCGCATGCGTCCTCTGTATAACGTAAGTAATCTGTTTGAAACTTTAAAATATTCGCTTCTTGCAATTCCAAGTTCGCGACTACGCGACCTCAGTCACGAGCATAAGTATGTATACACTTCGACTTTTTTCAAAGGCGTTTTTCTCCTTTATTTTTGAACGAAATGTTATGTTACTACGAACATAGTATTTTAGAACCCATAGGTTTATGTAAAGTGTCGTATTTCAATGTCGAATTTGTTATTTCACGAAAAAATCGCAATTGAAAGTTGCCAAGTGTTGACATATTAGTGCTCGTGACTGTACAGCGGGTTAATTGCGTAACACACTATCAGTAGCAATGGATTTCATTTTAATAGTTCAATAACATTAATTGCGTTATTTACGTCGTTGAACAGACACATTTCTAACGGACTTGAAAAGAAGGGTTCTGTATTCGACCCGTGTGTAATTTCGGAAGAAAAAACGAAAAAGCGGAACCAACGACACAGACTTCCGAAATCAAAGTTATTTTTCACTTTGTTGTGTTTTTTTGGAAGTCTGTTGTTTTTTTTTTCCCAAAAATTTTTTTCCTACATAAGAAGCAAGGGATTAGCAATATTATTCAAAATTATTCAGATTGTGATAAATAGTGTGTTACAAAATATTATCGTACTGGTCAATTTCCTGCAAAGTTTTTTCTCTATTTATCTCGTCTGTTATACGTCCGTGGTACAAGTAAAAGTCTGTTGCAATTTGCACGCGGCCGAGCGTAGCCACAGTATAAAACTACATAGCTATTGAAATCAGCCGGCGAATTGAAAATATACGCCAGAATAATGCGAGCGGGTGCCTCGTATAACTATTGAGCTTGGGGTCCAGCACCACCCTAATTGCGTAACACACACGATCTCATTTTGAAGGTTATTGCTAATCCATTGCTTCTTATGTTCCAAAAATTTGTCTGCTCAACAACGTATAAAACGCAATGAATGTTGTTGAACTGTCAAAATGTCTGTCACGTCATTTTTGACGTTTTTTTGTGTTTTGTTGTAGTTCGATACATATTTGAATACAGTAATAGTTTTTTTTGTATTTTGTTTTTTCAAGATTTTTGCTTTTGTTTGGTTATAGGACTGTTTGATTTACTGTTATGTTGGAAAAAGTATTATTTGTCTGCTCAACAACGTAAATAATGCAATGATTGTTGTTGGACTGTCAAAACGAAGGCCATTCCTACTTTTAGAGCGGTTCTGCACTACATCCGATCCGAATTCGAATTAAAGATCCGACTTCAATCCGAATTGGGAGTTCTAAGTTCGGACGGATAATTCGGATCTAGTGCGCAACCCCTCATACAAATACGACTATGGTCACTTCGGGCCGGCCATTTCTCGGATTCGGATAGAAAGAAAGAAAAAAAGTTTATTTGGACACAGTTCGTGAAACACAAGAACTAAATAAAAATAATGTTGACAGGCCTATGCTGTCCTCCCATACCTACTGTAATTAGAAAACATTGTAAAAGCCAATTCTTTTTAAAAGAGTAACCGTGGAGTTTCTTGCCGGTTCTTCTCCATAGGAAACGACCAATTGGAACCGTGCACCTAGCTTCTGACGTTTCATAAGTGCCCTTGTAGGCTTATGTGAAATAAAATATTTTGATTTTGTTGCGAACAACAATTGTGTGTGCCTCACGGCTGCGTCAAAAAGGTTCGGATGTAGTGCAAAACCGCTCTTAGTGTGTTACGCAGTTACCCCGCCGTATGTTTCCATCGAAATAGACACGTTTTATTACAAGTAGTCTTGTATGAACAAACATTTTCAATTCTCACCGTTACGCGTACTTTGGTCATGTCTCGTAGTTATCGGACGTTTTATTTTATAATAAAAAAACTGTCTTTTAATGACAATCAGTTCTCCTCATTTCAACGGTTTTTTGATGGCTGAGAATTTTATGAATCATTTTGAAAGTTTTATGTGGTGATCACGTATTGATGGGAATTTCCGAGAGAAGAGATTCCAATCAAGTTTTCAAAGGTTTAATGAAAAAAAATATAGGTATATAAGCATCGACTTGAGAACCTCCTCCTTTTTTTCGTCGGTTAAAAATTCAAAATGACACTACACTCCCTCAGACTCATACTGATTAAAACCCACCCGTGTTCCTTCCTTAGCCCTTTATATTCCGGGGCAGCGGTAACCCTTTCGGACAATCCCGCTGCCCATTATTGAATACTGGCTTGAAATTTCGATCCGTAGATGACGTAGACCATCATTACATACTAAGACCCCTCCGTGCCTCGGAAAGCACGTTAAGCTGTTTGTCCCGGCTGTCATTCGTGGATTTTTGACAGTCTTTACGGGTAGTCAGAAGCCCGACAGTCTTATATCCAGTCTTACCAAGGGGTATCGTATTACCTAGTAACTCGCTTGTGGAGGTCAGATAGGCAGTCGCTCCATGTAAAATGCTGGTATTCAGCTGCATCCAGTTAGACTGGAAGTCGACCCCAAAATAGTTTGGGAAAAGGCAGGCAGATGATGATGATGATGATACCAGCATATTATTGTCCCACTCCAGAGAAAAAGTCCCTTCTCATACAGATAACGCACAAGAATTGATCACCACGAGTGTGGAACCTAACAGAAAGCATGGCTAATAGAAATCTCTATTCCTAGACAGCACGTTTCGCCGAAAACTTTGTTGATAGAAAACATTGTTTTTAGATATCTCGGTTCATAGGAAGCACTGTTGACAGAGATCTAGGTTTAGCACTTCTTGCCGTAAACTTTGTTCATAGAAACAATTTACGGAAACCGATTACATAAACTTGTATTCCCATTCGCTCGCTCTTGCATCCTATGTCGACACAGCCCCGTTTTGCGGGGCTTCTTTTTCTGTGTAATGGTTTTAAAGTAACCTAACCAAACCTAACCTCGGGGTGTCCTTCGCTCACTCTTGCATCCTACGTCGCTTTCTGTGAACCAAGATATCTGGAAACAGTGGTTTCCATGAACAGAGATCTTTGTCAACAGTGCTTCCTATGAACCGAGATATCTAAAAACAATGTTTTCTATCAACAAAGTTTTCGGCGAAACGTGCTGTCTAGGAATAGAGATTTCTATTAGCCATGCTTTATGTATGTAATCGTATCGTACAAGCGTGTTTCTATCTTAGATTCCACACTGGATCACCACGCTTGCTCCAGACGGCTTGGAAAATTCAGGCTAAGTCCAGGTTTCCTCACGATGTATTCCTTCACCATGTTAGTCATCCAAGATAAACTTAGAAAGTATAAAACATAACCAGACTTTAATTTGTCTGATAACACAGCATTTTACTTGAAATCCAACTGAAATCAACTACCAAAAACAAAGAGAAACAATTATAAATAACATTCAATTGCTTTCAAACGTATTTACGTTCGTCTGCGCACGCGCATCGCCGGTTATTTTTGATGCAGTTCACCGCGGTTTGGGACAAAGAGGGGCTATTTCTGTGCCAACGGATGCCGCGCACCCATCCTTGGTATAGACGGAATTAATGATAAGTCAGCAGAAAAAAAAGTTTAACATGACAGAACTTGGTTTTATTTCCCATCTTTGAATTCAATGCAAATTAAGCTAAAAAAGGAAATTACCTCCTTTGTTGAAGTCGGTAATAGAAAGTCATTTTATTTCATGAATTTGTCGTAATTTTAAAGTTTACTAGCTGATCCCGCAAACGTCGTTTTGCAAAATAAAAAAAAAATAGGTAGTAGCCGATTCTCAGACCTACCCGATATGCACACAAAATTTCATAAAAATCGGTCCAGCCGTTTCGGAGGAGTATGGTAACTAACACTGTGACACGAGAATTTTATATATTAGAAGATGAATTATTTGACAGCTATTCTCAGAATGCACCCTCACAGTCAATCAAGGTGAGATGAAACTTTTAAAGAAATGGATTAAAAGATAGACACAAGCATATCAAAGTCAAAGCATTTATTTCAATTAGGGCTGATAAATTTCTCGATCGACAGATAATTTTTATCCGTAGAATAAAATTGATGTCTGAGAGATTTTCTATGGAAGATCTGTTAAAAATTCAAAATTATTCCTCGGATAAAATTATCTGGCGTTGGAATAATCAGCCCTAAATCTTTTAACTTTTGAACTGTCAAACAGTTGGTCAGATAGTTAGATAGAAGTTGAAACTAGCTGCCCGTTCCAACCAACGTATAGCTAACCTATAGAAAATACCAGCGGGGTAATTGCGTAACACACTATCAGTAACAATGGGTTTCGTTTTGACAATTCAACAACATTCATTGCGTTATTTACATTGTTGAGCAGACACATTTTTCGAACATATGAAGCAATGGATTAGCAATATCCTTTGAAATAATTCAGATTGAGATTGATTTTGTGTTACGTAATTAGGCCGTTTAGACACTGCAACGGGGCGCGGGAAACGGAACCAAATTCCCAGCACGGAAGAGCGTTTTTAAACGACTTCAAAAAATGAGGTTCTGTATTCGACCCGTAGGTATGTTTGTATATCCGTGATTTTCTCAAAAACTAAGGAACCAATTTTGATGATTCTTTCACTTTCGTGATCAAAAAACGAAAATGCGGAACCAACGACACCGACTTCCGAAATTATAGTTATTTTTCACTTAGTTGTATTTTTTTTTAAGTCGGTTGTTTTTATAGAAAGTTAAGCGCCTGAGTTCGAACCTACGAACTAAAAATCGTAATTCGGGGCCGTCACCACTGGGCCAACATTGCTCTTACCATACCGCACCATAAATGATACCATGCAGTATTTATTTTTGGGTTGCCGGATGCCCAAGTACCGTCAGAAGCTAACGGTTGATTGGTTAATTTAATTAACCTCATTTTTGTTGACGGTCAGTATTCTGTCGTAAATTGTCAATGATACTTGATAGTAAATAACGTGGTTAGGTTTCAATTGATTTTATAGTGGCTGAACAATAATAGCTGCACGGGTTGATTGAAGGTTAAGCTACACTTGCCGCGGTCGGTTTTTGGATGGGTGACCATCCATTTCATATCGAGATCCCACCGTACCTCGGAAACCACGTTAAGCCGTTGGTCCCGACTGTCATTCGTAAATCTGTGCCAGTCCTTACGAGTAAGTCGAAAGCCCAAAAATCTGACAATCTGCTTCTCCAAGGGATATCGTATGCTGCTCCGGTTGAGTCTTCACGACAACGCTGGCAGACGCAGAAAACCAGCGCTGTGGCTCTGTCTCGCAAAAGGTCGCATAAGGTTAGCATTATGCTGAGCGATGGCCGTTTTGCGTGGATGTGACGCATATTTTTCCCCAAGATGTTATTTTTGTTCTGCTTGTGTTCTTTCTCTGCGTCATGTTTGCCGCGAATAAACGTATTTTCTTTCTTTCTTTTCTTTTATATCGTGTTACCCAGTAACTGGGTTGTGGAGATCCGATAGGCAGTCGCTCCATGTAAAACACTGGTATTCAACTGCATCCGGTTAGACTGGAAGCCGACCCCAACATAGTTGGGAAAAGGCTAGGCAGATCACTGTTTAAAAGATATAACCATTAAGGAATATTTAGAAGACAAATCAATAGAAGCTGTAATTTGTAAGCTAGATTAATTGACATCGTTGATGGTGAACACATCTGTACACCATGTTATGGTAGGATATACTGAAACAAATTTACCTACTGTAACACCTTATGTACAGACGCTAGCACATTAAGCTTCAACATTCTATCAAATTTCTGTAATAGATTTTTAACTTTATCGCTAAAGAATAAGGTTCAAAGTTGATTGGGAATATTTATCAGTTTCGGGTAGCTTAATGTGCCGGCGTCTTTACCATGATATTCTAGCAAATAAATATTTATGACTTGATTTGACTGACACGAACATATTTTGGAAAAGGCTAGGCCTTACCTATATCTTAATCTGAAGTCTCCACTAGCATAATAATTAATTAATTTGACTGCCCCGTTGGTCTCGTGGTCGCAAGCGCGACTGCTGAGAGTGGGGTCCTGGGTTCGATTCCCGGGTCGGGCAAAGTGTTATTGAGTTGGTGGTGTGATACCCCCGTGCCTCGGAAAGCACGATAAGCCGTTGGTCCTGCGCCTGATCTCTCTCTGGTCGTGTCGGATTGCCGTCCCATAGGACTATGAGAGTGAGGGAAGAGGGAGTGCACCTGTGTCTGCGCGCACACTTGTGCACTATAATATCTCCTGCGTCCCTGGCTAATCTCCGTTGAGATTGGCCACCGTGACCGAAATCGGTCGGAGAGTCTATTATTATTAATTAATTAATCTTATCCCGCCATTCCCTTTGACATTTATCGTAAAAAAAAACTCCGTTAAAATCTAATCACGAAATACCTTCGCTACGTTACCTAAAAATCCCTGTACGGACAGTAAAACAAACAGTTGAAATTCAATCAACGCTACGCTCTCCAATTTATTTTGCCATCGCTCCGCCACATGTTCGTGAGAACGGTGGCTGGGACATACAAATAAACACATACGCTTCAGAGTCAATGCTCTGGTGTGAATGGTTTTAGAGGTAGGTAGAATTGAAGGTTAAATTTAACTTTTGTTATTAAAGGAATGAAGAGTGTCTAAATAATAAAAGCCGCACTGGTCGATCGAAGGTTAAGCTACGCTTGTCGCGGTCGTTTCATGGATGGGTGACCATCCATTACATATATCGAGACCTCTCCGTGCCTCGGAAAGCTCGTTAAGGGCCAATACTACCTCAAATGGCTTAGCATGATCCTCCGTTATGTCGATAATACTGCAGCATTAATTTTAAAATAAATAATATGGTAAAGTTGAGGATTAATGTTAGGTCTTATGTTAGACGAAAACACGATTCCATAAAATTTTTTCGATAGAAAACAATTCCAAAGTTACCTCCAAACCGAACAATAAACCGCTGGTATTCAAAAAATACTTCAAATTAGATAATGAAACTTTGTATACTAACTGAACTAACTATAAAGCAGGTCTTATGTTTTTTATTTTATTTTAATTACCATTATTTTCACCGTAAAAAGCAAATACCTAAACTATTGGCGCTGTCTGCCGCCTAGCACCGCACTTTGTCTCGCTCTCACTCAGTCCGCGAGCAGTATCGTGCGCAGTTAATTTTAGCTGAGGTAGTATAGGCTCTTATGCCGTTGTTCGCGGCTGTCATTCGTGGACCTTTGACAGTTGTTACCGGTAGCCCAGAAAGTCTGACAACCAGTCTTGCCAGGTGGTATCGTGTAACCCAGTAACTGGGTTGTGGTCGACAGACAGTCGCTCCATGTAAAATACTAGTGCTAAACAAAATGATGATGAAGCAGTTGAAAGATATATTGAGAACGACAGGTTTTTTTAAAACAATTCTTTATGTTTTATTTTAAAGTGTAGTAGCAATTTCTACATTCTTCCTTTTCTCTCTCTCATTTCTCAAGCCCGACCATTTAATTAATTAATCTATTCGTTTAAAAGTTTCCCTCTTAATCTACACCATTACGGGTAAGCAACAGAATTCAATTAACCAAGTATAACAGACCAGCGGCCATCTATAAAACTTCCACACAGAATTTGTTAATCTTTACAAGTTACCGAGATCTTAGTTACGAGAATTCAGAGACTTCAGATTTGTCTCTGGGATGGCAATGCGTCTGCGCTGACAGATCGCCAGTAAATCTTGGTTCCTATAAACAAAAACCAATCGTTTTGTTTACCCAATGTTCATGATCTGCCTAGTCTTTTCCCAACTATGTTGGGGTCGGCTTGCAGTCTAAACAATTGCTTACCAATGGTAGCAGTTTTAATTACCAAACTGGGCATATAAATCACAGATATAGATACACCTATATAACGCAAGAGCAACTACTTCGCGTGCCAACAATCGCACCAACTTACGTTCAAAAATCGTAAGCCGCCACTTTCGCGCTCCGTCCTGTGTGGGTGAGCGTGAGTGAGAAAGAGCGCTTGTGACGTCATAGTAGGTAGTCAAAAAATGGCTCGCTTGGTTTTCACACAGATGTGATACTTGCGTTTAGGTCTATCTTTCACTGTGATATTAATTAAGTCAGATTCGTAAGCTAAGTTTACCTGTGATAGCTACTTTTATAAGGGTCTACTATGCAAAACTATGAGGACTCTGCAACCAATTACTGTCCGTAAATTATAGGAATCGGCCATAAGCCGTGAATACCAGCGCTGCAAGTCCTATTTTTAAATGTCGCAGCATCATGATGAGATAAGAGCCCTTTGGCTTCGTACAGGACTTTAGTTTCTTTTTATATTGACAACCATCCATCCATCTTTTGGTCTTCTTCTCCCTCTATCCATAAACGTTTATGTTCGTCTCTTTAGTCAAATGCGTTTCTCCTCACCACATGCATACCACACCAAGCCAAAAGATTTTCTTTAAAATTTATCTGAAAAAGTATATTGTATTACGGTACTGTCTAAAAATTACTTCCACATAAAAATAAATTACTCAATATTTTTACAAAAACCTTAATTTACTTAAGTACCTTTCTTTTTATTTTTACCCCCAAGCAAACACGCCGTTACTGTAATAAGAAGATAAAATAACCAACTCACATCTGACCTTTTTGTATAAAAAAATATAACCTCAAAATATTTCCCCCCAATTTGATACGCCATCTTTCATAGACAAAGAACCAGGTAGGGATCAGTGTGACCATCTTATAAATGGCGAATCTGCCACAGACTGGGCAAAAAATCTGCCAAAATCTGCCACACTTGGCGCCAATAATATGCCTTACAAAATACACGAGTTCAATGAAATTTCCTTAATCCCCTCTTTTGTTACCCAAAAATTAAGAACCTATTCCTTATTTTTGTTTAAAATTAAGAACCTATTCCATTTATATATTATATATTATATATTTATTTATATTCACCTGAGAAATCCCTGTATAATTTGGCCATGAAACAGAAGTTGCCAGTTCGATAAAATCATTTGTAATCTAAACCTGATGTAATTACTTTGAAAAAAGATGAATTCATTGAAAATTCTAATTAATTAGTGTGGATTTTCTTAAAATCTTTTAAATCTGCCGAAATCTGCCACTTTTGTAAATCATCAAAGAAAATTTAGGAGCGAAATCTACCAAAATGGCAGAAATCTGCCACAAATGGTCACACTGGTAGGGATTGACCTCGTGGCTCGTCTTTATACTAGGGGTGTACCGACAAATTACGGTTTACGGTTTTTATAAGACTGCTTTATGAGATTTTTAGGTACGTACTTTAGGTTTATGGTTCATTTGAATGAATTTTAGAATAGGTTGTTTAATACATTTTTTTACATTACATTTTGATGTAGCATTAAAAAAAGTAAAAAAATATTAAAGAGATTATAGGGCTGAATAATAACAGCCGAAAGATTCGATCGATGATTAGCCTAAGTTTGCCGCGGCCGGTTCGTAGATCAGTGACCAATTGACCATCCCTATCTAGACCCCTTGGAAAACACATTAAAAGCCGTTGGTCCCGGCTGTCATTCGTAGAACTTTGACTGTCGTTACGGGTAGACAGAAGCTGAAAAGTCTAACAACCAGTCTAACCAAGATCGGTTATCCAGTAACTAGGTTGTGGAGGTCAGATACGCAGACAATTCTGGTATTCAGCTGCAATTACAAAATTGCTGGGAAAAGGCGGGCAGGTTTATTGAGAAAGAGACTTTTTTTTTTTTTTGTGGATGGGAAATCATCCAATGACCCCTCCCGCTCTGGGTGGAGCAGAAGGGAGTGTCAGACTCTTACTGACTAAAACCCACCCGTGTTCCTTCCTTAGCCCTTTGTGTTCCGGGGTAGCGGTAACCCTTTCGGACAATCCCGCTGCTGAGAAAGAGACTAATTGATAAAATATTTAAACTAAAACAAAAAAAATAAGACTCCATTCAACTACAATGTTATAAACAAGAGCTGCTAAATATCTGAAAAGTAGCGTATAATTGTAACGTTTACCTATATATCTATAGGTACTTATTGTGGTATAGTAATTATATGCTAGGTGCATCGTCTTCACATTTAATTATATAATTAACTAGCTAACCCGGTGAACTTCGTACCGCCTCAGAATCAATCAGAACGAATGTATGAGAAAATGAATGATCTTCATGATTGTATTTATCGTGATTTTTTTCACGTTTTAATAGTTATTCTGCTAGAATATTCGAGGTGGAGACAAATGCAACATATACAACATATACATGCATTTCAATAATTTTAAAGTTGATTTTCGAGTGCCTTGATAAAATCCTCTCCGCTGCGCTCCTCTGTGTCTGTGCTGACTCTTAGTCCCGTATTACAGAACGTCACTCAGTACTCAAGCATTACTTAAAACTAGTTTCAACCAATCAAATGGCTGGAATCTAGTTTTAAGTAATGCTCGAGTATTGAGTGACGTTCTGTAATACGGGCCTTAGTGTGTTACGCAATTAGGGTACTGGTCTATGCGAGTCTCACCCTGCCTATCGATTCTGTAAAAATCTCACCGTGATAACATAGATGAAGTGAGCGTGAAGTGAAGTATCTATGGAGGCAATCTCTAACATCAGGTGGAATGACAGCTCACTTCACCTTAGTTTTCACGGTGAGATTTTTACAGAATAGCACTGCAGGTCTTCCCCGCGATCTTATCTTGTAAGTATGTGAATACACCCACCCTAAGAGCATCAAAATCTTGAACATAAAATCACGTCTGCAATTAGTTAGATGTTATTTGGTGTAACTTGAAAACTATTCCAACTCTTCTGACTTAGTTGATCACGTAATTAAAAAGTTTCATCTTAATTTCAGCGCTTAGGTATCTACGCTGCCAGAATAACAAATTAAATTATCCACTTGAATTCGTACTCAAAGCCATCTTCACTAAGTTTTGAAAGCTCTTAGGCTTTTGTTCTGTAGATCTCAATATTCTCTTTTTTAACCGACTTCAAATAGGAGGAGGTTCTCAAATTGACTGTATGTTGTTTTTTTTTTTGTATGTTTGAAACGCGATATATCCGATTTCAAAAATTCTTTTTTTAATGGATAGTGTGTGCCTTTTTTTTTTGCGGATGGGACGTGAGGCTCTCTCCCTCAGCCGTCCCGCCACCTCCTTCGCTAGCATGACTGCTTCGCAGAAGGAGGTGACTGCCTCCCACTCCCTCTCGCCCCGGACCATGGCTCGAACCAGGGCCGGGCGCGAGAGGTCGCCGCCGCTGCCGATCGCCTCTGCGAGAACACGGCGGTGCTCCGCCCAATTGGGGCATACCGCCACCGTATGCTCCACCGTGTCCTCCGGGCGGCCCTCGCAGTGGTGACACCCGGGCGTTAGGAGTGGTCCCATATGAATTTTATTAACTTTGCTTGGGTATTTCTTGATTTAGCTTCAATAATACGCATTTTTGCCACTTAGTCTATATTGATGATGCTAAAATGACTTTTTGTCATTGAACAACTGACTTACAAAAAAGATACTAAAAAGTGAAAAATTACTAATTTCGGAAGTCGTTAGCAAACAACGAAAATATGAACCCAAAACAACACCGACTTCCGAAATTAAAGTTATTTTTCACTTTGTAGTGTCTTATTTGTTAGCCTATCAGTGGCGAAGGTACAGAGGCCAGCACATCAAGCTACCCCAATCTGTCAGATTTTCCCAATTGAATATGAACCTTATTCCTTTGCACTAAAGTTGAAAATCTATCAAAGAAATTTGACAGATTGGGGTAGGTTGACCTGCTGGCGTCTGTACAACGACTCGATTCCCGCCGGCTTCCCATCGAAAATTCAGAACACAACCCTCTATAGTAAATTCATCTATATACAGGGTGCAATTGAAGTCATGGGCATTATTTTAACCTAAGGCACTACTCATGATACTAATTGCATTAGGGCTACTATTACGCAAATCAAAAATATTATTAATGCAAGTATGGAAAACCTTAAAATGTAGTAAGTCATAGAAAGTATCAAACACTTTGCGCTTCTCGATAGCAAATGCGTAGGTACATTACGCCGTACGCGTCATTGGGCGTGAATTCTTTGACCCCGCCCGACTCACGTGACATTCGTAAGTTGCCAATGAATTGATTCATAATAAATTCCAACTTTCCCTTCGTACTTTGCCGGCTTAGGACGGTCAAAACTACGTCAACTAACATACATTAAAAAAAAACATTTACGTACCTAGCTTGTGGATTGTTTTGAAAAAACCTTATTTGTCGGTAAAGTGACAGAGGGTAAACGGGTGCTCTTCCACGAGCTTGTGCATGTGCCAGCACGTGAAAAGACGAAAAATCCAACAGGTTCTTAGTGGTTCTGGTGGAAAGAGACCCCGTGAAGGAATAGGGTCGTTTGGGTTGCGGCGATGGAACATTTCACGAGTTCATACTAAATTTCTTGTGCGATCGTAAATTACAACCATTTGTGGGTATTGTTGGTTGGTGTACCTAGCCTGCACATTACGCGATCGAGGCATCGTGTACACAAACACACAAATACTACACTAACACTTAATACACTGCAATCCAAGCACCGTATGACGCGAGCGGCGAGTACGGCGATTACATCACGGGATCAATAAATCAATTACGCGTCAATGCACCTGCGCAGTCGTTATGACACTGGTTCCGGGTTCATGTTGCGGCGGGAAGCAGACCCCGCGCGGGGGTGATATTCGTATTTTTGCGAGTGAGGGAGTGGGACGGAGAGAGTTCAGGGAATCCCGCCGGACGGCATGTCTTTTAGCCCATTGTTATTATTACTTGTAAGGAAAAACCCGCGCGCGCGCAGGTGATGTTTGTTTACATTTCGCTTTGCGCTGTACTGCGCTTTAAGATTTTGATACTTCAACATTTATTGGCGTTAACGAAGTATTTTGTTTTAATTACTTTAAGTGTTTATTTGCAATAATAAGCCTTGTGCAATTTGACTTACTAGATTTTTAAGGTTTTCCTTAATTGCATTAATAATATTTTTGATTTGCGTATTAATAGCCCTAATGCAATCAGTATCGTGAGTAGTGCCTTAGGTTAAAATAATGCCCATGACTTCAATTCCACCCTGTATATAAAAGGAGAAACTGACTGACTGACTGACATACCAACGCACAGCCGAAACTGCAAGGACTAGGAACGTGAAATTTTGCATACGGCTTCTTTTATTATGTAGGGGAGCACTAAGAAGAGGTTTTTGGAAATTCTACCTTTAAGGCGGTAAAAAGGGGGGATTTTGTTTGTATGAAAAATCTTATATATAATCTGCTTGAGTTAATAAACTTGAAATTTGGCACGAATACACGCAGACGAAGACGCGGGCGAAGTGCTAGTCATTGAAATATAATGAAACGGTTTATTGACATTTTATTCTTGCTCTGGCTTACCTCTGTTATAAATTCACCCTTCGCCACAGCGCTACTGTAGCCTATATTGTCTCATTGCGGTGCAAGGGATGCGGGTTGTTCTGCCAGGGTCGCGACTTGTTCGAAAGAGATATCGTGACCCCTGCACAGGCAACTGAAGGAACATGGGTGGGTTTTAGCCAGTAAAAGTCTGACACACCCTCCCGTTCCCCCCAGAGCGGGAGGAGTTAGTGTGAGGCCAAAGGAACGTAATTTTGTGAGTCGTGAGTCGCAGAATTTCGGTCGCAAAAATTCTGCTGCATTCAGTTTCTTAAATTAAAGTCCTATTTGTACCACACTGCGACGCAAAATGAGTTGTCTGCTGACTCACGCGCGTTATTTCAATCGAATTGCGCTCAGGGTGAGGGAGGGGAGAGAGGCAAGCGTCAGTTAACTAGTTAAGTTACAGAATGCGACTGAAGTTACGTCAGTCCGTCTGGTAGCCTAACCGAATTTAAGTTGAACGTAAATTGCGTTACTCAAAATACGCGACTCACAGCTCAAAAAATGACGCTCGTTTGGCCTCAGCCTCATTTGATAATTTCCCACCCTCAAAAAAAAAAGGGCCTCCTCTTCCAAACCTCCCTGTCTTATGCGATATCAGGCCACGTTAGCCCTGCAAATGTTATCAGATGTCTCACCACCTTCGCCGTGGTCTACTTCGATGGCGCTGTCCTCCCTCAGGCGTTTAGTGACGGGCCTGCGGACGAAGAGTAATGGGTAACTCTCCGTCCGATCAGGACCAGGCCCGTGCTGGACGGCGCGTACGTGTTCCACGCGCGCCTCGAAGAGATGTCAGCATTAAGGAAGGGGCCCGTAAGGACTGTAGCCTGCCGGGGCAGTGGGATTGTCCGAAAGGGTTACCGCTACCCCGGAACATAAAAGGCTAAGGAAGGAACACGGGTGGGTTTTAGTCAGTAAGAGTCTGACACTCCCTACTGCTCCACCCTAAGGGGGAGGGGTCATTTGTAGATTTCCCATCCACAATAAAAAGGCGTTTAGTGAGTGACGATCTTTGCCCATCTCTCTTGCCCTTATGCTAATTAATTTGGCATGTGCCCAACCCGTGTTTTCCTTCGATCTTCTCTATTATTCGTCATCTCGGTAGTCACCCCCTTTCCTAACTATATCATCTTTCACAGAATCCATCCATCGTTTCTTTGGACTTCCTCTAGTCCTAGCCATCCGCATTCATACTCAAAACTTTCCTGACATTTTTCTCGACGACATTTTTCTCATTCCATATTATACAACGTGTAACGTTAAATGCGCAAAATCTCATACACACCAATTACAGCATTGAGTTAAAAGCATAATGACCAAAATTCAAAATTGAGTCTTATTGCTTTAAAATAAGACTTTTCTTTGGCTCAATCGGCGGATAGTATGGCAAAATACATAATTTTTGAAAAAAAAAAAACCTATAAGTACTAAAAATTATTGAAATCGATTCAGTAGTCAATTATGAACAAACTATTTTCAGGTTTTGCGCATTTAACGTTACACGTTGTATAATGCTATGTTTAAGACATTTTACTTTCTCTGCGCACCGCCGATCAAATAACAAAATGATGGGCCAAGTCCGGTCCCCTTTGTAATAGAAAAAGCTACGCAGACATAAAAACAAATAAACAGACAGTTAACGTAAATCCATGGTAACAATATGACTTCGACAACGTCTTTATTTCGTAGCCACAAGAGCGGTTTTCGCAGTTCAACTTTTACTATGGAGCTGCGATTGACCGTTCGCCCAAAGCGTTTAATTCTTTCTAAAACCACCCTGTTCCGCTCAGCCTTAAATTACGTAACATGAAATAATCCTACACCTTGCCTATAAAAAGAAAAGAAATCCTTACATCTTCACCTTTTTGTTACAGAGTGAAGGAGACGGTGATAGATTCAACACCAGTGCGAGCGAGAGAAAAGTTTTGGATCAAACCGGTTACCGAGTGTCCGTTTTGAGATTCGAACGCATCGCCTAGTATGCTAGTTCGAATTTCGAGTGCTATAAGTGTTTTGTGATTGGTTAAATTGAGAGAGTGATTCAAGATGGCTGTTGTTCCCGCGCTTTTTGGACTTCTGTTGGCTGTTGTTGTATCAGGTACGTTCTTATTTTATTTTTTTACTAGATGACAAAGACAGACGTGGACGTTGTCCTGACCAAACAAAAATTCATACAAAAGTCCCCTAGAAAGTAGGTCGTTCATTTTAACCCCAATCTGAAATTTTTTTCATTTTTTTTTGCCCATAAAAACCTAATTCGGACTATTACGAACATTTACGAAAAAAAAGTAGCCGTCTCTAAGACGACCAAAACTAGCCAAATCGGTCGAGCCGTTCTCAAGTGATAAGCTTATCAGCTAACAGCATTTAATTTTTATAATATAAATGTATTAAGATTGTTAAAACTATAATGGCTGACTTAGTCGTACGACTAATCTTGTGATGTGTACTTAGAAATAGAAATATGTATACAAAGTGTAACATAATTAACGCAAGACCTCATACACCCCAATTAGAGTAGTGAGTTAAAAGCATACTACAATAACCTAAACTTATTTTTTTAAAGCTTGCTATTTTTATTAAGAAAATCGTGTTGACACTAGTATTACTTTATGGATTTAAAATTGAGTCTTATTGCCTTGGAATAAGATTTAATTTCATTTGGCTCAATCGGCGGTTAGTATGAAAAAATAAATAATTTTTGAAAAATACCTAAGTATATTAAAAGTTACTGAAATGGATTCAGTAGTCAATTATGAACAAACTACTTTCAGGACTTGCGTGCATTCTGTTACACCTTGTATATATTTTCAAGGGAATACAATTACATACACAATATATGCACGAATAACATAACATTCTTATAGTTAACAACAGATAACAAATTTTTTGGGAACGGCATCTCGCAAGTCAATCTAAGAGATTGTCGTCTACTTAACTTGCCTGTGCTCAAAAAATTTAAGAAACTAAGCTACTAAACGCTAAGGGTACCCCCTGTGGGATTCGGACCTCGGCTTAGGGCGTCGCTAGGGGAGTGCAGCAAGGAACAGGCCGGATCGGAATTAGACAAACACTATTACGTCTACTTACAGCTATTCTAGTCGCATCAAAGTGAAATATTAACTCAATTATATCCATGTAAATTACACATAACATCCGTGTAATCCCTTAACGGTTACCAGTGGACCACCATTGCTCGTACTGCAGAGAGTCTTGAGACAACCGATCACAGAAAAAAGTCAGAATTTCTGTAGGAATCAACACATACGATATGAAGGTTTTTATGTGGTTTTTCCCGACCTCTGGAGGATCCCGTAAGATAGATAATGTTTTTAATTAAGTGGTAAAATGGTGTGTTTCGCGGACTAACTGTCAGTGTTATATATAAAACAAGGAATAAGCTGCACAGCGATATTGCCTCGGCCAAAGTCGGGGTCTTCAGCTTCCAGGACTCGTAAAAGTTAGCTGTTTTAGGTGAAATTCGACTTAGTGGCTTCCGGAATAGAAACTAATTTTGTTTTACGATGGAAATTCTAACCTAAGAAAATGTTATAGCGGGTTTGCAATTTAAGTTGTGTTACTATTATACATAGTTCGTAATAATTCCATGGATCTCCAGATCCGGGCCCCGGTGGTTGGTTTCCCTGATCGAGCAGTATTATTAGGGTTTTTCGTCAGAGATTTCTCAGCCCGGATTCTGGATTTGTGCCCCCCGGTTGATGGCAAAATCCTCGCCCTCTATCACATGGGACTAATCATAACTGGCCACTGCCTAAACCTTCTGGATGTACTCGTTCAGGCGTAATATTAGGTTATATTTTTACACCAGAAACTCTTGCCAGCCATTAATATTCGGCGGGAACAGCCAACAAAACATTATATTCGCAGAATGGTAATATTTATTAGTTTCCCATTCGTATTCAGCGGGCGGAGTCATAACCTGACTCGAGACTATTGTAATTTCTCCGCAATTGTGAGCGGTATATGTTTTCTTGAAAATTCACGAACGTGCGGTATATTTTTTGAGGGAAATTTAACGAGGTCTTCGGTACGGCTGTGTTTTATTCTGGAAGCTAAACACGTAAATGCAGTGATAGATAGTGACTTTTTTGGCTAGGATTTATTCAGCGCTTTGTTGTATTTGTGAAAATAAGCATAGCATATGCAATGACATCGCTCACAAGACAGTTATCGCCGATGTTGGGGATCAGTCTGCGAGGCTGAAGTGGGACTGGGCGGGTCACACCTATAGGATGCATCCAGACAATGGGCCAAAATCGTCACACAGTGGGTGACTAAAAACGGGCGTCGTCACCGAGGCAGGGCTAAGAAAAGCTGGCGTGACGATTTGGACTCGTTCCTAACTGATTGGACCGAGAAGGCACAGCACAAGGAAAGGTAAAAGAATATCGTCGACCGTTACGTACGTACGTACGGTCCACGATATGCCCAGCAGCTTTGCCCAGCAGTGGGTCAATATGGTTAATGGAAAAAAAACAGACATAGCTTTAGACTCTTGACGGAAATAGTCGGATGAGCTCGAATCGAAAATGACACAATTTTTATTACTAATTTGCCTTGTCCCCGACAGCAAATAGCTGTCGCAAGAATGGCGTTCGTCTATTTGATTTAAACTGACAAAAGTTTCGAAATTTTGGATTTGTGAAGAGCCTTTATAGGACTCTTTTGATAAGATTGATTCGGAATAGAAACGCCGGGGAACCGTCTCTCATAGGGTCGTAGCATTATGCTGAGCGACAGCCGCTTTGCGTGGATGTGACACGTATTACGTTGTTGTATATTTGTTTTACATAAAAACGACTATGACGTCACAAGCACTCTTTCTCACTCACGCTCACCCAGCCAGCAGTACACGGGACTGAGCGCGAAAGTGGCGGCTTACGATTTTGGAACGTAAGTTGGTACGATTTTTGGCACGCGAAGTAGTTTCTCTTGCGTTATCTAGGTGTATCTATACCTGTGGGTATTTGCTTCATTATTGCTAAAGATTCAAGAGTCAATGGTCCGTGAATTACAGGAATCGGCCATAATACGAGTTTTCGACCACTATCTCGGTTAGTCCAAAGACCAAACCACTTGTAAAAGCATCAATGAATGTACCTATTACAAGTTTATTATTGAATCCGGACCACTGTTATCCTTAAAACTATAATTTCTGTCATCGACGCGCGCAGACACAAACAATCTCTTCCGTCGTGAACCATCGACAACTTTTTTATACTTTTTTCTAGATTAGGGTTGTCGAAAATGTAAAGAATTTTTTTGTTGTTGAAACTTTACAGATATAATTGGTATCGGTTTAAAGATCGATAAATACAAAAAAAAAAAAGTTTTTGACGTGAAAACGTCTCTTTGCTCGATGGTAAGTTTAATATTTCTGACCGACAGCAAGTAAAATAATGTAAGATTTCAACCGCTTATAACTATGAGAATTTTAATGCTATAGTAATAATGGTTTAACATTCAAAAGTTAGGTCATAATTTTTTTGCACACATATTGCGAAAGAAGGGTGTGTGTGCGACTGCGTTGAAATAATCATTTCAACTTATGTATATACACACGATGACACATCAAGCTACTTATACATTTCCAGTTTTAGCTGAGCTCGCATTTTATAAGCTTTTTGTACAATGAAAAGTCAGCCTATACTGGAGAGGCAGCGGGATTGTCCGAAAGGGTTACCGCTGCGAAACATAAAGGGCTAAGGAAGGAACACGGGTGGGTTTTAGTCAGTAAGAGTCTGACACTCCCTTCTGCTCCACCCATAGTGGGAGGGGTCATTTGATGATTTCCTATCCACAAAAAAAAAGCCTATACTGGAAATGTATAGCTTGATAATATATTTTATATACTATACCTAAGAACGTGTATTTTAAAGAGTCTGTACGGAATTTCGAGTCGCTAGAACCTCCGAAACATTCCTGCCTACCTTCGTTAATAAACAGTCGCAATATTAACACACAAGGTAACTCCAGGTCTTTAGCCTAAACTGACGCATACATTATGCATTCCTACCGCATCAGTTCATATGAATCAAATATGTCAGTCGGTCTTGAATTCTCGATGCATGAACGATGCATGAATCATAGCATAATCTGCCTATAACGTTCCCACTGCTGGGATACAGGCTTTCTCTCTTTGAGAGGCAGTGGGCTGTAATCTACCACGCGGGCCCAGTGCGAGTTGGCAGATGTCACGTCTTAGAATTTTTGGTTCTAGGACATGCCGGTTTCCTCACGATGTTTATATAAAAAAACGTAACTTAGATAAAAAATAAATACATTTTTGCGTTACGATTTTTCGATAACTTCATGGACAGCCCTATTTTTCTCTGTAAACGGCCACAGACAACTCTGTCGGTCGGTGTGTTTACAAAGTCAGATTTAAACTTGTTAGGTAAACATTTACGGAGTCAGTTACAGGTTGTTTGTTTTTTTTTTTTGTTAGTTTTTGGTGTATTGATATTTTAATTATTTTCTAGTTTGGTTTTTTCTCGAAATAATAAAGTAGATGTATTTATAAACTTTTTGTGCGAGTCCCTTCATAGGTATTGAAAATCACATCACAATAAGATTACATTGTGTACTTTACTGAGCTCTCCAGCTTCAATTGTCTCTCAAATTGAATTTGCCCCTCAAATCATTTAGCGGAGAATGGAGGACACAGAAAGAGCATGATAGGTATCATGCTCTTTTGCCTCAAGATCTTTACCTAATATGCAAAGTTTTGGCTCACAGAACAAAAAAAAAACAAATTTGGAAAATACAAAAGTGCACGACTCTCCTAATACTAATGTTATCGTATAAAAAACGCAAAAAAAACATAGACTATATAGATATTATATTAGTTAATTTTTTTATTAATTATAATTAAACTGCTTTAAATAAAAGAGCCATTTTCAATAGTGTTCCTCCTATAGTGAAACGAATCTATTTAAAAAAAAATTACTCAATTAATTTATTTTTTCGCAAGCTACAATGTTTTCACGGTTTCACACTTGATTGAGGGGATTTTTTTAGAACTAAGTATTTTGATGTTTTTATGTTCGTTTCTTCTGGATTACTTAAATCAATTTTTGGAAAGTACAGAATTAATCTCCATTAAATTATCTATACAATGGTATTTAGATTACTAGCTGCACCCAGCGGTTTCACCCGCGTAAGTTTCGATCCCTAGGGAATATCGGGATAAAAAGTATCCTATGTGTTATTCTGATGTATAAGCTATATTACTGTACAGTTTCATCAAAATCCGTTCAGTAGTTTTTGCGTGAAAGAGTAACAAACATCCATCCATCCATCCTCACAAACTTTCGCGTTTATAATATTAGTAGGATATTAGTAGGAAGTAGGATAGTAGGAAGTGGTTTATGTGTACTAGCTGGAGTATAACAATAGAAACGGTTGAGGAAAGCAGGCATTTTTTTTTTTCGATCGTAAAGCACTCTAATGCTTCGCATTATGACGCAATATAATAGCACCACTCACACAAATAATTAATTACAAAACTTAAGCGTAGTGGCTTCCTAAGGAAAAGATGGAGCAAGAAACTCCGTGGAAATCTCAAGTTACAAAGTATTAAATAAGGACACTATTCGATATTTTTTCCATATAAATTTCGGGAGAGTATTACTCCGCTGTTTGACATTGTACATCCAAAGTTAAACATGGTTTTGACTTATTATTAATTTTGTCTGTACGGAAGCAGAATATTAAAATAAAAAAAGCCATTAAAAAGTTATGAGCCAACAAAGATTCGTTTTTCTTGCTATTTTTAACGTAACTTTGGATGTAAATAAGTAATAAAAGAGCTGTAAAATCTTCAAAATCAAGTCCGTAACGACAAAGCTCAGTTATCGAAGAGTTTAAAATACTTTATTTGTAATTGATTTATGCAGTGGTTTTTTCATAAAACTCGATTTTCTGAAGCGGTGTTTCTGTGCGTGAGAACTAAACGTCGTTCGTATAAACTAGCGTCTAACTACTCATTACTGATACTAGCTCTGTCTGACATGAAGCCAGGTGAGACAGTGTGCTTTTTGACCAAGACCACCAGTGAGTTCGAGCTCGTGACTAGGGTAATATCATTCGAATAGCATCATCTTTTACATCATCTGCAAAAGTTAAATTGCTAACATGGACTTACAATTGACTCCAAGCCATGGAACTCAAAGTCCCTTCACAGTTATTTTACATCCGACAGCAGCAACCCAATTTGAACCTTATTGTTGCGATATTAAAGATCTCTGTGAATTTAACAAACCTGTCAATGGCAGAAACCCAATAGCAACTTTATTGCAACGGCAATAAAGATCACTGTGATGCACACTCAGAGGTAAAACTGTCTATTATAGGACTGTAAGGCACCCGTGCCTGTATGTATTAATGTCAATTCGAAAAAAAAATGTTTAAAAACTAAAACCCGACTACTGAAAAGGATGAAATAAGGAAGTACCTTCCCGTGGTCGCATGCCGCTGTACTAAGATACTTATAAGCCATGGTAGCATGCGACCACGGGAAGGTACTTGTACGGTAATCGGGTTTTAGTTTTTGAACTTTTTTTTTTAAATTAATTATTTTGGTGCTAATTAAGTCCTTTCATTTGATACCCCACAAGGCACCATCCCAAAATATTTATTTTTAAATTCATTACTTTATGTCCTCTAGAGAGCGCCATGTTTAATTTAGTGTGACATCACATAGCCTATAACCGCGGACGATCAAGACGCTTCTAACGATACCTCATTTATCAAATTACTAGCTTCTGCCCGCGACTTCGTCCGCGTAAATTTTTTTTGTTTCCCCGATCCACCCCGTCGCAACGTGTCGCCGGCCTGCGCTATTACTTCGTTTTCGCTTGGCGAAAACTTCAGACTTTTTTTCTTTTAGCTCAACTCCTAAGGGTCCTAGCGTCAAGTTTAATAGAATATAGCCTTTCTCAAGAACTGGTCTATCAAACGCAAAAATATTTTTATATATGCGACCAATACTTCCAGAGATTTAGAGCTTTCAAACCGTGTTTCAAACAAACAAACTCTTCAGCTTTATTATTAGTACTAGCTTCTGCCCGCGACTTCGTCCGCGTAAATTATTTTTGTTTCCCCGATCCACCCCGTCGCAACGTATCGCCGGCCTGCGCTATTACTTCGTTTTCGCTTGGCGAAAACTTCAGACTTTTTTTCTTTTTGCTCAACTCCTAAGGGTCCTAGCGTCAAGTTTAATAGAATATAGCCTTCCTCAAGAACTGGGCTATCAAACGCAAAAATATTTTTATATATGTGACCAATACTTCCAGAGATTTAGAGCTTTCAAACCGTGTTTCAAACAAACTCTTCAGCTTTATTATTAGTATTATTTTAAAACTATGATATCTCCTAAGATATACATTGAAATCAAATGATGTCAGAGGCAATTTTGTACAAAATTAAATACATGTGATGAATAACGTATTTATTTGGATAAGGATTAATACCATGTTTATAAAAACACCTTCGCAAATAATGCATTATTTTAGAACAAATTTGGTTAGCATATAAGAGGTTATAGTGAGCTAACCTTAAAAGATAGACATATGCTGTCGGGGACTTTTTTTTAAAGCTTTTAAAGGGGAACAAATCTGTCATATATAATTTTTGCGAAACTTTAACCGTTTACGCAGCGCACGCAGCGGAAACTCTCAATAGGAAAAAAATTCCCCCGATTTTTAAACATTCTTCATTGGTGCTCCGCTCCTATTGATTTTAGCGTGATGATATATAGCCTATAGCCTTCCTCAAGGAATGGGCTATCTAACACTGAAAGAGTTTTTCAAATCGGACCAGTAGTTCCTGAGATTAGCGCGTTCAAACAAACAAACAAACAAACAAACTCTTCAGCTTTATAATATTAGTATAGATTATTTTAAAACTATGATATCTCCTAAGATATACATTGAAATCAAATGATGTCAGAGGCAATTTTGTTCAAAATTAAATACATGTGATGAATAACGTATTTATTTGGATAAGGATTAATACCATGTTTATAAAAACACCTTCGCAAATAATGCATTATTTTAGAACAAATTTGGTTAGCATAAAAGAGGCTATAGTGAGCTAACCTTAAAAGATAGACATATGCTGTCGCAGACTTTTTTTTAAAGCTTTTAAAGGGGAACAATTCTGTCATATATGATTTTTGCGAAACTTTAACCGTTTACGCAGCGCACGCAGCGGAAGCTCTCAATAGGAAAAAAAACCCCTGATTTTGAAACATTCTTCATTGGTGCTCCGCTCCTATTGGTTTTAGCGTGATGATATATAGCCTATAGCCTTCCTCAAGGAATGGGCTATCTAACACTGAAAGAGTTTTTCAAATCGGACCAGTAGTTCCTGAGATTAGCGCGTTCAAACAAACAAACAAACTCTTCAGCTTTATAATATTAGTATAGATTATAAGTACTTTTGAAGTCATGAAGGAACAGATAAACATACATACATACCAGTCAAAATCATAACCCTCCGTTTTGCTTCGCCGTAGTCGGTTAAAAATAACAGGCAACAAGGCGAGAATATGTAAACAAGCCGTGCCGTTAAACCCAACACCCTGTACACCTCGGTGTTACTTCCCAGACATGTGCGCATGACCGTGGCAGTGGGGCAGATTCAACGTAAACACACCTCGCATTTGAGACTGAACAGAACATATACCTGCTTCCTTTTTAGGAGACAAGAGTCAAGTTCAATGTGGCTCAGCGAGTTTTAGAAAAAATTAGGCTTTGTAGAGCGTTGTGTCTGTGTGATATTCTTGAGGGGCTCGTGGCTAATGCACGGTTCCAATAAACAAAAACGAATCGTTTTGCTTACCAATGGTAGCAGCTTTTATGGTCAAACTGGGCATATACATAGATTCATAAGCTAATTTTACCTGTGATAGCTACTTTTATATGGGAGGGTCTACTATGGAAAGCTCTGAGATATTTGCATCATTATTGGTAAAGATACAAGAGTCTTAATTTTAACCAACAAGGGTCCGTAATTTATAGCAATCGGCCATAAGTAAGTAATAGCCTCCCCGACCGATTTGGGTCACGGTGGCCAATCTCAACGGAGATTAGCCAGGTACGCAGGAGATATTATAATGCACAAGTGTGCGCGCAGACACAGGTGCACTCCCTCTTCCCTCACTCTCATAGTCCGATGGGACGGCAATCCGACACGACCGGAGAGAGATCAGGCACAGGACCAACGGCTTATCGTGCTTTCCGAGGCACGGGAGTATCACACCACCAACTTCCAAACTCCGGGCTGTTACTAAGAAATTCCTAATGGAAAAACTCAATAACACTTTGCCCGACTCGGCAATCGAACCCAGGACGCCACGCTCAGCAGTCGCGCTTGCAACCACGAGACCAACGGGGCAGTCCTAAGTCGGCTAAGTAATACCAGCCGCATGAGTCGATCATCTTGCCGAGATCAGTCCGAGGACGAGTGACCATCCATTACAACATTTCCCATCTTCAAGGCGTTCATGGTGCGCGTGCCGAATTGCTATCTGCCCGTCGTCATAGAAGAAGGCTTCTGGCTACAGGACGTGGTGTTCCGTCGGTTCCGCGGGCAAATACCACAGAACTGCACAAGAGTTAGCTAGTGAAGTATTGTTTTATAATAATAATATGTCTCTTTACGTTAAGGTATTTAATTATTTATGTATGGGCCTGCGTCGCCTGAAATAAATAAATAAATTACGATACATACCAAGACCCCTCTGTGTCTCACGAATCACGTTAAGCTGTTGGTCCCGGCTGTCAATTTATTATTTTGATGGAAATTTGTAATAGGCTTGTCAACTGAAAAAAATCTAATTAGTCCGTCAGTTAGATTATTATCAAAAAATATTTGGCCCGTATTTTTTCTTTTGTTACGTAAACCAAAATTGACGATGATACGACGCTTTTAAAATTCTCAATACGTCACACCTTGGTATAATTTTTAGTGCGTTCTGACGTCACGAGCCCCCACTCCCGAGTTTTGATGCGTTTTATCTTTGTCAATTATTCATTGATTTACAAAAACAAAAAATACGTGTCTATTATTTTCCAATACTCTAACTGACGGACTAAATAGAATTTCAATTTATTGATGACTAGCTTTTGCCAGCGACTTCGTCCGCGTGGAATAATGACTTCCGGAAATTGATGCACTAACTCTCATAGAGTTTAACCGATGTGCTCTTTCTTCTGCCGATTCTTGAGAACGCGTATTTCTCATTCAACGCGTTTTTCAAGACAATAGCGGGCGGACGCCGGCGTCCGCTTGGGGCTTGAATAACTAAAAATATGTAACTACGTCTAATATATAAAATAATATATAATAAAACCTACTTCACTTAAAACTAAATACCTATAACTACTATAATTAATAATACCTATACCTACAATTAATAAAAGTACCTACGCTTTTACCTACTTAATATTAAAAAAAACTGAACATAAATTAACCAAAACTTACCTACTACTAACTAACTACTACTAACCTATTACTACTTCACCTAAAAAGAAATCCTGTTTTCCCAACATTTCCCTTCACTGCTCTGCTCCTATTGATCGTAGCGTGATGAAAAGTATACTATAACCTGCCCAGGAGTATGAAGAACAATTGTACCAAGTTTCGTTGAAATCCGTCGAGTGGTTTTTGTTTCTATAACGAACATACAGACAGACAGACAGACGGACAAAAATTTTACTGATTGCATTTTTGGCGTCAGTAACGATCACTAATCACCCGCTGATAGTTATTTTGGAAATATATTTCATGTACAGAATTGACCTCTCTACAGATTTATTTTAAGTATAGATAGAAGCTAGCCTATTCATTGCTTTATTTGTTTAAACAATTCGTCGAATATAACGCAATGGCTATCGTTGAATTGTCAAAACGAATGACATTGAGATCGCGCGTGTTGTCACGTAACAACTACGCAACTAGCACCTCAGCTAAGTTTCGTTTCTCAGAATAAGGCCAGTGTTATTTGGTTTTCCCAATTTGTGGCGCGGATTTTTTTCTATTGTAGCCCGGAGTCTACATTCCAACTGTCAAATTTCCCCAATCAACTTTGAACCTTATGCTTTAGCGATAAAGCTGAAAATCTAGCATAATCAGCCTATAATGTTCCCACTGCTCGGGACACAGACCTCCTCTCTGAGAGGGAGTGGGCTGTAATCCACCACGCGGGCCCAGTGCGGGTTGGTAGATGTCACATGTCTTTGAATTGTTGTTTCTAGGATATGCCGGTTTCCTCACGATGTTTTCCTTCACCGTTTTGAGAGCAGTGGTGATGAAATAATTTACTCTAAGTAAATGCGCCTGTCTGGGTTTAAACCTACGACCTACAACTCTTTATTCGCGACTATTTCCACTGGGCCACCCTGCTCCCACCTCTAATTACCTCTTCGGTAAGTACACGCGTGTGTTCTTATGGTGTGCACCGGGCCCAAAGCCATTTGCCCTGGTTCACAGTCAGTTATTATTATTGACCCATCCGACGACCGTATCACCTCGCAGGATCATCATCTGCCTAGCCTTTTCCCAACTATGTTGGGGTCGGCTTCCAGTCTAACCGGATGCAGCTGAATACCAGTATTTTACATGGAGCGACTGCCTATCTGACCTCCACAACCCAGTTACTGGGTAATATGATACTCCTTGGTAAGACTGGTTGTCAGACTTTCGGGCTTCTGACTACCCGTAACGACTGTCAAAGATCCACGAAGATCCAGCCGGGACCAACGGCTCAACGTACTTTCCGAGGCACGGAGGGGTCACGGAATGTAAAGATGGTCACCCATCCACAGACCAACCGCGGCAAGCGTAGATTAACCTGATCGATCGGCCTGTGCGGCTGTTATTATTTAGCCACGAGCCCCTCACCGCACCGTATCACCTCGCAGATCGATCTGATATTCTGAAGTAATTGGTACATGAGTCACACAGCACCCAGTCATCTGCTACGTGATATAACGGTGACTCAGGACGTGATGGCGTGGACAGAGATCTAAGTTAATTAGACTGGCCATTTTGTACTAGACTGGTCTTTTTTTGAGTCATTTCGTGGGATAAAAAGCTGTAAGTAGCCCATTTGGAATGCTAGTTTCGAATCGTCTTGTTAGTTGATTTTCTTTTGTTTTTATTGTAGATTTTTCTATTTGGTACTGTTCGTCGAATTGTTGAACTCCTTAAGTTCTGAGTTTAGCTGGTCGATTACTAACAAAATGCTTACACTGACTGGACAGGTCCACTCGTGTGGTTCTTTCCTGAAAATACCATTTCAGTCACCAATCTACATGGTCCTCATATGATCTGACAAAGATTATGTCTGGAATTTAAAAGAAACTGTGACCTCTGAGTTTGTTTCACGCCGACCTCATCTAGTTTTTTTTAAATATAATTGACGTGTAAAAAAAAAACACTTACACGTCGAAATGGTAAATGTTAATTGATTTTATTTCTGTAGTACAAACGCACTAAAAAAAATACGTCCGCAGCGTGCTAAAACGTATAGAATCATTTAAAATTTACCATTTTTCAAAGCCAATCTTTTTTCCCAGTGGTGCAAAACGATTTTCGATCGGTGTCGCAATAAAACTGCAATGCTACCTAATGTCGAGACCACGTAATTGTCCGAAGTGAGTCAATTCCGTGACTCGAAGCCATTGCCACAGTCTGCAGTGCTGACTCATCCAGTTGCACCTTTGTTCTGATCGGAGGCTTGATGCAGGATTTGAAAATGCTAATAATTATATGTGTACAGGGCAGTTATATCACATAGCCGTTAACTACGCATTCTTTACATCAAATTAAATAACATTGCTGTGGAATTTTATTTTTAAGCGACCTCAAAAAAGGGGGAGGTTCTCAATTTGACTATGCTTTTTTTTTGTATGTTTGTAACGCGATTATATCTCTGGAAATTGTATTTTTTTTTTAAGGGGTGGTCTCATATACTTACTTAAATGTTTTTAACTATGCTTGGGTAGTTTATGAGCTAGCTTCAATAATACGTATTTTTGCCAGTTAATTTATATTGATGATGTTATTTTAACTTCCTGACACTGATATTTACATAGCAAGTAGTGTTATGCGAATTTGTGTGTGTGTTTTCGTCGATTGCAGGCGTAATTGCTATAATATCATTTCTGTATAGCTGTGAAATCATTTTTTCGAAGACGATGGTGTCGTAAGTACATAAATATGGAACCAAACTATTAGTAGTAGCTGTGTGTTTTGTGAACTATATAAATAAGAGTATTACAATGACGGACGTGACCTTGAGCGCTCAGATATTGCACAAAAATCGAGCAAACGGCATCTTGAGTCATCTGACGCGAAAGTGCACAGTATAAAGGCCAATAACATTGTTTGACCTGTGTGTCGAACCCTCAGTAGTCGCGCTTACGACCAATAGAGCAACGAGACGGTTTAAGTTTCCTTGTTTCTTTTCTCATATTGGAATGATTTGTATGTATGTTTGTAACGAATTGGCTCAAAAAGTACTGTACCGATTTTAAAAATTCTTTC
Source organism: Globia sparganii (assembly GCA_949316385.1). Lineage (NCBI taxonomy): Eukaryota > Metazoa > Arthropoda > Insecta > Lepidoptera > Noctuidae > Globia > Globia sparganii. Next base: position 10,238,027 of record OX438680.1, read on the forward strand.
ACCATTTGGATGCTACATTATCACTGACTAGCTGCGCCCAGCGGTTTCACCCGCGTAAGTTTCGATCCCGTGGGAATATCGGGATAAAAAGTATCCTATGTGTTAATCCTGGTTATAAACTATATGTGCGCCAAGCCTCATCCAAATTCGTTCAGTAGTTTTTGCGTGAAAGAGTAACAAACATCCATCCATCCTCACAAACTTTCGCATTTATAATAATAGTAGGATTAATATAGGCTTTTTTTTTTCTTTTTTTTTTCCACCCGTGCGAAGCCGGGACGGGCCGCTAGTAGTATATAAAACTCCGCAGAGCAATAAAACCTCATCGGTTGTGAATTTTATCGATAACGCTTAATATACAACGTAATTAGCTGTATGTGATTCATCTGTTGAATCATTAGGCCAGCTTCCTCCGTGATGAGGGTGACACATAATTATAGTAATCTGGTAGGTATAATAATTCTCCATTTGTACGATATTAAATGGTTTGGTCATGTTGAAAGACGACTTACAAAAAGTATAACTAATTTATGCGATCACAATGTTATAATGGGTTGAAATGAAATGTCACTATTAGATGTCCAAAATTGGATCAGGATTGATTATTTTAAGCGTTTGCTTTTGCCTTTAAACTATATGAGAACAGCCAGGCCCCTCTTTTCCAATGGGCACTCTGGGCAAGTGCCCAGGGCCCCGCGATCTTCGGGGGCCCCGGGCTGCTCTCTTAGAACATTATTTGCAGCTGCGGTTCCATTCTACGTATTATTAGTAGGTACCAGATTTAATTACAAAATGAGTGATTTGCAGTGCGATTTACAATAGGAATTTCTATAGAAAACTTATTTTTCTCATAATCGTCTTTAAATCAGTGTCCATTCAAAATGTATAATATATTTGTGAACCTAGAAATTTTGTAAGTAGTCTAATCGGAATAAATACACAGGACATTAAGAATATGTTATATTTACTAATTATTTTGGAATCTTAGCTCGTCACTGATACTGGCTCTGTCGGACACGAAGCCAGGTGAGACAGCGTGCTTTTTCGCCATGACCACCAGTGAGTTCGAGCTCGCGACTAGTTTACTCTTAAGCGAGACGCCAAGCCTCCTTGCCGGACTGCCGCCGTGGGATCTGGAGGCGATAGTCCTCGCGCGCCTGTACGAGTGGCGCGCGGAGGCACTACGCCTGGGGGAAACTCCGCTTCCGCGGCAAATCGCGGCGGAGCGGACCGACCTCCGGCGCGATCTCATGGCGGCATGGTAAGAGCGACTGTCGCAACCCAGCGCAGGGCACGCCGCGATAGCGGCGGTAAGACCCCTCTTTGAGGAGTGGCTAGAGAGGCGCCACGGCGCCCTCACCTACCGCCTGACGCAGGTCCTCACCGGACACGGGTGTTTCGGGAGGTTCCTGCACATCATCGGGCGGGAGGAAACGCCCGGGTGTCACCACTGCGAGGGTCGCCCGGAGGACACGGTGGAGCATACGGTGGCGGTATACCCCAATTGGGCGGAGCACCGCCGTGTTCTCGCAGAGGCGATCGGCAGCGGCGGCGACCTCTCGCGCCCGGCCCTGGTTCAAGCCATGGTCCGGGGCGAGAGGGAGTGGTAGGCAGTCCTCCTTCTGCGAAGCAGTCATGCTAGCGAAGGAGGTGGCGGGACGGCTGAGGGAGAGGGCCTCACGTCCCAGCCGCCGCGGGAGACGCCCCGGGCGTCGGGAGCCGCGAGACGACTCCCGGCCACCGTAGGCGCGGGCCTGCGGGCGGAGAGTAATGGGTAACTCTCCGTCCGATCAGGACCAGGCCCGTGCCGGACGGCGCGTACGTGTTCCACGCGCGCCTCAAAGAGATGTCAGCATTAGGAAGGGGCCCGAAAGGGCCGAAGCCTGCCGGGGCAGCGGGATTGTCCGAAAGGGTTACCGCTACCCCGGAACACAAAGGGCTAAGGAAGGAACACGGGTGGGTTTTAGTCAGTAAGAGTCTGACACTCCCTTCTGCTCCACCCAGAGCGGGAGGGGTCATTGGATGATTTCCCATCCACAAAAAAAAAAAAAAAAAGGGCCTATACTACCACAAATGGCTTAGCATATGATCCTCAGTTATTTCTAAAATGTTGCAGCATTAATTTTGAAATAAATATATAGTAAAGTTAAGGATTAATTTTAGGTCATATGTTTGACGAAAACACGATTCCATAAAATTTTCTCGATAGAAAAAAATTCTATAGTTACCTCCAAACCGAACAATAAACCGCTGGTATTAAAAAATTACTTCAAATTAGATCATGAAACTTTGTATACTAACTGAACTAACTATAAAGCAGGTCTTATGTTTTTTAATTACCATTATTTTCACCGTAATAAGCAAATACCTAAACTATTGGCGCTGCCTGCCGCATAGCACCGCACTGTCTCGCTCTCACTCAGTCCGCGAGCAGTATCGTGCGAGCGAGATAAAAAATGAATTTTAGCTGAGGCAGCTCCTAAGTTCTGAGTTGAGCTGCACGATTATTGACAAATGCGTGCACTTCTCCCAAAAGGTTCTCCCAAACCTGTGTGGTTCTCTCCTCAAAAGACAACTTCAGACAATCCACATGGTCCTTAATACGTTCTGACCAAGATTATGTCTGGACTTTAAAAGAGACTGTGACCTCTGCGTCCGTTTCGGCCTTCTCAGAGTAGTCTGATAGGAAACGCCGCGCCGTCCTCGTCTAGTTTTTAAAATATGATTGACGTTTAAAAGTGGTTGTATAAACCTTCTTACAGAAATAAAATCATTTATCATTTACATACAAAAGTATACCCACTTAAGTACCCTTTTTAATGTACGCAAATCTTATGATTTATTGTTGTCCCTTTGATCGACCGATAACAATGATTTCAGCCTCTCTGAAGCCTTGGCCTTTTCGATTTTATAAAAATACCATTTTCTCTTTCTTATAAAACTTGGAACCTCTCGAAAAAGGCCTGATATTCTTGACTTCGAACCGATATCCTTTCATACATCATCGCCTTTTATTCGGGAACGAATAAGCGACGTCATATTCCATCTGCGACGGATGTGACGTATGAACGTGATACGATCTGAAAACATAAAAAATATCTAGGTTGAAATATGGAAGATATTATTTATTGCTACTATGGGTTACATCTTACCCCTTTTGGGTTAAGGGGGAAGTGCTAGGTTACCCGCGAAATTCAAATCATATGTTTTTTACAGATCAGTGTCGTATTTTGTATTGAATAAAAATATTATTCGCGACCGTAACAAATATGAATGTACATACATAATTATAATAATTAGAATCAGCAATTCAAATCTTAAATTGATGCACTAGAGTTGTTAATTATTTTTATTAATAGAATTCTATAAATAAACTAGCAGACTCCACAAACGTTGTTTTACAAAAAAAAAAAATAGGGGTATGTAAAATAGATGTTGGCCGATTCTCAGACCTACCCGATATGCACACAAAATTTCATACAAATCGGTCCAGCCGTTTCGGAGGAGTTTGGTAACAAACATCGCGACACCAGAATTGTATTATATTAGATACTAGCGGCCCGTCCCGGCTTCGCACGGGTAGAAAAAAAAAAACAAAAAAAAGCCTGTACTAATCAGTGATAACATTGAAATGGAGAAAGAATTTTTAAAAGCGGTCCAGTACTTTTTGAGCCAATTTGTTACAAACATACTTACAAATCTTCCCTCTTTATAATATTTATTTATTTATTTAAACTTTTCGCACAAAAAGGTACAAAGGCGGACTTAATGCCTTAGATGGCAGGTGCTTCAGTTGGTGTTCAATATTAGTATAGATTTGTTACGGCCGCGAATCATATTTAGATCAACATACAACCATATCGGCATGCAAATTGAAAAAAAACTTAAGAAAATTGGAATTTCACTGACGCTTTCGCCTTAAGGTGTCAAGATCTTTTTTTTATTGATTTGATATCAATATGTTTTCTGGGTTACGACTGTATACGGCCAAAGTAATCTCGAGAATTCTTTTCTACCATTTTTAACCTACTTTAAAGAAGAAGGAGGTTGTCAATTAGACTTGTATTTTTTTTTTTTGTAACAGATCAGAATATACTTTTTGTTTTCTTTTTAGCCGTCGTATTAATGTGCACATTTTTATGTTGTCTGTCACCGTCTATACCATTGATTCCCAAAGTGGTCGATATCGGTTTCCTAGGGGTCGACATAAACGAAAACTGATTTTGGGGATCGACGGGGTTGATCTTAAAAGTAGGTAATTTGGCTGAGGTAACAGTTCATTTTGGAAAAGGGGTCACTTGTCCAAAATAGTTTGGGCATCCCTGGTCTATACCAAATTGAAAACGATACGGTTTTCCGTCATTTTTGCTAATTAGAGTTTGTTTATTCGTTTACGTTATAAATCCGCCATTTTCTTGTACAGACGCCAGCACATCAAGCTACCCGAAACTGTCAAATTTTCCCAATAAAATAATAAAAAAAAATTAACCTTTTACCTTATGCTTTAGCGATAAAGTTGAAAATCTGTTAGAGAAATTTGAAAGATTGTAATAGCTTGATTAGCTGGCGTCTGTAGCCCTTTATGACCATTACCAGTAGTTGATGTTCTAAGCGTTTTTCCGGTGCATCTTGGGCAGAAAAAAATTGCTTCAATAAGCCTCTTTTTAGCCTCATTAAGTCAAACATTCTTCCATCTATTAGTTTTAACTCCCGTTTTAGTTAGTGGACTGTGCATGAACAAGTGGCGCCCTCTGTAATGACGGCGAGACTGCACGTCGTTTACCGTCTCCATTGTAATTTACAAGGGTATTTTCGGCCCATCGTTCCTATTTTCGTCTTTATTCGCTTTTAGCTATAAGACCGCCCACTGTAAAATTTCTACATTTATATTCTGTGATATTTATAGTGTACATAATAAAGAATATTCTTTTTTTTATCTATTTTCAAAAGTTTTCAAACATTGTTGAATTGTCAAATTAAAAGGATTGTGATTGTAATGCAATTGTTACACTGCTGATTGAGATTTATTCGTAAGAATAAAATACAAAGGCCAACAATAAGATCTATAATATTAGTCTTAGCAGTAGGCGAAATTAAAAATGATTAAGGTCATATTTTGTTTTATTGTGATCAAAAACCTGTCAGCGAAACCTACACCCACTGCCTTATTTCTTATGAATTGAAAACGTTAATGATAACGAGATAGCGGACAATAATGGAAGATGAATCCATTTTGCGGTGACCCCACTAACCCCAAGTCACATCGGATTAATGGTAAGTAGAAGAAAACAATGGAAACAAACGCGAATACATTAAAGTTTCCAGAAAATGTAGCCTCTCTGCCTTTCACAGGCAATAACTCTACAATTTCCATTTGTTTTGCCTTTAAAAAGTTCTCGAAGCATCCACGCTAATTTTAGGATGAAAAGTAAAACAAAAATACTTGTTTTTAGTCGCCTTGTCTTACTGAGAAAGAAACTTGATCTCGCTGAGAGAATACTTAATGTTTTTGGGTCACTCAGTTTTTCGCCGGTCCACAGGCTTAATTTGGGTTCAAACAGTTAGGAAAGATAATTGATAAAACGAAAGAGTTTGGGTAGCCAGCGAAATTAAAATTTTCGTAAGTTTTTTGCAATTTGCAGGTCAGTATCAAGGTTTTAGTATCCTTTGGAGAAAGCCTTCATCCAAACTGGGGTTCTTCCAGAACAAATTGAAAAAAAAAACAAGATTACTTGGATTAATTCATCTCTTAACCCATTAGAACAAAAGTACTTACTATCATTATCAGCTGCTTAGCCTTTTCCCAACTATCTTGGAGTCGGCTTCCAGTCTAACCAGATGCAGCTGAATACCAGTATTTTACATGGAGCGATTGCCTATCTGATTTCCACAACCCAGTTACTTGGTAAGACTGGTTGTCAAATTTTCGGGCTTCTGACGACCCGTAACGACTGTCAAAGATCTACGAATGACAGCCGGGACCAACGGCTTCATGTGCTTTCCGAAATTAGAACGTACTAGAAACTAGAAACAAGAAATTCGTGTATAAGGCTAAATATAAAAGGGTTTTTATTTACTTATCAGTTTGTAAGTATGTTAATTAAAATATCATTAGCGACGGTTATAAAAAATAAATTTCGCGGGCTCCCTCAGCTTATTCCTCGTAAGCAAATTGACACTTTACGACAACTTGCCGTGTTTTACAGCATTTTCATTCTCAAAGAATGACAGTTGTGATTTGAATATTTCAAATCTGACTACATGGTAGTTCCGTAGATTAGCGCGTTCAAACAAACGAACAAACTCTTCAGCTTCAGCAGTTCTTTAGTATAGATGTTTTCTCGCCCATCGCAGTCCACTGCTAGGCCATCCAACAAACTCCATTCTTGTTCACAATGAACGTTCTCCTCAAAGGATTTAATCTTATTTCCTTATGAGGGTATGTTAGTCAACACGACTAAATGCTCGTCCAAAGTTTTGAGGACATATTGGACCGTTTAGCTATGTAAATTGAACTTTAAACAAGATGTAGGTGAGGCAGAATATCCACTTGATATGAGACGCGGAATTCACGCGCATAGATTTAACAAGCCCAAAATTAATAAAACCGCTCTTAAGTATCGTATTATCCAGTAACAGCGTTGTGCAGGGCAGATAGCTCACTCTATGTAAAATACTAGTATAGAAGTATGAGAAGGGCTTCACACTCTGTGTAAAGCTCGGTAATCTTCTATAGAAGAGGGAGGATATTTCGCCCAGACGGTTGAAATCTCTGGCGGGCCACTGCACAATGATTCATATCGGGCCGTTATAAATATGCTAGTCGTACGGTAAACACTGCTTGCGAGATGCAGGATTTTGCGTGACGTCAGTGCGATGCGTAGTTCGCATGTGTCTATTTAGATGCCGCTACACTGATATTCAACTGCAGGTCGATTAGACTGAAAGCATAGCCCGATATAGTTGGGAAAAGGCTAGGCAGATCTAGATATTATGGCAAACTTACAGCACACAATGTTAAGTGGTCATCTCCGCCTATTATCATTTGCAATACCAGAGGCATCTCAGATGCGTTCCCATCCCAGGGACAAACCTGAAATGTGTCATGTGCCTGTAACTATACGGCAGATATAAGGTTGTAGTACGGACAAGCTCCCTCTATAAAGAGCTCTACTAGCTTCCAGCTTTCACGCTGTGGCTCCGTCTCGCATAGGGTCACAGCATTATGCTGTGCGATGACCGTTTTACCTGAAAATGACGCATATTTTTTCCAACTCCTTTTTAATTGTCTTCTTTCTTTGCGCCTTGTTTACCGTAAATAAACGGATTTTGTTTCTTTCTTCATACTATCTTGGCGAGTTAATCTTCTGCCCTTGCTTGTCCAGTAATCAACATACTGCTAATGCAATCGCAGATGGGAAACTCAATTTGTTACAGTGACAATCACAACACAGTCAGCGCATAACATAATTGTACCGCATACTAAATAATAGTGTCGTACGATGTTAATGATTAACTAGTTGTATTGCGATTACATTTTTCTCTCGTATCATCATCATTATTCAGACGGAAGACGTCATCGTCATCGCAGCCAGACTTCACCCACTGCCGACCATAGGCCTCTTTTTCTTGTGGCAATCCCCACGCTCCTGTGCCAGCCTCATCCAGGTTCTAGCCGTGATGGTAACAAAGTCATCCGGTCTCGCCGCCGGACAACTGACACTTCGCCTCCTTTTCGACCTACTGGTGAACATGGGTCTCCCCAAAGCATGGCCTATCGACTGGTCCTGTGCTTCTCACATCCAGCGGATTCCCACGACCTTCACCAAGTCATTGGTCCATCTTGTGAGGGTCATAACCACGCTGCGTCTTCCAGTTTATGGTCCCACTCCAGGACTTTAAATCTCTTTCGACAATTCATTCTGCAAACCTGAAGTGTCTCCGCGTCCATTACCACTAAAATTAGACAATTCTTCGGGCTATGCCGAATACCTTGGTTCTCCTGTGAAACTCATTTCAGCAATTACAACCTTTAGAAGGAGACACACATGTATGAGTGACAGAAAAGACGCTCTACAAAGCCAAACTTTTTCTAAAACTCGATGTGCCAAATTAACGACCACGTACTACAAAAAACAAAACAAAATCATAGGTCATTTATTCTAACTAGGCTGAGAATCAGCACTTTTTGAACGTCAAAATTACAGAAAACAGTCCCCCAAAACGCCCGCCCTTCACCACTTCCTAGTGCTTTCGCTGGGGACAAGAAGTGGCGCAACAAACTCCTCAGCAGCACAGTTGCACAAGCAATAAATAAAATCAGCTAGCAGTTCAACTGTAGCAGTTCTTATCGTTCGACTTGAGCGTGACAAACGGATAAATTGGCACAATTTGCGGTAGCGATAACCTTGCTAGTAGAATTTTCATCAGCGCCATTGTTGCGAGTTAGTGATGTGATTTTGTATCGATAGTTTTTATTTAGTGCCCTAATTGATAAGACGCTGATTTAAACATGTCGATGGCTATAAGAGTCCATCCATCGTTTTTTGGTCTTACCCTAAGACCAAAAAAACGATGGATGGACTGTGAAAATGATGATATTGTTAGAAAGGGCGTGATTACTAATACTTACTTACTTATAATAGAGTAGATTGGAAGCAAAAGACGTTGCGCCGACCCTAAATAATTGATCAAGAGAATTAGATGAATAAGCTATTTGACAACCTACCTCAATTTACTTAATTAAATAGGACATAACATACGTCAGCTTGAAGCAGTGGTGTTATAAAGTATTTATAAAAAACACCAGTTATTTTCCTAAACCTTACGTAAACTCAAGAGCACTCGTCAATAGCATCGTTCTAGTAGTCATCGTTACAGTGAATTGCCGAATTATTCGAATTATGCGAAACTCTGTGCCACTATTGTTAGACGGAGCGAATCGATTTTATGTCTGACTGAGAATGATATTTAAAACGCAGAAGATGATGGCTGAGATTTGTTGTTTATTTTGTTTTAGTATTTGGAGACGATAATTAGGGCTAGGTAAAAAGGAATACTTAATAAATTTTGTTAATATTACTTCAGTATTTCTATACTATAATAATTAATAAACAATTAGTGTCCCATTTCGGGGCAACATTGCGTGTTGACGATTTATTTACTCACATGTAAGCAGACAATATGAAAGGAATAGAAAAATACGTATCGATCTTCAAATTATGGTTTGAAATCTCTGACTTTCATCAACACGAAATAATTTTTATGCGGAAATCATATTGTGTCTCAGGTAGTTCTAATATCCGGCCTTACCAAGATTTGATACGGTCTTTAAAAAAAAAAAAAAATTGTCTTCATTCCGGCCAGATGAAGGGTTAATAATATGGTTATGAACGTCGATATGACTCCCAAAAACATCGATAGTTTTCCTCCACATCGACTCTTCCCATCCCTAAACAATTCTGCGCACAACGTTAACTTGATTCTCACAATTCCGAACTCTCGAACTAGTTCATACTTTCTCGGTAAGTTCCATAATTAATAATATAACGCTTTATTAAGTGAGCCAGAAGTTTTACACTGTTTTGTGTTATTACATTCTCTTCAACGTTGGGGGCTTGGCAGAGTTCCAGGGTTGCAACAAGTGGCGGAAAGATAGACACGAAAAGTTTTTATTAGGTACAATTTAAGCCATTTCTGCGGGGTAACTGCGTAACACACTATCAGTAGCAATGGCTTTCATTGCTTTGTTTACGATGTTGAGCAGACACATTTTTCGAACACAAGAAGCGAGGGATTACCAATATCCTTCAAAATCATTCAGATGGTGTTTGAATTAGGGTTCTGATAGCAGCTTGAGAATTCCGGAACCGATTTGAATGGCGTGCAATTGGAGAGGCTTATTTTTTTGAGGATGGGAAAACATCAAATTAATGACCCCTCCCGCTCTGGGTGGAGCGGAAGGGAGTGTCAGACTCTTACTAACTAAAACCCACCCGTGTTCCTTCCTTAGCCCTTTATGTTCCGGGGTAGCGGTAACCCTTTCGGACAATCCCGCTGCCCCGGCGGACAATCCCGTTGCCCCGGAATTGGAGAGTCCTCCTGTCCAGCGATGGATTGCCGTAGGCTGATGTTGATGAAGCCATATTCCAAATATTGGTAATACTGTCTAACAGTTAGTAGCAGAGCCCTTTGTGAATCAGCTCGTCCGGGAAGTACTACCACCGTCCACCATACATTTATGTCCGTCGCCAAGCAGCATTGCTAAACTGCCTTCGAGATTTATTTGCCAAAAATGTAAACAAATACGAATTAATGGAAAAACAACTTTAATTCTTACACCATAAAGTTCAGTTTACGCTACAACTCCAAACATTTTTATAAAATTTTCAATAGTGCTAAGTCACTCTGAAATTAACTTAATTGTCATTGACATAAGAGTTAATATTTATTTAACTTGTAATAGGGTAGGGGTGTGTAGCACTGCGCATTTTTACTATATGTTCCAGTTTGAAGGGTATGTGTGCCGGTGTAGTTACAGACACATGACACATTTCAACTTTGTCTCTGTGATGGCAACACAACTGCGATGTCTCTGGTATTGCAGATATCCACAGGCGACGGTGAGCACTTACCATCAGATGGACCCTCAGCTTGTTTGCTATAAAAAAAAACTCAAGTGAAACTGTAATACTTTCAATTGTGGGTAGTTTCACAGTCAGTGGGCTTGTTGAGTGGTGTCGACGACCATTTGCCACTGTTGCGACTGCACGTGGTGGTCAACTCACCGTGAAAACACGTCACGCTTCTGGTTTGGGGGACCGACTGAGATGTATTGTTTCGTCGTGCATTTATAGTTCAGGGGGCTCATCGTGGGCAGCGGGATTGTCCGAAAGGGTTACCGCTACCCCGGAACATAAAGGGCTAAGGAAGGAACACGGATGGGTTTTAGTCAGGAAAAGTCTGACACTTCCTCCTGCTCCACCCTGAGCGGGAGGGGTCATTTGATGATTTCCCATCCACAAAAAAAAGGGGCTCATAGTATAGTTCTATAGCAGGTATTCGACGAAAAGTGAAGTGTCACGCGATGTTTTAACATGTGCGGTGCAACTGTTAACTGTCACATTGACCTGTCCTGCTAAATGGTGTCTCACTCCTGAGGGTCGGTTCTCGGTAATTTTAAGAACATTCTCAGTCTGATCTCAGTCTCAATCTGTCAAAAATACCTCCAATTTCCCTACATTTATGACAAGTTTTTGACATTGGTTGTCGCTGTGATGAGATTGCGACTAGATTTTAAACGTTTTTAATTGCGGGAATTGGCCTTCTGGTGTCTCCCACTGATGGTCCTGAAGCCTCGCTTTTACAGATGCATCACAGGATCTCATGGCCAGGGTCATCGTACGCTTACAGCGTGCGCTCATCAAGATGCTTACGTTCAGCCTGTAATGGGATGGTGGGTTCGTACTATGAGAGTGAGGGAAGAGGGAGCGCACCTGTGTCTGCGCACACACTTGTGCACTATAATATCTCCTGCGTATCTGCCTAATCTCCGTTGAGATTGGCCACCATGGCCGAAATCGGTCGGGGAGGCTATTATTAATGGGACAGGCCTCTTCTCTTTGAGAGAGAATGGGCCGTAATCCACCACGCGGGCCCAGTGCGGCCTGGTAGATGTCACATGCCTTCGAATTTTTGGCTTTGGTTCGCGAGGAAACCGGTCTGTTGGTTTCCTCGCGATGTTTTCCTTCAGTATCAAGATGCTTGCTGTGTAAATGTACTGTACTGCAGTGCGATTCTGTAACCATCTCACCGTGAAAACTTAGGTGAAGTGAGCGTGGAGTGAGCTGTCAGTGTCATTCTGATGCTAGGGATTGTTGATACTCTTGACAGCTCACTCTAAGCTCACTTCACCTAACTTTTCACGGTGAGATTTTTACAGAATCGATCGGCTGATGTGTTCTCCATGAAAAATAACTGCAGCTTGAACATCATCCAGGTTATAGTTTACGCTGACGCCAGTCTAACCGGATACATATGAATACTAGTATTTTATATGCAGTGGCTGCTTATATGACCTACACGTGCAGGGATCCATAATAAACGAAATAAGCCAAATCCGTCGAAAACCTTGTGATATAAGTATACCTAGTGTGTTTATTACCAGCACCATAATTTGTGTTACACATTTTCAAGAATATTGCTAATCCATTGCTTCATATGTCTGAAAAATGTGTGTACTCAACATCGTAAAAAACGCAATTAAGCTGTTGAACTGTTAACACGAAAGCCATTGCTACTGTTAACCCCGCTGAAGTGGGTAGTTGCCTTGTGAATTAATAAATGCAAATTTTTTTCACAAAATGTCGCTGGAATCACGTTTATGCTCATACACAAGCATGGCAGAGACAAGGCATTCCATTTCCTGGAGTGCTCGGCATGTTATGAAGAATAAATTCGGCGGCGGTAGCGGGCACGCGTGACAGCTCGTTGGTAGCTGCTATCTGGAGCGCGTCGACATGCCACAGACAGATGGGCAGGGCTGGCACGCGAAGTTCCTTTATGTTATTGGATGGCTAAATAATAACATCCTCACGGGTCGATCAAAGGGGTTTGACGCATTTGGTGCACATCTCAACTTGTACACTCCTTCTCCTTTTGCGAAGTGCACCAATTTAGAAGTGCACCAGTTGCGAAGTCTACCATATCGTCGCCTTAGAGTGTAAACCTACCAAATCCATTTTTTGACTTTATGACGTATGGTAATGGTATGAATAACGTCATAAAATCAAAAAATGGATTTGGCAGGTTTACACTCCAAACCGACGATATGAGAAGTGCACCAGTTGCTAAGTTCACCATTTGAGCATGGTGTACAAGTTGAGATGTGTATCAAATGCGTCGAACCCGATCAAAGGTTAAGGTTACGCTTGCCGAGGTCGGTCTGTACATGGGTGACATGACAATCCTTTACATACCAAGACCCGTCCTGTCCGTGGAAAGCACGTTAAGCCGTTGGTTCCGGATAACGTTAGTAGATCTTAGACAATCATAATGGGAATTCAGGAGTCTAAATTCTGACTAACAGTCTTACAAAGTATCATGTTGGTTGACAAGATTGTGGAGGTCAGATAACTGGCGACGGCACGGTTGGCGCAGTGAATAAACGATTGACTGCTGCGCTGCGGGTCGCGGGTTCGATTCCCGAACGGAACAAATATTTGTATGACCTACAAGTAGTTGTTCCGGGTCTGGCTGTTTGTGTACGTGAGTTTAAATCTTTGTAAACGCACCCACGATACAGGAGTAATTTCTAGTGTGGGGCAACGTTAAAAAAAAAAAACAACAACTTTGAAAAGAGCTGTACCTATGCGACAAGACTCAGACTTAGTCTAGTACAAATCATACTTTATATATTCCGTGTAAACAAAAGAGATGCATATATTAGGTCGCTGATTGTTCACACTACCGTGCCGACGAGGTCTAGTTCCACTGGTTTGTCGCTAATTACGAAAGATAATACTTGCTCAGCGATGGTCGCTTGGCGGTCAGAGCTCATGCCGAGATACCTACCAGCGGTTATTTGTACCCAGTGCCGGATTAAGCCAGTTTGGGGCCTGTAGCAAATTTTACCTAGGGACCCCTTATGGTAGAACTTAGTTTGTTTAATGTTTTAAAGTTTACAAGATAAAACAGAACTTTTTCACAATAGTTTTAGTTGTGTAGTGATTTTTCACTAGTCAAATCAATGTTTCCTAACAAATACGTTCTTTTTCGTTCCATAACAGTTGAAGTACTTGAGCCAAATTACATTCTTCAAACAATGCTCAGTATAGTAAGTGTTTTTGTTACCTTTTTGTAGCCTACATGATTCATTTTTCGCATATTATCGTGTGATTTAACAGTGATTGCAAGTTCCGAGAGACCAGTGGTATGCATGAGCGAGCGAAGCCATCTCGAAAATTTTTAGCATCCCATCTCGGAGAGCTTAGGTTTCTTTTGATTATTATTTCCTAATATTACAATGAATCGAATGATGGTATAAGGTACAATGGCTTGTTTTTTGTACGTCCTAGCGCGGGGCCCCCACAGCGCGGGGCCTGTAGCATTTGCTACACCTTCTAAGTGGCTAATCCGGCACTGTTTCTACCTAGGTTAAAAAAGATCGCGACTTCGCGAGTAGCCGCCCGTCGCACTCGGACACTCGCTAATAGCCCACTCGGACATTCGCTGATAGCCCACTCGGACATTCGCTGATAGCCCAGCGATAGCGAGCGTTTTCAGTTGCTAGTTCTACTCGCTCCTCGTTCATCGCCGGCGGTGGGACAACTGCCTTATTCGCAGCAACCCTAGCCTGTTGTAAACCGATTCACTGAGTAAATGAAAGGAACGTCGCGTATCATGTCGCTGATTTAATATAGGACTTGCAGAGGTGCTGGTGACAGTTACGATTACGACATGCAACTTAGAAAACAGTAATGTGTATCTGAGACTCGTAGTATCACGCCCGCATTCCCCAGAAGTGTAGACAGAGGTCTGCCTCGTTGGTCTCATGGTCGCAAGCGCGACTGCTGAGCGTGGGATCCTGGGTTGGAATTCCAGGTCGGACAAAGTGTTATTGAGTTTTCCATTACGAATTTCGTCCGGAGTTTGGAAGTTGGCGGTGTACCCCGTGCCTTGAAATGCACGTAAAGCCGTAGGTTCTGCGTCTGATCTCTCCCCGGTTGTGTCGGATTGCCGTCGCATCGGACTATGAGAGTAAAGGAACAGAGAGTGCTCCTGTGTCTGCGCGCACACTTGTGCACTATAATATCTCCTGCGTACCTGGCTAATCTCCGTTGAGATTGGCCACCGTGGCCGAAATCGGTTTTTACAGTCTCGGAATTTTTACAGGGTGTTCTGTACCCATGAATATAAACAACTCTGAAATCACGAAAAAAATCTGCTGTTTAATACAAAAAAAAAATATAAAGTTTAATACTTATCTACTTTTTTTTCGTTATCAGCTGATTTCTTTTTCGTGATATCAGAGTTGGTCCCATAGTGAAAGTAGTTCATAGTCATAAAAATTTCGAGACTAAAAAAAATCCAGTATTATAACGTCAATAGTAAAAAATGGCACCCAAAATTGCTGTATCAAATTGGATGAAACTGTGAACTGGTAACAACAGTTAACCCATTGTTTAGATTTGAACCGTGAACAGAGCATGCATCTAATCGGTCAGCTATTGACAATCCGTTACAGTTTCAAACAATAGCATATCAACCTATAATGTTCCCACTGCGTAACACAGACCCTCTGTGTAACACAGACTACTCTGTGAGAAGGAGTGGGCCGTAATACACCACGCGGGCCCAGTATGGCTTGGTAGATGTCACATGTCTTCGAATTTTTGGTTCTAAGACATGCCGGTTTCCTCACGATGTTTTCCTTCACCGTTTTGAGAGGTGGTGATGAAATAATTTACACAAAGTGCCTGGCTTCGAATCTACGACCTTCAACTCGTAAACCGCGGCTGTTTTCACTGGGCCACCTTGCTCTCCAGTTAACCTATTAACCTTTCTTTACTAAATATAATAAAGCTGAAGAGTTGGTTTGTTTATTTGAACACGCTAATATCTGAAAATACCAGTCGGTTTTGAAAAAAAAAATTGCCGACGAAGGTTTATAGACTACTAGCGACCAACCCCGGCTTCGCACGGGTGCAATGCTGATACTAAATACACTACATTGTACATATAAACCTTCCTCTTCAATCACTCTATCTATTAAAAAAAACCGCATCAAAATCCGTTGCGTAGTTTTACGGATTTAAGCATACATAGGGATATAGGGACAGAGAAAGCGACTTTGTTTTCTGCCGACTTCACAAAAAGGTAAGGTACTATGTTCGGATGATTGTATGTTTTTTTTATACTATGTAGTGATTTAACATCTCTGTGTAATCCTTAGGGGCAGAGCAAAACAAAAAATAATCAGAAAGAACACCCAGCCAAAACGAAGTTATGCACAGGCGGCGGAGACTTTATAAAAAAATTACCTGATCAAATTGTATAAGCAACAACATGTATTGAGTTTAAACGTAAGCTTTTTAAATTATTGAATGACAAGGCGTATTATTCTGTTAATGAATATGTTAATGACAAATTAAAATAATATTTGTGTAATTTTATATCTGTCTATAATTAAAATGTTGCTTTCATAGGATAATGATATTTATTGCATTTATTATTGTACACGAAATTATAACTAAATAACCTACCTATTTGTCTATCTCCCGCTATTACATGAAATTGTGACATCTACTTATCTATTGACTTTATTTTTATTAATTGACATTCGATTACCTAAGATATTGTATATGCCTTTTGACGGGACATAGCATGGAACAACATTTTTTTGTATAACATTTGTATAAATTGTAACCTATGTTCACAAAATGAATAAATGAATTTGAGTTTGGTGATGCGAAGCGACGCGGTGGGTCGTGGGCCGTGGCTCGTGGGACGTCTGACGAAATCGCGAGCAGAAGCTAGTTTGAACCGGGAACAGAGCATGCATCGAATCGGTCAGCCATTGACGATTAGTTACTCTTTGAAACAATGTTTAATTTCAATGTCAATGGGAAAGGATGCTTAGTGCGTTTGTTTTGTCGGTTTGAGAAGGTCGTGCGCTCGAAGCTGGCTGAGGCATTTTTGTAGTTTCGGAGAAAAAAAATGTTAAATGTTATATTTTTAATTCTTTTTACCATTTGTGGTAGACTAAATTTTATTTTACGTGCATCGTCTTCTATATATATAAAAAGACAAGTCCTGACTGACTGACTGACTGACTGACTGACTGATTGACTGACTCATCAACGCCCAGCCCAAACCCCTGGACCTAGAAAGCTGAAATTTTGCACAGAGGTTCCTTTTATAATGTAGACGAGGAATAAGGAAGGAATTTTCGAAATTCAACCCCTAAGGGAGTTAAATGGGGGATGAAAGTTTGTATGGAAAATCTTATTCCTTGAGTTAATAAACTTGAAACTTGGCACGAATGCTTACGTAAGTAAATTATGAAAATGGTCTTTTTGGTTTTTCTAAACTACCTTCTAAAGGGGGATGAAGGGGTGTCAAAATTTGTATGGAAGAATTTTAATGCACGGTCCGATTAACTCAAAACTCAGTATTTATACTCAATACCAAAAATAAAGAATCACGTGTATCAGGGTTTTTTGAAAATCTACCCCTAACGGGGAGAAAAGGGGTAGTTAGTTTTACAGGGCAAATTTTACTGCCTGGCTTAATTAACTCAAAAATTGGTATAAATAATCTGTGAGTCAAGTAATGAACACATTCCAAACGATTTTTCAAAATTCCACCCCTGTGGGGGTGAAAAGTGGGGATACAGCTTATATGAAAAATCTTATTCCTTGGGTTAATAAACTTGAAACTTGGCACGAATACTTATCTAAGTAAATTATAAAGTTTGGCATTTGTTGTTTTTCTAAACTACCCCCTAACAGGGGATTGGGGGGTGTCAAAATTTGTGTGGAAGAATTTTAACGCGCGGTCCGATTAACTCATAACTCAGTATTTATACTTAATACAAAAAATAAATAATTACGTGTATCAGGGTTTTTCGAAAATCTACCCCTAACGGGGAGAAATGGGGTAGTTAATTTTACAGGGCAAATTTTACTGCCTGGCTTAATTAACTCGAAAATTGTTATAAATAATCTGTGAGTCAAGTAATGAACACATTCCAAACGATTTTTCAAAATTCCACCCCTGTGGGGGTGAAAAGTGGGGATACAGCTTATATGAAAAATCTTATTCATTTGGTTAATATACTTGAAACTTGGCATGAATACTTATCTAAGTAAATTATGAATTTTGGCATTTTTTGCTTTTCTAAACTACCCCCTAAAGGGCGATTAGGGGGTGTCAACATTTGTATGGAAGAATTTTAACGCGCGGTCTCCGATTAAGTCGAAACTCAGTATTTATACTTAAGACCAAAAATAAAGAATAACATGTATCAGGGTTTTGCGAAAATCTACCTCTGACGGGGTGAAAAGGAGTAGTTAATTTTCCATTTTACTGCGTGGCTTGATTAACTCGAAAATTGTTGGACATAATCTTTAAGTCAAGTTATGAACACATCCCAAACATTTTTCAAAATTCCTCCTGTGTGGGGTGAAAAGTGGGGAAAAACTTTATACGAAAAATCTTATTCATTTGGTTAATAAACTTGAAACTTGGAAGGAATATTTGCCTAAGTAAGTAATATGAAATGGGTCTTTCGAAAGTAGACCCCTGACGGGTAAAAAAGTGGTAATTCGATTTTTAAGGCCGGTATTATAGTGCGTAGCTTGATTTACTCCAAAAAAATGGTATGAATAAATTTAAGCTTCAAACTTGGCACAAATACTTATCTAAGTAAATTATAGTTTGTCATTTTATGTTTTTCTGCTCTAAAGGGAGATTGAGGGTGTCAGTTTGTATGGAAGAATTTTATCGCGCGGTCTAATAATATAAACTCGGAACTCAGTATGTATACTTAAGACCAAAATAAATAAAAAAGTGTGACTGGGTTTTTCGAAAATCTAACCCTAACGGGTGAACGGGGGTAGTCCATATCACAGAGGAGTATTTTATTGCGTGGCTTGATTCAATGGGAAATTGGTATAAATAATCTTTGAGTCAAGATATGGAAACGTCCAAACATGTTTTCAATATTTCGCCCCTATGGGGATAAAAACTGTGAAGGTGAAAAGGTGGTCTTATTCCTTTGGTTAAGAAACTTGAAACTTTTCAACATTTGCCTTAGTAAATAATAAAGATTGTCACTTTTAGGGGTTTACTACTTACTTACTTAAAATAAAAAAGTATGAGTTTTAGGGTTTTACTTATTCGACTCCTACCGGGGTGGAAAAGGGTAATAAAGTTTAAGGAGTAGAAACTTCAACTTCCATTAACACGAAAGTGGGTATAAATAATCTTTATATCATAAAAATGGAAACGTACCAAATGCAAAAACAAGCCCTGTCGTGATGAAAAGGGAGGATAGTTCATTTGAAACATCTTAGTTAGTTTAACTAAAATATTGGCCCGAATACTTATTTCTTTAAATAAAGTAAGTATAAAGATCGTAATCAATAATTTTCAAAATACCTTTCAGGGGGAGGTGGAGAGGGTGTTAAATTTATTTGAGGAAAGTACGAAACCCACGCGGACGAAGTCGCGGGCAAAAGCTAGTCACTTATAATTATAATGAATGTATACAAAAACTTGTAAAACATTTTAAAAGAGTAACGGTGGAGTTTCTTGCCCATTCTTCTCCACACGAAAACTACCTTTTGGAAGGGGCGACTAGAATCAATTCTATTTTTTAATTTTAATTTTTGACGTTCAAAAGTGCCTATTTGAAATAAATGATTTGACTTTGACTTTGAATGATCGTTTTACTTAAAGAATTTCTACACACAATCATAATTAGGAAAGAATTTTAAGGAAATTCCTAATACGTTTCTTCATAAATATTTGAATAATTCGTCTATTCAATATACTCCCAATTTATTACTGGTCGGCGCAACAAGTATTTTTCTTCCATACTTCTTTATCAGTCCTTTTTTTTTTTTTTTTGTGGATGGGAAATCATCCAATGACCCCTCCCGCTCAGGGTGGAGCAGAAGGGAGTGTCAGACTCTTACTGACTAAAACCCACCCGTGTTCCTTCCTTAGCCCTTTATGTTCCGGGGTAGCGGTAACCCTTTCTCTATCAGTCCTCATCTCGGTAGTCCCCCCTTTCTAACCATATCGTCATTCACACAGTCCATCCATCGTTTCTTAGGTCTTCAATGTTCCCACTGCTGGGGACACAGACCTCCTCTCTGAGAGGGAGTGGGCCGTAATCCACCACGCGGGCCCAGTGCGGGTTGGCAGCTGGAATCTATACTAATATTATAAAGAGGAAAGATTTGTATGTATTTTTGTAACGAATTGGTTCAAAAAGTACTGGACCGATTTTAAAAATTCTTTCACCATTTGAATGCTACATTATCACTGACTAGCTGCGCCCCGCGGTTTCACCCGCGTAAGTTTTGATCCCGTGGGAATATCGGGATAAAAAGTATCCTATGTGTTATTCTGATGTATAAGCTATATTACTGTAAAGTTTCATCAAAATCCGTTCAGTAGTTTTCGCGTGAAAGAGTAACAAACATCCATACATCCATACATACAAACTTTCGCATTTATAATATTAGTAGGATTATTATAGGCTATTTTTTGGAACGAAGTTCCTTATCGCGCGTTGTGAAAGAGGGCTAGACGGAAAAAATTCTTACGAAAAGTTGTCACGACACTTTTTGCTATAGTAAGCTATTGTAAGCTGTGCGGCGTCGCATGTTTCTCTGTCTGTCTCTCTCTCTCTTATAGAAAGCAAGCCAGATATTTTCATTTCTATTTCGCATTGAATATAATTATTAATATAATTATTTTATACAAGATTCAACATTACATTATTTATTATTATAACTTAAAAAAAATAAAATTTTATTACAATTCCTTCACTAATTAATCGAAAGGAACTTCGTTCCATCCGGGTGTCCCTTGACACCTCTCAAGTTTTTTTTTCTTTTTTTTTCCACTCGTGCGAAGCCGGGACGGACCGCTAGTATATTATATTATCGTCGCTCGAATGACTAAAAAGACCTATCTTATTTATTAGCTAATTACTCTTAACCCTTTGACCGCCACAGTCGTGTATAGACGACAAATGAAAACGTGCCCAACACGCCACTGTCGGCTAATGCCGACAAGAAATCACTATACGTTTTAAGTACAAAATAAATAAACTAAATTCAATTTTCTGTGTTTATACTTAAAACATGGTGTTTTCTTGTCGGCATTGGCGTGTTGGGCACGTTTTCATTTGTCGTCTATACACGACCGTGGCAGTCAAAGGGTTAAAGGTTGACTTTCCAAAAACCCTTTCTTAGTGGATACCTACTCTCCACAAAGAACACATCCTCCAATTTTCATGTCTCTAGGACCAGCGGTTTAGGCTATGCGTTGATATATCAGTCAGTCAGGACTTTGAATTTTATGTATAAAGATTTGAATTAGGAGAACTTATACTTTTTCTTATTCGTGATTCTTTACATTTTGTTCCCTTTCAAAATGGTTATATTTTGAGATCCAAATAACATAGAGATACGACGGTTAGTGATAAATTTAAAGAATCACGAATTAGAAAAATGTAGTTGTGTAACTCAAATCAGCTAAAAAATGAGAAAAAATCGGTTCATCCGTTTAGGAGCTACGATACCATCAGACAGATACACAGACAGACACGTTAAACTTGTAACACCCCTCTCTTTTTGCGTCAGGGGTTGAGAGACTGAACTTTCGACGATATGAGGACCAAAACTTTTACCCAATGTAAATAAATTCCTTTTAACTCAATACAACAAAATATTTACTCTACAATTCAGTGCGATATGTAATGAAACTGTGATCGCTCCGGTTCCGGTTATAAATCCGATACCAGTACCTATATCGATGTACATTTAGTATCAATTTCGAGTGCACTGGAAACATTTCTCTGGACGGTGGCCAAACGCGTTTCCAACCCGTTATTCCGTTATTGAAATACTTTTACAAGTGATATTATTTACCGATTATGGTGAACTGGGCTTTAAAGGAAATATAGTATTTCTGTTCAGAGTTCATTTATTTGCCAGAAACATGAGTATGCACACACAAAGCATTCAAGAATTCAAGATGTTAAGTACATTGCAGAAAGGATCACAGTCATGTTTTACCTTTACTGCGTACAAATATGTAATAATACAAATATATATAATAACATTTGATCAATGATTTAATTACTTGTAACTATTAATTAAAGAATAAACATCGTAACTCTAAGCTGCTACCGAGAAATTTCTAATGGAAAACTCAATATCACTGCTCGCCCTGGGAGTCGAACCCAGGACCTCACGCTCAGCTTATATTTTTTTTACGAAAACTTAAAACTTTAATTTTTTTACAGCTTTAAGGGTCTGTAGACGTGTATGGTTTTAATTTCAAATCGATACCACCATGCGTCCTCGAGACGTCTTGGCAGACAGACGGACAACAAATTGATCCTATAAGGGTTCCGTTTTTTCCTTTTGAGGTATAATATAACCCTAAACATCTTACTGAAAATATTTCTAATTCGCTGAAAACCAGCGCTGGGCCTCTGTCTTGCACAGGGTCGCAGCATAATGCTGAGCGACAGCCGTTTTGCGTGGATGTGTCGCATGTTTCCCCCTACATTTTATTTATTTAATTTTTTGTGTTTTTGTTCTTTTTGCGTCATGTTCACCGCAAATAAACGTATTTTTTTTTCTTTATTTAAATAGCCATTAGCGCTAAGAAGTAGTTAAAATCAAGTCAGGGTCACCAGTTTAGAAAAAGTAATGTAAAACCATTGTAAAACAATCAGAAGAAGAAAGAGAAGATTATATTAAATACAAATAAATAAAACTTAAAATATATTTTTACTATAATGTGACGTTTTCCTCAATTCACTCCAGATTATAATGTGTTATAAGCTTATAAGCTATGGTAAAAGTATGTACCCTACAAGATCAAAAGCAGACACATTTTTGAAAACTATTTCCACCTACATTCCCTTAGTCATTAAAATAGCTACCTCCTTGTCTGCTCACCCCCTCAGCTCAGCGTAGCATACAAAGCTGAGGTAACATTACAGAGATATTGCATTTGTTACTACGATTGTACTCGGAACCGCATCACATACAGCGTGGTAGATCGGGCAATACGAGTACAATGTACTAAGATTGTACAATGTACCAAGAGAAGAGAACTTAAATTTAGTTTAGTTTGTGAACAACAGAATCGGCGCCGATGGCCCCGATTCTGTTGTTCACAAACTAAACTAAATTTAAGTTCAGTGCATCTTTTTCTTTCTATTTCATTATGAAAAGGACATAAGATAAATATTAGTTTAGTCCTGTCAAATTAGTCAGCGCCTGACGTAAATTGACGTATTTTTAGTAGCCCATTTTTCAATCACGTCAAAACTTGTCTATGGATTACCTATCTAATTTGACGCGACTAAACTAATATTTATCTTATGTCCTTTTCATAATGAAATAGAAAGAAGATGGTAGAACTTTGTCTATTCTTGGTAGAATAGACATAGTATTGGTCATGCTACGCGGGCTACACGACTGTATGTATCTCTTAATCCACGCAGACATAATTTGCTTTATATACGACGTAACATCTCATGTAGTGTATTATAGAGATTTACCGCCATTCAGACGAGGGAATTACTTGCTTACACGCTTATCTTTAACTAGTAATATAAGATTCAGTGATGTTCTTATCTATACAAATAAATAAAATTAACCAATAACGCTTTTGCCCGAACCGGGAATCGATTCCAGCACCCTACGCTCAGCAGTCGCGCTTGCGATCACGAGACTATAACTAGATATTCGTAATGATCTAGTAACTAGATGTTAGTGATGCGACTAAAAATTGTGACTAAATTCTAGTTAGGCTAAAACCAGACAACCTTCTTCAGTCCTTGACAATAAAGAAGTTTTTCGTAACAAAATGGAAGGTATTTAATAAATATACCCCGCCTGTAGCAGGGTGACTCACCGGGAATTCAAACCCACGCCCCTGCGTAGACTACACAGACATACCTTGACGTGTGTGGGGATTTATGAATAACTTATTTTGTGCGTTTAGTTACTTATGGTTACTTGAGAAAGACTGCGTATTGTATTCTTTTACTACAAGAATTATGTTATATGAAGTTTTTTGCCCGTTCTTCTCCATAGGAACCTACTACGCTTTGAAATGGGCAACTAGCTTCATATTTCTGACTGACCGAGCCCGTGACTTATCAAAAGTGTCTGTAATTGGTTTATTTGAAACTAGCTGATCCGGCGAACTTCGTACCAGCTCAGAATCAATAAGAACGAATGTATGAGAAAATGAATTATCTATTTTTTCGGTAATTTTTCCGATGTTTTAACAGTTATTCTGCCATTCGGGGCGGAGACGCATTCAAAAAATCAAAGAAAAAGCGGTCCAGACGTTCTTAAGTTATAAATGGTGTTACTGACCCGACTTTGTTTTATTAAGGGCTGTTTTTACCAAAGACAGATATCTTTTATTCGTGGAATAAAATTGACGTTTGACAATTCTAGTAAGGATCGGAAAAACTGTAAAAAATTCAATTTTTATTTTCATGATAAGACTTATTCTAGGTATAAAAGTTTTGTGGAATGCTATTGTTATGCTAATTATAAAGATAAATGCTTGAACTTCAGTTTACTGACTTAAAAGGCAGCAACGGGGCTATCACTTTTGTTCTCTTTTCGGCTGGCATTTGTGATTTACACCCTACTAGGCTACTACATATCCTTTAAACCGGAACACAGCAACGCTATTTGGCGGCAAAAACAACTCTATCTATTCTGTAAAAATCCCACCGTCATGTTACGTGAATTGAGCTTGAAGTCAGCTGTCAATACTGCCGATTCCTAGCATCAGGTGGAATAATAGCTAACTTCGGTGTATGCATGAAGGAAGCTCCTCGTGTAGCGCCGTTTGTTTCGCCAGTTACTCAACTGAACCGAGCGCTCGGCGCATCCTGGACAGTCAAACTCAACTCCTTATTTGACTGGCCAATTCTTCCCTTGCGGTGGTAGGGCTAACGCCCGCCTGGTTTGCGACCACCCTCCCACCGGAGTCAAGCAACCTACTGTTTCGTCGATGCGTGGGAGTTCCAGTGCCTTAGGCATGTTCTGGACACGCTCGTTCCATCATAGACCTCATCCGTTGCTTTCCATCAGGCGTGAGCGAGGTCAAGAGCGGGGCCCATTCAGCAATAAAAAAATGGTTTTCATGATGAGATTTTATAGAAAAGATCAGCTGATATGGTGGTAGTGCTTCCCGAGCTTTTTCGAGAAGCTTTAGACCACAGATGTAGATACACCTAGATAACGCAAGAGCAACTACTTCGCGTGCCAAAAATCGCACCAGCTTACGTTCAAAAATCGTAAGCCGCCACTTTCGCGCTCAGTCCTGTGTACTGCTGGCTGGGTGAGCGTGAGTGAGAAAGATGGCTTGTGACGTCATAGTAGGTAGTCCAAAAACATGGCACGCTTGGTTTTCATACAGATCGTGATACTTGCGTTATCTAGGTCTATCTATATCTGTGCTTTAGACCTACAGAAACTGAGCTGTTTCTTACTGCAACAGAATATTTTCTGCTTGACTGCCTCGTTGGTCTAAAGGTCACCATCGCTACTGCTGAGCATGAGATCTTCGGTTCGATTCCCGTGTCGGGCAAAGTGTTATTGAATTTTTTCCATCAGAAATTTTCGCAGTGCCAAACCGAATCTGAATTTGCGTCCCGGTGATGGGAATAGGGTCGCCCTCTTTTACATGGGACTTACATGGGTGTACTTCAAGTACACTTCTGTCTAACTCTTCGTGAATTACAAGCGTAATGTTATGTTATGAAGAATATTATTCTACACAATTGTTTAGTAAAATAACCTCTGTGGGAGTGCATTGACTGACAGTACGTTCACCTTCGGTAGCAGACTAGCTTTATATACTACGGTATATAAACTGTATATATTCAGTCTGGGAGATCCAATAAAAGACAAGAACTCGAAGTAAATGGTTTCACTTTCTTTGAGATGGTATGGTTTCTTTTGATTACTGTCGAGTTTGGTTTGGTTGAAAGTTCTATTAGATTAATCATTGTTATGTACTTAGAAAATGTTAATGCGTATCTATATTACGACTTTTTTTGCCAAGGTATGAGTGTGTATGTAAGTTATGAACCAACTTTAAAAAATAAGGAATTGTTAACCTCCTTATTTATTTATTTATTTAATGCTTCAAGCACATACATGTACAGAGGCGGCCATAGGCATTTTCTGCCAGTCAACCTTAGACAAAACATGGTAGGTGCAACATACGGGATAAATAGTTAGGAGAGGGGCCCGTGGCTAAATAATAACAGCCGCACAGGTCGATCGATCAGGTTAAGCTACGCTTGCCGCGGTTGGTCTGTGGATGGGTGACCATCTTTACATACCGAGATCCCTCCGTGCCTCGGAAAGCACGTTAAGCCGTTGGTCCCGGCTGTCATTTGTGGATCTTTGACAGTCGTTACGGACAGTCAGAAGCCCGAAAGTCTGACAACCAGTCTTATCAAGGGGTATCGTATTACCCAGTGACTGGGTTGTGGAGGTCAGATAGGCAGTCGCTCCATGTAAAATACTGGTATTCAGCTGCATCCGTATAGACTGGAAGCCGACCCCAACATAGTTGGGAAAAGGCTAGGCAGATGATGATGATGATGATGATCAGTTAGGAAATGACTGTAAAATACAAGAATAAATACTAATACATAGATAGATACATACTTACATATGAATAAAAAGAACTGTCAAGAGAAAAAATATCGGTAGAGGAGAAAACGAATCCAGCAAATCAGCGGTGAGATGTTACGGCCAACTTCTGACGGAAATGTTCACGTGTGAACTGGCGTTGTGTGTCAATGAACAGTGTCTAAATGTGTGCCTGTTTGATGAAAATAATCTCGCCCCTCTTTATATGGGACGGCGAAATTAGTGTCTGCTATGGGTACACTTCTACCAACGCCACCAGATATACAAGCGTGATGTTATGTCTAAGGTTAAACGAAATTGTTTCCGTTAGTTTCTTTATTTGTTATTTTTTGTGCACTATAAAGATTCAAAGGCGGACTTAATGCCTTTTTTTTTTTTGTGGATGGGAAATCATCCAATGACCCCTCCCGCTGTGGGTGGAGCAGAAGGGAGTGTCAGACTCTTACTGACTAAAACCCACCCGTGTTCCTTCCTTAGCCCTTTGTGTTCCGGGGTAGCGGTAACCCTTTCGGACAATCCCGCTGCCCCGGCAGGATTCGGCCCTTTCGGGCCCCTTCCTTGTTGCTGACATCTCTTTGAGGCGCGCGTGGAACACGTACGCGCCGTCCGGCACGGGCCTGGTCCTGATCGGACGGAGGGTTACCCATTACTCTCCGCCCGCAGGCCCGCGCCTACGGTGGCCGGGAGTCGTCTCGCGGCTCCCGACGCCCGGGGCGTCTCCCGCGGGGACTTAATGCCTTAGGCATTCTCTACCAATCAAGTCGGATTCATTCATTCACTCAATGTGTTTGATGACTATTTTATCTAAACACAAAAGAGGTTTATTTATATACGATGATTCAAGTTATGCCATGTTTAAATGAAAATTTTCATTATAATCTTTTTTTTTGTTAATGGATTAGGTTAGTTAGTTCATATTTGAACATGTTGCGACTTAGGTATTTTGAGATTTAGACATTTTGAGATTTGGACTAAGAGCGACGTGGTCAATTTGCGATCTAGTCGTTCTGATACCAACCCGTCACCCCCGTAAAAATGTCTAAAATGTATGGTTAAACAGTCGTTAATCACTACTTAACTTTAAACAACGATTATGAATACAGGGTGTATCTTCGTTTTAATCGGGTCTGAAGACCATCCGCTTTCAAGATGTTTTTTTCTACTGATTGCCGTAGAAGGATACATTTAGCTGTAGGATCATAATCTTATGTAAAGTAACGTAAAAAAGGAATACTTTCCTCAACTTTTTCTAACATAAATTGATTACTTCATAATTTCCCTAAGGGCGGGCACATGAATTCATAAAACTGAAAATCAACAGTAAAGTAAAGTATGAAGTTATTTACGAGCTTCTAAATTATAAAAATTATGTATAAAGGGCTGCCACAGAGAAATTCCGGAAGGAAAAAAAATTGGCCCGATTTGAGGATCGGACTCAGAATCTTAATGCCCTGTAATGGTGCTTGAGACCACTAAAACAAAGAGGCAGTCACCCGAACCAACAAAGAATTCCAAGACTCGTCGGACGGTCGGGGTAACAGCTCCGATGGTCTCGTGGTCGCTGGCCTGGGTTTGGTTCCCGGGTCAGGCAAAGTGTTATTGGGTTTTTCCATTGGGAATTTCTTAGTAACAGCCTGGAGTTTGAATGTTGACGATGTCCCCGTTCCTCGGAAAGCACGTTAAACCGTTGGCCCTGCTTGGCTGTTGGATCCTAATCTCTCTCCGGTCCTGTCGGATTGCCGTCCCATCGAGACTATGAGAGTGAGGAAAGAGAGAGTGCACCTATGTCTGCTCACACACTTGTGCACTATAATATCTCCCGCGCCGACCAGGCTGGTCTCCGCTGAGAAGCTGAGATTGGTCGCCAGTGCCGAAATTCGGTCTGGAAGACTGTATAGCCGATCAATATTAGATGTTAAACTGACAAATGCCACCTTGATCAGTCCTGCACATCATAATCACCCTAGTATGTTCCCACTGCTGGACAACAGGCCTCCTCTTTTCAAAAGGGAGTGTTTATAATCCACCAAACGGGCCCAAAATGGGTTGGTACTCGTAGATGTCAAATATCATGTCGGTCGCGTTTTTCTCCTTTACCGTTGGACATCATCTGCCCTGATAATGATTGTGGTATGCCTGTGGGGACTGCCGTGGGCTTAGCCCAGTGTTAGAAATATTAGTCAGTTGGCATTTGGCAAGGTGCAACCTGGGTTGGCTGGACAGAGTGCGGCCCAGCCTACGTACGAGTTGGTACATTTGAGCATTACCACCGTTACGTGGGAGCTATTTTGAACCACCCCAAATGTACTTAATCATGTACATTTCAATTTATTTACGATATTTTCACATTGTTTATTAAAATCTATATTTAAATCTTAACTTCAAGTGTTTAATTCAATGCTGGAAGCTTGCCAAAAGCTTGCATTTGCATTGAGTGAAAGATAAAGAGCATTTTGAACTTGTTTTGTACTTCTGAGTGGCTCTTGAGCAAATGGCTTGTGGCTACTGATTGATTTGCGATATGAACACACGGTTCTGCCAAGTTGGGGCTACCATAATCATTCTTGGGCAGGTGATGTGCAGGGCAGGTCAAGGTGACAGTTAGGATGCACCGCACATGCTACAACATCGTTCGACACTTCAGTTTTCGTCTTGTATTGACCTGCTTTAAGAGTGTGTGGTAACTCCTCAGCCCTCTATGCTTCTGCCCGCGATTTCGTCCGCGTGAAATTTCTTGTTCCTCCGACCCAGCCCGTTGCATTGAATCGCATTTCCGCGCTATCACTT
Organism: Globia sparganii; assembly: GCA_949316385.1. Lineage (NCBI taxonomy): Eukaryota > Metazoa > Arthropoda > Insecta > Lepidoptera > Noctuidae > Globia > Globia sparganii. The sequence continues at coordinate 10,267,264 of OX438680.1, forward strand.
CGTTCCCACTCAGCGTTCTTTCTGACCTTTTTGTTTTTGCTCGCCTACTTAGGGTCCTAGCGTGATGTTAAGTAGCCTTCCTCTAGAATTGGGCTGTCAAATGCATAAAGAAATGTTCAAATTCGACCGGTAGTTTCAGAGATTAGCGCGTTCAAACAAACTCTTCACTATTATTATTAGTATACAACGTGTCCCAAAATTTAACGATAAACGGGCACCAGAGGGTGGACGTGCTCATGAATACTCGAGAAAAAATAATGAAAAAAAAATCTAATTTTTTTTGGAAATGACTAAAAAATTAATTTATATCCTTCGAAAATTGACACTATTTTTAACTACTATGACAATTTTTTTTCAAATATTTCTGTTTTTTTTTTGGTATCGGCAACCTAAGTAGCACTGCTATCCACCACAACCCATAAAAATCCCAGAACGCCTATAGTTTTTACACAAAAATCAATCAAAATAATTTTTCCTTAAAATTATCAAAGTTTTTTACTTTCAGTCCACTTGGTAATTACCAAAAAAATTTAGACATTTTTTTCTTTTTTTTCTCGAGTGCTCATGATCAGGCCCTTTGATGTCAGCTTATCGTTGAATTTTGGGACACGCTGTATAGGTCTAATAAAATTATAGAAATATGGTTCAAAGACCAGTTACCTTTGTTGTTCATGTCCTTTCATGCCTCGGAGATTTCCGGAGAGTAATATTCAATTGGTCCTACTTCCGTACACTCATTCTTGTAAGTCGTAGTCTAAAATCACTTTGAAAACATTAACCTTTGCTCCATATAATTCTTGATGAACCAGTCTGCACGACAACTAAATAAGTGGCGTTTTTAAAACGCTTTTATTAGCTTCACTTATAACTAACAAATCCTACTAATATTATTATTATTATTCTACTTCTTACTTCCTACTAATATTATAAATGTGAAAGTTTGTGAGGATGGATGGATGGATGTTTGTTACTCTTTCACGCAAAAACTACTGAACGGATTTGGATGAAATTTGGCACCCAAATACTTTATAACCAAGATTAACACATAGGATACTTTTTATCCCAATATTCCCACGGGATCGAAACTTACGCGAGTGAAACCGCGGGGCGCAGCTAGTATTATTATCTATACTAATATTATAAAGAGGAAAGATTTGTATGTATGTTTGTAACGAATTGGCTCAAAAAGTACTGGACCGATTTTAAAAATTCTTTCACCATTTGAATGCTACATTATCACTGATTAATATAGGCTTTTTTTCTTTTTTTTTTTCACCCGTGCGAAGCCGGGACGGGCCGCTATCCTACTAATATTATAAATGCGAAAGTTTGTGAGGATGGATGGATGGATGTTTGTTACTCTTTCACGCAAAAACTACTGAACGGATTTTGATGAAACTTTACAGTAATATAGTTTATACATCAGAATAACACATAGGATACTTTTTATCCCGACATTCCCAAGGGATCAAAACTCACGCGGGTGAAACCGCGGGGCGCAGCTAGTAATGTAATAAAATCTTAGAAGTCAAGTTTAACCTACTTCTAATTGTCGTATCGAAATGAAACTTTGTATATACATTATGTCCCTGGAAGTATGGATCAAATCAAATAGGGGCGTGGGCAAACTCATTTCCAAACTTTTTGATCCTGAGAATGTTGGTGAATTTTTTTACGGTTCAAATGTTATGACCAGCTTTTGTTATTTTCAATCACTTTACATAGTGCTCAAAGAACAAAATCATTTAAAAAAAAAAAACTACCAGGAACTGTCAATTTAAGTTTTTTAGACAGCCCTGATAGTTTTTTTTTAATGATTTTTTTTTCTTTGAGCACTATGTGAAACGATTGAAACAAATTGGTCACAACTTTTGAACCGTAAAATAATTCTCAATCATCAATCATTCTCAGGATCAAAAAGTTTCGAAATGACCTTGCCCACGCCCCTATTTGATTTGATCCATACTTCCAGGGACAGCCTGTATATGTCGTTCGGATGACAATACTATAATTTCTTGGAGCTGCTCTGATGATGGAGCCAGGAGGTGGATAGTGGAACTCTTTAGTGGCTACTAGTAAACCCCTCGAGTTTGGGCTAATATGATTTGTTTATGTTATTAAAAGGCTAGAATGCCAAGAGTATGGCTTGGAGATTTGGGCACGAAACCATATCTCCAAGCTCACAAGGAACTCAGCACCGTTTCATCATCAGCCTAGCTTTTTCCCAACTGTGTTGTTGTCGGCTTCCAGTCTAACCGAATGAAACTGAATACCAGTTCTTTTACATGGAGTGACTGCTTATCTAATCTTCACATCCCAGTGATTACATTACCAGTGGTAACACGATATCGTTTGGTAAAACTGGCTGTCTAGACTTTTTGGCTTCTGATTACCCCTAACGACTGTCAAAGATTTATGAATGACAGCCGGGACCAACAACTAAACGTGTTTCTGAGGCACGGAGGGGTCTCGATGTTTATAGGATGGACACCCATCCAAAAAGCGACCATGGTAAGCGCAGCTTAACTTTAGATCGATGCGATGCGATGATCATGCAGCTATTATTATTTATTCTCGAGCCCCTCCATAGTATATTAATGAATTTGTTCGGAATATTTGGACGGGAATCGAAAACTTGCTCGGAAGTAGCGGTAGCGAACGCTAGACCAACGAGGTTGTCGGGGTGTATAACAAAACATAAATTCTTCTTTAGAAGAGAATTGTAATATTTATATTTTCAACACACTTGCTCGTAAAGTAAAAACCGCTTTTAGGTCCCTAATGCCACTGCATTATGGACGTAAAAGCTCGCACTTAATACACTTATTAAACACGCGTGCTTTTTACTTTATGGTAGCGCACTATTGCGCACTAGTGCGGTGACGCCACAGATAAGTAGATGTATTTACTAGTTAGAGATGTGCGCTTTTTTTAATCTCATCAAAGAGACTTCATGCCAAAAGGAATCCGCGGGCCATATTTAACTTTTTTATTAAATAGTTTGAATTGTCCTTCGTCCCAAAATTAACTAAAATGTATAAATTGTCCGTGGTCCCCCCCGGAACAGTAATCTAATAATAAAATTCTCGTGTCACAGTGTTAGTTACCATACTCCTCCGAAACGGCTGGACCGATTTGTATGAAATTTTGTGTGCATATCGGGTAGGTCTGAGAATTGGCTACCATCTATTTTTTTTTTGCAAAACGACATTTGAGGGGTCAGCTAGTTACATATAAATTTAAGCATAAATAAATATAAGTACATAAATACATGAATATACTAAAAAGAAATAAGACAGACAATGCGAAAATATTGCAATATTGAAACAAATTGCTTCATTTTATTTTTATGTCCACTGTCAAATTAAGGAAACAAACAATCACACAGCGCGGTCATTACTCTTTTCCAGATCGGATTACGTTGTGAAGTAACCTTTATTGTATTTATTTATTACTAGTAGCGCCCCGCGGTTTCACCCGCGTTAGTTTCGATCCCGTGGGAATATCGGGATAAAAAGTCCTAGTATCCTTTGTGTTATTTCTGATTATAAACTATCTGTGTGCCAAATTTCATCCAAATCTGTTCAGCCGTTTGTGCGTGATTGAGTAACAAATATCCAAACATCTTCACAAATTTTCACATGGATCACTTTATGATTATTATTTAATACGCACGGCTTCACAATGATTTCATTGAAATCAAAAGATGTCAGGAAAATTTTGTTCAAAATTAAATACTTGTGATGAATAACGTGTTTATTTGGATAAGGATTAATATCATATTTAAAAAACACCTTCGCAAGAAATGCATTATTTTAGAACAAATTTGATTATCATAAAAACGGTTATAGTGAGTGAACCTGAAAAGATAGACTTATGCTGTTGCGGACTTTTTCGTAGAACTTTTAAGGGAGAACAATTCCGTCATACATTATTTTTGCGTAACTTTAACCGTTTACGCAGCGCACGCAACGGAAGCTCTGAAAAGGAATAATTTTTCCCGTTTTTGCAACATTTTTCATTGCTGCGACGCTCCTATTGGTCGTAGGGTGATGTTATAAAACCTATAGCATTCCCCGATAAATAGACTATCTAACACAAAAAGAATTTCTTAAATCGGTTTAGTAGTTTCGGAGCCAATTCATTACAAACAAATATGTCCTCTTTATAATATTAGTGTAGACCAGGGATCCCCAAACTATTTTGGACGTGACCCCTTTTCCAAAATGAACTGTTACCTTAGACCCCCATGGCCAAATTACCTACTTTTAAGATCAACCCCGTCGACTCCCAAAATCAGTTTTCGTTTTTGTCGACCCCTAGGAAACCGATATGGACCCCAAGGGGTCGATATCGACCACTTTGGGAATCCCTGGTGTAGACAGAAAGAAAAACTGTCCAGGATGCGCTGAGCGCTCGGTTCAGTTGAGTAACTGGCGGAACAAACTGCGCTACACGAGGAGGCTTATTCTTCTACTTTCAAAACTTGTCCGCGGAACGGTTTTCGTGCCTGTTTGTTGTGATCCACTATACAACACTGACGACCGTGCCTACACACGGAGAATAAACCGTCGTTTTCACGGCAAGAAAAACGTGTGTCCAAAGGACCTCTTAGTCGTCATCTCGGTACTCTCCCCCCCCCCCCCCCCTTGGATACCCCGCTAGATCTTCTTCTGTTTTAGACTCGTGTCTTATCCACTATAAACTTTTCATTCCAATCTGATCCCCTTTCTCTTTTGTTTTTATTGTTGAAGGATCGTCGGCAACAAAAATATACGTAGGTACAGACGCGAGCAGGTCAAGCTACCCCAATCTGTCAAATTTCTTTGATAGATTTTCAACTTTAGCACAGAGGAATAAGGTTCATATTCAATTGGGAAAATCTGACAGATTGACAGCTTGATGTGCTGGCCTCTGTACATTATTGAAATAAGTCAAGATGACAGATGATGATGATGAGATGGCGGATGCGTAAAGTTTTCTAATTTTTCGTCATGGATATCGTTTCTGTGGTTTTCTAGGGTGCTAAATTGCTGAGGTTCCTGAAGTGGGACACCAGAGGCTTTATAACGTCGAAGCACAGGCGGAGTTGCCTCTTGGGCTTTCGGATTTTGGATAGTTTACATTAGTTTTCCCCAATTCTTATAGCCATTGCATACATACTCAAAACTTTCCTTATTTCATAATTCATTTTTAAAACCGCCATGTTTCGAGGCAAACCCAATTGCAACCGAAGTTTCACAACAAAAGCTTTTAATTAAAAATTCCGATGTGTTATTAAATGATACTCGTTCGACTCGACGCAGCATTGAGGCTGTCTGGATCGCTGCCAGCTGTAATATCCAAAATAAAAAAAAAATACGTTAATTGACACAAAATATATTTTATGTATTTTGCCTAAAGTAGTAAAATACCTTTTATATACCCTGCCGTCCAGCAGCATTTCTGTCGTTACGTCGCCTGAAAGTCTGATAACTAGGTAGTCTTAAATGGGGTTATCATATTCCTCAGTACCTGGGCCTCAAGTCTGCTATTACAATAGTGTCAGAATGGTCTATCACTGATTTCATAATTTTTTTTCGATTTTGACAAGTTTGGTAATCTACTAATATAATGGCGTCACTATAACTTTCCAATGGTCAACCACTGACACTCCATTGAAAGAAACGGTAATCTCGTACATAATGACAAATGAATAAATGTATTGTTTATTGCTATTTACGAACTTCTTACTACTTCAGATTGCAAACACTAATACGTAATATGTAAAAATATATATTAAATGAAATCTAGCATGAAATTTAGTAGTTTTTCTGAGACCATTGACCGACCAATGATCGACCATTATGAATTTAGCAGATTACGAACTTCTAGCAAAATGACAATGGGATCGTGTTGGAATGACGAATTTATAAAAATAGCAGACTTGGGCCCCTGGTTTATTGTGGTCGCTTTGTGAATGGGTGACCATACATTACGTATCGAGACCCCTCCTCCAAAAGTCTGACAACCAATCTTACCAAGGGGTATCATAATATGTTACCCAGTAACTGGGTTGTGGAGATCTGATAAGCAGTCGCTCCATATAACACAGCTGCATGATGCGCCCCAGTTGACCACAACATATTTAGGAAATGGCTAGATAGATTTTAGTTTTGTTGATACAATGCATTTACTGCACGATTCCGACGCCATCTTAGAGACTAACTACCCTTATTCAGCTTTGGTTCAACTTTTGTCCATAGAAAACAACGATTTTGTATGAGATGCGTATTGGATGCGTACGCATCCGTTCAGCCGCGGAAAGCTGAACAGAGTCCATACAAAATCGATGTTTTCTATGGACAAAAGCTGAACAGAGCTGAATAAGTGTGGTTAGTCCCTTAGGCCCGGTATCCACCAAAGCGGAGAGAAGAGGAGACGAGAGATGTGCTGCGAAACTGGCAGGTTATCTCCACCAAAGCGGAGAGGAGATGCGTAGCGGAGAGGAGATGTGAGCTGTGGGTGACGGAGATGTGTGATGGGAATAACTCTTTCGGATGTGCGAGGCGCGGGGAGAAGGCAGCGGGGAACGGGGCGCGCGAGCGCGGGCGCCCGACTACACACATCTCCGCTCTGCCGCTCCGCTTGCTCGCTGGCGGCACAAAATTCTATACAAAAATGAGACATCTCCTCTCCTCTCCGCTTGATCCATTTCCACCGAAGCTACGCGGAGAGCACATGTGGTAATAACGAAATCTGATTGGTTATTCAAAAAACATCTCTTCTCGTCTCCTCTCTGCTTTGGTGGATACCGGGCCTTATCCCAGTGTTCGCCGGCACTGTGTCACAGCGGGGGGGTAGTTATGAAAGCTTCTACGCCATAGAGTGAAGTGACGCACGAGTGCTTTTAACGTCGGCGTCGTTGATGTTACCGCGGTGATATCAGAAGGCGGATTTATTTGTTTTCTGACTGTACTATTTACTAGTGTAAATATTTGTTTGAAGATGGGTGTGATTCTTTGTATAAAAGGATGGATTTCATTATTATGAACTTGCTTTCAGCCCACGACTTTGCCCGCGTGACATTTCTTAGCATAAAATGTATCCTATTCGAAAATCAAAATATTTTATTTCACATAAGCCTACAAGGGCACTTATGAAACGTCAGAAGCTAGGTGCACGGTTCCAATTGGTCGTTTCCTATGGAGAAGAACCGGCAAGAAACTCCACGGTTACTCTTTTAAAAATAATTGGCTTTTACAATGTTTTCTAATTACAGTAGGTATGGGAGGACAGCGTAGGCCTGTCAACAAGTACTTGATAAAATAAAAAATGATCTACAGATCTAAAATCTACAAGGCCTACAAAGTCCTCACATTTACAAAATCACACTCTATTACACTCGGCAGTACTGTAGTACAAAACTAAAACACTAGCGGAATGTTGCACACTTGTGCTGTAAGCATTAGGAAAAAGAGTGGGGCGCGTCTTCGTGGATTGCACTATCTATACGAGCTTAAGCACGAGGCGAGCTACTGCATGAGGCTTAAACCTGACTAGTGAAAATATCACATAAACTTAGGTCTAAAATAAGAATTTTGTTCAATCAAACTATTGTATGACTAACATGGTGGAGCTGTGCAAACGCACAACAAAATGAATCAATAACAACTCTTTAGCAACCGTCTCACAATAAAGATCTTTGACTTTGTCTTTGAAATGTTGTGTTCTGTAGGTTACATTATTATGTATCAGTAACCGTTAAAATATCCAATTATTTAAACATTCAGGAATCCATGACAGAATCACCAAATTAAAGTTAAAATGTCTATCATTCAAAATAATGTAACAGCCAGCCATGATGGCGGTCCTATTAAAATAAGACTAATAGCTTTTACGATGTCATTTCATCGGTATTATACTTATTGTGGACATTTTATGTTAGGAGACTAGCGTCTGCCCGCGACTCTGTTCGCGTGGAAGTCGTAATATACATAACACTTAATATGTATTCACGATTTATATGCCAAAAATGTAAACAAATATGATTTTATGGAAAAATAACTTTAAATCTTACACCTTCAAACATTTTTATAACTTTTTCAATTGTGATAGTCACTCTGAAATCAACTTAATTAACATTAAAATAAAGTTGATATTTGTTTAGCTTGAAATAATGTTAATTTCAAACAAGTTTGAATAGATGACATCGATGCGCAACCGGTTACCATGGATTCATTACATGAATTGAGCGCAGGGGGGTTTCCCTGCGCTCAATTCATTTAGTTGAACTCAGGCTTACAGTTTGCACGTAAATGTCTATGGCGGCCCGTACACAGTTAATCTCGATCGCGATCCAGATTGATAATGTACGAATTAGATTGACGGATTGCAGCATCTGATTTTAAAATATCTAAAGTTTTTCGCGATCCGCGATCATTGATTTAGATCGCGGATCGCGATCGAGATTGACTGTGTACGGGCCGCCATGCGACTTCGTCTGCGATCCAGTCGAAAGACACGTGGCGCCATCTATTATCATAATAACCTTATTATTGTTTTCCTCGGAAACAGCACTTTTTTTCGGGTTGAAAGTTACCCTATGTACGTTTCTGTATACCTGACAACGTATTATGCAAAATTTCAGTATGATCGGTTCAGTGGTTTAGACGTGAAAAGGTCACAAACAAATTTACTTTCGCATTTATTATAATACTAGCTGCGCCCCGCGGTTTCACCCGCGTAAGTTTCGATCCCGTGGGAATATCGGGATAAAAAGTATCCTATGTGTTATTCTGTTGTATAAGCTTTGTAGCTGTAAAGTTTCATCAAAATCCGTTCAGTAGTTTTTGCGTGAAAGAGTAACAAACATCCATCTATCCTCACAAACTTTCGCATTTATAATATTAGTAGGATTAGTTAGGGTAACAGCAAATTTCCCTCGGCCCCCGACCTGCCGCGTCGCATTACCCGCTCGCAGTGTTACTTAATTAGTTAGGGTAACAGCAAATTTCCCTCGGCCCCCGACCTGCCGCGTCGCATTACCCGCTCGCAGTGTTACTTAATTAGTTAGGGTAACAGCAAATTTCCCTCGGCCCCCGACCTGCCGCGTCGCATTACCCGCTCGCAGTGTTACTTAATTAGTTAGGGTAACAGCAAATTTCCCTCGGCCCCCGACCTGCCGCGTCGCATTACCCGCTCGCAGTGTTACTTAATTAGTTAGGGTAACAGCAAATTTCCCTCGGCCCCCGACCTGCCGCGTCGCATTACCCGCTCGCAGTGTTACTTAATTAGTTAGGGTAACAGCAAATTTCCCTCGGCCCCCGACCTGCCGCGTCGCATTACCCGCTCGCAGTGTTACTTAATTAGTTAGGGTAACAGCAAATTTCCCTCGGCCCCCGACCTGCCGCGTCGCATTACCCGCTCGCAGTGTTACTTAATTAGTTAGGGTAACAGCAAATTTCCCTCGGCCCCCGACCTGCCGCGTCGCATTACCCGCTCGCAGTGTTACTTAATTAGTTAGGGTAACAGCAAATTTCCCTCGGCCCCCGACCTGCCGCGTCGCATTACCCGCTCGCAGTGTTACTTAATTAGTTAGGGTAACAGCAAATTTCCCTCGGCCCCCGACCTGCCGCGTCGCATTACCCGCTCGCAGTGTTACTTATTTTTCGCATAGTGTTCTTTCGGCCTTTTTTCTTGCTCATCTCCTTTGGAACGTAGCGTGATGTTAAATAGCTTTTAACCTTCCCTTAGAATTCTGCTATCAAATGCAAAATATTTTCACGACTAAAAAAATATTTTATACTAGCTTTTGTCCGCTGCTTCGCTCGCGTTAAATTCGGGGTAACACGGTTAAAAAAAAAGAAAAAAGTAGCCTATGTCACTCTCCATCCCTTCAACTATCTCCACTTAAAAAATCACGTCAATTCGTCGCTCCGTTTTGCCGTGAAAAACGGACAAACAAACAGACACACACATACACTTTCACATTTATAATATTACTATGGATTTTACGAGTACTTCCAGAGATTAGCGCGGTTATTCAGCTTTATTAATAGTTTAGATTATAAGTTAGGTAATAGTTAGGTTCAAGTGTAGTGCATTAAAATAGCCATTACGAGAGGTGATACTTAATCCGGTACACTCCGATCTGTCTCAACAGACAGCTGTGCTGCTGGGGAGTTTGTTGCGCCACTTCTTCTCCCCAGCGAAAGCACTAGGAAGTGGTGAAGAGCGGGCGTTTTAGGGAACTGTCTTATGTAATTTTGACGGTCAAGAAGTGCTGATTCTCAGCCTAATTTGAATAAATGACTTTTGGTTTTAAATTTGTAGTTGTTTCAAATCACAATCTGAATCATTATGAAGGATTAGCTAATACATTGCTTCATATCTTCGAAAAATTTGTCTGTTCAGCTCAATAACGAAATGTTGTTGAACTGTAGAAATGAAAGCCATTGCTAAGTACTGTTTGTCTGTTACGCAACTACCCCGCTGGTCTCGTAGAGTCTCATCCTGGGGAGCATGGCAGGTCTTCCCTGTGATCTTCTGTAGGTCGTCCACCCGCCTGGCTTTTGATCTGCCAACACTCCTGCGACCATTTCTCGGCAACCATTCCGTTAGGGCTCCCCTTCTCCCGCTATCACCACTTCTATAGATAGTGCAATCCACGAAGACGCGCCCCACTCTTCTTCCGAATCGTTAGTGGTTATCGCTAGTAAATTCCACTAGTTTTTTCGAAACACACTAATTACCCACTAATAATAATAAGTGTGTGTCAGCAAAACTAAAACACTAGCGGAATGTTGCACACTTGTGCTGTAAGCATTAGGAAAAAGAGTGGGGCGCGTCTTCGTGGATTGCACTATCTATAGCCAAGTGTCATGCCCTAATATGACTCATATAGAAAGTCTTTGCCTTTAATGTAAATAAAAGCAAGAGTTTTCAGCTATCCGAAGTTAATATCCTAATGGAAATACGAAATTTGATAGCTCCTATACTGTTTATGTGACTTTTCATGGGGCTGTATCAGATATAAGTTTTATACCTCCAAATAGCAGGTGTCTGATATTCTTGGTTATCATAATATTTATGTAAGCTTCCGCCTGCTGCTTCGCCCGCGTACTATGTCGATGAACTTTACGTCCTTAACCATACCTAATTTCATCAAAATCGGCCGAGCCATTTCGGAGACTAATCAACCACCAGAACCACCAGAACGAACAGTCAGACGAAAAAATTTAAAAATTGTTTTTTTTTTTGTTGTAAGTCTATATTTATATTTTCATAATTACACTTCTAAACTAATATTATAAAGTGGAAAGATTTGTTTGTTTGTTTGAATTAAATAAGCTCAGAAACTACTGGACCGATTTAAAAAATTCTTTCACTATAAGAATCCTACATTATCCCTGATAAACATAGGCGATAGAATATTTTCAAAAAATTTTGGGATCCGTATGAAAACTTCGATAATTTACATTATCAACCAAACAAACAAACTCTCCAGCTTTACAATATTAGTATAGATTACTAGTTGACCCCGCAAACGTCGTTTTGAAAAAAAAAAAGGTGTTGGCCGATTCTCAGACCTACCCGATATGCACACAAAATTTCATACAAATCGGTCCAGCCGTTTCCGAGGAGTATGGTATCTAGCACGAGAATTTTATATATAAGTATAGATAAGGATGAATACCAAGGTACGAATAATGAGAGAGCAGTGGTGGCCTAGTAGAACGGGCGCGACTCACTAGTTTGTAGGTCGTAGGTTCGAACCCAAACAGGCGTTTTACTTTGTGTAAATTATTTCATCACCATAAGGAAAACATCGTGCCGAAACCGGCATGTCCTAGAACCAAAAATTCGAAGACGTGTGACATCTACCGACCCGCACTGGGCCCGCGTGGTGGATTACAGCCCACTCCCTCTCGAAGAGAGGAGGCCTTCCCGTCACACATCTCCGCTACGCACAGCTCACATCTCTCCGCTCCGCATCTCCTCTCCGTTTTGGTGGAACCTGCCAGCTTCGCAGCACATATCTCCTCTCCTCTCCGCTTTGGTGGATACCTGAGGGGCAATCCTCGTAATTTTAAGAACGTTCACAGTCTGATCTCAGTCTCAATCTGTCAAAAATACCTCTAATGGATAAGACACAAAGTCTAAAACAGAAGAAGATCTAGCGGGGTATCCGGGGGGTGGGGGGTGGAGCTCAGGTGATCAGACCGGAATAAATCAAATTTCCCTACATTTTAACAAGTTTTTGACATTTGTTTGTCGTCGAGATGAGACTGCGACTAGATTTTTAACGTTTTAAATTACGAGAATTAGCCTTCTGATCTAATTCTAGATGAAAATCTCAATAAAATAATAATAATAATACAATAATTTATTGATACATAAATGCTGCTGCGGGGGTGAGGGGTGAGGCCCCCGCTGGCACGTGAATTTGTTACTGCGCAAAGACTCGCCTTAAGTTCCGAGCTGACATAAAATTGGAATCGGGCTGGAGTCTGTACCCAATACCCATTTACTGAGCTGTGGAGGTCAGATAAGCAGTCGCTTCATGTAAAATACTGGTATCCAGCTTCGTCCGGTTATACTGGAAGCTGACCACAACATAGTTGAGAAAAGGCAAGCAGATGATGATGTTCAAGGAAGACTAATTTTAAAAGAACCATTTCAATTAATCTGCCTAGCCTTTTCCCAACTATGTTGGGGTCGGCTTCCAGTCTAACCGGATATAGCTGAACACCTGTAGTTTTCATGGAGTGATTGCCTGTCGGACCTCCAGAACCCAGTTACTGGGCAATACGGATACCCCTTGGTAAAAATAACCATTTATTTAAATAAAATAACTTACGGCCCATTGGCACTTCGATAAAAGTCCGTGCACACATTCGCGATGCCAACTCACATGAGTTATGAACTTATAACAATGGTACACGTTTTTAGAAACGTCGGGCTATTCTTATGCAAAGCGGTGGTCAGTGTACGGCTACGAAGGCGGAGCGAAGAGCGATTTCAGTAAAGAAGAAAGATTTTTTGTGAAGGAAAGTTAAAATTTTTCGAAGTTATGAATATTTAAATTGTAACAAAACAAGAACTAATACTTCATTATTATTCAGTTTGAAATAAAGGCATACATATCGTATACACATTTAGGAAAATAACCCCAAAATGGATGCATTTTGACAATATTTGCGATTTTTTAAACAGAATTGCTTTTTTCGTAAACCTGATTTTGCGTGCCATTGGAAAATGACAGTCAATATCTTCATTAACCAAATAAATAAAAGTCAAAATAATTTGCCCTTATAATTTATTTGTGCAGAATAAACATTTTTTCTTTCTTTTTTTTATTTGAAATGGGTTTGCTCTTGACTCTAGTCTAGGTCAAAGGTGACAGAGACAAAGTCTTTGAAGAGATTCGGGTTGTTTTTTTTTCCTTCTTTCGAACACACGTAAAAATAGCCAATAATAATAAAATGACCAATGTATAATTAATTACAAAAAAATATGCCAAGGTGTCAGTCAACCCGTATGCGCAAAACTGTCAGCTATTAATTCGCATATATTATATTTATTATAATCTCCATAATTAACATTCTGTCAACGTCGCATAACTTTGACGTTTGTCAGCAGTCTCACCGCAACGCATTGTTTTACTTGTTGGGCCACGAAAGACGCGATTTTAATAGCGATATCATCAATCAATCAATTTGGCTAACCTTTTCCCAACTATGTTGGGGTCGGCTTCCAGTCTAATCAGATGCAGCTGAATATTAATATTTTACATGGAGCGACTGCCTATCTGACCTCCACAACCCAGTTACTGGGTAATACGAAACCCCTTGGTAGGGCGGGTTGTCAGACTTTCAATGTTCTGACGACCCGTAACGACTGTCAAAGATCCACGAATGATGCCGGAGCCGATATTCCAAGAAATGGCGGAGTTTCGGTATGTTAAACATGGTCATCCATCCACGAACCAACCTTGGCAAGCGTAGCTTAACCTGACCGATCGACCCGTGCTGCTGTTATTTCTTAGCCACGAGCCCCCTCCTTGAACATGTATTTATAATTTTATTTTGTTTTGTTACAGGTATGTACTACATGCTTACATCATCATTGCAGACTGAAATATTGGTAAGAAATAAAGCCACACTGACGGGAATTTCCTAGTAGAAGCCCGGAGTTTGGATTAGGAAGCTTAATTCGACAGTTCTTATTTATTTATAAATTGTTCCAAAAGTTTTTGATGAAACTGTAAACAAACTGTTCAATCTGCAATCACTCACTAAAGGCAATGAGTACCTACTCAATTCTTCTGTATTGGGAACGTTTCAACTTTATACAGGTTGAAATTGAAAACATGCGACAAATCGAAATGGGAGATTGTACTCATTATTATGAACAACTTTTACTATGGGACCAAACCTGAAATCGCAAAAAAAAAATCAGCTGTTCCCTACATTTATGTTCGCATAACTTGTCAAAATGTAGGGAACAGCTGATTTTTTTTTTTCGCGAATTTCAACCTGTATTGTATAGAAAGAAAGAAAACACATTTATTACTGTTTCCAACAGTTATTGTTTGGATATTGACGAAAATTAAGGTTATAAAAATTAACCTCAACAAATTTTCAAATGGAAAACATCTTTAAGGTGATTTAATATTTAAATTTCGGGTTTAGATATTCAGATAATAAAACCAAAGCACTCAATTTGTAAGTAGCACTACAAATTGGCATCGGGTACGTTTTGCGATCCCATTGTTTACGTTTTCATCAGATATTTTTGAAACATACTATATTCCCGTCTCTTTCTAGCTTCATTAGAGAGAGAAAGACAGCAATAGCGTAAATCAAGTCTAGTTGGTGCATCACAGAGCCAGAACCCCATATTTTTGCTTTAACAGTGAATCCAATAACTTAACTAAGTAAAAGTTAGGCGCCTGGTGGCCTACTTACCCCCTAAGTTAAAGTTAAGCTAGTTATGCTATGCACAGCAAGGTGCAAGTAAAGTCGGGTGCTGCTATGAATATTCTAGTAGAATTAAGCTGTTAAGTTGATTCAGTCAAGTTACTACATTTTCATATATTTTTCATTAAAATAGTCTAGATAATTACTAGAGCTCTTTGTGCTCGCTCTGAGGGGCTCGTGGCTAAGTCATAACAACCTTACAGGTCGTTTAATCAGGTTAAGTTATGCTTGCCGATGCCGGTCCGTAGATGGGTGACCACCCAATGCATACCGAGATCTGTGCCTCAGAAAGCACGTTATGCCGTTTTACCCGACTGTCATTCGTAGATCTTTGACAGTCGTTACGGGTAGTCAGAACTTCAGAAGCCCGATAGTCTGACAACCAGTCTTGCCAAGGGGTACCGTGTTACCCAGTAACTGGGTTGTGGAAGTCAGATGGACAATCGCTCCATGTAAAATACTGGTATTCAGCTGCATTCGCGGGGTAATTGCGTAACACACAACAAAAATATTCATTGTGTTTATACGTTGTTGAGCAGACGAATTTTTCGAACGTATGAAGCAATGGATTAGCGATATTCTTCAAAATGATTAAGGTTGTGATTGATAGTGTGTAACGCATTTTGGTGCCGGTTATGAAATGAAATTGAAATTAAATGTAATTTATTTGCAAGAATTGTGTACATTTGGTCGGTTTTTTTTTTAAACAGTTTCTAAAACAATTGGCTTAAACTAGCATGCAAAATTATTGATTACATGAATTAAATAAAAATAAATAAAATTTATTCAAAAACTAAAAGGACTAACATTAAATACAACGTTAGTCCTTTTAGTTTTTGAATAAATTTTATTTATTTTTTAATTAAATAAATGAAGCTAATAAAATTGGTACATAATGAACTTCGCAACTACGATTTACACTCCTTATATCATGGTTATTTTCAAATGTCAAGTATTTGTCAAATTATAATAATTGTAACAAGTCAGTGTGAATCTTCTAAATACTCCTCCACAAAATAAAATGATTTTTCTATATGCCATTTGAATAACGCTGTTTTAAATCGATTGATTGGCAGTTCCCTATACGATTTTGGCAGTTTATTAAATATCCTTTTAACCATTTGATTGGAAAACAAATTCTACGATATAAATGGCTTTTTATTGGAGGAATAATTAATCTGTCAAGATATTTTGTCTTATAATACCACAGATATAGATAGACCTAGATAACGCAAGTATCACGATCTGTATGAAAACCAAGCGTGCCATTTTTTTCTTTCTCACTCACGCTCACCCAGCCAGCAGTACACAGGACTGAGCGCGAAAGTGGCGGCTTACGATTTTTTTAACGTAAGTTGGTGCGATTTTTGGCACGCGAAGTAGTTGCTCTTGCGTTATACATATAGGTGTATCTATATCTCTGGCTTAAACGTAACAGTGTCTCCAAGACGTTGAAACAAGTCGGAGTGCATTTTAATAAATTCACAGTTAGAATGGAAGCCGATCCTAAAATGGTTGGGAAAAGGCGAGGCAAATTGTACTAAATATGACTCCTTATGATATATTGAGCTGGCTCGTTGCAAAATAGCCATACGAAACAACTGACAATACAACAATATGTGGGATTTTATTATGTAAGATGTCGCCAACATTGATGTCAGCAAGTTTTTACTTAAGGTGAATGCGAAGTGGTAGACCGCGAAATTAAAATTTTCTTACGTTTTTTGCAATTTGCAGGTCAGCGTAAAGTTCTATCTTGATCAAAATTTGATTCGCGACTATGACAAGTACGTATTCACAGAATTCTAATCATTACAAACATCAATACATCTTTCTAAGTGAGATTTGTACCAAAAACACTTTTCCATAAAAGATTTCTTCTTGTGGTACAAATCTAACTTCGAAAGATGTATCAATGTTTCTAATGATTATATTTCTGTAAATACGTACCTGTTATAGTCGCGAATCGAATTTTGATCAAGATACAACCTGACACTGACCTGCTAATTGCAAAAAACGTGAAAAAATTTGAATTTCGCGGTCTACCACTGCGCAATCACCTTAAACAAACTTTTTTATACTAGGTGGGCTCATTTGCACTGACTGTATAGTCCTGCGGAGTGCTTAACACATTAGCAAAGGTTTTAATTTTGACAGTTCAACAATATTCGTTGCGTTATATACGTTGTTGAGCAGACAAAGTTTTCGAACATATGAAGCAATGTATTAGCGATATCCTTCAAAATGATTCTTATGATTCAGATTGTGTTTGAAAGTTTGTTATGAACGGATTTGGATGAACTTTTGCGATATTCCCACGGGATCGAGACTTATACAAGTGAAACCACGGGGCGCAGCTGGTAAATTATATCATCAGTACTCATTTCCGGGGTACTTCTGTACCCTACAGTAAATAAACAAGTCACAATAAATGAGTACAATCATACCCCACACCAAAATAAAAAATACTCCACTTTAAGGCTGACCAATGTTTTTACTTTTTTACGGTAAAAAAGTCCGTTATCTGTCCATCTCATTTCCCGCCCTGTTTTACGGTTCGGCAGTGCCAGCTCACGCTTGACCGTTTTTGTACCCTTTTGCAGGTAATTTTGAGTAATGATAAAGGACTGTCCGTTTGTCTACTTGTAACAAGGGTGAATTTATTTTGATTTTCGGGTTGGAATAATTTAAACGAATTTCTTACTTTTGTATATGTAATCAGAATTTAAAAAATGCTCTTGTTCGCACGGTTTTTCCGACTTGAAAAACAACATTTAACCGGACCCTCTGAAGATGGAAGGGCATGCTGGTTCCCTCACGATGTTTTCCTTCACCGTTTTGAGAGCAGTGGTGATGAAATAAATTACTCAAAGTAAGGGCTACCACATACCTACATACAATTTTTAGTTGAACAACTTTTTTATTGTGTTTCATAAGTTTACAGGAATATAATACTGCGATCCAGTGGCGTGCATTGGTTTTTAGAATAAGTAGCCACTAGGCCGGGCTTAGTGTAGGCAGACGCGGTCACTAATCAGAGATATAATTTAACAAAAATATCTATTTTGAATGTTCAATTTATTTTCTTATCCACTTATGATAATTTTGTAAGTTTCTTAATTGTGGGGCACACAAACTAAAATGCAATTGAAAGTCTTATGGTGATTTATCGAGGTAGGCATTGCTTATATGCCTTTATGCAATGCACGCCACTGCTGCGATCATAGAACTTGCGCAAACTGTCAACACGATAGTTCTTCTACAAAAAATCAAAAAGCCCAATCGATTTGCTTTTAATTATAAAGTTGGACAACTATCGATCAAATGCATAATTTGTATTGCAGTGTATTAATGTGCGCATAACATCGACTAAATAGTCGATTCGCGACTGTCTGTTTGGAATAGAATTTTAACGTTGCCGAAAGAAGAATGGTCGGTTTGTTTAGGAGATACAAAAAATCGACGATCGACTAATCAATTGTATGCGCACCTCCATCGACTAAATAGTTTAGTTGTGTGGAATTCACGAGAAGTACACAACTCGACTAAACAGTTTAGTCGATGTAGAAGTTGTATGTATGCGCTAAACTTTTTTTTTTGTGGATGGGAAATCATCAAATGACCCCTCCCGCTCTGGGTGGAGCAGAAGGGAGTGTCAGACTCTTACTGATTAAAACCCACCCGTGTTCCTTCCTTAGCCCTTTATGTTCCGGGGCAGCGGTAACCCTTTCGGACAATCCCGCTGCCCATGCGCTAGGCCTAAAGCGCTTGTCTAGGTTTGAACGACCTACCACTCGTAAGCAGCCACCGTTACCACTGAGCCACCATTACCTAAAATCCATCTACCAATTTAAAAATATTCATTTGCCGCCCAATAGCTATAAATAAATGCCAATCAATTTATCTAAGCCCGTAGGCCTCCCATAACTTTATTCTACCAATATTGAACAATATAAAAAAAAAACCAAGAACATTCTAAGTCTGCCCAAAGAAGCCAGGCAATATTAAAATTCGTTTTTTCACAAAAAGATTAGGCAGGTAAGGTATTAAAATTCAAATCCCACCTCCACACGAAAACCACCCTTACATTCTATTAAGTAAAGTCGCATTTCCATGGTACGGAAACCTTTAACCCCACATGCTGTGACAGGTGGTTAGAAGGACCCTTCCTTTTATTGTAAGAATATTATTTTTTTTTTGTTCTTTTTTATTTCTTCGTATATTTGGGTACATTACGTCCAGCGGCGGGTGTAAAGGGGTCGAGGTTTTTACGTGGGGAATGTTCAAATAACGAACAACGATGCAGTTACAGGAACAAAGGATTTTCTGAGTGAAATATATGATGGAAATGTGTTATTTTACATGTTTCTTCCTATGGCCGGGAACGTGGATCTACGCGAGACACATTGGTTTTTTTAATTGTTTCTGTAATTACGGCATACATAATAATATTTTATTAAATAAATAACAAATAACAAAATTAAATCCTAACTTAACTAATTAATACAAAAAAAAACAATTAAAATATGGCGTCGAAAAATTCATCCGCATCGCTGTCGCCCATCCACAGACCAACCGCGGCAAGCGTAGTTTAACCTGATCGATCAACCTGTGTGGCTGTTATTATTTAGCCATGGGGCCCTCAACAAAATCAAATATTTAACCCTTATAAATGTGTTTTTCAATGTTTTAACCCAAAACACTTTTAAAAGTGTAACAGTAATATAATATCTCTATGTCAAAGTCAAAGTCAAATAATTTATTTCAAATAGGCACTTTTGAACGTCAAAATTTAAAATTAAAAAATAGAATTGATTCTAGTCGCCCCTTCCAAAATGTAGTTTTCGTGTGGAGAAGAATGGGCAAGAAACTCCACCGTTACTCTTTTAAAATGTTTTACAAGTTTTTGTATACATTCATTATATAATTATATGTGAAGACGATGCACCTAAAATAAAATTTAGTCTACCAAAAATGGTAAAAGAATTAAAAATATAACAGACTGGTAAATCAATTATGTGATAGATACATGGTGTCCACATATTTACAAAGATTGTAAAATTTTACTAGTATTTTAAAAACTCTGTGAGTTACATTTGTCAAAGAATGTAAAAGATATGAAAGTGTTAACAGTGTTAATAAGGGTAACCGGTAAACCGCCGCGTTGCCAAAATAGCCGCAATCTCGACTGGATTGAGGCTATTTTGCCATCATCACGTCTGTCTGTCCGCAGAAAAAAAATCAGCTGTTCCCTACATTTATGTTTGCATAACTCGTCAAAATGCAGGGAACAGCAGATTTTTTTTTTGCGATTTTAGATTTGGCCACATACTAAGTTGTTCATAATGATGAGTACAATGACCCCTTAAGAGGAAA
Organism: Globia sparganii; assembly: GCA_949316385.1. Taxonomy (NCBI): domain Eukaryota; kingdom Metazoa; phylum Arthropoda; class Insecta; order Lepidoptera; family Noctuidae; genus Globia; species Globia sparganii. Next base: position 10,287,603 of record OX438680.1, read on the forward strand.
ATGGTGATTAAAATTCTGAAGTGAAATTCTGTACATGTATAATGGGGTTAAGCAGAGGTCTGCTTAACCTCAAATATACCAACGAGGCAGTAAAAAGTAATTTCTCTAACAGCCGAAATAAAAAACTGTAGTTATTATAAAACCATTATGTGACCACGTCTGCTGTAACCGGAAATACGTAGTGATTATAACGGTCGGTACTTCCGGCCGACACGGTTCGGCTAATATGCGGTGGGAAGGGACTCAAACATCACGCTTGAGGGTATGGCAATCTGCATTTCCGATTTATTTGCCAAAAATGTAAACAAATATGAGTTTATGGAAAAATAACTTCAAATCCTACACAATAAAGTTCAGCTTACGCTACAACTTCAAACATTTTTATAACTTTTGCAATAATGTTGGTCACTCTGAAATCAACTTAATTGGCATTAAAATAAAGTTGATATCTGTTTAACTTGAAATAACATTAATTTGAAACATAAGTTTGAATAGATTTTAGATGTGATGTTTATATACGTTTTCACTACGCAAGAAGCGCTAAATACGCTAAAGTCGTTCAAAGCCTTCATAAGGGTGCAGGTGCTAGGAACATCCACGAACAAACTGGTAACAGAAATTTAACACATTATTCTAGACCACAGAGATAGATACACCTAGATAAGGCAAGAGCAACTACTTCGCGTGCCAAAAATCACACCAACTTAAGAGCCTACACTACCTCAGCTAAAATTCACTCTTTAACTCGCTCGCACGATACTGCTCGCTGACTGTGTGAGAGCGAGACAGAGTGCGGTGGTAGGCGGCAGGCAGCGCCAATAGTTTAGGTATTTGTTTTTTACGGTGAAAATAATGGTAATTAAAAAAAAGTAAATAACATAAGACCTGCTTTATAGTTAGTTCGGTGAGTATACAAAGTTTCATGATCTAATTTGAAGTATTTTTTGAATACCAGCGGTTTATTGTTCGGTTTGGAGGTAACTTTGAATTTTTTTCTATCGAGAAAATTTTATGAAATCGTGTTTTCGTCTAACATAAGACCTAACATTAATCCTCAACTTTACCATATATTTATTTCAAAATTAATGCTGCAGTATTTTCGACATAACGGAGGATCATGCTAAGCCATTTGAGGTAGTATAGGCCCTTAAGGTGATTGCGCAATGGTAGACCGTAAAATTCAAATTTTCTTACGTTTTTTTGCAATTTGCAGGTCAGTGTCAGGTTGTATCTTGATCAAAATATGATTCGCGACTATAACAGGTACGTATTTACAGAATTATAGCCATTAGAATCATTAATACATGTTCCTAAGTTAGATTTGTACCACAAGAAGAAATCTCTTATGGAAAAGTGCTTAATTAATATCAAATACTCAGGGCTGCAATCCCTTGAAGCAGTGAAAAAATCAAACTTCTAAGTCAACGCAATCAATCAAAATCAAAAACGCCCGTATCTTTACGGGCGTTTATGTTCCGTTTACGCCGCATATTTTGACACTCGCAAGGGAATCAAAACCTATAGGGTACTTCCCGTTGACTTACAATCATGAAATTTGGCAAGAAGCAATGTCATGTAGCACAAGTAAAGGAAAAAATCTTAAAACAGTAAATTTGTAGTTACATAGACATACCTACTTTGTATGGAACCCTCGCCTCGGTGCGCGAGTCCGACTCACACTTGACCGGCTTTAAAAAAAAAACCGGTTTCAGTATTATACAAAGTGTAACAGAATAAACGCAAGTCCTGAAAGTAGTTTGTTCATAATTTACTACTGAATCGATTTCAGTAACTTTTGATATAGATTTTTTTTAATTTTGTATTTTTCATACTAACCGCGAATTGAGCCAAATAAAATTAAATCTTATTTCAAGGCAATAAGACTCAATTTTAAATGCATGAATTAATGCTAGTGTCAACACTATTTTTTCTTAATAAAAATAGCAAGCATTAAAAAAATAAGTTTCAGTCATTGTATTATGCTTTTAACTCAATACTCTAAGCGGGATGTATGAGGTCTTGCATTAATTATGTTACACCTTGTTTAAATTGAAACCATGGTTACATTCACAGTTATAGATAGACCTAGATAACGCAACTATCACGATCTGTATGAAAACCAAGCGTGCCATTTTTTGACTACCTACTATGACGTCACAAGCGCTCTTTCTCACTCACGCTCACCCAGCCAGCAGTACACGGGACTGAGCGCGAAAGTGGCGGCTTACGATTTTTGAACGTAAGCTGGTGCGATTTTTGGCACACGAAGTAGTTGCTCTTGCGTTATCTAGGTGTATCTATATCTGTGGTTACATTCCAGTGTCCCCTGTCACCCTATATATACAAAAGATGCTGATCATCTGTTCTATACTCGATGTGACCGGGTTTCCAAGACCAAATTTAGTTTTGCAAGTCATCAGAGAGCGAACGAAAGGAATGAAAAAGTCTGCGTCGCTTTCGACGAATACCGTGAAGGACTTCACCGTCAATAGACCGACCAGATTCCTGCTCAGTTGATGGCAATAGACTCGCTGTTTTATGAGACGATGTGAGTGTTCTCTACTTAAACCTTCGGGCAATACAGGCTTGATGGTATGCCCTTGAAGTCTTGACGATAATAATAAAAGAGAAGAAGAATGCAGGTTTTCTTTTAAACCAGTGATCTGTGTTTTATGTAAGCCAAGTAATGATGTAAAAGAGGTATTTTTAGGGTTCCTTACCTCAAAAGGAAAAACGGAACCCTTGTAAGATAACTTCGTTGTCCGTCTGTCTGTCCGTCAGTCAAGACCATTTTTCTCAGGAACGCGTGGAGTTATCTAGTTGAAATTAATATAAAATACTCAGGGCTGCATTTCCATGAAGCAGTGAAAAAATCAAACTTCTAAGTCAACATAATCAAAAGATACGGGCGTTTGTGTTCCGAAATCAAAACCTATAGGGTACTTTCCGTTGACCTAGAATCATGAACAGAAGCAATGTCATGTAGCACAAGTAAAGAAAAAAATCTGAAAACCGTAAATTTGTAGTTACAAAAAAATATATTTTAAAACTATTTACATTATCTACAAATTTCTACGGCGCCCTCAGTGCGCGACTCCGATGCGCTTGACCGGTTTTTTTTTACATCAGTCTCTATACCCATCGGTGTTCAGTCATGGTAAAAATTAACTTCGTGTGCTGTTCATTATTATACACTTGACTGAAATTACAGTAGAGGGGAGGTTTTTAAATAAAAATTCCAAAGAATTTGCTTAGGCAATGTCCCATAGGACCCAATCTAGTCTTCTAGAACTCATATTACTTAATAAAAAAAATAAAAATAAAAAAAAAATCGTTTATTTTCAGGCGTCGAAGGCCCATAGCGTGTTAGTATTATCAAAAGAAAAAAAAAAAAAACTTAAAAACTATGTTAGTAGTAACACTTAGGCACAAAAACAAAACAACATCCGATTACATAGAGGAAGATTCATCAAGTCCCATGTCTGACATGTAGCTTGATAAACCTATCCACTGTAGGCCCGTCTAACCTGTCAGCAAAAACCCTCAGAACGCTATTGCTGCTTCCCCTCACTCTGCGCAATACTGATGCCACTTTTTTGCGCATGATCGCGAAATATTCGTCAGTGTGCGCGTCAGCGAACATCCCTGACGCACTACAGTAAGGCGATAGCCTCAACAGCGCCCTGAAGGCATTGTTGTATTGAATGCGCAGTGCGCTATCTGCTTTTTGGGTATGATTAGCCCACAGACTGCTGGTGTAAAATATTTGACAAAACGCCTTAAAAAGTGTTATTTTAACCGGTACTGAACAACCAGCAAACCTGCGTGCCAACATGTTTCCCCTCACAGCCATCGCCCTGAGCTCTCTTTCCATATCCAGGTCATCTTTAAGATCCTCCGTAACAATATGGCCCAAATATTTAAATTGTGCTACACTCTGCAGAGGTGCGCCGTTTAGTTCCACGGGAGGGACATTTGAGGGACTATTATTTCTTCCTCTAAACACTAACAGCTCACTCTTTGTATGGTTATATTTTAGCCCATGCTGCTCGGCATATCTTTCACAAATGGTGAGTAATTTCCTAATTCCACCGATTGTGGGGCTCAGCAGCACCATATCGTCTGCGTAACTTAAGTTATTTAAGCTAACTCCGTCTATATGGCACCCGACATGAGTGCTGCTGAGCTCAACAAGCAAGTTGTTGACATAAATATTAAACAATCTCGGGGAAGTAAGACCTCCCTACCTAACACCACATTCTAGTTTGTACGGGTCCGAAAATGCATTGGACCATTTCACAAAGTTCCTCTGCTTATCATACCAGATAGATAATATTGACAACAATGCAGCAGGAACTCCCGCTTCCCGAAGCTTCTCCCATAAAACCTTATATGAAACCAGGTCGAAAACTTTGGAAAGGTCCAGGAAACAAGCATACACTGGTGTTTTTCGGTCCGTATAATATTTGACAGTGTGCTTTAATGCAAGTATTGCACTCTCAGTAGACAGCCCCGCACGAAAACCAAACTGTGTGTCGTGTAGTTTTGTATATCTACTGAGGTGTGTATCAAGCACACTATCAAACACTTTAGCTATCACAGTTGCTAATGAGATTGGCCTATAATTCCCTTTGTCTGCTATGTCTCCTGTCCGATTTTTTATAATAGGAACAACTATTGTATCCAGCATTTCCTGTGGTAGGTAAGAATGCCCCACACATAGATTAAAAAACATAGTCAATACTCTCGGCAAGTGCACACCAGCATTTTGAAGATGCTCAATGCTGAGTCCATCATGACCAGGAGATTTTCCCCGCTTCATATATTTAATTACTGTTTTAATTTCTGAACACGTAAATCTAAGGATATTATGAAGAAGTAAAATTTATTTGTAAGTTCGTATGTAGGGCGTAATTTCCGGAACTACCACTTAAATTTTAAAAATATTTTTGCATTTGATAGCCCAGTTCTAGAAAAGTGCCGGACAGAAAAAAAAGTACTTACTGTTTTCTTATGCAAAATAGCATTTTTTACTATTACCAAACAAAATATACAATCCGGGCGGCCTTATCGCTTATTGTGTAGGAATTAGTTATTTTTCTATTAAACTTATATTTGTTTACATTTTTGGCAAATAAATCGCGAATGCAGAGTTTACACGGTATTTTAGCGGAATAGATCGACAGCTATAAAAGTGTTTGGTAATCCCTAGATCATAACTATCTCCAGCTGATCAAGCAGTAAGAAATTGTGGCAATAACACCATATTTGTCCCCAAGTAACGAATGTTTGTGTTTGTCGGTTCATCAACAAATCTGATTGCGTATTGTATCATCAACCTATATTTGTGTATTGTATTTATGAACATACTACGATGGCATGACCCAATTCCGGAGTTGGATGACATCAGTATGTTTTACGAAGACATCCTTAAGTCTTAATGAATGCTCTCTTTCTTGGTTAAATCGAGTTCATTTCTTTCTTTGAGACAAATTTCCCGGATAGGTCCCCGAGGATAGGTTAGAGATGTATAACTGTATAGATAGTACATTTATTGAGGATGATATTCTCATAGCATGTGCCTGTGTCTATTTCTTGTTTAGAAAATAGTGTTTGCTGCACCGGACGACGTCATTACGTCAGCGCCGGCTGTCGCTGAAAACCAGCGCTGGGCCTCTGTCTTGCACAGGGTCGCAGCATAATGCTGAGCGATAGCCGTTTTGCGTGGATGTGACGCATATTTCCCCCTACCTTTTATTTATTTTATTTTTGTGTTTTTGTTCTTTTTGCGTCATGTTCACCGCAAATAAACGTATTTTCTTTCATATCGTTAAGTTATGTGTAAGTCGCAAAAATGTTGATTCCGGGCTGCTATTGTACAGACGCCAGCAGGTCAACCTACCCCAATCTATCAAATTTCTTTGATAGATTTTCAACTTTAGCACAAAGGAATAAGGTTCATATTCAATTGGGAAAATCTGACAGATTGGGGTAGCTTGATGTGCTGGCCTCTGTACTAAGAAATTAGGTACTAATGCATAATCAGACTATAATATTCCCATTGCCGGGACACAGGCCTCCTCTGGAGGGAACAGTCTGTAATCTACCACGCGACCAGCGCGGGTTGGTAGATGTCACATGTCTTTGAATTTTTCGTTCTAGAACATGCCGGTTTCCTCACGATGTTTTCCTTCACCGTTTTGAGAGCAGTGTTGATGAAATTATTTACACAAAGTAAAGCGTCTGCCTGGGTTCCAATTCCAACCCACGACTCGTAAGTCGGTGTCGTTATCACTGGGCCACCTCTGGTCTACTCGAGAAATTCCTAATGAAAATATGCAATTACCTCAAGATTATGGCGTATTATTAACATTACATCACCCGAAAACTTGTCCAGATGTCCTTTAACACTTAAGAGTCATCCCAAAGGCTTCAATTACTTTTTTGTACCCCAATAATTTGCTGAATACAATTGGTAATTACGAATTCTCCCCGGGGAATTCTATCAGGATGACGCGAAATAAGCTTTAACACGAAATATCGTAGATTTTAACACGAATTTCCGCGGTCCGAGTTCTATAGTTGCCCAAAGCCAGTCCCAAAGGCATAATGGGTTTAATCCTTTGCCCGGCTAATGAGTCTCGGGCCGCCATCTTGCGCCGTTGACAGCTGTCACGGTTCCCGCGTTTTGTCGCCTCATTTCACTTTTAAGGGGGAATATTTTTTTTAAATTGGGCGCGTTCTGAATTTTTATCGGAATTAATTAATTTTGGCTGTAGTATGGTGGTCACACCTGTCAGATATGTTCCGAATTATTGTGGGAACGATCTCATTGTTTATGGTGTAAACGTGATGTGCTTGAATGTATGTACACAATTAATCAAAGGAAACTGGGCAAGCTAACATCAAAAGTAAAGTAATAAGTTGCGATTCTAAGCGTTCTAAGGCATATAAGTATAGCTTATAATGTTCCCACTGCTGGGAAACAGGCCTCCTCTCTCTGAGAGGGCTGAAATCCACCACGCGGGCACAGCAAGCGGATGGGAAGTGTTCTATGTCGTATGAAAAATCCCAACATTGCTTTTTCTGACGTGCGGGTGGATTCCAGGGGGCCTAATCTCCAATTCCATTAACGAAGATACGGTGCGGTACCCGTCCGGAAGTAGTTCGATACATCGGAATGAACCCTACTCACGATTAATTAACTTACATCGGGAATAAGTACAACAGCTGTCAAATCGAGTTGTCATTCATTCCTAGTTAGGGCCCCGAAGTAATCTTATGTCTGTTGGTGATACGGAGTAGGAAACTGCTGTAACTTCAGCTGGAACTAACTCTTAGGCGATTGGCACACTGCACCGCATCACGCAGCGGGGTGCGTGAAACGGAGCCAAATTCCTCGCACGGAAGCGCGTTTTTGATTGAATTTGTATGTAAAAAATCACGCACGGGGTTACTTTATCTGCGTCCCGCTGAATGATGCGGTGCAGTGAGCCAATCGTCTTACATAGAGATTAACTCCCAGGAGTCTGGACCCCGTGCTCAGCCGTAGTCGCTCTTGCAACCCATTTAATTCTTCTTCTTTTGTGTCGACGGTACTCTTCTTCAATATTTTATATTGTTTGAGCACCGTAGGTGGCCATGTTGATTGCGGGCTCAGTGGTATTCTTTTTCGTTCAGCTGAACGGGCAGTTGGGGCACTAGACCTATTTAATAAACCAACAAGACAGTTTTCCATCTGTTTACTGTAATAAACGCATAAAAAACAAGAAATAAACTACGTACTTGTACCGCTATAACCCTTTCACTTGAACGTCAAACTATCAATCAAGCTAAATACAGCTATTTATAAAACATGTAGAAAGTCTGTGTTCACGATGCCATTTTTACCGTTTTTCTCATGCTTGTTAATTGATGGCATGCAAGTCGAAGGCCAACCATCATTGGGCCCGCGTCGTGGCCCCTCTCACAGCGAGGAGGTCTTTTTTTTTGAGGATGGGAAATCATCAAATGACCCCTCCCGTTCTGGGTGGAGCAGAAGGGAGTGTCAGACTCCTACTGCAGCACACGTGTGAGCACTATGTACCTAAACTATAAAGCTACCATTTACTGGGTACGTCTTTCATTGACTTGAATGTGCCCTGGCAGCTGAGAGTGTCATGCTCACTCAAATGTCTCGCTGATGGTGGCGTGTGTGTTGGATCATTGGGTTCCCTTCAAAATGGTTGAGTTGAATGGTGCTGATCCATACGTCATGTTCGTGAACGGGCGCCGTCAGTAGGGACTGGTTATCTCTTAGCCGCCACGGCTTATTTTAATTTATGAATTGTTCTTTTTAGTACGGACGCCTTTAACGTGCACGTCTTTCTGCATCGTTCTCACATGTATAATTTCAACATGAATGATGTAATCAAGATTTTTGTAACAATTTTATGATTTAAAAGAGTGTCCGTGGAGTTTCTTGCCCGTTCTTCTCCACAGGGATCTACGCTTTGGAATGGGCAACTAGCTTCATCTTTCTGACTGACCGACCCTTGACAATTCAAAAGTGCCTATCATTGGTTTATTTGAAATAAATGCTTTGAGTTTGAGTTTGAGTTTGAAAAAACTGACTGAAACCCACCCGTGTTCCTTCCTTAGTCCTTTATGTTCCGGGGTAGCGGTAACCCTTTCGGACAATCCCGCTGCCCCGGCAGAGAGAGGAGGCCTGTGTTTCAGTCTCAGGTGGGAACGTTGTAGGCTGATCTCGATTAGCCGATGATCCATCAATTATTTAGTAGTCTCTGTCAAAACATTGAAAATTTTAAGAAAAAAAAATTATTTTGATTGATGTTTGTGTAAAAAGTATGCATGCGTTCTGGGATTTTTAAGGGCTGTGGTTGATAGCAGTGCTACATAGGTTGCCGATACAAAAAAAAAACAGAAATATTTGAATAATTGTAGTTAAAAATATCATAATCAATTTTCGAAGGACTTCGATTTATTTTTCGTAATTTCAAAAAAAAAAAAATATACACGTTGTATATCTATACTAAATAATAAAGCTGAAGAGTTTTGTTTCTTTTTGTTTGAACGCGTTGATCTTTGGAACGACCAGTCGATTTAAAAAAAAATCTTTTCACTTTCGATAGCCCAATTCTTGAAGAATGCTATATTTAACATCACGCTAGGACCCCTAGGAGCTGAGCAAAAAGAACGACACATAGAAAGAACGCTAAGTGGAAACGAAGTGCTAATGCACGGTCAGACGATGCGATGCGATGCGACGGGGTGGTTCGCGGAAACAAGAAATTTCACGCAGCCGAAATCGCGGGCAGAACCTAAAACAAAGTCGGGTTAGTTACACCATTTCTAACTCAAGAACGAATAGCCTCGAATAGCAGAATAATAATTAAAATATGGGAAAATTTTCAAAAAAAAAAACAATTCGAAACATCTGAGGCGGTACGAAGATCGCGGGGTCACCTAGTAATAAAAAATAAAATAAGCTAGATGGAGACGACGTTTCCCAGCTGACTGACTACCCCTGAAAAGAAATGACGAAACTCAAGGATCAGTTTCGTTTAAAGTTAGACTAGATAATCTTGGTCAGATCATGTGAGGATATTGTAGATAAGTGCCTACAATAGTCTTTAGAGGAAAGAACAAAATCAAACTGGTTGCTGATTTAATTTATACATACACATTTTTTTTTAAATACTTACATTGTTTTTTACATTCTGTGACAAATGTAACTCACACACTTTTTAAAATACTAGTAAAATTTTACAATATTTGTAAATATGTGAGCACCATGTATCTATCACATAATTGATTTACCAGTCTGTTGTATTTTTAATTCTTTTTACCATTTGTGGTAGACTAAATTTTATTTTAGGTGCATCGTCTTCACATATAATTATAATGAATGTATACAAAAACTTGTAAAACATTTTAAAAGAGTAACGGTGGAGTTTCTTGCCCATTCTTCTCCACACGAAAACTACATTTTGGAAGGGGCGACTAGAATCAATTCTATTTTTTAATTTTAATTTTTGACGTTCAAAAGTGCCTTTTAAGTGCCTATTTGAAATAAATTATTTGACTTTGACTTTGAATTTGAACCACACCACACCCTAATTGCGTAACACACGTTCAATCGTAATCTGTTTCAATTTGACAGTTCAACAACATTCATTTCGTTACTTACTCTGTTAAGCAGACAAATTTTCCGAACATATGAAGCAATGGATTAGCAATCTGTTTCAAAATGATTCAGATTATGATTGATTGTGCGTTACGCAATTAGGGCGCAGATTTGAGGCCAGAAATAAAAGAAAAGGAAGATGGGGAATATTTGCACCAACGACAGCCCTATTTTATGTCCAGGAATATCACTGTCCATCCTAAGGTTGCCTGGAAGAGATCGCAGAAAGCGATAAGGTCGCCCATTGTATATTTTGTAGTCTTTCATGTATCTTTACTTGTTGTATTTCTGTGGTGTACAATAAAGTATATATAAATATAAATAAATAATAATATGGGGATAGTTTAATTCCAGCGGGGTAATTGAGTAACACACTACCAGCAGCAATTTGTTCCATTTTGACGGTTCAAATATTCATTGCGTTATTTATGTTGTTGAATAGAATTTATTTTCGAACATATACAGCAATGTATTAGCTGTATCCTTCAAAATGATTGCAATTGATAGTGTGTTACGCAATTGGTTTTCAGATTGGTGAATCGTTACAACTAGGCGAATTGATTGCAACGTATGTTACATTTTATATTGCCTTTCAGCAAACTGTACCTAACATAAGGTGGATTTTTTTGGGTCATCGATCTTGATTGCCGAAAATGGGTTAAAAGAACACTCCTACACATCCAAATCTCGTGTATAAAACCAAGGATTACCAATATTTTACCAGTAAAAATATTGCAAGTATTTGTCAGTAATCGTGTAGCTCAACTCAAAACTTGACACCCGTATCCTTCGAACTGGAATACAGCAAATCTGTTTGGTGCTGAAATAGTTGGATAAGGAAGCACTTCCCCGGACGAACTCCTTACGTAGAGCTCTGATGCTACTACTTTTATTGCAATAACTTCTGTTACGCCCGGCTGCCATTCTTGGATCTTTTACGGGTCATCAGAAGCCCGAAATTCTGACAACCAGATTTACCAAGGGGTATTGTGTTGTGTTATCCAGTAACTGGGTTGTAGAGGTCAAATAGGCAGTCGTTCCATGTAAAATACTGGTATTCAAAAGCTGCATCTTGTTAGTCTGGAAGCCGACCCCAACATTGAGAAAAGACTAGGCAGATGATGACCCATCACGCGTATAGAGGTATGAGGAACAGGGTGTAAAGTTCACTCATCCTCCATAGAAAAGGGAGGATCCTCCGACCAGACGGGTGTTGTGTCTGGCTGGCAACTGCCCGATGATGTCGGGCCGTTGTATATATGCTAGTTTCGCGATAAACTCTGCTTGCGAGATGCAGAATTTTGTGACGTCAGTATGACGCTTTGTTCACATGTGGCGTTGTAGATACCGCTACACGCGTATAAAGTTTCACCAACAAATTAATAAAAGGTCCTGCATTACGTGAAAGTAGAAAGTGACCCTCTAAATGTCACTGCAATAAATTTTAACATTTAATTCAACAGATTTAATTAAACTACACCTACATAGAGTGATTACTGCAATAAAACTTGTCGTTAACCTGTTAACTTGGACAGTTAACTTTAAACTGTTACTAATGATGGACATTTTTTAAGTCCCCTCTTATTAACTACACCCTGGAGTTAATGTATTTCGTTTAAAAAAGAAATGTCGGGGGAAAGCGACGAATTAATGGCGTCAAGGGGGAGATGGTGTCTAATGATTTCACTGGTTCGATTTCTTTTGAAAATATGCGTTACTACTCCAGGGACAAAGCTGAAATGTGGCGTGTGCCTTTAACTACACATGCCGTTCAAACTAGAACACGGCAAAGATGGTTGACGACAGAAATAGGTAGATAAGGAGGGACTTCCCCGGATGAGCTGCATCACAAAGAGCTACTGCTGTGATTTCCATGACTGTGACCTTGATTTTTGGTAGTACATGAGACCTCGAAAGGTTCCGGACCATCATTACCTGCCTAGCCTTTATACCAACTATGTTGGGGTCGGCTTAGGGTCCTCCCACATTTATCGACGCGGAATCGGCTTAAGCCGAGTGCGTATCACCACACTACTCGACAAACGGCTCGTTTCGCCGTCGGCCGGCGTCGCGACGCGTCGTCCGAGCCGAGCCGATGAGAATGGTATTAGTGACACCCTTATTACGTAGACATAAGGCTTTTTTGACCGGTGTTAGCCGATTCCGCGTCGATAAATGTGGGGAGACCCTTACAGGGTTTTAAGGGTTTTTTTTTAATGGTTCCGAAACACAGTACAATATTTGACATAATTTTTTAAATACTTCAGTAAAACAAAAATACTTTTCTTGTCTATTTCTTTAATTTTTTTACTTCATTTTAATAATACACTGAAAATTTCAAGTGTCTAGTATTACGATTCAAAAGATACATCCCTGTAACAGACGTACGAGCAGCGAAGCCTTAACAATAGGGTCCCGTTGGCACCCTTTATGTACGGAACCCTAATAATAACGAAGTTTTTGAACCAACTTCAAAAAGGAGGAGGTCCTTATTAAAAGAGTTCTTTGTGCCGTACGTTACCAATCATAAAGGAATTTATTCCCTATTAGCATTACATTTGACAAGCGAACATTAGCACTAAGCAGGATAGCCTCTACCCACTTAACAAAAGTCGTTAACTCTAAAATATTGTCTATTCTAGACATGTCAGGCCCCTCTCAATGAATCTAACCTAAATATTTTCAGTCTAGACAAAAGATTGCTTAGATATACTCGGATGTACTCTCAACCACTCAAAATTTCGGTTGCGTGACATCCATCTTGCGTGCTGCACGCGATCTAAAATAATCATGTTGCTATGGCTGCGGTCGTGAAATGGAACGAATAACGGTGTCTACGGGCTGTTTGGAACTTTTAGAGTCCTCGTATAAAGTTTGTTGGTTTTAAAAAGTGTGCTTGTTTTGGCGAGAAAACGTGTTTTCGTTCGGTTTGTTAGTGGTTTTTAACTTTTGTGTACTCTTCACACATACGTGTACATTTCCGCTGGACACGCACCGTGAAAACTTTGCTGAAGTGAGCTTGAAGTAGCAAACCGAAGTCTGCATTTGTGTCCATCATTTCAGCCGAAAGACGTCCACTGCTGGACATAGGCCTTCCCCAAGCACCTCCACTTCGACCGGTTCTGTGCTTCTCGCATCCAACGGGTTCCTGCAGCCTTCACAAGGTCGTCGGTCCACCTTGAGGGACGCCCTCCAACGCTACGTCTTCCGGTACGCGGTCGCCACTCCAGAACCTTTCGGCCCCATCGGCCATCTGTTCTACGAGCAATGTGCCCTGCCCATTGCCACTTAAGTTTGGCAATTCTTCGGGCTATACCGGTTACCTTGGTTCTCCTGCGGATCTCTTCATTTCTGATTCGATCACGCAGGGAAACTCCAAGCATAGCCCTCTCCATTGCCCTTTGGGTGACTTTCAGCCTTCTAATAAGGCCCATTGTGAGCGACCACATTTCAGTGCCATAGGTCATCACTGGCAACACGCACTGGTCAAAGACTTTCGTCCTGAGACACTGCGGTATGTGGGACGAAAAGATATTGCGTAGCTTCCAGAACACTTCCCAGCCGAATCGGATTCGACGATTTGCGCCCGATTGATGGCAATAGCCTCGGCCCCCATGGCTGGGACACGGGACGAAATGTGGGTGTACTATAGATAAGTACACTTTTGCCTAACCCGTCGGGGGAAGAAGGCGTTATAGCATGTTATTTTTACAATTTGTAACAATGACATTGCATGCACCAATCAACGTCCCCCATTGACAGACCATGTCTCAGCTAATCAACTAATAGAAAGATACACGCGATGTTCGGCGCACGCGCACTTACGTCAAGTTATAGCGGTCTGTTGGAAATAGGAAGGTGCAAGGGTGTACGTGTTCTTCAATTGACTTCAATACTTTTTAACTCTAAGACAGACTAGCTTCTGCCCTTTTTGCTCCCCCGACCCAACACGTCGCTTTAAGAAATTGCTATTGAAGAAATTCCTGATGGAATAACTCATTAAAACTTTACCCGGGAATCGAATCTAAGACCTCCTGCTCAGCTGCAACCGCTAGACCAACCAGTACAGTGCGATTTCTCGATGCGCCATATTGTCCGCAGTGGTGACGCAGTGGTAACTGCCGAGACTTACGAGCTGTAAGTCGTAGGTTCGATCCCATACAGGCGCTTTACTTTGAGTAAATTATTTCATCACCACTGCTCTTAAAACGGTGAAGGAAAACATCTTGAGGAAACCGTCATGTCCTAGAACCAAAATCGAAGACATGTAGAATTGTAGATAGATAAACCATTTATTTGGCGCACACAAAAGTCAGCACAACACACAAAAGTACAATATTAGGTGATAAGATAACCAATTACCTACATGTATAGAATATAAAAAACAAGGTGATCAAAACAAAAAAAAAAACATGCATATAGAAATAAAACGATACTAATACTTAAAATCAAATTAATAACGAAACAAATTAAGGGCCTATACTACCTCAAATGGCTTAGCATGATCCTCCGTTATGTCGAAAATACTGCAGCATTAATTTTGAAATAAATATGGTAAAGTTGAGGATTAATGTTAGGTCTTATGTTAGATGAAAACACGATTTCATAAAATTTTCTTGATAGAAAAAATTGCCAAAGTTACCTCCAAACCGAACAATAAACCGCTGGTATTCAAAAAATACTTCAAATTAGGTTATGAAACTTTGTATACTAACCGAACTAACTATAAAGCAGGTCTTATGTTATTTATTATTTTTAACCGACTTCAAAAAGGAGGAGGTTATCAATTCGGTTGTATTTTTTTTTTTTTTATGTTTGTTACCTCAGTACGCCGTCATTTATGAACCGATTTTGATTTTTTGTTTTATTTGAAAGGATATGCTTCCAGATTGGTCCCATTCTTGTCAAAATCCAGTTCCGATGATGGGATCCATGAGGAATTGAGGGAACTTCTCAAATATTATAGGCATACATATAGCAATTTTGGTATTTTCATCAACATGTCAAGCATTTGCATTCAAAAAGTATAATTTGGTGAAGTGGAACTGATGAAGGAGACCACAGATAGCCACAAGAACTCTTCAATGATAATAAGTATTTCACGGGTGGCGATAAGATATCTCGATTAAGATAGTTAAGCGACTATGACGAAGCAAATTTAAATAAATGGTTCTGACGAAAATGGTACCATCAAACCGATCTGATGATGAAGCTGGAAGGTAGGTACCGGAACTTCGTAATAAAACCATGTATTCTAGCCGTGTTTGGGCTTATTGGAATTGTCATGAGATGCACTCTGACTATAAAAAGTAAAAAATAAAAACTTTTTAACAAAAAAACTTTTTAACAAAAAAAAAAAAACAACCGACTTCAAAAAAAAAACCAAAGTGTAAAATAACTTTAATTTTAATTTCGGAAGTCGGTGTCTTTGGTTTTGTATTTACGTTTTTGCCACCGACTTCCAAAATTAAAATTAAAGTTATTTTACACTTTGTAGTGTTTTTTTTTTTGAAGTCGGTTGTTTTTTTTTATTATTAATTATCATTATTTTCACCGTAAAAAGCAAATACCTAAACTATTGGCGCTGCCTGCCGCCTAGCACCGCACTCTGTCTCGCTCTCACTCAGTCCGCGAGCAGTATCGTTCGAGCGAGATAAAGAGTGAATTTTAGCTGAGGTAGTATAGGCTCTTAATAATGTGACATTTAGCAACCCGCACTGGGCCCGCGTGGTGGATTACGGATCACTCTCCCTCTCAGAGGAGGCCTGTGTCTCAGCAGTCACGTCAACACTGGCTGACGCTGAAAACCAGCGCTGGGACTTTATCTCGCAGTGTCTTAGCATTATGCTGAGCGATGGGCGTTTTGCGTGGATGTAAGTGATGTAACGCATATTTCTCCAAAATTATTACTTTCTCTGCGTCATGTGAACCGCAAATAAACTTATTTTTAACAGACTTTAAAAAGAAGGAGGTTCTCAATTTGAATGTATGTTTGTTTCGCGATATCTCCGGGCAATAGTAAATCGATTTAAAAAAAAAAAATAATGGATAGGGTATGCCTCAGGGGTCCCATATAAATTTTATTAACTTTGCTTGGGTAGTTTTTGAGTTAGCTTCAATAATACGTATTTTTGCCTTAGTTTATATTGATGATGATATAATAACTTCCTGTCACTGATATTTACATAGCAAGTAGTGTTATACGAATATGTGTGGGGTAAGTACAACTTAAAAGCGAAAAATTTAAACTATTTTACAAAAAAAAAAAACAACCGACTTCCAAAAAAGACACTACAAAGTGAAAACTAACTTTAATTTCGGAAGTCGGTAACAAACTGAAACTCAAAGCATTTATTTCAATTAAACCATTTACAGACACTTTTGAATTGTCAAAATTAACTAGTCGGTCAGTTAGTCAGAAAGTTGAATTTAGTTGCCCATTCCAAAACGTAGATCTCTTGGAGAAGAACGGGCAAGAAACTCCAAGGACACTGTTTTAAATCAAGATATTACAAAATCCTGAGTACATTATTCTTGTTGCTTCTATATGTAACAAACAACGAAAATGTGAACCTAACGACACCGACTTCCGAGATTGAAGTGTCGTGTATTTGTAATGTCTTTTTTTCTTTCCAGCAGCGGGAACGTTATAGTCTGATAATGCATATTGACAGGCGGGTCCTATACGTTGTATAGCGTATACATTGCGTGTAAATAACGTATCACTTGATTAGTGTATTGAGTACGTTTGCGGTCGTGAGAACAGGCTACACCGCGACCTGTGCCGCGACCCAGCTAGTGCGGGGACTTGCTAGTATCGAGTGTCGAGCTGTCGATAGTTATTTTGTCATTATTATCTGCTCATGGCTAATTAAATACAGCTGTACGGTTCGACCGCGGGCGGTCTGTGGATGGGTGACCAGTGGCGAAGGGTGAATTTATGACAGAGGTAAGCCAGAGCTAGAAAAAAATGGCAATAAACCGTTTTATTATATTTCAATGATTAATTGACTATAGAGTGGTTGTGTTCTGAATTTTCGAAGGGAAGCCGGCGGGAATCGAATTGTATGGTACTTCGCCACTGTGGGTGACCATATCTTCACATACCAAGACCCCTCCGAGTCTGGGTAAGCACGTTAAGCCGTTGGTCCCAGCTATCTTTCTTGGATTTTTAACAGTCGTTACGGGTCGTCAGCTGCCCGAAAGTCTGACGACCAGTCTTAACAAGGGATGTCGTGTTATCCAGTGACTGGGTTGTGGAGGTCTGATAGATGAGTTTTTCATCAGGAATTTCTAAGCTTGCTGCTTGCGTACATCTCTGCCGTACCTTTCAGAGAAACAAGGCGTGAAGCTATGTGATGAATTTCTGAGTGGCAGCACGGAGCCTGCATTTTTGACAATAAATTGGCACCCTGTTGCGTGCTATTTAATATTACTGCCGAAATGTGGGTGTATTTGTGTCATAATCTGTCCCTTTGGGGGGTGATCGCTGGGTAAAAATCTCCACATAATGGGTGCCTGAAGATGTACGGTGCCGCCGAGGCCGGCCCAGAAAGAGATGGTGAGGTGACCTGGACGCGTACCGCGAGGGCTGGTTCGAGGTGGCGTGGGAAAAGAGTTCCTGGAAGGACTCGGGGAAGGCCTTTGACCAGCTGTGGGTCAGTATTGGGTAACAATAGAAAAAAAAATCTATTGGAAACTGGTTCCTGAACTAAAGCTACTATAACCTAGCTTTGAAGCCAGGGTTTCTCAATTTTCTGTAACCACTGTTTTTTAGAATAATATGTAAGTTTATTCAATAATTGTTTACAATGATACACTTATGTATTTTACAGACTATAACTTCTGTCCGCGACTTCGTCCGCGTGAAATTTCACCTTTCCCATTTCATTCATAGGGGTGGAGTTTCGAAAAACCCTTTCTTAGTGGATACCTACTCTTCACAAAGAACACACTTTCCAAATGTCATGTCTCTAAGACCAGCGGTTTAGGCTGTGAGTTAATATATCAGTCAGTCAGAACTTTGAATTTTATATACAGGTCTTAAGACGTCATTGTACTCATCATTATGAACAACTTTTAGTATGGGACCAAACTTGAAATCGCGAAAAAAGAATCAGCTGTTCCCTACATTTATCTTCGTCTATCTCGTCAAAATGTAGGGAACAGCTGATTTTTTTTTCCGCGATTTCAGGTTTGGTCCCATAGTAAAAGTTGTTCATAATAATGA
The DNA here is from genome assembly GCA_949316385.1 of Globia sparganii. Classification (NCBI taxonomy): domain Eukaryota; kingdom Metazoa; phylum Arthropoda; class Insecta; order Lepidoptera; family Noctuidae; genus Globia; species Globia sparganii. The sequence continues at coordinate 10,306,019 of OX438680.1, forward strand.
GTACAATGACCTCTTAAGAGGTTGCTGGTGTTTTTCAAATAACCCTGTATACCTATAGATATTTTTTTGTTATAAATGAATAATTTTAGACATCTGTAATAAAGAAATTTATTTTTTTAACTAGCATCTAATTTCTTGTACCCCAGACCTACCTATCGCATCGCATGGCCTGCGAAAACGAAGTAATAGACTTCGTTTTCGCTAAGTGGTTTTGTGTTTTTGCTCGGCTCCTTAAGGCCTTAGCGTGATGTTAAAGAGCGTAAACAGTCCTTAAGAATTGGGCTATCGAATCTGAATCTGAGACTGGTAGTTTTAGAGATTAGCGCGTTCAATCAAACGAACAAACTCTTCAGCTTTATTATTAGTATATAGATTACTAGCTGACCCCGCAAACGTCGTTTTGCAAAAAAAAAAAATAGATAGTAACCGATTCTCAGACCTTCTGAATATGCATATAAAATTTCATCCAGCCGTTTCGGAGGAGTATGGTAACTAACACTGTGACACGAAAATTTTATATATTAGAAGATTATGTATATAATGATAATCAACTCTGTTTATTCCTTCAGAAAACAAAGGTATGATGTCATAATTACGATGAAGAAAATAATAAAGAAGTGACTAACGCTACATGTGTAAATCGATAGTGAATCACATCACTAGTGACCGGTTTAAGTTTAAGCATATCGGCACAGTTCACCGCTTTCACTAAAACTCTATAAATACTGAAACACAATTACTTATACCATAGCGTGTGGAAAAGCAAAAACAACAAGTAAAAGCCTCAATGTCCTTTCTTTGGTATTGTTCGTTGAGTCGTTGAGGTCCTTAAGGTGCCACTTTTCGATATTTTTTATATACAAATTTCGGGAGAATATTACTCCACTGTTTGATATTGTGCATCCAAAGTTAAACATGATATCGTTGACTATTATTAATTGTGTCTGTACGGAAACAGAATAGTAAAATAAAAAGCCATTAAAAAGTTATGAGCCAACAAAAGATTCGTTTTTCTTGCTATTTTTAACGTAACTTTGGGTGTAAATATGTATTAAAAGACCTGTAAAATCTTCAAAAGCAAGTCCTTACCGACAAAGCTCAGTTATCGAAGAGATCAATAAACTTTATTTGTAATTGATTTATACAGGGGTTTTTTCATAAAACTCGATTTTCCGAAGCACTTTTCGAATCTTTTTACGCGCCTATCAGTTCGGAACGGTGTTTCTGTGCGTGAGAACTAGACGTTGTTCATGTAGACTAGCGTCTAACTGCTCATCATTGATACTAGCACTGTCGGACACGAAGCCGGGCGAGACAGTGGCCATGACCAACAGTGAGTTCGAGCTCGCGACTAGTTTACTCTTAAGAGGAAATGCGGCCGGAGAGACTTTTGAAAAAGCCTAAGTAAAAAGTTATAATTCGAGGTTTGGCTCTCACCTATTTCTTGCTCCAATATTGGACCAATCTAAAAGAAAACGAAGTAAAAGCGCAGGAGGGCGATGCGATGCGACGGAGTGTGTGAGGCCGAAGGAGTTTTATAAAAAATTGGCTGTTATTTTAGTAAATTATGTATCTTATGACTTCCACGCCAACGAAGTCGCGGGCAGAAGCTAGTTCACGAATAAAAAGTTCGCGTGTCTTGGTTTATTAAAAGCCAGTTTACGAGGTAAGGTGTGACAGTGCGACCGAGCCTTGAAACACCCTTTTGTGGGCCTTTTAGACCCCTGTGGGGGGAAAGAATATTAATTTACTTTCTCAGAAGTTTATTGGTAGTTAAATTGTACTGACATTTATTTAGTTATCCTTTAATCCTCTCGTCTGTATTTTATTTCTGGTTAAAGCAATGATTTTTTGATAGAATAATAAATCTTAACTAATTGTATGTCCCTGTGATTTCCTTTTTGATGATACATTATTTTTATAAGCACCAGAACCCTCAAAAATGCTCAAAATTGCCGATTTAAACCGCTGTCAACAGAGGCCTAGTGTACAAATTTGACAACTATTAATGAAATAAGAAAAACATAAGGACACAGTATTATATATCCTTCTTATTCAGTTTATGAAATATCTTTTAAATTGGTCCAATATTGGAGGAGGAAATATGCGAGAGCCAAACCTCGAATTATGACTTTTTACTTAGGCTTTTTCAAAAGTCTCTCCGACCGCATTTCCTCTTAATTACATAATTAATATAATTTAATGTTTGTATGTCCCGAAGGTGTAGGCAGAGGGGATGTTAAAGTCCCATGTTGTCGGAGGCAAGCTCCATGCAATTAACTGTGTACGTAACACAAATAAACATAGCTGGCGAAATGTAGATGCACTATAGGTACCGACGCCAGCACATCAAGCTATCTGTCAAATTTCTGTAATAAATTTTCAACTTTATCGTTAAAGTTTATGGTTCAAAGTTGATTGGGAAAATTTGACAGTTTCGAGAAGCTTGATGTGCTGGCGTCTTTACATCTCTGCTGAAACCTTCAGCGATTACAGGCGTGTACAACATAAAATCTAGACTTCAGACTGCTACTGAGAAATTCCTGTTGGAGAACCCTATAACATTTTCCCCGACCTGGGATCGCATTCAGGATCTTACGCTTAGCAATCGTGCCTGTGACCACTTAACCAACGAGGCAATTACGTCATCATCATCATCATTTCAGCCGAAAGACGTCCACAGCTGGACATAGGAGTCACAAGCATCGCCACTTCGATTTCTGTGCTTCTCACATCCAGTTACCAGGGCTCGTGGCTAAATTATAACAGCAGCACGGGTCGATCGAAGGGAAAGCTACGCTTGCTGCGGTCGCTTTGTGGATGGGTCATCATCCATTATACAGGGTGTCCCTGGAAGTATGGATCAAATCGAACAGGGGCGTGGGCAAGGTCAATTCCAAACTTTTTAACCCTGAGAATGTCGGCGAATTTTTTACGGTTCAAAAGTTTGACCAGTTTTTTTTTTTCAATCACTGCTCATGCTCAATGAAAAAAATAATTTTAAAAACTATCAGGGCTGTCAATTTAATTTTTTTAACTAAGTTGGGGTACGGCTAAACAGATGATGACTTACTAAGGAACCACATCACAACTACTGTTCAAAGCAAGCCAATTATACTTATACTAGCGACCCGCCCCGGCTACGCACGGATGCAATACTGATACTAAGTACAGGTATTTCAAGAATGCCAGCACGCGCCGCCGCGGCCGGTACCGCAGCCACCGCTATGTCCCTGCATTTTAAATCTGTAATATCTTCGAAAATATTCATTTAAATTACATGCTGTAAAGGGCCATATTTATCTATATTAAATGCACAATGTATTTAAGGTACTTAATTGGTTAAGGATTAATGCTGTATTGCTTAAAATCGCTTCGTAAATAATCCATTATTTCTCGTAAAAAGTAAACGATAAAAAATGATTATTGTGGGTTATCCCTAAGAGATAGACATATACCATCGACGACTTTTTTGTAGACCTTTTTAAGGTGTACAATACTGTAGTACATTATTTTGACCTATCTCGTAGGGTTCAGCCAGCGTTTGAAAAGTAAGTGCAAAAAAATGTGTTAATTTACGACATCACATGCATGCATGTATTATATATATAAACCTTCCTCTTGAATCACTCTATCTATTAAAAACCGCATCAAAATCCGTTGCGTAGTTTTAAAGATCTAAGCGTTCAAAGGGACAGAGAAAGCGACTTTGTTTTATACTATGTAGTGATAACTAATTATACAAAAGAATCCTCATGTACCGACAAAACAGAAATAATTACTCTTTAACAAATCTGGTCGGGGGCCAAATGGACGCATTATGACGAACCCAATTAGCGGACACCGCGACACTGGGTAAATACTGAACGTTACACATATTTAAAGTGTAGGAAGGCGGCAGAAGGCCCGCGATTCCACAATACAGGCTTATGCGAATCCCGCACCCCCGGCCATAGGCAGAGGTGGAACTTCGCGGCGGTTTTAGCCGGTAAGAGTCATGCCCCTCTGTCACCCCCACGATGGAGGAAGTCCGTGAGGATCTCCACCGATCACCAAAAAAAAAGGGACATCGAAGCGCAAACAATGCATTACGCTGGTTTCTTCACGATTACTTCCTTCACCGTTTTGAGAGCAGTGGTAGTTAAATAAATTACACAATGCGCCTCCTTGGGTTCAAATTCAAGACCCACATCTTGTCCGTCAGGGCCGATACCACCGAGCAATCCCTGCTCTTTACTTTTCTTTGAATATTAGGTCAGGTACGCAATATCTTCTCGTTCCACATACCGCAGTGTCTCAAGACGAAAGTCTTTGACCAGTGCGTGTTGCCAGTGAGGACATATGGCACTCAAACGCAGAATGAATCAGAATGGGCCAAAAGTCAATGGCAGGGCACATTGCTCGCAGAACAGATGGCCGATGGGGCAGAAAGCTTCTGGAGTGGCGACCGCGTACCGGAAGACGTAGCGTTGGAAAGCGTCCCTCAAGGTGGACCGGCGACCTTGTGAAGGCCGCAGAAACCCGTTGGATGCGAGAAGCACAGAACCGGTCGAAGTGGAGGTGCTTGGGGGAGGCCTATGTCCAGCAGTGGACGTCTTTCGGCTGAAATGATGATGATGACTAGGCCAGCAAGTAATCACTCGTCACCCTCTTGCACTCGCTGCTTCTTGCTCGCCAACTCATTTTTAGTTTGCTAGCTCTCCTCGCTTTTCTTTAAACGAATGATCAGATAAAATTACCCTTCTGTGATTCCCTTTTGCTAATAATTTCGTATGTGTTAATGTGTATGTTTGCGGTATCATGGGGATATTTACTATGAATCTTTGCGGCGGTAATCCTTGTGGTGTGGGCAGAAGCGCTAGCGGCAGACATGTAATCATCTGCTTAGGCTTTTCCCAACTATATTAGGGTCGGTTTCCAGTCTAACCGGATGCAGCTGAATAGTAGTATTTAACATGGAGCGACTGCCTATCTGACTTCCACAACCCAGTTACTGGGTAATACGTTACCCCTTGGTAAGACTGGTTGTCAGACTTTCGGGCTTCTGACGACCCGTAACGACTGTGAAAGATCCACGAATGACAGCCGGGACTAACTGCTTAATGTGGTTTCCGAGGCACGGAGGGGTCTTGGTATGTGAAGATGGCCACGGCACCCATCCACCGACCAATCGCGACAAGCGTAGCTTAACCTGATCGATCGACCCGTGCGGCTTTTATTACTTAGCCATAAGCCCCTCGCGTCAGTTACGTGTTCCATGTCAATATTGCTCTTCATCATCATCATCAGCCTACAGCAGTCCTTTGCTGGAGATAGGCCTCTCCAATTGCTCGCCATTCTAGTTCGGTTCTCGGCAACTCTCATCCAGCTGCTGCCAGCCACCCTGTGTAGATCGTCGCACCCCTAGCCTAAAGGCGTTCTACCTTACGTTTGCCGATTCGCGGTCTGCACTCAAGAACACGTGTTCCCCAACGGCTGGCCGGCCAATTGCCTCCTCAGCTTGCTTATTCCGCGAGCTATTTCGACAACTTTGGTTCTCTTCCGGATCACCTCATTCCGGATTCTGTCCTTCAAAGAGACTCCAAGCATAGCTCGTACCATAGCTTGCTGTGCGACCTTGAATTTGTGGACCAGCCTTACCGTGAAGGTCCACGTTTCGGTTTCAATATTGCTCTTGCCATTTCAAAATCATATATATATTTTACGGCTAATTGCCGAAGTGCGGCTACACCTAGTTTTAGCCGGGTACAACTAGGTGCATCCTACGTCGATGGAGCTTTTGCTGTGTAAAGGGTTTAAAGTAACCTAACCAAACCTAACCTCGGGGCGCCCTTCGATCGCTCTTGCATCCTACGTCGCCTATCGACTGACCGCAATCATGCAACCGATGTCACCCGAAGTACACGAACCGCATGTGGCCGGCTGCACCTAGTTGTACCCGGCTAAAACTAGGTGTAGCCGCACTTTGGCCATTAGCCGTGACTTAAATATTTTATTTTAATTAATGTACAAGTATGCTAATTAACAGTCCCGTGCTTTCCTATAATTAAGAAACATGCGAGATCTGTAACTATAACAAGGCTAAACAAGGATTGTGGGTTATTGAAGTATGTTATTGAAATAAAAGATATGTTTTGCCGACCCCAAGTAAATTGGGATAAGGGTAGGACTTTGATATTTGTGGGGTAATGATGTGTATGGCTGGTAAGCCAATATTAAAGATATATATTTTATAGAAATAGGTATACAAGGTCAAATTAGAATTTTATTTGCGTAACTTCACAACATTCTGTTTCTAATGCTGAGTAGACCTTGTAACTGATTTATTGTAATCAACTCAGCCTACCGCAATCCACTGCTGGATATAAGCCTCTCCCAGGCTGCAACACAACACTCTCTCCTCCACTATCCGCATCCAGTTCTGCCCCAACCACCTTCTTTAGGTCGTCCGTCCATCTAGCTGGGGGCGTCCCACTCCTGGACTCGTCTGCTCCACCGATCACCGGTCCTCCGACAAACGTGGCCAGCCCACTGCCACTTCAGCTTGCTTACTGTGTAAGTTAAGTCCGCAACTCTGGTTCTTTTCCGGATAAATTCGTTTCTGATTTCATCCTTCATGCTTAGCGTTTGACAACAATTCTTAGTAAATAGAAACTTAATTAACGTTGAAACTATCGTAACTGTCACATAGAAAAATAGACCTTGTCGTTTTGTAACATACAAGTGACATTCAACCTTAGGATGGTAACCAAATAATAGCCTCCCCAACCGATTTCGGTCATGGTGGCCAATCTCAACGGAGTTTAGCCAGGTACGCAGAGAGATTATAGTGCACAAGTGTGTGCGCTATAATCTCTCTGCGTCCGTTACCCGGGAACGCAAAGGGCTAAGGAAGGAACACGGGTGGGTCAGTAAGAGTCTGACACTCCCTTCTGCTCCACCCAGAGCGGGAGGGGTCATTTGATGATTTCCCATCAAAAAAAAAAAAACTGTCATAGTCCGATGGGACGGCAATCCGACACGACCAGGGAGAGATCAGGCGCAGGACCAACGGCTTAACCAAATACGATGGCGGCGATACACCTCTCTGAAGTTGTACAGACGCAAGCACATAAAGTTACTATAATCTGTCAAATTTATTTAATAGGTTTTCAACTTTATCGCTAACTGCCCGGGCTTCGCACGGGTGCAATGCTGATACTAAATACACTACATTATACATATCAACCTTCCTCTTCAATCACTCTATCTATTAAAAAAAAACCGCATCAAAATCCGTTGCGTAGTTTTAAAGATTTAAGCATACATAGGGACAGAGAAAGCGACTTTGTTTTATACTATGTACAAATTTTCCTAATCAACTTTGAACCTTATGCTTCACCATAAGGTTCAAAGTTGATTAGGAAAATTTGACAGTTTCGGGTAGCTTGATGTGCTGGCGTCTGTACTAGTTCGTTTAATTTTCGCTTCTACAATATTGACAGATCCATTCGTTTGTGGCTAAGTAATAACACCCGCATGGGTCGATCGATCAGGATACGCTTGCCGCGGTTGGTCCGTGGATGGGTGACCATCTTTACATACCAAGACCCTCCGTGCCGCCGTTGGTCCCAGCTGTCATTCGTGGATCTTTGACAGTCGTTACGGGTCTTACCAAGGGGTATCATCGTATTACCCAGTAACTGGGTTGTGGAGGTCAGATAGGAAGTCACCCCATGTAAAATACTGGTATTCAGCTGCATCCAGTTAGACTGGAAGCTGACCCCACATACTTGGAAAAAGCAGGCAGATTTATTGAATATTGACAATCCCATTGGTAAAAAAGGTGATTTTTTTTAAACATTTCCACCCAAAGTTTGCTTATGTTTATGACACCCTGCCGAGCCGACTATTTGGCCCAATTCTTTATATCATGTGTAAAAACAATTATTTACGTAAAAAAAAAAGAATTTATTTGCCAACCACGCGCCAGAAATGTCACGTTAGCAAAAAAAGGTGACAATTTTAATTAAATTAATTAGATTGTCACTAACTAATGGGCGAACAGTTTGTGTGTCATTAACCTACTTTGCGGAAGGCGTGTACAGTTTTGAGTTACACGGAATTTTTGCTACACCCTGTAGTGTAATTCCGAATTGACACACCCTTTCTACTTGTTGACCGATTTCCGAAAAAGGTGCGTTTTATGCCAAAAAAGGAGCGGCTGAATATTTTATTTGAAGCCTCTGTCATATTGCTAAAGTTCTGAAATTAAATAAAAAATCATAATTAGAAATAAGCTCTGCCTGTCCCTTCAGTGAATACAGGCGTTTATGTTTCACTAGCTGCGCCCCGCGGTTTCACCCGCATAAGTTTCGATCCCATGGGAATATTGCGATAAAAAGTATCCTATGTGTTAATTCTTGTTATAAACTAACAATGCGCCAAAATTCATCCTAATCTGTCCAGTAGTTTTTGCGTGAAGAAGTAACAAACATACAAACGACACGACGGCACGGTTGGCACAGTGGATAAGCGATTGTCTTCTGCGCTGCATGTCGCGGGTTCGATTCCCGCACGGAATAAATATTTGTATGACCTATAAGTAGTTGTTCAGGGTCTGGCTGTTTGTGTATGTGAGTTTAAATGTTTGTATACGCACTCACGATACAGCAGTAATTCCTGGTGTGGAGCAATGGTTAAGAGCCTACACTACCTCTGCTAAAATTCACTCTTTATCTCGCTCACACGATACTGCTCGCGGACTGAGTGAGAGCGAGACAGAGTATGGTGCTAGGCGGCAGGCAGCGCCAATAGTTTAGGTATTTGCTTTTTACGGTGAAAATAATGGTAATTTAAAAAAAAGTAAATAACATAAGACCAGCTTTATAGTTAGTTCGGTTAGTATACAAAGTTTCATGATCTAATTTGAAGTAATTTTTGAATTACAGCGGTTTATTGTTCGGTTTGGAGGTAACTTTGGAATTTTTTTCTATCGAGAAAATTTTATGAAATCGTGTTTTCGTCTAACATAAGACCTAACATTAATCCTCAACTTTACCATATATTTATTTCAAAATTAATGCTGCAGTATTTTCGACATAACGGAGGATCATGCTAAGCCATTTGAGGTAGTATAGGCCCTTAAAAAAAAAACACGCTCCCAAACTTTCGCCTTTATAATATTAGTGTGAATTTCGCTCCAACGAAATAGCCAAGTGTTTCAATCAATTTGCTAAAGTACCGCTTTTTATTTGGACCGATAAAAGGGATGTTTCTCTCACTTTAATGCATTCGGTGTACCATTTCATACTTTGTTTGACGCGCCTAAGTGCCGGCTATAAGCCTCGCCTATGACCTAAATGTAGGCTAACACGACACTTAAGTTTTTTAAATGATAAATGATTTTATTTCTGTAAGTAGGTTTGTACAAACACTTTTACACGTCAATCATATTTTTTTTAAAACGAGATGAGGACGGCGTTTCCTATCTGACTACTCTGAGAAGAAAGGCCGAAACAAACTCAGAGGTCACAGTCTCTTTTAAAGTCCAGACATAATCTTGGTCAGATCATGTGGAGACCATGTAGATTGGTGTCTGAAATGGTCTTTCGAGGAAAGAACCACACAGATTGAGTGGACCCGTCCAGTCAGTGCACGCATTTGTCAGTAATCATGCAGCTCAACTCAAACTTAGGGAGCTCAACGATTCGACGAACAATACCAAAGAAAGGACATTTGGGTAGGTCGCATAAATTACTCAAACTGCCTATTTATATTATATATATATTATTACTCAACTGTTTATTTTACTATACATCGTAAACTAAGAGCATAATAGTAGGAGAGTAATGGGGGGTCTGGCTCATACTAGATCCATACCCCCCATTACTCTCTATTCAAAATGATATTTCTATTCAATAGCCTCTATTCAAAAATGTTACATCTATTCAAGAGCCTCTATTCTGAACAGTTCTTCCATTCACGCTTAATTACTCTCTATTCAGAATTATATTTTTATACAGTAATAATCTCTATTCAAAACGATACATCTATTCAGAAATCTCACATCGAACGGTTCTTCCATTCACGCTTAATTACTCTCTATTCAAAATGATATTTCTATTCAGTAATCTCTATTCAAAACGATACATCTATTCAGGAATCTCAGATCTGAACGGTTCTTCCATTCAGACTAAAGCTATGAATGTATTCTAGTTTCTCTATTCAAAATGAACAGAGGTGTCTAGTTCCTTTATATGATGTTTACTCCAAATTATGAATGCACATTATTGAGAGAATGAAAAACAGAACTAGATAGTGCATAGTGGAGTCTGGGTATGTGCCCCGTAGATGGCAATAGGGTCGCCCTCTATCCATAGGTATTCAGGTGTTCGAGTGTTCCATAGATGCACCTGTGCCTAACCCTTCGGGGAATATAGGCGTTATGTTATATTATTAGAATGTACTTACCTAGTACACGATTATAATGTAGTGTTGAGTCGCCCGAGAGTGATTGTTTACACCACATGACCGCTCCCGTTAAGGAAACTGTTTGCATTCCTATCTTATTCCTACCCATGTTGCGCCTCTTTGCTATAGATTCGTGTACTTATGTATTTAGATTTAGATTGTACGTTTGTATTCAGAAGTACCAATTAGATCAACTTCTAATTCACCTATGTGTACTGAAAAATATTACTATGCTTAGGTACCTACTATCTGGAAAGATAGATAAATAGATGGTGATGAATGTAATAGAAAATAAAACAAGATATTTATAACATATGTTTAATTACATTTTTTTATGAATTTTAGTTATAATATCATTAGCACTCTTTAGGATTTCATCATTGAATACATTTTCTACAACATATTGAGCACATACAGTAGCTTCACAGTCACATGGCGCGCTTTTTTTGTAGTCTTCAATATCAATGATTTGTACACGTATGATTTTACATCGCATGCCCTTTGCAGGTTTTTTTACATATGAATAGATAACAGGACCTCCTCGTCTTCTAGTTCTTGTGCTCAGAGGAGTATCTACAAATTGGAATGGTTGAAATGGTCTCTCTCTTTCGCTCACTTGGGGCACGGTTTGCCCATCCGGGATGGGTGATGATGGTGAGTATACTGAATTGTTGATGAAAATGTCACTGGATTCCTGAAATAAAGCAATATAATTTAATCTCTTATCATATAACATGTATCTAACGCGATAGGTATTTTATTTGCAAAAAACATAAGTTGTAGATTATTTAACTGGGAATGAATTAATTTATTATTAGTATGATATTTTTTATATTGTGTTTACTTACCGACATTGTAGAGCAGATAAAGAAACTTGAATGTATTTTCAGGTACTTACTCTGTTTATATAGTTTATCAGAATTATTTTTTTTCGTCACTAAGGTTCAATATGAAGCATAACATTTATGTTTCCTTTTAAGTAATTAGGCAAACGCAGCATTTACTACCTTCACGTGTCATATTGTTTTTATAAGTAACGGTAAATAGACACGAGCGCGTAAACCGCTTACTGCTACACAAGCTCTGCCTTGCGTTTGTCAAACATTGTACTCTAATATAACAGACATAAAGATGTAATGTATTATAGCAAATACAAATACCTTTACCCTGTAAAACAGTAGGTAGCTATGGAAATGAGTTGCACACCATTGCTATATAAGCAAGTTACAGATATTATGTGTATTTGTAGCAAGAAATTCCTATTCTTTAATATCATTAAAAGTAACAGAAGTTAATCTAGCGTGAAAAAATCGCAGCGGTCCAATCGCTGCGTTTTTCACGCTCGTCTATAAGATTATCTTCTCAAATAAAAGTGCAACGTAAGATTTAAACGGAAAAGGATTTTCTGCAATTAATCAATTTGACAAATATGGTTGTCTGAGACCATTTCTATGCCATATAAATAGCTCTTGGACAGACATCGTTATCAGACCACCTCTGGAAGCAACCTCTGGGAGTAGCCAGCACTCTTCAATTTGTTTATCAAGCGTATCCTTGTAAAAAAAATAAGCAGCACTAAAAATGTAAGTATTGTACTGTTTTCAATTGATCTTTTCAACTGTTCATCTTTTGATCGATTTTTTTCTATCACGTCACAAACACACATCGTGTCTCGTTCTATTCGTCTTTTCTTCTATTCAGTAAATTCATCTATTATAGTTAATTCATTCAATCTATTCAACTAATTTAACTTTTCTCCCAATTGTAAGCACATAAGTATGTTATTCTGTTGTTTATTATACTATTCACTAGCTTAATTAATGTATCTACCAGCAACCTACTCTATTTCTTAATTATTAATATGACTAATCATACTTATCTTTATCTTTTTAGGTCGAAGCAAACAGCAACGCATCTTTTCTCCTCTGAAGACGAAGCTGAGCAGCAGGTGCAGCCTAAAAAATCGAGGGGTTCATCACCGTCATCATCCACCATTCGGCGAGAGAAAAGACCGGCAGGAGGTGAATCATCTCAGGAAAAGAAGAAGAAGAAGACCATCGTCAAGCCAATCAGCTCTTGCATGAAGCCCACTTCGCGCGAATTATTTGGCACCGATAGTGATGAACCAGAAGAGGAACCTGTTACAACCGCAAAGGGTAAAAAAATACCGCCCGTTTATTCATATTTGACTCGTAGAGTTGCCAACGGTCTTAGCAGGCAAAGCGATGAGAGTAAAATTGGGAAGTACTATGTGGAGCTTAAAATTTATAACTTTGAAGAGATCGAACGCATAGCACCTATCAACCGTTGGCGACATGCGATATTGACGATTAAAAATCGTACCGATGATAAAACGCCAGCATGGGATCGGTTAAAAGAATTTGTGAATGAAACTAGAAAGGAGTTCAAAAACTGTCCTCTAGATTTTGTTAGTCATTATTACTAGTGTAGTGTAGTGGTATTAGTTACTAGTTAACCAAGTGTTTAGGACATACTTTAGGTTTAGGTTATTATTCTTATGTAATCTTTTTAACTAATAATCTTTTGTTTCCTATTACTTACTTACGTATTCAGTGTTTAAAAATATTTTAATCAACATAATTATGTATGCTTCTTGATAGAAATGTAGGTACTCATATAAAATACCTAACATGTCTCCTATTTAGTACAATTAAAAACATGTGGTTTAAGCTCACATTTGTTTTTTTTTTACTTTACAGTACAATACCTGTCTACACATCGAAGGCGCAATAATGTTGATGATATACATAATAATCCTCAATTTGTTGAATGTGAAAAATGTCTTATTGAATTACCTTTGAATCAATATAAATATCATTTGAGAACCAATATGCATAAGTCTAACAGTCTCTTACGAACCGAATTTCAAAACATTTACATTATTTCAAGTGCTTTCAAAAACAGAATCGTGACGTATCGTTTAAATCCTTCACACAAAGTTGAATACCTCGCGCCTGAGGATTCTTGTGTGAAAATAATAACGATATCTTAAAACTAGTTGATATGTCGCTACTGAAAAATATTTGTATTAAAGTGAACTTTGAACTATTTGCTAACTTTGTATTAGAAAAGAACAAAGAGCAACAACTGAAGTCTTTCAATACAAAATATGAAATAATTTGTAGAAACACGAATATTAATGAATGGTACTCGAATATAATTGAACTTTTAAAATATAAATTATTGGAATTCGAACATAAAGAGTCTGGATGGTCTTATCACTCAGTAAGCCATCTGGAAATCAATGTTAATAAATACTGTCCTTTGAGAGGTGGAACGTATTTATCTTTACCAAAAAAAATCAGACACTCAAAAAGTTGTTTGAATATACAAAATAATGACAATCATTGTTTTTTATGGAGTATTGTAGCAGCATTATACCCTGTTAAGCAAAATGTATGTAGGACAGCATCGTATCCACATTACAGCTCTGTTTTTAATATTGAAGGAATGTCTTTCCCTGTCACATACCAGGACATAAAATTATTTGAAACCAATAACAACATCAGCATTAATGTTTATGGAATAGATGAGAATAATGAAAAAGTGACTGGACCTCTATATTTAACAAATACAAGAAAATCAAATCATGTGAATTTGCTTTACTTAGAGAGAAATGGAAAAGCTCATTACTGTCTGATTAAAGATCTGGTACGTTTGGTACGACGTCAAGTTACAAATCATAAAGGTAATGTTTTTCTGTGTGAATCGTGTCTACAATTTTACTGTAGTGAAACCAAGTATAAATCGCATATGTGTTCTAAAGTTTTAACCGTTCTGCCTGAAACTAATAGACGGCTTGGTTTTAAGAACTATGAACGAAAACAAAGAATAAATTATGTAATCTATGCTGATTTTGAAAGTCTGTTACTAAGTTGTTCAGAAAAAATTACTGAAAAAACACAGAACTACAAAAAACATGAACCCTCATGCTTTGGTTATTATATTTGTTGTTCTCATGATCCGAGTCAAAATAAGTATGTTACATATAGAGGCTCAGATTGTGTTGAAGTGTTTGTTACTAAAATAGTGGAAGACGTAAAGAAAATAAGTAAAATATTATCTATTAAAGCGCCTATGACCCCACTGTCAAAAAAAGAAAAACATAGATATAATTGTGCTAGTACTTGTCATATTTGTGATCAGTTATTATTTAATGACAAAGTATGTGATCACGATCATGTTACAGGAAAGTACAGAGGAGCTGCACATGCTCATTGTAATTTAATGTATAGAGTATGTGCATTTATACCTATTGTTTTTCACAATTTATCGAACTATGACTCGCATTTGTTTATCAATGAATTAGTAAAGTACAAAGGACACATTAAAATTATACCTAAAACTAAAGAAAAGTATTTAACCATCACCAAATACATTGCTAGCGAGAACGATAATTCTTCTATTCAAATTAAATTCATTGATTCGTTTCAATTTCTTAGCTCAAGTTTGGAAACATTAAGTAAAAATTTGACACATGATGAATTTATTCACTTGTCAACGGAATTCAATAGCGAAAATATTCATTTGCTTAAGAGTAAAGGTATTTATCCATATGATTACATGAACGCTTGGGAAAAGTATGAAGAAACAAAACTTCCGAATAAAAAATATTTCTATAATACATTGAAATTGGAACATATTACTGATGTTGAATATGAACATGCGAAAACTGTATGGAATACATTTAACGTCCGTACTATGGGCGACTATACTGATTTATATTTAAAATGTGATGTTTTGCTGTTGTGTGATATATTTGAAAATTTTCGAGATATAAGTCTGAAATATTATAAATTAGACCCTGCATACTATGTAACGGCACCTAGTTTGAGCTGGGACGCTATGCTTCTGTATACAGGTGTTGAATTAGATTTAATTGACAACCTTGAAATATATCAAATGCTAGAAAGGGGAATACGAGGTGGTTTAGCACAGTGTTCTTTACGTCATGCAAAAGCTAATAATATGTATTTATCTGAATATGATGATCGATTGCCTTCCACCTATTTATTGTATCTTGATTGTAATAATCTGTACGGTTACGCAATGACTAAAAAGTTTCCTATTTCTGAGTTTAGATTTTTAAGTCGAGAGGAAATTGATTCTTTCGATATTGCGAGTATTTCAGATGAAAGCAGCTATGGCTTTATATTAGAGGTGGACCTTGAATATCCAGATTACTTACATGATGTTCATAGTGATTTACCTTTCGCTCCTGAAAAATTTATACCGCCAGGGGGAAAAACAGCAAAACTCATAGCTAATTTGTACGATAAATTTAACTATATAATTCATTACACTAATTTAAAACAATGTTTGATGTATGGACTTGTTCTCAGAAAAATACATCGCATTCTTACGTTTAGGCAAGAAAAATACTTAAAAAAGTATATAGATTTAAACACTAGCCTCCGACAATCATCCACAACAGCATTTGAAAAAGACTTTTTCAAGCTTTTGAATAATTCAATTTTTGGTAAAACTATAGAAAATAAGCGGAAACAAGTAGATATTAAATTAGTCACTAAATGGACTGATACCAATAATATTACAAATAAACAACTGAGTGCTGAGAAATTAATTTGCAAACCAAATTTGAAATGCGTTACTGTATTTTCAGAAAATTTCGTAGCTATTCAACTGAAACCGGAAGTAATTGTTTTAGACAAACCGATCTACATAGGTTTCACTGTTTTAGAATATGCTAAGTCACATCTATATCAATATCATTACAGTATGAAAAATAAATATATGACTAACATTAAACTTTGTTACACAGACACTGACAGTTTACTGTACTTAATTAACACGGAAGATATTTATAGTGATATAAAAAACAATTTAAATGAATTTGATACTAGTAATTACGACGCAAACAACCCTTATTCAATACCATTAGTTAACGCTAAAATACCTGGACTATTCAAAGATGAGCTGGGTGGAGACGTGATCAGTGAATTTACTGGCTTAAGAGCGAAATTGTATTGTTTATTAACATCTAAAATTCAAATTAACAAGGCAAAGGGTATTTCAAAATCTGTTACAAATAAACTGCGCATTTCAGATTACAATAAGACATTGTTCAAAAATGAAAACAAGTGTTATAAAATGAATACGATTAAATCTATGAAACACGTATTATATTCTCAACAAGTGAGCAAAGCGGTGATGAATAGAAATGATGATAAAAGATACGTACTACCAAATAACATAGAAACCTTACCTTGGGGACATTACAAAATTATATTTTAGTTATAAGAAGGTTTAATTGTATTACTTCACTATTATCCTATACTGTATACTGATAAGTTAATTAAGTTTCTTTTTTATTATTGATTATATCTAAATAAAAGTTTGTTTATTGACTTTATTTGTTTTATTGGTTCCCTTTGTATCATTTATGATATAGATACAACACACTTGTTACAACAAGTTTGAATACATCCAACTATAAGAAAGTATAAAAAATTCGAAACATGTGATATCCACCAACCTGCACTGGCCTGCGTGGTGGAATATGGCCCACTCCCTCTCGAAGAGAGGGGGCTTATGTCCCAGAAGTGGGAACATTATAGGCAGATTATGTTATAACAAAGTATTATTTAAGAATGTTGAATAAAAGAGTAAAATGGATATCATACTAAGATCACACCAAGACGAAAGTTATTTGTAATCAGTTATTATTATTGAGGTTTTCAATACTAACAATCAGACGCAGATGCTTTAAGATTTTTAAAATTTTATTTAATAAAACACACTTTATAATATATATATATATATATTTTATTATAATGAATTTACTGCCACAGTTATAATGACTTCTAAATAGATACACAATACATAACATTCAAAATCCATAAATTATGAAGTGGAACTTAACTTTTTAACTATCTTACCAACTACATGTTCAGTTTCACTCATGATATTGTCATAATCACTTCTCACTAAGTACTGTACATTCACGCTTGCACTATCAGGATCAGTGTCTATTTCATCCATCTGACGACCGTCTAAATCATGAATAATTATTTTTATTATTTGGCGAACATGCCCTGGCTCTTTACGCATGACAAAAGATTTGTTTTTAAAAGATTTTGATATTTTTTTCTTCTTCTTCAGTTTTTGCTCTTCTATTTTTTGCTGTCGACTCTCATTACACGCACTTGTCGCTACTTCAGCGTACCAAGTCTCTCTATCTTGTGCAAAGTAGAATGGATTTATAACTGGGTCCTCAATCAAACTCTGAAAAAACAAAGATTAATTTCTGTGTTATCTAAAGGCATCAACTATGAAGTGAATTGATACTCGTAAGAACGTGAGAACATATAATTGGCTGTATATTTCTTAAACAATTTTTACTCATCTGTTTCAGCCGTTGGTTCTTCTATAAACAAATAAATAAAAAATGAAAAATAATATTAATATTCATTTAGATACTTACGTTACATTGTTGGTCAATATTATCTACAACAGGACTGTAGGATGGCGATTGTGACATGTTGCTATATTTGTATATTTTTTATTAGATGAAAAAAAACCTTGACAATATTCTTAGATCATAAACGAAACTAGCACGAAACGACTTACTTAAGAAAAAGACAGCAACGAAGTGAGTTTATAATGAAGTACACTCCTTATGCATATTATGTTTATATTTTGAAAGATGAGAATAGCATCTTTCTTGTACTCAATACAAGTTTCGACCTGTTAGGATACAGAAGTATTTATATATGCATGATAAATCGTTTTTTAATTAATCGGTAAGATGAAGTTGATCAAGCAACCCATATCCCTCAATGTCAATAATATAAGATTAAGTGACTCTGTTCACCACATCAGACATAGCGCTTTATTGCCTAATACCATTCGCTGTATTATATGCGGTCCATCAAGCTGTGGCAAAACGAATGTTATGATTAGTTTACTGCTGCATGAAAATGGACTCAAGTTCAGAAATCTTTATCTTTACTCTAAGACTTATTTTCAACCAAAATACCGTTTTTTGACCGAAGTACTAAAAAGAGTGCCACAGATTAACTTCTATAAGTTCAGCGATGATAAAGATGTGATTTCTCCGAGTGAAGCTTTAACAAATTCTGTATTTATTTTTGATGATGTTGCGTGTGAAAATCAAGTTAATATCCGTAATTATTTTTGTATGGGTAGGCATAAACAAATCGATTGTTTCTATTTATCTCAAACCTATTCTAAAATTCCAAAGCAATTGTTACGTGACAATGTTAATTTTCTTATTATATTTAAACAAGATGACGTGAATTTAAAACATATTTATGAAGAGCATGTTAGTTCTGATTTACAATGGAAAGAATTCAAAAATATTTGTCAAACTGTTTGGACTAAACCTTATAATTTTTTACTTATTAATAAAGAATCGCCATTAAATAATGGAAGGTACAGACAGAACTTTGATTTTTTTTTTAAATTTGACTGAAATTATATATATAAGTAATTAACATGCAAAATCAAATTCAGTATAATTTGAACTTTAGCTGAATTCAGTTTTATAATAAAAAAAGGAGAAAAATATTAAAATAGAATTAATAAAGTCTGTAGACTCCATAAAGAATAAAATAAAACAAATGAAGAACCAGGAACATTCAATTAACTTGTCGCTCGATAAAATGCTAAAACCTGTCACAGATCCCCTTAAAACTCTAGTTGATTCAAATATAAATATAGAAAAAATAAAACATTTAGAAAATACAACACACACTAATTCTGGAAACATTGAATTGGAAGACATTAATACTAGCTCATCTACAAAGTTTGAGGACTGTTACGAACCAAAACCTAATTCTGCACAATTGGTGAAAACGCCTCCTGAAATGGAATTACCAGAGGATTTAGAAATTTCATTAGAGGGTCATGATATGTATGATATTTATGATGGTGTAAATGTACCGTTTGGAATTAGAAGTGAAAACAAAACTTTGTTAATGGGGAATTCAAAAGTATCATTTTCTAAAATTGATAGTTTGAATAACGATAATTTCATTTTGATTAAAATCGGTGATAAATCCTACAATTTAACACCTGGCCTGAAACAACTTTTACTTCGAAAAAAACCTGATTTAAAATTAATATCTGGCAAAGATAGACTTGTCTACAAGGATATATTGCATTATACAAATGCTCATAAGAGAGACTTCAATCCTAATGGCCAATTAAAAGGTGATAAAGGAATAAAATATCGTGAAATAATCAGACCATTGTTTTCCGAAACGTATATATCAAACGATAATATTCTCACTAAACTTGGAGGAAACTTACCAAAGTTAAAAAAATACAAAAACAATACTGACCTGGTATATTGGGACGACCCCAACGAATTGGTTGAGAGGCTGAAACTATTAGTTGCTTCAAGAGATGCTGGCAATACAAACCATGATAATGAAATTTTATCGATAATTGAAGAATTAAAAGAAGCTAACATAATTAAAGAATAAATAGTAAGCAGTAATATGATTTTCATTCAGTATCATTCCTAGATTCAAGACAAATGTTTATATGCTGAATTCTGAATAATGAGTAAAGCCGATGTGGTAAACGAAATTCATAAAAATGCGAGGGTAAACTTTCCACGAAGACACGTTATTATGAAAGATATAGATGACCTTTGGCAGGCAGATTTAATTGACATGCAATCAATTTCTAAAGAAAATAAAAATTACCGATTTATTCTCACTGTTATTGATACATTTTCGAAATATGCTTGGGTCTATCCTTTGAAAAGTAAAACCAAAGATGTTGTATGCAAATCTTTCAAGAGTTTGTTGGATAAAGGGCGTGTTCCCAAAAATCTGCAAACGGACAATGGAACAGAATTTTATAATAATAAGTTTCAAAAACTTATGAAATCTTATTATATAAACCATTATTCAACCTTCTCAACAAAAAAGGCATCAATAGTCGAGCGATTTATCAGAACATTAAAATCTAAACTGTATAAGGAATTTAGTTTAAAAGGTAACTATAACTGGATAGATAATACCCTTAATAATGTTATTTGTAAATACAATCACACCTATCATCGGACAATTGATGAAATTCCAGCAAACGTGGATAATTTTAATAAAAAACGCATATTGGAGAGATATTTCAAGTTGGTAAAAACCGATAGTATAAAAAGCAAGTTCAAAGTAGGTGATTATGTACGTATCAGTAAGTACAAAGGTACGTTTGAAAAAGGATATACTCCCAACTGGTCGACAGAAATATTTAAAATTAGAAAAATACAAAACACAACCCCTATCACCTACTTAATTGAAGATGCAATCAGATGCCAACCTATTTTAGGTGCATTTTATGTTCAAGAGCTGCAAAAGACAAAACATCCCAATTTATATCTAGTTGAGAAAATTCTCAAAAGTAAAGGAAATAGAGTTTTAGTAAAATGGCTAGGTTTGTCTTCTTCTGAAAACAGCTGGATTGATAAATCGAATATTTATTAAGTGATCAACCCAAGATGTATCAGTCTTATGATGGGTATTGAAGAGAGCAGTCTTCTGAATTGGCTTATAAATAATTTACCATTTGAATTACATTTACCGGGATATAATTATTGTGGACCTGGCACTAAATTAATTAAAAGGCTTACACGTGGAGATAAAGGCGTTAATAAACTAGACGAATATTGCAAAGAACACGACATTGCCTATCACAAGTCTTCAAACTTAAAAGATCGCCACAAAGCAGATTTAGTTTTGTTAAATATGGCGAAAGAGCGAGCAGTTGCCCCGGATGCGAGTGTAGGTGAAAAACTGGCAGCACGTTTAGTAAGCAGCGCTATGTCAACAAAAGTTAAAACTGGTTCTGGTCTTCAAAAAAGTAGTAAAAAGTGTTCGCGAAACACTGTATCTGGAAAAGGGTTTAAAAATAAATTTAAAAATGTTATCAACAAAACGAAAAGACATATGAAAAAATTAAAACCAAAATGCAAAAAAGTGGCAATAGAATTAGCTATGGCCGCTGCCAGAGAGATAGCTAATGATTCATCCATTAAACTTCCTCGTGTTATTCCTATACCAAAATCTGGTGGAGTATTACCTTTGATTCCAATTTTTGCGGGATTATCTGCGGTGGGAGCCTTAGCGGGCGGTGCAGCTGGTATTGCTAAAACTATAAATGAATTCAAGATGGCAAAAAAGTTGTATGCTGAATCGAAGAGACACAATGAAAAGATGGAGGCTCTTTGCATCGGAAAAGGACTTCACCTTAAACCACATAAAGACGGGCTCGGAATTTTCGTATCGAAAGAAAAAAACTAAGATATCGGCTACCCAAACGAGCCTTGAGTAATTTGGACATTTTGAAGTATGGAAATAATATTCCCTATTTTAGAGGTGTCTTTATGAGAGATGAGCTCCCTAAACACCCTTTCAAAAAAGAATGTGGAGTTATTAATTTAGATAGCTCTAAAAATCCTGGTTCTCATTGGGTAGCCTATGCAAAATACAATGATTATATTGAGTATTTTGACAGTTATGGAAATTTAAAACCTCCAAAGGCATTTATAAAATACGTGGGTTCTAAAGTTCACTATAATTATGATAATATTCAACGAGATCACCCATTTAATTGTGGACACCTTTGTTTAAAATTTTTGAAGAATTTTTGGTATAGTGCAGGAATAAAATAAACAAAATCCGACAAAAGCGTTCAGTATACAAGCATGTCTACTACGGTTACCATCTCTGGAAATAAATCAGAATTGGTTACATACTTTCAACCACCGCTACATTTATCTGATCAATACGAGTGCGGTTTGCTATACTTTTCAGTGTTAAATTCAATACCAAATATTTCTATTATTAACAGCAATCTGACCGTGATCAGAATCGAATGTGATCTTGTTCACGGTTCGTACTGCAACGGATTACCAACTCATTTCATTCATGAATTTGTATCTGATATTGCTCTAGGTCATCGGTACATAGAAATACCGCAAAACGTTATTTACTTTCCAGTAAATAAAAACATAATTTCATCTATATCTGTTAAGATTGTTGATCAATGTGGTCACTGTATTAACTTTGGAGAAGAACATATTCAACTTCGTCTTCATTTAAGAAAATCAAAATGATAGTATACTATAAAAATACCCCAGTGAAAACAAAACGTCTTAGTTCTTCTGCGATTGTTAAGGTACAAAGACGTAAGAAAAAAGTTAAGAAATTAACTGAAGCAAATAAAGATTTCCTAAAAGCTCTAGGGTTTAAAGTATGAATATACTACAGATTACTGAATTGCCGCATTTCGACACTTCGATCGAAAGTTATGAAGTCCATTCATACAATCCCTATAATAACAGCTTTAGAGAAAACGATGAAATCAGAATTCCCATACACCAGCAAGACATATACGTGCTACCATCAGCCAGTTCAATTTATGTCGAAGGACAAGCAAAGCTCTTCGGTAAAGATGGGAACCCAATCAAGAAAACTGTTACGTTCACTAATAACCCTGTTATGTCTTTGTTTCAAGACATCCGGTACGAAATGAATGGTATTGAAATAGACCGTATAAAAAATTCGGGAATAACGTCGACAATAAAATCATACATCTCATTAAATGAAGCAGAAAATAAAGTTGCTGCCTTATGGGGCTGGAACTTAGAGGGATTCCAAAGTGATGGGCATTTTAGTGCTGTGATACCATTAAATAAAGTATTAGGGTTTGCAGAGGATTACAATAAAATTGTCATAAATTGCAAACATGAACTTATATTGAATAGAAGTAACTCTAACTTAAACAGTGTTATCCTTACTGATGATATTGCTCATTTTCAAATAGATATACAAAGAGTTCAGTGGAGAATGCCACACATAAAAGTATCAGATCGAGAGCGATTGACACTTTTAAAACATTTAGAAAGAGATAAACCTATTCAGATGGCTTTTAGGAATTGGGATTTATATGAGTATCCTTTATTACCAAAAACCACAAAGCATTCTTGGTCAGTTAAGACTGCTTCACAATTGGAAAAACCCAGATATGTAATTTTTTGCTTACAAACTAATAGAAAAAACAATAAAACTAAAGATAGTTCACTATTTGATCATTGCGAAGTGACAAACGTAACGCTCTTTTTGAATTCGCAGTACTATCCATATGAACCTTTGGGTTTAAGGTTTTCTGAGAACAAATACAGTATATTATACGAAATGTATGCAAAATTTCGTCAGTCGTTTTACGGCTGTCCAGTAGACCCGTTGCTTAACCTAAAGGACTTCAAGGAAAAAGCTCCCCTCTTTATACTAGACTGCTCAAGGCAAAACGACAATCTGAAAACAGGCCCAGTGGACGTGCGGTTGGAAATTGAATGTTCTACAACAATACCAGATAAGACGACAGCATATTGTCTAATTATAAACGATAGACTTGTGGAATACAAACCTCTCAGCAACATTGTGCGCAAGTTATCATGATTGCTATTGTAGATATTCAAGGCTTTAAAACAGAAGCAAATGAATTCATATTAAAAGAAATCGCTATATTGTATAATAAAAAATTACAAGTATTTTTAATTAAGCCGCCATTTCCATTTAACAATTTAACGAAATCAGAAAAAAAACAAGTTACTTGGATCGAACGTAACAGAAACATACATTGGCGTGAAGGATTTGTGCCCTATTCCAATTATCAGACTTTGATTATGGATATTTTATGGAATAAATGTGTTTACGTCAAAGGGTCAGAAAAAGTATTGTGGTTAAAGCATATTTTAAAAAATAGTCATAGTAATATTTTCAATTTAGAAGATAAAGGTTGCTCTAGTTTGATAAGTTTGTACGAACAATATAAATATTCTCAAGATTTGTATAACTGTATTTATCATGACTCTGTATGTGCTTTGAAGAATGTATTTTGTTTAAATAAATGGTGCTATGATAATAAAATTTTAATATGAATATTTTCTTGTTTAATTTCTATAATTTTATTAGTTCAAATATATCTTCGAGTTTTCTATCCCCTCCCAATCATTCTCATGTCCAATCATTATAAGTTGCTGACAACAGCTGGGCGATGTCATTAAACGTATAGACTTATCTATATCAAGGAGTAGGAAGTGATTAAATAGAACATGTCTCTTAATGAATACAAACCCCGATATGACATGTACAGCACGCATAAAATGCGTGAATTTTCATTCAATTATTACTGGGGAACAATTAATTCTAAGAAAAGATTAATGATGGAAATGGCTGACGCTGGATTCTTTTATTGTGGAAATAGTATAAATGATAAAGCGGCATGTTTCTCATGTGGAGGGGTTATAGAAGATTGGGAGATTTATGACGATCCTTGGATGCAACATGCTATACATTATCCTCAATGTTTTTATTTAAACGCTGTAAAAGGAAGAGATTTTGTAATTAATATGAAATTATTAAACTTCATTTAACCGTTCACTTAATGTGTAGGTACATTATACTAAAATAATGTATTTATTTATTCTTTGATAAATAATGTATTCTAGTGATTATTTATTTTGTTAAGATAAGTTAAGTAACTAAAACACATTTTTAGATTCATTTTAGATATCAAATTTAAAAATATGTAATTATTAGAAGATTATGTTCTTATTAAAATGGGAAAATAAATATTTATATAAAAGCGATATAATAGTTTTATTTTTAAACACTAATGTTAACATTTCACAGTACTTATAGGTTTAAGAGAGATTTCGTAGATCTCCGAGTGAACGGATGGTTATGCACAGTTCATACTGAACTGATAAAACTGATAGCAACTGCTCAAGCTAACTGCTCATGCAGTATGAACAGTTCGTATATAGCTGTATATTACATTAGTACAAACAGATGCTGTTTATACTTGTTAATATTATAGAAATATCAATTCCATTGAGAGCTCAATACAGTTCTGAATAGGTATCTCGTTTCGATGTAAGGTTTTTGAATAGAGAGTAATTAAGCGTGAATGGAAGAATTGTTCAGAATAGAGATTCTTGAATAGATGTAACATTTTGAATAGAGACTTTTGAATAGAAATATAATTTTGAATAGAGAGTAATGGGGGGTATGGATCTAGTATGAGCCAGACCCCCCATTACTCTCCTACTCATAATACGTTTATTTTATTTTTCACATTTATTTTAAAAAAAGAGATAGGAGAGATCAGATAGGTAGTCGCTCCATGTGAAATACTGGTATCCAGCTGCATCCGGTTAGACTGGAAGCCGACCCCAACCTAGTTGGGAAAAGGCTAGGCAGATGATGAATAAAACGGACTCTCACTTCCCCATGTGTTTTTTATTCTATCGTATAGCACTTGTGGGTTGCAGTTGAAAATCAGCATAGCATAGCACAATCAGCCTGTAATGGTCCCACTGCTGGGACCTGGAACACAGGCGTCTCTCTGATCGGGAGTGGGCTGTAATCATAGATATAGATAGATAACGCAAGAGCAACTACTTCGCGTGCCAAAAATCGCACCAACTTACGTTCAAAAATCGTAAGCCGCCACTTTCGCGCTCAGTCCTGCCTATCGATTCTGTAAAAATCTCACCGTGATAACATAGGTGAAGTGAGCGTGAAGTGAGCTATCAATAGGGGCAATCCCTAACATCAGGTAAAATGACAGTTCACTTCACCTTAGTTTTCACGGTGAGTTTTTTACAGAATAGCACTGCTGTGTACTGCTGGCTGGGTGAGCGTGAGTGACGTCATAGTAGGTAGTCAAAAAAATGGCACGCGTATTATAACAGATCGTGATGATATACTTGCGTTATCTCTATATATATCTGTGGCTGTAAACAATGCGGTTTGGTAGACAACACATATCTTCGAATTATTGGTTCTAGGACATACCGGTTTCCTCACGATGTTTTCCTTCACCGTTTCGAAAGCAGTGGTGATGGAATATTTACACAAAGTAAAGCGTCTGCTTGGCATCGAACCCACGACCTCGAAGTCGGGGCTGTTCACTGGGCTCTCTTCACTACAATAATGGTTTGTGGACACAAGCCACGCCTCGTGACCCGAATGCGTCTAAGTTACACACGACACATTTACGAAATTAGAGGAACATTCCAAGCTTTTACGTTCTCGGGGAGTGCTCATATTTTTAGTTTAACAGAGCTAAATGTTGCTGAAAGTAGAAGTTGTAAATGTTAATCGGGAGCTAAATACCTAATACTTAGGTTCTCGCAGAAAGGCGCGATGGCTTCCTGCCGGGGCAGCGGGATTGTCCGAAAGGGTTACCGCTGCCCCGGAACATAAAGGGCTAAGGAAGGAACACGGGTGGGTTTTAGTCAGTAAGAGTCTGACACTCTCTTCTGCTCCACCCAGCCCGGGAGAGGGGTCATTTGATGACTTCCCATCCTCAAAAAAAAAAAAAAAGAAAAATACAGGCGCGACGCGAGTCGCATCGCGTGTAACAATTTCTTGGAAAACTTCATGGAATTTGTTCTTGCGGATTCGCGTGGCGCCGTTGCTTTGAAAATAATATTATATCAATAACTTGATGAAAATATGGAAGTTGCAGAATACAGAACCTCTATTTTTTGGTTAATTTGGGCTAATTGCGCACTCATCACAATCGCTAGCTATCCTGTACGAGTCGCAATTAATACTTTTTCTTTCTTTCAACCTTTCAGCCTTTTCTCATATATGTTGGGTGCCTTTTAGCGTATGGCACTCGTGGGTTGCCGCTAAAAATCAGCATATATCATAATATTGATCGATCTCGAGTCTTAGTGCTATTCTGTAAAAATCTCACTTTGAAAACTAAGGTGAAGTGAGCTGTCATTCCACCTCATTTTAAGGGTTGCCCCTATTAATAGCTCACTTCACCTAAGTTATCACGGTGAGATTTTTATAGAATCGATCGACTGTTTTTATACATCGATGCGCTTCCCTGGTGTGCCGAGTGCGGGCCAGCCCCAACGTTATTCTGCGCTGTGTTGCGAGCAGACGCGATGCGTGTGGCAGTGATTCACATTATATCCATGGTTTAAGGCTAAGTGATTACTTATTAGAATAGCAAAACTGACATAGGGGGTAAGGAATATTATTACTAACACAACTGAGTCATGTTACTTGTTGATTAAAGATATGATCTCCTTTATTTCACTATATACATATGTATAAATTATATTTTTAAATATTAGGATTTAAAAAATATAAAAATATTAAAAATAGTAACCCACCGGTATCGGAAACAGGGTCCAAGCTACCGGCGGTCAGGGATCCAGAGAGAGGAACCTCCTAACGATGCGGGCCGTGTCCAGAAGTACCGCCCTCTGAATCAAGCCCTTGATCCAGCTCAGCTGCCCAACGAGAGCCTCCTTAGGTGTTGGTCGAGGATCTTATTATAAAATATATTATTATTATTATAATCCGCCTAGAATATTCCCACTGTTGGGACAAAAGTCTCCCCACTCTAAGTGAGTGGGCCATAATCCACAACGCGGGCCCAATGCGGGTTGGCGTATAGTTATGGTGCACTAAAACAATTAGTGCTTATTGCTAACTTAAAGGTAACTTACAAGTAGCTTTCTACTTCATAAGTTAACGGTTACCATTTAAGTCAGTACAGACTGTTACTGGTAATAAATCTTAGTGAAGTTATCTATAATCTTGATGAAAGGGGCCGGCGCGACCGCAGCCTCAAATGTGCAGTAGAAAGTAACTTTATGTACTATAGTTACTAAGTTAAGTTATATATTAAGTTATACATTTTTTTTAAGTTATATATTTGAGCCGTTTGGGGTTGAAACAATCGGGCCGTGGGGTCCGAATTCTCAGGCTCGACTGTCTCTGGTTTAGTGGTTAAAAGTCCGATTACTGAGCATGAAGTCCTGGGTTCCCGAATGGGTCCCGCGTATTAGCAAGCGTAGTGTGGGACGCCCCCAGCTAGATGAACCGATGACCTTAAAAAGGTAGCTGGGGCAGACTGGGTGCGGACACAGCTTGTCGCAATAGGCTCGCCCTATTACATGAGACTTAAACTTAACTTAAACCTAACTTTACTTAAATACACCAACACTTCTTGTGTTGGTGTATTAAACCACCTCTGTTAAATCCCTTTACGATACTGGCGTGATGTTATGATACCTTGTAGTTTCCATGTGAGGAAACCGCAGTCAGTTCAGTTTAGATGTGGGGGAAACCGCAGTCATGAGCTTGTATTAAAAAAAAACAGCTAGATAAACATTTAATTCTAGAAAGTACAATCATCAACAAAACGGTGCAGCGCAGAACAAAAGTACGCACACATCCAGACACCTTACAAAACCTTTTATTTCGAAATTCGAACAAACAAAGTACTATCGCGAGCAAAAGTGCTCGAGAGTTCGTCGAACAAAACGCTCTTGTGTAACTCTGACACTCGTTAAATTTTCTAACGAGTGTGTTGTACACGGGAACGCTTTTAAACACGATTGTACACACGAGGGAGTTTCGCGAAGTTTTATGTTATATCACGTTTATTTGATCCTTGGGTTTTTCGTACTTTTTATTATAGTTTTTGGAAAAGAATGAGTGAATAAACTATAGGATACATAGTTAAGTTCGTCGCCGTTCTTTTTGTCCATGTCGATTATATGACACATTAAGCTTTAGAAAGTGTCAGTCTGTCAAACACTAACCTGACCTATAACAGAGGAAAGGGTATACTAAGCCGAACCTTTTCTCAAATTCTTTTTGACATATCATATAATTTTTTTTAGTGACCTATGTTTCTTCTGATTTAGGTACAGAGGCCAGCACATCAAGCTAACCCAATCTGTCAAATTTTCCCAATTGAATATAAACCTTATTCCTTTGTGGTAAAGTTGAAAATCTATCAAAGAAATCTGACAGATTTGGGTAGCTTGATGTGCTGGCCTCTGTACAATCCATACTATACTTACTATCCATACTAATATTATAAATGTGACAGTGTATTTGTGTGTCTGTTTGTTTGTCCATCTTTCACGGCAAAACGGAGCTACGAATTGACGTGTTTTTTTAAGTGGAGATAGTTGAAGGGATGGAGAGTGACATAGGCTACTTTTTTTTTTAACCGTGTTACCCCGAATTTAACGCGAGCGAAGCCGCGGGCAAAAGCTAGTAAATTATACAGGGTGACATTTTAATCAGCGTTTTCCTCTAAAGGGGTCACTGTACTCGTCATTATGAACAACTTTTACTATGGGACCAAACTTCAAATCGCGAAAATAAAATCAGCTGTTCCCTATATTCGTGTTCGCATAACTTGTCAAAATGCAGGGAACAGCTGATTTTTTTAGTACTTGGCGATTGTTTAATCGAAAACAATGATTGAATTTGGGATATAGTATGTTTACTCTACCTTGCGAAACATAAATCGTTTTAATCGATTCCGGGTTTTTGGTCCATACAGTTTTGTCCATGGGTCCGTGGCTAAACAGCAGCACAGGCCAATCGATCAGGTTAAACTACGCTTGCCGCGGTTGGTCTGTGGATGGGTGACCATCTTTACATAACGAGAGTGTTGCATGCATAATGTTGCATAGCATGTTAAGCATTTCATCATTCGTGGATCTTTGACAGTCGTTACGGGTAGTTAGAGAAGCCCGAAAGTCTGACAACCAGTCTTACCAAGGGGTATCGTATCCCAGTAACTGGGTTGTGGAGGTCAGATAAGCAGTCGCTTCATGTAAAATACTGTATTCAGCTGCATCCGGTTAGACTGGAAGCCGACCCCA
Source organism: Globia sparganii (assembly GCA_949316385.1). NCBI lineage: Eukaryota > Metazoa > Arthropoda > Insecta > Lepidoptera > Noctuidae > Globia > Globia sparganii. Next base: position 10,336,206 of record OX438680.1, read on the forward strand.
ACATAGTTGCGATAAGGCTAGACAGATGATGATGAATTCATCCTTAAAAGCGCTCCTTTTACCAAAAACCAATTCGTCAGTTTAAAACCCTGCAAAATAAAATAATTCTTCACAAAAATCCCAACTACGTTTTACGCTTTAAAACATATTCATTTTTGCTAATGAAGACCCACGAAACGCAGCCGTATTACCGAGAAATATTCTTTTAAAAACTGTACAGGGAAAATAATAAAAAAACTTAATTAAATGTATGAATATTAAATTCACTTGTGTGCTCTGAAACTGAACTGAATTCTGAGTGCGCTCTGAAACTATAAAGTACACAGTCTGGGTATTGTAGTTCTTCGTGTACTTTCGTGTCACAGAATACTACAGCAAGTCTATACGATTAAAAGAAAAGTTTTTTTTCCTCTTTTTTTTACTAAACATAAACATTATAATCTTTGTTTATACAGGGTGTCCCTGGAAGTATGGATCAAATCGAATAGGGGCGTGGGCAAGGTTTCCAAACTTTTTGATCCTGAGAATGATTGAGAATTATTTTACGGTTCTAAAGTTTCTGATAGCTCACTTCACGCTCACTTCACCTATGTTATCACGGTGAGATTTTTACAGAATTGATAGGCAGCAATAAATACAGATAAAAATTGAGGTTCTAAAAATAACTTCAATTGAAAAATGAAGATCATCTGTCAGGTGATTGGAATTTTGTATTTAGGGTTTAAGTATTCTCCTGGCCTTTCCCTATTTTTTATTCGTCGGTGCAACATGTAATTTTCTTCCATACGTCTCTAGTCGTCATCTCGGTAGATATTCCCTCTCTTTCTTTTATTTTCCTCCCAAATAAACAAATGCCGTGCGACTGGCATTTACGCCTGGTATTGGCGTACAGCGAGTGTGCTTGCACTCACTGTACGTAAAGCGTGACCATGTGTACGTGCGTTTTCGCTCGTTGTGTGGAGTTGACCTTCTGTACTATCCTGTGGCATTGTATCACTGTGTATTATAGTACACTACGGTGTATTGTGCATTGTGAATTCAAGCTCATTGTTTTATGGCGACTCATTAGTTTTACGTTGCGGTTTTACAAGATTACATTTTTTCAATATTTATTTATAACTAGCTGCGCCCCGCAGTTTCTCCCGCATAAGTCTCGATCCTGTGGGAATATCGGGATAAAAAGTATCCTATGTCTTAATCTAGGTCATGGATGAAGTTAGCGCCCTCGGAGAACACGCACATCTGTCAGTCCTGCGCCTGACCTCCTGAGTCGGATCGCCTTCCCATTGGATGACAGTGAGGGAAGAAAGAATGCACCTGTGTCTGCGCACATACTTTTCACTATAATACCTACAGCGTAGACTACCCCGTTCGATCTTGTGGTCGCTGAGCGTGGGGTCTTGTGTTCGATTCCCCGCTCGGGCAGTGTTATTGGGTTTCTTCATTGACAATTTCTTAGTAACAGTCCGGAGTTTTGAAGTTCGTAGTATAATAGGTACCTACCCCATGCTTCTGGAAGCACGTTAAGCCGTCAGTCCAGCGCCTGACCTCCCTCCGGTCGTGTCGGATTGCCTTCCCATCGGATGATCGGACTATGAGACTGTGAGAATAGGAAATGCATCTGTGTCTGCGCACATGGGTGTGCACTATAATATCTACAGAGAATTGGCTAGTCTTCATTGAGATTGGCCGCTAGACCGAAATTAGGTAAGGAGGATGTATAAATCAAATAGAAAGACTTTCAGATTCTAATCTGTACATTTTGACAGATATCTTTATTGTTTCGGAGGCAGCGTTGTCTAACTGTACCTTATCTGCTTGATCGAAAAACTGGTACTGTAGTGAGAAATACATCGAGTATTTATGTCATTGATTCATTATATATTTTACCAAGTCATAAGGCATTCAATAATTTCGTTAACATCGGTACAGTATTTTTATCTCACCGACACGCTTCGTGAGATAAAAATATTGTACCGGAAAATCAAAGTTCTTAAAAATGAAGACTGCGCTTTATAATTGCAGAAGGTGTATGAAATACTCGTATAAGTCAGAATTTGAAATAAGTAAATAATTTACTGAAAATACATATATGTCATGCAGTTTGGAGATTTCTAAGAAAATACAAGTGTATTAATGTATTGTTTCTGTTTTGTTACAGGTAAATGATTGATTTCTCGTCCGGAAAAACAATTTCAACGGTTCCATCAAGTTTGCCCGCTGAATATGCTGCTGTAAGGTATTTTCGAAAACATAACAGAGAATCCTTGAATTTTACTTAGCATAAATCATCTGTAATTAAGGACTGAGTTTGAATTCGCTGTAACTACACGCTACCCACTAAGGAGTTTACTAATAAACGATTAATAAAGATAAATGACGTTCTTACGTCAAAAATGTATGGTTAAACAGTCGCTAATGACTATTTAACTTTGAGCAACGTTTATGAATGAAGGGGTAAATCCCTACACGTTATATAAAACAACATTCTGGCCCCGATTCTGTTGTTCACAAACTAAACTAAATTTAAGTTCAGTGCATCTTTTTCTTTCTATTTCATTAGGAAAAGGACAGAAAATAAATATTAGTTTAGTCCTGTCAGATGTAAATTGACATATTTTTAGTAGCCAATTTTTTAATCACGTCTAATCTTGTCTATGGATTATCTAACTTGACAGGACTAAACTAATATTTTATTTTCTGTCCTTTTCGTAATGAAATAGAAAGAAATAGATGCACTGAATTTAAATTTAGTTTAGTTTTTGAACAACAGTATCGGGGCATCTGTCTTAAACTTTAATGATTTACAGTACAGATGATTTTAAATCAAACCCATAACATAGACACCAACTTATCCTCGTCACTAAAACCACAACCACATATTAAAATCCGTGTGAAAATCCACCAAAAACGCATGCGTAGGCGTCCGTAAACCAAATAGTCCAAGAGCTTAAAGGATGACGCGTAAATTAAGCCTATTAACATTGTCGCCTCATTCAGTAATTGATATCTAAGATTGGCCTCAATTGGGACCAGACTCCCTGACTATTCACACGGAGTTTTTTATATTGTCCCCAATTGATCCGGTGGCTCACTGTGAAAACATGTGATTAGCTCATTGAGCTCCTGGCCAAGGAAAATGTAAAGATGTAGGGTTATATGAGCAATTTTTTTTGGCAACTATTTTGCCCGGCTGGCCTGCAATGGACAGACACACAGATAATGGAGGCTTTTGACCAACAGTGGGACATTACGAGATAAATACAGGGCGGGCAAAAAATCATGGATCAAACGAAACAGGACGACAGCTGGGGTTATTTGCAGTAAAAAATTTCTCTGTGGCAGTGCCCTAACTTGATCTCCTTAAAAGTTATGACAATTTGAGTGTTTTGTGTTTTATTTGTACGCCGTTAAGGCAAAACATGACCGTGCTATAATTTTATATAACATCTTGCATGCCTGTCTCTGCTTGTGTGTGTGTATACTTATGTTTTGGACAAATAAATAATCTATCTATCTACAGTACGGTTCTAAAGTTTTTGTCCATAGAAAACAACGATTTTGTATGAAGTCCGTTCATCTTTCTGCGGCTGAACGGACGCGTACGCATCTCATACAAAATCGTTGTATTCTATGGACAAAAGATGAACAGAGCTGAATAAGTGATTAGTCCCTAATTATTCGTGAGACTTAAAAGATATTGAAAAAGTGCCAATACTAATAAATCATGGTACCCACTATCATAAAAGCACTTTTGTAGCAATAATGCTATTTTTTTTTACTGTAAATAACCCCAGATATCGTCTTGTTTCGTTTGATCCACGATTTTTTCACCCACCTTGTATATAGATTGCCTGTAGCCTGAGATGGTACTTATATAAAAATCTGTAAAAGTGGCTATATATAGTGGAGCAGGCTCTTTATTAATCTGTATTGCTAGTAAATGTAATATGACCGGTAAGATTTGGTTACACAGCAATATTTTGGTAATTATTGCCCCGGCGATAGTTGCCGAAGGTAGAATCTATATAATTTTGTGTTCCTAGTTACATGTATTCCCTGATATATTAAGTTACTCCATATCACTCAAAATGGTATCACATTTGAGAAAATAGTTCAGAATTTAGCAGGGAAGGAGGGGCCCGTGGCTAAATAATAACAGCCGCACAGGTCGATCGATCAGGTTAAGCTACGCTTGCCGCGGTTGTTCTGTGGATGGGTGACCATCATTATATACCGAGATCCCTCCGTGCCTCGGAAAGCACTTTAAGCCGTTGGTCCCGGCTGTCATTCGTGGATCTTTGACAGTCGTTACGGGTAGTCAGGAGCCCGAAAGTCTGACAACCAGTCTTACCAAGGGGTTTCGTATTACCCAGTAACTGGGTTGTGGAGGTCACATAGGCAGTCGCTCCATGTACAACACTGGTATTCAGCTGCATCCAGTTAGACTGGAAGCCGACCCCAACATAGTTGGGAAAAGGCTAGGCAGATGATGAGTTCAGAATTTAGCAATGTAAGTTACTGCCTTTCATTCTTTCAAAGACAAAACGTAAAATCCAGTGAAAGTTTCACTACATCATTAAAATAACAGCAATTAAAAAGTAACATAAATTTTCGAGGTTACCAAAAACAAATAAACTGATGTCTTCATTCGCTTGAACTACTTTCTACTTGTAAGCAATAAAACAAATTAAAATGATATTATTACAATCCATGTGCTTGATGGGGTACGTCGTCTGCAAGAATGACGAACTTATATTAAATTTCATCACGTCTTATTTAAGGCGATACCAAAATGAATTGGGTTTTTTTTCGTAACCATTTATTTCACTATAGAATAGAATAGAATAGAATACTCTTTATTATGTACACCATTATAAATTACAGACATAAATATATAAATTTTACAATGGGCGGTCTTATCGCTAAAAGCGATCTTTTAAAGACAACCTTTGGATGGATTAAATAGGGGGAGGAGAGACAAATACTGTAGGTAGTCCGTGGTGTACCATTTACAAAATACAATAAATACATAAATAAAATAGGCATATTATACTAGTCTAAATAAATATATATATACATATATATAATAATAAACATAACGGGAGCAAAGAAAATATAATGTTGATGTTTAAGGAGAGAGAAAGTGCTTTTTTATCATATCTTTAAAAATGGACAAAGATTGAGCACGCCTTACCGACACGGGCAAGTCATTCCATAACCGTACTGCTTGAACAGTAAAAGATTTGTCATAGAAACTGGTGGAATGCATCGGCATCTCACTATTACAGCATGTTGTATGTATTTCATTTTTAGTTATACAGGGTTACTTTTCAATGACCAGCCAAATTTAAGGATGTGGTACAGACCATCAAACTAAACAACTTTCTCCTTGGGACCAATATCGTAACCGCGAAAAATTTATCAACTGTCCCATAGAAAACTTCAATACCTACTCGACCTAGACGTATGGGACGGATGAATTTTTATTCGCGATTACGATGTTGGTCCCATGGATAAAGTTGTTTAGTTTGATGCTCTGTATGTACCACATCCTTAAATTTGGCTGGTCATTGAAAACTAACCCTGTATGTTTATTGACTATTTGATTAATACGTTGACTGAAGAAAAACGTAATTGGGTTTAAATTCCTCGACAGAATTTAATCCCGAAAAGACCTCTAATTTATTACAACTTTTTCTGTAATTCTAAAATCCTAAGTAATTTGATTGCAAAATTGCAATCAAAACGTGCGTAATAGGTAATTAAAAACTCTGGCTGAAAATATTTTTGATACTCAGCTTAATTTTTTTTTTCAAACAAAATTTATTTGTTTTAATTTGGTTCCAGCGCATTAATGCGCTCTCCTTTTTCGCATGTGGAAGTAATTAGACTCCTTCATTTTCTGTCCGCCTGCGGCCTTTATCAGTAATAATGATTTATTTTTTAAGGATCACCTTAACTCCTATACGATGACTTAATTGAAGGGCTAGTCTGATAGTCACCGGAAAATGCTAACAGCATTCTTTAAAGCAAAGACAATATCGTTTTCCTACCTACCAACTGCACGACATGTCTTAAAAGATGATATACCACCATAAATACCAACATTATGGCTGCCGGATGTGAGTCAAAGACAAGTAGAGCGTAACCATTGACAATGAGTAGCAGACGATAAACAAACCGGTTTACTTGACAGCGAATGGCCCAGCTGTAGTTTATTATTGAGAGTTTGATCAATTTCGGTACATTCATTTTGATGCAATATTCGAAGGCATATGGCATCTTACTTTGTGTATTTTAATTTCATCACTACTGCTCTCAAAACGGTGAAGGAAAACATGGTGAGGAAACCGGCATGTCCTAGAACTAAAAATTCCAACCCGCATTGTGCTTGCTTGGTAGATTACGGCCCACTCCTTCTTACAGGGAGGAGGCCTGTGTTCTAGCAGTAGAAACCTTATAGACTGATCATGCGTTTTGAAGGACAGTGTTTGAGGCTACAACTTTGACTTAAAGGAGGATTATAAATCAGAATCATCTCTTAGCCGCCACGGCTTATTTTAATTTTCATTTATGAATTGTTCTTTTTAGTACGTACGCCTTTAACGTGCACGTCTTTCTGCATCGTTCTCACATGTATAATTTCAACATGAATGATGTAACAAAGATTTTTGTAACAATTTTATGATTTTTTTAAATCATAAAATTGTTACAAAAATCTCGTGAGTGTCCGTGGAGTTTCTTGCCCGTTCTTCTCCACAGGTATCTACGCTTTGGAATGGGCAACTAGCTTCATCTTTCTGACTGACCGACCCTTGACAATTCAAAAGTGCCTATAATTGGTTTATTTGAAATAAATGCTTTGAGTTTGAGTTTGAGAAGGCCAATTCCTGCAATTAAAAACGTTCAAAATCTAATCGCAATCTCATCTCAGCTACAATAAATGTCAAAAACTTGTCAAAAATGCCATTGGTATCTTTGACAGATTGAGTCTGAGATCAGAGTGATAGGGGACAATTCTCGTAATTTTAAGAACGTTCACAGTTTGATCTTTCTCTCAATCTGTCAAAAAATACTTCTAATTTCCCTACATTTTGACAAGTTCTTGCCATTCGTTTGTCGCCGAGATGAGACTGCTACTCAGTGGCGAAGGTACCATACAACTCGAATCCCGCCAGCTTCCCTTCGAAAATTCAGAACACAATCACTTTATAGTCAACATTCATCATTGAATTAATATAATGAAACGTTTTATTGACTTTTTTTTTGCTACGGCTTACCTGTGTGTAGGGTTGCCAACCCTACTATATAATATAGTATCCTACTGTATTAGAGGCCCGACTACTATATTTCTGAAGAAAGTAATATAGTAGGCGAAACTACTATATTATTAGGCATCAAACCTTACAAGCAATAATATTAGTTTCAAAACGTGTAAACGTAAAACGAAACTTAAATATCTATTTTTGAACGATTCTGATAAGTAGAGTTTGTGTTTTGGAAATAATTACTTTTGAAGTTAATTTTCCGAAGTTCTGAAATATTATTATATTAGTAAATATTTTGTATTTCTAAAATGAACCGTAATAATTTTGAAACTATGAACGTTGGCTCTATATCGCCGCCACGGAAAAATACGAAGTGGCTGAAAACGTTTAAAACCGAATGGCAGTCCAAGATTGCTTAGTTCGCGATCGCGTTAATATTTACAATGGGAAATGCACGATTTTTGGGATAGTTTTCTCTATTAAGTGGAGTTTCATAAGCGATGTAGCATTTCTTAAAAGTAAAAAAATATTAATAAAGGCGAAAAGCAGCAAAAAAAAAACATAAAAAAATAAAATTTTAAAAACCTATTTTTTTTTTCATATTTACGCTATCTACTGTATTTTTTGGGTAATTATTTAAAAACTACTATTTTTGACTGCAAAACAGTTGGCAACCCTACCTGTGTCATAAATTCACCCTTCGCCACTGCTGCTACTAGATTTTGAACGTTTTAAATTACAAGAATTGTCCTCAGTTCTATCAATTCTCTTGTCCTTATCACAATTTATTACTGGTCGGTGCAACATGTATTTTTCTTCTATACTTCTCTATCAGTCCTCATCTGGGTAGTCACCCCCCTTTTCTACCCATATCATCATTCACACAGTCCATCCATCGTTTCTTTGATCTTCCCCTACTCTTATAGCCATTTAAATTCATACTCAAAACTTTCCTATAGGTACTTTTCGGTCATGAAAATATAGAAAAGTTTCAAGTCTCCATTCTTCGTATCTATCTTCCTCTACTGCTATAACATTTTATATATCGAAACATGCAGAATATACATTAGCAATTTAACATTTTCAGATGGCTGCATATATTTCCACTCCCCCCCTTCACCCCCTGGTGGTGAATACATAATAACTCATTCAACCCCCCATTTGATGGTAATACGACGTTCACCCCCTGAATATGTATGGGGAATTTCTTTTGTGGTGAAAACATACGTGGGAAGAATTTGAGCGTGGATGCAAGTATATAGTGAAGACCTTGACTGCGCCGTTGGTCTCGTGGTCGCAAGCGCTATTGCTGGGCGTGGTTTTATGTTCGATTCCCAGATCAGACAAAGTGTTATTGGATTTACCCATTAGGAATTTCTTAGTAATAGCCCGGAGTTTGAAAGTTGGCGGAGTGATACCCCCGTGCCTCGGAAAGCACGGTTTAAGCCGTTGGTCCTGCGCCTGATCTCTCTCAGGTCGTGTCCGGTTGCGTGCCGCACCTGTGTCTGCGCACACACTTGTGCATTACAATATCTCCTGCCCCGATGGCTAGTCTCCGTTGAGATTGGCCGCCTTGGCCGAAATACGGTCTGGAAGCCCATTGTTACAGTGAAGACCAAAAGATGGATGGATTGCGTAAGAAAAAGTAGTGAATGATAGCTTGACATTATCATATACCAGAACGTGATGGGCCGATCTCAAGTACCATGAAACAAACAAGGGCTGAAGATGATGATTTGGAGCTGTTTTTTACCTATATCTTCCGCTAAGCAAGTTCCGATTTGAATGGTATGTGTGCCGGTGTAGTTACAAGCATATGATTGTGACATTCTGGGATAATATATTCCACAGTTTAACTTGCAGAAACGCTGATAAGATTTGCTTGCTTAAATCAAGCTTAAAAAAGACACTTCGTCTTAAGAGCCTATACTACCTCAGCTAAAATTCACTCTTTTATCTCGTTAGCACGATGCTCGCGGACTGAGTGAGAGCGAGACAGAGTGCGGTGCTAGGCGGCAGGCAGCGCCAATAGTTTGGGTATTTGCTTTTTACGGCGAAAATAATGGTAATTAAAAAAAGATAAAAACTTAAGACCTGCTTTATAGTTAGTTCAGTTAGTATGCAGTTTCATGATCTAATTTGAAGGATTTTTTTAATACCAGCGGTTTATTGTTCGGTTTGGAGGTAACTTTGGATTTTTTTTCTATAGAGAAAATTTTATGGAGTCGTGTTTTCGTCAAACATGGGACTTAGAATTAATCCTCAAATTTACCATATATTTATTTCAAAATTAATGCTGCAGTATTTTCGACATAACGAAGGATCATGCTAAGCCATTTGAGGTGTTATAGGCTCTTAATAAGCTAGTTAGTAGCCATTATTCCACTCACTGCTGAGGACAGGTCTCCTGCCTTTTTATGCCACGCTTCCCTGGCCTGTGCTAGTTGATCCCTTCATTATTTTCTATCATACCGGGCGGTCCCGTCTGACGCACCAACCCCGTATGTTACCACAAAACTGCAATATCGCATGCATAGTACATTAGACACTTAAAGGATTCCGATATCAAGCAAGGTTGTTACCCAGACAGGCACAGAGCAATCAAGACATAGCTAAGTTATAATAAACGCAACCCAAACAGGAACTCAAACTGCAATCGTAATAAGTGTTTTTAACCCTTTGACCGCCACGGTCGTGTATAGACGACAAATGAAAACGTGCCCAACACGCCAATGCCGACAAGATAACACCATATTTTAAGTATAAACACAGAAAACTGAATTTAGTTTATTTATTTTGTACTTAAAACATGGTGTTTTCTTGTCGGCATTAGCCGACGGTGGCGTGTTGATCACGTTTTCATTTGTCAGCTATACACGACCGTGGCGGTCAAAGGGATAACAATGTTTTATATAACTACTAGCTGACCCCACAAACGTCGTTTTGCAAAAACAAAAAAAAATAGATAGTAGCCGATTCTCAGACCTACTGAATATGCATATAAAATTTCATAAAAATCGGCCAAGCCGTTTCGGAGGAGTATGGTAACTAACACTGTGACACGAGAATTTTATATATTAGATTTTAAAAGAAAAACACTTCTGAATTTAACAGATACAATATGTGTAATAGATATAAGGACATGTAGGTATAATTGCACGGTACCGCAAAAACGCGCGGCGGACAGAGAGACGCGGCGATGGCAAAATAGTCTCAATCCAGCCTGATACCACTACGCCCGACCCGGGAATCGAACGCTCCGCAGTCGCCCACGCTCAGCAGTCGCGCTTGTGACCACCAGACTAACGGGGCAGTCATAATAATCTGAAATACTGTCATGCCAGCAAATTAAAGAAGAAGACGGTTAATGCATATGCCAATCAAAGACACGTCACAGAGCCAGTGAAGTTAATCTAACCCGATTAACTGAAAATTTGAAATATCAATTATTAATCCCACCAACGAGTCACCCTGACAAGGGTATGAACACCTGATCAAGCTGGTATTTGGTTAATTAAATCTTAACTTGATTGGGGTTCAGATACTTAGAAATCTAAGAGCGTTGGTTAAGTTACGATAGCCTGTCATAAGTTATTGATTGTTCGCTGATTAATATTCCCAGATTTTCCATCAGGAATTTCGTAGTAGCAATACGCAGCACTGGACATTTGCCTCTCCCAGGCTGCGTCACAACACCCTGACCTCCGCCTTCCGCATCCAGTCTGTCCCTATCCACCTTCTTAAGGACATTTTCCTGGTTCATGAAAATACCTCCTCCTTACCCTTTGAAAATACAAGCTGGCTTGGACATCGATGCTCAAAATGTAACCATGTATTCCGCACAAAATTCTACAACCCTTTTTTTTGTTTGTTTTCGGGGGGAAACCTTAAAAGGCACCCACCCGACCTCCGAGGAGGGAGAAGTCGGGGAGTGTGGGATTTTTACCTCAATAAAACCACGCACCATCAGCAGACATGTGTGAGTGGTCCCGGTTCCTCTTAAAAGACCAATTCCGTAAACCTTCCCTGAGCAACGCCTGTAAGGCACATCCCTGGGGAGACCGTAAATGGGCCTTCAATGAGTCTCGCTATACACAGCAGTACGTGACGCACTGTGCCACCGTCTTCCCTGAGGTCACTTGGTGGGCGCACAGAGTCCACACTCTGTGCGCCAGCGACACCAAAGGTCCACCTACCTTGATTGGTAAGCAGGTTTCGGCGTATTAGGCGCCAAGGCGGTTGCCTCCCAGCGAAATATTTACTGTTCAAAATTTCGTACAGGGTTGGAACAGACTGCGCGTCGACCAGCGCAAAGGGCTTCCGTAGGCTGCGGTCATTCGCCCACAAATGGTCACAGTAAACGGAAGGAGTTAAGAGTCCGGGTACCAATAAGAACAGTTAGGTTAGTTATGGGTAGAATTATTAGTTAATTAGGGTTGCAATGGGAAGAAGGTAGAAAGATTAAATAATTGGGGCTTTGAAATTGAAATTTGTCAGTATTCAGTATAATTAATTAATTAATTGTCAAAAATGGACTGCGTGCGCGAAGTAATGTCATCTGACGTGGCATGCCCTAGAATAGGGAGTAGGGAAATTTTTAGAGGGGTAAACTGATAGATTGAACGCACTCCGTATGCCTCAAGGCGGGAAGGACCAGAACAGGAGGTGTTGGGATGATCCCTTTTGGAACGAAGTTCCTTATCGCGCGTTGTGAAAGGGGGCTAGACGGAAAAAATTCTTACGAAAAGTTGTCACGACACTTTTTGCTATAGTAGGTAAGCTATTGTAAGCTGTGCGGCGTCGCGTGTTTCTCTGTCTGTCTCTCTCTCTCTTATAGAAAGCAAGCCAGATATTTTCATTTCTATTTCGCATTGAATATAATTATTAATATAATTATTTTATACAAGATTCAATACATTACATTATTTATTATTATAACTTAAAAAAAATAAAATTTTATCACAATTCCTTCACTAATTAATCGAAAGGAACTTCGTTCCATCCGGGTGTCCCTTGACACCTCTCAAGTTTTTTTTTTTTGTGGATGGGAAATCATCAGATGACCCCTCCCGCTCTGAGTGGAGCAGAAGGGAGTGTCAGACTCTTACTGACTAAAACCCACCCGTGTTCCTTCCTTAGCCCTTTATGTTCCGGGGTAGCGGTAACCCCGCTGCCCTGGAATTATCCCTGCCGCACTTTTTAGGCGTGATGTTTTGAAGAAACGTAAGCAAAACCGCGGTTAGAGCTAGTGTTCAACACAGCTAACATGTACAACTGTACAGGCACGAACACGACTCGCAATAGTTCTCTTAACTTTAATATCGTTGCGCTAAGTTTACGCTCAGTTGTGCTGAAGTTCCTGAACACTATGTTCGAAGTTCGCCATGTCATGTTAATGTAGATTTACGCTGGTTACAAAGTTAATGTAACATCATGCCTGTATTCCTTAAAGGGGTTGGCAATGATGGTGTACACTCACATCTCTCCGTTATAAGTCCCATTTATAAAGTGTCCCTGGATGTATGACTCAAAACGAATAGAGACGTGGACAAGGTCACTTCCAAACTTTTTGACCCTAAGAAAGTCGTTGATTTTTTTACGGTTCAGCGCCCCGCGGTTTCACCTGCGTTAGTTTCGATCCCTTGGGAATATCGGGATAAAAAGTATCCTATGTGTTAATCCTGGTTATAAACTATCTGTGTGCCAAATTTAATCCAAATCCGTGCAACGGTTTACGCGTGATTGTGTAACAAACATCTTCACAAACTTTCACATTTATAATATTAGTAAGATTCTAGTTTTTTTTTTAAATTTTGGTAAATACGATACCCGTTGGTAGGACTGGTTATCACTTTCGGGCTTCTGACGATCCGTAACGACTGTCAAATATCCACGAATGACAGCCGGGACCAACGGCTTTTAACGTGCTTTCCGAGGCACGGAGGGGTCTCGGTATGTAAAGATGGTCACTCATCCACCGACCAACCGCGGCAAGCGTAGCTTAACCTGGGACCCAAATTTTTATAAATTTGTCATTCCAACACGATCCCATTATGATTTTGGTAAAAGTTCGTAATGTGCTAAATTCATAATGGTCGATCATTGGTCGGTCAATGCTCTCGTAATAGAATTGTATTATAATGACATTGTCATATTGCCATTATTATAAAATCCGTCAGTAGAAATTATTTTGGAAAAACTACTACTAAATTTGAACATTTATTCATGCTAGATTTCATTTAGGAATATATATTTTTACATAATTAGTGTTATAATGCAATCTGAAGTAGTAAGAAGTTTAGCAGATTACCGCCTAAATCAGTCATTCATTTTTCATTATGTACGAGACTACCATTTCATGCCATTTCTTTCAATGGAGTGTCAGTAATTGACCATTGGAAAGTCATAATGATGCCATTATTTTAGTAGATTACCAAACTTGTCAAAATTAACAATTATGAAATCAATGATAGACCATTCTGACACTATTGTAATAGCAGACTTGAGGCCCAGATCGATCGGCGCGTGCGTCTCTTGTTGCTTACCCACAAGCCCCTTTACAACACAATCCAGATACTTCAATCAAAATATTTCCAACACGTACCCACAATCTATAATAGTTGAAGCAGTTAACTTGAACCGTGGAAGTTAGACTCGAGAACACCGCCTGAACACTAGTTAATTTCCTAAACCAGTCGCGAACGGTCGGCTGAGTTAACATGCAGCTCGTAATATAACTACAGTTTATGTAAGTTATCCGCAGATTACTTAACTCTTACCGCGCTATTGTATAACTTATCTAAGTATGTCTAGTTTCTGATTCTGAAATCATTATTCAATTTTAGCTAGCGCCAAATCTAATCCCATCAAATAGCATCGCCTCGCGGTTTCACCCGCATAAATTTCGATCCCGTGGGAATATCGGGATAAAAAGTATTGTGCAGGACAGCCGATCGCATAGTTTAAGTTTAAGTAGAATAGTTATAGACACGTGGTATTTTTATCTTTGGGAAGCACACAGGTATCATAATAATCATTTCTAGAAAGTAGATGAAGCCAGATGTGAGACCCTACGGCGGTGCTTTGGAACTTGGGTCACGCATTGTATTTACTTATTGCCAAGCATCTTTCTTAGTACAATTCATTGTTTTATTAGTTGCTTAATGTTTAAATGTGAACAAAGATTATTGCCTGCACCCATTTCTTAGTAGATTATAGCTTCGTGCCGACATTGCTATGGGACATTCCCCAGTAACATTTTTAATAGATTGTAAGAAGTTTGTAGTTTTGTGCCGACATTGTTATCCGCACCAAATGTGTTTATAATCTTTACCTTTAATAAAACAATAGCGTAGCGAGTACTGTACAGGGGTAAGACCCATAGCGTGGGAAATGGTAGGGAGAAACTGCCGCCACTGGGGCATACAAAAGGGCCTTACTTATCCAAAGAAAGTCAGTTCTCACTTGATATTCAGATCTGCTACAAGTCAGTTCCCAGTTGCTATTCAGATCTGGTACACGACAGTAGACTGAGTAGACTTCAGTATTCGCTACCTTTGACAGTGGAAACTTGTATTTTCATTTAAGTTAATACCTCCATAGTCCACCGTCCATCTTCACAGTGGTTTTATTCCCCACCAATCCAGCACACAAATGTGGCTGTAACCCACATTTAATGGTCCTTCGAAACCGGATCTTGTGGGAAATAATAACCTGAAAACTTCGAAGAATAGTACTACAGCGGTATAAGGAAGATTTCTCCGAATAATAGAAGAGCGTTTTCAAGATTCAAGATATTCGAAGAAAATCAGCTGACAGCATGCCCGTTACGCGCTCCGTGGGTAGGAGCCGCAAACCGTCGGGGGAACAGAAGCCGTCATCGTCCGAGAACACTACCTCGGCGACCGGTACCAGCGCGGAAACCAGCACGGAATCGACAGTTACAGGGACGACCGCCACGGAGACAGAGAAACAGACAGACAACTCCGCGGCAACCGAGCCACCCACCGTGACTTCCGCGACCGCCGCAACTACCTCGACCGCCGCCGCCTCCACCTCAGCCGCAACCGCTCTCTCCGCCTCACACCCCGCCAGCGCCGCCGCCCTTTCCGTAACCCCTTCTGCTGCGACGACGCTAACTGCGGGTACGAAGGCCAAACAGCTGACGAAGACGCCCGCTACTGTCGTCACCAGTGAAACTCGTCAAGAAACAGAAACCTCTACAGTGAAGCGAGTTATGAAGAGCACCACCGGTCCATCGAAGCCGACCGGACTACAGGGCCTCCGCCCCCCTATCAACAAGGGGGGAGGAGGGGGATCTACGCACAGCAGAACAAAACAACTCAAGCTTGCGAAGGCTAAAGAAGATTTATTACGCCTGCAAGTGGAATTAGCAGCAGCACGCCTAGCTACATTGGAAATAGAAGACTCAGAAGAGGAAGAAGATGACGTCTCCCTTTACTCGAAGTCAGAAGTTGATGCAAGAGTGGACAACTGGTTGGAGAATCAAGTGAATCCTCCGGTGTTAGCGATCGCCAACGAACCTCACCGCCCCCCAGAAGAACCAACGGTCGTCCGCACAGAAGAACCAATGCCAGCGAAGCATGAAGAGACACGTCACACACGTCAGTCACCGGCGGGAGGTCAAACCGACCTAGCCCTCCTAGCTGAAGCCATCACCCGGGCTGTCAGCGCCGCTCAGCGACCCAAGTTTATCGAGTTACCGATCTTCAGTGGGGCTCATCAGGAGTGGCTACCCTTCCGCGCTGCCTACTACGAAACAGAAGCAATGTTCAGCACAGTTGAAAATACGAATCGACTTAGAAGAAACCTGAAAGGGAAGGCTAAAGAAACAGTTGCAGGTCTACTAATAACCAACGCGCACCCAGCTGAAGTAATGAAGACTTTGGAGTCAAGATTTGGAAGACCAGAGTCAATAGCCATGCTGGAGATGGAGACGCTTCGATGTCTGCCGCACCTTACTGACTCACCAAGGGACATCTGTATATTTGCCACTAAGGTCTCTAACGTAGTGGCAACGTTGAAGACTTTGGGTTGTTTCAACTACATGTACAACCCTGAACTCGTGAAGACAATAGTGGACAAGCTGACGCCGACTCTACGATATAGATACTACGACTTCTCAGCCACGCAGCCACGTGAAGATCCTTGCCTCATCAAGATTGAGCAGTTCTTCAAAAGGGAAGCAGAGTTGTACGGACCTTTCGCGCTGCCTGAACATGTGGCAGCACCTACTACAACCGCACCACAGAAGAAGACTCAAAGGGTCAACAACGTGACTGAGAATACACAATCACCGAAGTGCTTCATATGTGAAGATACGGGGCACACCAACGCAACAGAATGCGAACAGTTCAAGAAGTTGGATGTAAATGCAAGATGGGACATTGCCAAGTCCAAACGCCTCTGCTTCAGATGTCTTCGCTACAGAAAGAAGACGCACAACTGCCGACCCAAATCATGCGGTATCAACGACTGCAAGTACTCTCATGACAAGATGCTGCACTATGACAAGAAGACAGAGAAGGCAGAAGCAATAGAAGAAGCAACAGAAGTCATCAACTCAACTTGGACAGTCAAGAAGCAATCGTACCTGAAGATCCTTCCGATCCAGGTGGAGGGACCGAAAGGAGCTGTCAACACCTTTGCATTGATGGACGACGGGTCAACAGTCACGCTCGTCGACGACAGCATAGTAACAAGCGTCGGAGCAACGGGACCTATAGATCCACTGAAGATAGAAACCATCAATGATATGAAGGCATCCGAGTCAGCATCCAGAAGAGTTACCATCAAGCTGAAGGGGCTCAACGATCATGAAGAGCAAATACAAGCACGCACAGTAAAGAACCTGAAAGTTTCATCTCAACGGGTTCCACAAGAACTAGTGGAAGGGTGTCAACACTTATCTGACATCCGAAGACATCTCACATATGCCAATGCGAAGCCTCGAGTACTGATCGGTCAAGACAACTGGCATCTTCTGCTGACGACAGAAGTAAGAAGAGGAGACAATAGCCAACCGGTGGCATCTCTGACGCCGCTAGGTTGGGTACTCCACGGCAGCCAGACACGAATCTTTGGGCAAAAGATTGACTTCGTGTCACATACTACAGAAGATCCAGAAGAGAACTTAGAAGACCTCGTGAAGCAATACTTCGAGATGGACGCACTCTGCATCAACCCCAAGAGACCGAAGACTGATCCAGAAGAACGAGCACTTCGTATCCTGGAGAAGACCACAACGAAGATAGAGGAAGGAAGATTCCAGACCGGTCTTCTCTGGTGCAAAGAAGATGTCAAGTTTCCAGACAACTACGAAAACTCACTGAAGAGGCTCTTTAATATAGAAAAGAAAATCGATCGTGAACCCACATTGAGGAAGAAGTACGTCGAACAGATGGACGCTCTCATCACAAAAGGGTATGCTGAACCTGCTCCAAAACAGAAGACAGCTGGCAAGACTTGGTACCTACCACACTTCGCAGTAGTCAACCAGATGAAGCCAGAAAAACTTCGGGTAGTCCACGACGCCGCGGCCAAGACCAAAGGGGTGGCACTCAATGACATGCTGCTCAGAGGTCCTGATCTACTGCAGTCACTACCAGGTGTCGTCATGCGGTTCAGACAACATATGATCGCAGTTACGGCGGACATCAAGGAGATGTTCATGCAAGTAAAGCTGCAAACAGAAGACAGAGATGCGCTGCGGTACCTATGGCGCGGGGATCGACGTGATGACCAACCTCCAGAAGAGTACAGAATGATGTCGTTAATCTTTGGAGCATCGAGTTCGCCTTCGACAGCAATCTATGTCAAGAACCTGAACGCCAAACAGCACGAGAAAACTCACCCAGAAGCTGCAGCTGCCATCATACAGAAGCATTACGTCGACGACTATTTAGACAGCTTCAGAAGCCTCGAAGACGCCAAACGCATCACGAAGAGTGTACGAGAAGTGCACATGAAGGCCAGTTTCGAATTGAAACAGTGGAAATCAAACTCTGCGTCACTCCTAGAATCACTTGGAGAAGACAACCAGACAGCAGATATGGAACTCTACAGAACAGAAGAAAAGACTGAACGAGTCTTAGGGGTCATCTGGAAGATCAACTCAGACGAGCTCACCTTCAACCTCAACTTAGCCAGAATACCTTCCACACTCATAGAAGATAAACAGCCGACAAAGAGGGGAGCACTAAGAATAGTGATGTCACTCTTCGACCCGCTCGGATTCGCTTCGCCTGTCACAATCAGGGCGAAGCAACTCCTCCAGGAGGTCTGGCGCAGAGGAACAGCGTGGGACGACAAGATCGACGAAGACCTAGCAGAGCAGTGGGAAATATGGATGGGGCATTTAAAGAATCTCCACGAAGTAGCGATCCCGCGGCAATATCTCCACTACAGCGACGCCGCCTCTCTAGAACTCCACGTCTTCAGCGATGCCAGCGAGTCAGCCTACTCTGTGGTCCTCTTCTGGAGAACAGTAACAGCGGACGGCAAGGTCGGCCTATCCCTCATCATGGCCAAAGCAAAGGTGGCGCCATTAAAGTTGACGTCGATCCCGAGGTTGGAACTACAGGCAGCAGTCATGGGCACCAGACTCGCAGAGACAGTAGTCGAAGAACACGAGAGGAAGCCTGACCGCAAAGTATTCTGGACAGACAGCAAAACAGTACTTACCTGGATAAGAACAGGGTCACGTTCATACAAACCCTACGTGGCTCACCGCTTAGCAGCAATAGAAGAGAGTTCCAAGGTCAATGACTGGCGCTGGGTTCCGACGAAGCTGAACGTGGCGGACGACGCCACACGAGACGTACCAGCAACATTCAACAGAGATCATCGATGGTTCAAAGGGCCAGACTTCTTATACCAAACGGAAGACTCCTGGCCGACTGAAGCCGCAAAGACAACAGCAGAAGAACCTTCCGATGAAGAGAAGACACATCACGTGAGCGACAAGAGAAAACTGAAGCTTGCAGAGGGTCTGCCTGATCCAACGAAGTTCTCCAACTGGAATCGACTCCGATACTCAACAGCACGTATTCTGCAGTTCATTCGACTCTGCAGAGCCACCAAACAGAGAGTCAATTACAGAAGAACGAAGAAAAATAAAGGAGCCGATCTCCCTTGGAAGAACAAAACTACAATGAAACAACAGGCGCCCACGACTACGAAGAGGTCATCACAAGAAGAAAAAAGGCTACTACCGGTAACAGCCGAACTGCTCAAGACAGCTGAAGAACTCCTGATGCGATCTTCTCAAGAAGAGTCCTTCGCGGAGGAAATACATAGTCTGAACAGTGGAAAGCCGATCAGCAAAGAAAGCCGCCTTCACCAGCTCTGCGTCGAGTCCATAAACGGCACACTTAGACTCAGAAGCCGCATTCGAGCGGTCCAAGATATGAAGGAAGAATTCAAAAACCCGCTGGTAATCGACGGTGATCATCCTACGGTCAAACTCTGGATACAAGCTATACATCGGCAACTCCATCACGCCGGTGTAGAAGCCACAGTCAACGAATGCCGACAACAGTATTGGGTACTAAGACTGCGCCCTATCACACGCACAATACTGCGAAGATGCCTGTTTTGCAGAATGAAGACGCAAGTACCGCTGCATCCGAGAACCGGGGACCTACCAGCATGTCGCTTAGCTCATCATAAGCGACCCTTCACCTTCACCGGGGTCGACTACTTTGGACCTCTTTCGGTGACCGTCGGAAGAACTCGACAGAAGAGATATGTGGCCATCTTCACATGTCTCACGACGCGAGCCATACATCTAGAAGTTGCCGGCTCGCTTAGCGCCGACTCCGCGGTGATGGCAGTGAGAAGAATGATTGCACGACGAGGCTGCCCGACTGAAATATGGTCGGATAACGGCACCAACTTGAAGGCCGCCGACAAGGAACTACGACAGGCGATAGACGCAGCGACTGCAGAGGAAGCAGCAAAGAGGACCATCTCCTGGCGTTACATACCGCCTGGAGCTCCATTTATGGGCGGAGCTTGGGAACGAATGGTTCGCTCCGTCAAAACGGCTCTCACCGCGACGTTACATGAACGTCATCCAACAGAGGAAGTCCTCACGACTCTACTGGCAGAAGTAGAGAACACCGTCAACAGTCGCCCGCTGACTCACGTCTCAGTCAGCCCAGAAGATCCTGAAGCCCTCACTCCCAACCACTTCTTGTTGGGAGGACCAGGGCGCGTGCCGCATCCAGGCACGTTCACCGAGCAAGACACCATCTCACGGTCCAGCTGGCGAGCCGCGCAAAGGCTAGCGGACATCTTCTGGCTACGCTGGGTGAAGGAGTACCTCCCTGAGCTCCAACACCGGCGGGAGCCCCATGGACAAGGCAAAGCAGTGCGTGTCAACGACCTCGTGCAGATCGTCGACCCGAACCTGCCCCGCAACGTGTGGATCCGAGGAAGAGTCGTCGCTACGTATCCGGGTCCCGACAAGATCGTGCGTACGGTGGACGTACTGACCAAGGGAGGTATTCTGCGACGGCCAGTGAGGAAGCTGGTGATTTTGCCCCTGGCTACGAACCTTGAGCCTGCGCAGCCAGCTCCGAACATCGTGCCTGCGCAGCCAGCTTCGAACCTCGAGCCTGCGCAACCTGCTCCGAGCCTCATGCCAGCGCAGCCACCGTCGAACACCGTGCCCGCGCAGCCAACTTGTGGACCAGAGAGCGCTTCTGCGAAACCTATCCTGGTCCAAATGACATCAACACGAAAGCCAGCAACCAGTGTGCACCATCGTGTATCGGTCGCGAGCGGCTATCCTACACCGGTTAATAGGTGCGACGCCCAGCACTACAAAACTGAACGTCGCACGGCGGGAGGAATGTGCAGGACAGCCGATCGCATAGTTTAAGTTTAAGTAGAATAGTTATAGACACGTGGTATTTTTATCTTTGGGAAGCACACAGGTATCATAATAATCATTTCTAGAAAGTAGATGAAGCCAGATGTGAGACCCTACGGCGGTGCTTTGGAACTTGGGTCACGCATTGTATTTACTTATTGCCAAGCATCTTTCTTAGTACAATTCATTGTTTTATTAGTTGCTTAATGTTTAAATGTGAACAAAGATTATTGCCTGCACCCATTTCTTAGTAGATTATAGCTTCGTGCCGACATTGCTATGGGACATTCCCCAGTAACATTTTTAATAGATTGTAAGAAGTTTGTAGTTTTGTGCCGACATTGTTATCCGCACCAAATGTGTTTATAATCTTTACCTTTAATAAAACAATAGCGTAGCGAGTACTGTACAGGGGTAAGACCCATAGCGTGGGAAATGGTAGGGAGAAACTGCCGCCACTGGGGCATACAAAAGGGCCTTACTTATCCAAAGAAAGTCAGTTCTCACTTGATATTCAGATCTGCTACAAGTCAGTTCCCAGTTGCTATTCAGATCTGGTACACGACAGTAGACTGAGTAGACTTCAGTATTCGCTACCTTTGACAGTGGAAACTTGTATTTTCATTTAAGTTAATACCTCCATAGTCCACCGTCCATCTTCACAGTGGTTTTATTCCCCACCAATCCAGCACACAAATGTGGCTGTAACCCACAAGTATCCTATGTGTTAATCCTGGTTATGAACTATCTGTGTGCCAAATTTCATCCAAATCCGTTCAACGGTTTACGCGTGATTGAGTAACAAACATCCAAACATCTTCACAAACTTTCACATTGATAATATTAGTAGGATAATAAATAGGATAGAAGTAAGATTTTTGTCTGTAAGTTTTGAACGCACTAATCTCTGGGACTACCGATCGGATTTGGACATTTCTTTATGCATTTGATAGCCCAATTCTTGAGGAAGGCAGGCTTATTTAACATCACGCTAAGACCCTTAGGAGCCGAGCAAAAAGAAAAAAAAAACTCAAAAAGAAGACTAAACGAAAACGAAAAGTATTAGCGCGGGTAGGCGATGCTATGCGATGGGAGAACAAGAAATTTCTCGCGGATGAAGTCTCAGGCAGATGCTAGTACTTAAATAATAAAAATAAATATATTGTATGCAGTAGACAAGTTCATACTTGCCGGGGCAGCGGGATTGTCCGAAAGGGTTACCGCTGCCCCGGAACATAAAGGGCTAAAGAAGGAACACGGGTGGGTTTTAGTCAGTGTCTGACACTCCCTTCTGCTCCATCCTGAGCGGGAGGGGTCATTTGATGATTTCCCATCCACAAAAAAAAGACAAGTTCATACTAAGTTTAGAACGCAGGCTTTCTCACGCATGACTCATTCGATGATAACAATGTTAGACCTACTTCGCGGACAGAAGGTTATGTATGTTGCAACTGCGCTGGTTCGTGACAAAACTGTCGTTTAAACATTTTATTGTCTCTGCAACGAGTTGGGGGAATTCGAACCTTATTTATTTAATTACAAGTACAAATGGGGTGATATTTCATCATGAGAGTTTTTTCTTTGTGTTATTGTTATTCGATTGGCAATCTGGAATGATGGTTAAACACGTTTTTAGAGGTATGATTTGCACGTCAGTAGTAAAGGCACTATAACTTTCTGTAAATAATTCCATCATCACTGCTCTCAAAACATCGTGAGGAATGTCCTAGAACCAAAAATTCGAAGACATGTGACATCTACCAACCCGCACTGGGCCCGCGTGGTGGATTACAGCCCGCTCCCTCTCGAAGAGAGGAGGCCTGTTTCCCAGCAGTTGGAACATTATACGCTGATTACGCTCATACTCGTAAGTTATCCATAAGAACAGGGCCTCAAGTCTGCTATTACAATAGTGTCAGAATGGTCTATCATTGATTTCATAATTGTTGATTTTGACAAGCTTGGTAATCTACTAATATAATGGCGTCATTATGACTTTCCAATGGTCAACCACTGACACTCCATTGAAAGAAATGGCATAAAATGGTAACCTCGTACATAATGACAAATGAATAAATGTAATGTTTATTGCTATTTACGAACTTCTTACTACTTCAGATTGCAAACACTAATACGTAATATGTAAAAATATATATTAAATGAAATCTGGCATAGTTTTTCTCAGACCATTGATCGACCATTATGAATTTAGCAGATTACGAACTTTTAGCAAAATGACAATGGGATCGTGTTGGAATGACGAATTTATAAAACTAGCAGACTTGGGACATATGCGCATGCACATTATATGTATACAAAGGTACCATATAAGTGTGTTTATCGTTTTGATTAATTTTTCTTCGAATCGGAATCATGCTCGCGATCTTGAATGCATAAATATTGTGTGACAGGACTGTGTCCACTGTTTCAGACGGCCGTTGACCTACTCGAGTCGAGACAGTGGCGTTGTCTGTGAACTTGAGAGTGAGGTCGCAGCTAGTAATTACAGAATTCTGAACTATTTGTGTGCCTGTGCATTCGTTGAGAAACGCGACCGCTGGAGTTCTGGGTTTCTTTCCCCAGGTTGACCAGTGTTTTTGGGCGTTTTCCATTTGCCTCTAACTTAGTAGCATAGCAGTCTCGATTTAAACCTGGGGCCCAAGTCTGCTATTTTTATAAATTCGGCATTCCAACACGATCCCATTGTCATTTTGCTAAAAGTTCGTAATCTGCTAAATTCATAATGGTCGATCATTGGTCGGTCAATGATCTGAGAAAAACTATTACTTTTCATTCTAGATTTCATTTAATATATATTTTTATATATTACGTACTAGCTTCTGCCCGCGACTTCGTCCGCGTAAATTTTTTTTGTTTCCCCGACCCACCCCGTCGCAACGTGTCGCCGGCCTGCGATATTACTTCGTTTTCGCTTGGCGAAAACTTTAGACTTTTTTTCTTTTTGCTCAACTCCTAAGGGTCCTAGCGTCAAGTTTAATAGAATATAGCCTTCCTCAAGAACTGGGCTATAAAACGCAAAAATATTTTTATATATGCGACCAATACTTCCAGAGATTTAGAGCTTTCAAACCGTGTTTCAAACAAACAAACTCTTCAGCTTTATTATTAGTATTATTTTAAAACTATGATATCTCCTAAGATATACATTGAAATCAAATGATGTCAGAGGCAATTTTGTTCAAAATTAATTACATGTGATGAATAACGTATTTATTTGGATAAGGATTAATATCATGTTTATAAAAACACCTTCGCAAATAATGCATTATTTTAGAACAAATTTGGTTAGCATAAAAGAGGTTATAGTGAGCTAACCTTAAAAGATAGACATATGCTGTCGCGGACTTTTTTTAAAAGCTTTTAAAGGGGAACAGTTCTGTCATATATGATTTTTGCGAAACTTTAACCGTTTACGCAGCGCACGCAGCGGAAGCTCTCAATAGGAAATAATCCCCCGATTTTGAAACATTCTTCATTGGTGCTCCGCTCCTATTAGTTTTAGCGTGATGATATATAGCCTATAGCCTTCCTCGATGAATGGGCTATCTAACACTGAAAGAGTTTTTCAAATCGGACCAGCAGTTCCTGAGATTAGCGCGTTCAAACAAACAAACAAACAAACAAACAAACAAATAAACTCTTCAGCTTTATAATATTAGTATAGATTAGTGTTTGCAATCTGAAGTAGTAAGAAGTTTGTAAATAGCAATAAACATTACATTTATTCATTTGTCATTATGTACGAGATTACCATTTTATGCGATTTCTTTCAATGAAGTGTCAGTGGTTGACCATTGGAAAGTCATAATGACGCCGTTTTATTAGTAGATTACCAAACTTGTCAAAATCAACAATTATGAAATCAATGATAGACCATTCTGACACTATTGTAATAGCAGACTTGAGGCTCTGGTAATTAGCCATAAGCTCGCTCCCTAAGTCATCAATCTCCTGCCCTTATCCCAATTTATTAGTGATTGACGCAACATGTCTTTTTCTTCTATACTTCTCTATCAGTTGCCATCTCGGTAGTCACCAGTCTTCCCTTACTCCAAAAAGCCATCCTATTTAAAACTCTCCTCACGATATTTTCCCCTTGCCCCTTAAAACATGGGATTTATAAATACTTGGCGAAATGTGGGTCTAATATATACCCCTCCTGCCGGCCGTGTTGTAACAACGGAATATGGAATCGACACTTGATTTACGTGCCGTGTAAGGCTCTTAACACGGCTCGGTTTGTCTATGGTACGGCGTATAAACCGCGCCATAGACAAAACATATCTGTCAACAAGCTTCCATAGTGATCCTTACAACATCGACGACCGTGCCTACACATGGAGAATAAACCGTAGTTCTTCACGGCAGGAAAAAACGTGTGTGTACAAAGGGCGCAGTCATGTTGGAATCTACACGTGATTCCCGTACCGTGTGAGTTGTGACAGTGGACACGTTCACCTAACGGAATGTCCGCGGCTTCCAGTGTCTGCTATGTGGTACAAGTAACTGCCACAACTACGTGAGGTAGGCAGACACGTAAGTAACACACGTTCATACTATAAGAACAGGGCAGGAGAAAGGTCCTATCAGCTTTCAAAATCTAGATTGGCCTTCCGATGTCCAACAATTTAGGGGCCAGTGGTAACGCCCCTGACTTACCAGTAGGTCGTGGGTTCGGACTCTGACAGGCGTTTTACTTTGTGTAAATTATTTCATCAGCACCGCTCTCAAAACGGTGCAGCGGCCTCATACACGTTAAAAGTCATCATCTGCCTAACATTTCCCCAACTATGTTCGGGTCGACTTCCAGTCTAACCGGATGCAGCTGAATACCAATATTTTACATGGAGCGACTGCCTATCTGACCTCCACAATCCAGTTACTGGGTAATACGATACCCCTTGGTAAGACTGGTTGTCAGACTTTCGGGCTTCTGACTACCCGTAACGACTGTCAAAGATCTAAAAATGACCGACAACGGCTTAATGCACTTTCCGAGGCACGGGGGTCTCGATATGTAATGGATTGTGACCCATCCAAGGACCGAAGTCACAAGCGTAGCTTAACCATGAAAAAGTTTATAGTGGACTAGCTGACCCCGCAAACGTCCTTTTGCAAAAAAAAAAAAATAGATAGTAGCCGATTCTCAGACCTACCCGATATGCACACAAAATTTTATACAAATCGGTCCAGCCGTTTCGGAGGAGTATGGTAACTAACACTGTGACGCGAGAATTTTATTTAGTAAGAAGATAAGACACGAGTCTAATAACTCCTTTGATCGACCAGTGCAACTGTTATTATTTAGCCACGACTCCCTCATTTTATTTTATTACACATAGAAAAATACACACATACTCAAATACACTAACCGGAAATGAAGAATGCACAGACCATAAACAAATGCATAGAGTATAGAGGAGCTTATGGACCGAAGATCTATGACTTCCGGTTCCTGTAGTTAAGGAGTAAGGAAGATATTACGCTAAGGGAGGGGGGTTCGATTCTCTTTTGTTATGTTAAAGAAGTAATGGGTATGAGGGTGCAAAATCTGAGATAAATAACTATCTTAATGGCAATATCATTTTGCAGTAGCGAGTGTTGTGAAAGACGGCTGAGATGGAACCAATTCCCAGATCGGGCAAGACATTATTGGTTCTTTTTAGGGGACCATACCTCAAAAGGACAAACTGAACCCTTATAAGATAAGATCACTTCGTTGTCCGTCTGTCTGTCCGTCAGTCAAGACATTTTTCCTCAGGAACGCGTGGAGTTATCAAGTTGAAATTAATACCAAATACTCAGGGCTGCAATCCCTTGAAGCAGTGAAAAAATCAAACTTCTATGTCAACGCAATAAAAAAATACGGGCGTTTATGTTCCGGAATCAAAACCTATAGGGTACTTCACGTTGACCTAGAATCATGAAATTTGGCAAGAAGCAATGTCACGTAGCACAAGTAAAGGAAAAAACCGTAAATTAATAGTTACATTACAAAAAAAAATCGGTTGTCTGTAAAGTCGGTTTACTGACGATAGTTGAACGTGACAACGTCATAAGAAAATACAAAAAAAAAAAAAAAACTTTTTTTTCAATCTTTATTTTTTTTCGATTAAGCCTCTTTGTCGCTCGTTCCGCGCTCTCGCTTGCACTTCAAGCCTTAAACTCAAACTCAAACTCAAAGCATTTATTTCAATTAAACCATTTCCAGGCACTTTTGAATTGTCAAAATTAACTAGTCGGTCAGTTAGCCAGAAAGTTGAAGCTAGTCACCCATTCCAAAACGTAGATCTCTTGGAGAAGAACGGGCAAGGAACTCCAAGGACACTCTTTTAAATTAAGATATTACAAAATCCTTAGTACAGTATTCTTGTTGCTTCTATATGTGAGAACAATGTTATGAAGAAACAATTCAAAATAGGTATAAGATTAAAAAGAAGCCCTGGCAGCTAAGAGATGACCAGTCTCAACTGACAGCGCCCGTTCACGAACATGACGCATGGATCAGCACCATCCAGCTCAACCATTTTGAAGGGAACCGAATGATCCAACACACGCGCCACCATCAGTGAGACATTTAAGTGAGTATGACACATTCTCAACTGCCATGCTCTTTCAAGTCAATATAAAAAATTATAATAAATGGAACGCCTCAGAGAGAGATAACGCCGCAAGACGTCATGTTTTTTCGTGCGTGCAGCTTCATCGAATTATAAGACGTTGTCACGTCAAAAATTGAAACTGTTTACATACATACCTACAAATTTGTACGGTGGAGCTCTTGGTGTGCGACTCCGATTCGCACTTGTTCGGTTTTCTTTCATCAGGAATGTTCAGTAGCATGGAGTTTGTGTCTCAGTAGTGGTCGCGGTGGTATCGGCCCCGACTGACGAGTTGTAGTCGTGAGTTCGAACCCAGGCGAGCACTTTACTTTGTGTATTTCATTAACCGACTTCAAAAAAGGAGGAGGTTCTCAATTCGACGGTATGTTTTTTTTTTGTGTGCTTGTTACGTGATTACTCCGCCAATTGTGGATCGATTTTCAAAATTATTTTTTTGTTTGAAAGGGCATGTCTCAAAGTGGTCCCATTATCACCAAGTCGGTATCTGATAAGGGGATCCCATGGAAATCGAGGGAAACCCTCCAATTTTATAGGCACATTTATAGTGAGTTGGGTATTTTTTATAGTAACTCGTGCAATTGCTCTCGGAAAGCACCATTTGGTAAAGTGGAACTGATGATGAAGACCATAGATGGCCATCGGAACTACTCAATAATAAGTATTTCACAGGTTACGATTCGATTAGATACTTTAATGTTGTTGCTAAACAATTTAGCTCGTCAAATTCGTATGTTGGTGTGGAGCTGATAATGACTTTTCAATCTGCTCCAGCTCTCCTGGTTCTTACTAGGAGAACTCCTCAACAATTAACGTCCTTGCATCGCTGCATCGGGAAAAGCAATATTTTGTAAAAGGTGATGAGCAGTTGACATTAGGCTATTGTAACTTAGATAAATTACACACTGACCCACTAAAAATAGAAATATAAAAACTACAAAAAAAAAAAAAAAACAACCGACTTCCAAACAAAACACTACAAAGTGAAAAATAACTTTAATTTCGGAAGTCGGTGTCAATAAAAGAAAATGCAAACCAACGACACTGACTTTCGAAATTTTTTTTGTAAAAAGTTTTTTTCAACACCACTACTCTCAAAAACGGTGAAGGAAAACATCGTGAGGAAGCCGGCATGTCCTAGAACCAAAAATTCGAAGACATCTACCAACTCGCACAGGGCCCGCGTCTTAGATTAAAGCCCACTCCCCCTCGATGCGAGGAGGCCTGTTTTCCAGTGGAAACATTATAAGCTGATTATGCATACGAAGTTTGTATTTCAGCCAGACTAATGATAATAGGCTCGCCCACTATTACATGAGACTTATCACACTGTAATCCTATCCTACTTCCTACTAATATTATAAATGCGAAAGTTTGTGAGGATGGATGGATAGATGTTTGTTACTCTTTCACGCATAAACTACTGAACGGATTTGGATGAAACTTTACAGTAATATAGTTTATACATCAGAATAACACATAGGATACTTTTTATCCCGATATTCCCACGGGATCAAAACTTACGCGGGTGAAACTGCGGGGCGCTGCTAGTAATATTATAAAGGCGAAAGTTTGTGAATATGTTTCTATGTTTGTTCTTCACGCACAAACAGCTGGACCAATTTTAATAAAATTTGGCGCACAGATAGTTTATAACCAGGATTAACACATAGGATACTTTTTATCCCGATATTCCCCCGGGATTGAAATTTATGCGGGTGAAACCACGGGGCGCTGCTAGTGGTTAAATAAAAAAGATAATTGGTGAAACGTAAGTACAGTAAACAGTAGTGGCGAAGGTACCATACAACTCGATTCCCGCCGGCTTCCCTTCGAAAATTCAGAACACAACCACTCTATAGTCAATTCATGATTGAAATATAATGAAAAGTTTTATTGACTTTTTTTTTTGCTCCGGCTTACCTCTGTCACAAATTCACCCTTCGCCACTGGTAAGCACTGCTAACCCATTCGCAGAATACTTAGCGTGATGTTATATTATAAAAATTCAACTAAAAAAGAAAATAAAAGAAAGAAAATACGTATATTTCGGTAAACATGACGCAAAAAAAGAATACAAAAAAGAACAAATTGGCGGAAAATATGCGTCAAATCTTCGCAAATCAGCCATCGCTCAGCATAATGCTACGACCAAATGCGAGACAGTCCCAGCGCTGGAACTAGGTAAACATCGACAACGTTAAAGGCCACCGAATTCAAACACCAACAAATACATGTACAATACACTTCTGCCACCCTCTTCGCGAAATACAAGCGCGATATTAATACAATCATAACAACGAAGAACATAACAATGTCTGCAGAGGATTCCTTTCTAATACGGTAGCAGTAACAAATTACAGACGAGCACAAAGATATTGGCGCGTTGACGGATGCAAATTAGAACTCATTGACTTGTGAAACTGAGTCACACCGTAGCGTAACGTGGAGAAACAGTTTTGTTCTAAGACTGATGAATATTAAAGGCGACCGGCGACGTCTGACATTAGTGTAAACGTCATTAGAGTATTTTGTGGAGCTGCAGTGAGCGTTACAAAAAGAGCACATATCAAACAAAAATAAAATTGATATGATATTACGTTTTGGGTTCAACGTCCGTAGGTTGTGTAGTTACTTGAAATATCAGTTTTTTTTTTTGCTTCTCAAACCTATAAACTGATTTTCTCAACTCGTATTTCAAGTAATTTAGTGTACTTAGCTACTTGAAGCAAGAGTTGCGTAAGTTTTTTTGTTTCATCGTGTTTAGATATCGATACCCATAACATCTGCGGAGTTTCGCTATCAAATGTAATTTGATCTTGTATATTTCCATTGCACACATCTTGATACGACAACTTTCTGTGTGCGACCGATGATTTTTAAAGGTGACTTCACCATAAAGAATATCAGCCCGCGTCTTCGTACTGTTTCTTCTCAGAGTAGTCAGATAGGAAATGCCGATTTATTCTGGTCTGATCCCTAAACCCCCCTCCCCCCCTGGATCTCCAGCTAGATCTTCTTCCTATCTTATTTCGCTTTTAATTTTTTTTTATAATTCGACGTAAAAGTGATTCAAATATCCTATTTACAGAACGAAAAATTTTATTTCACTGTATCCTGCAGTATCCTTCGTCACGGGATCCTTTGGAATCCCAGAATTCTTGGGCTTTGTGTGCGTTCCTACGTGTTATGATTTTCATGTACGTGAACAATACATTATCCGTCACATTTCGATCTCGGTGTAACAGACGGCCGTCTTTAAATAATGAACCGCCTTATTTTTTCGCATCGAGTGTCGACTCCCGCTCGTCTATATTGTTCGTTGTATTGAAATAAGATTGTATCCTCAGCGATAATAATTGTATATTTTAACACCACCTGTGCGCCGCGGTTTCAGCCGCCTTGCTCGTCTTCTAAATGTCGTAGCTATGTTGTAAATCCTATAACCTTCCTCAAGAATAGGGCTATCAAATGCAAAAAGAACTTTTCAAATCCGACTGGTTCTCAGAGATATTATACTTAGGTTTAAGAGTATAGCCTCAGATCTTTTTTATTTGAGTATACTTAGCTCATGCCGGTCAATCGATCTGCCTTTTCCCAACTATGTTGGGGTCGGCTTCCAGTCTAACCGGATGCACCTGAATACCAGTATTTTACATGGAGCGTCTGCCTATCTGACCTCCACAACCCAGTGACTGGGTAACACGATACCCCTTGGTAAGACTGGTTGTCAGACTTTCAGGCTTCTGAAGACCCGTAATGACTGTCAAAGATCCAAGAATGACAGGCGGGACCAACGGCTTAACGTGCTTTCCAAGGCACGGAGGGTCTCGGTATGTAAAGATGGTCATCCATCCACAGGCCAACCGCGGCAAGCGTAGCTTAACCTGGACGATCAACCTGTGCGGCTGTTATTATTTAGCCACGGGCCCCTACGGCTGGGTTTTTGAAAGGTTTGTTAAATATAAAAATACACTAAACCCATTTCACTTTTCTCTTTTAAACTCATTTGACAGCATTAAACCCTAAACCCTAATATGAGGTCGACATCATAACAAGATTACGGAACCCTTTAAAATTTAAATCTTTTATGAAAGAGAACCGTCACGCTTGCGGATCCTTAATCCTGTATTTATTGTTAAAAAATTGTGAGCTAGGATTATCTTTTGGTATTAGGTTCCCTCCATATGTCACTCTTATATCGTTTGGGGGTCTAGTCCCTTTGCACGAAATCCGTAGTTTTGGCCGATGTTACGGTATTATTTACGGACATAAGACTGATTCGGGGTCCGAACTATAAATGAATGACAACACGGTTTGAAAGTTGTCCCTACTCCCATCCCAATAGCTGGGCTCCCACAATGGCGGCGACCTCTTGCATCCTGCCCTGGTTCAAGCCATGGTCCGGAGCGAGAGGGAGTTCATGCAGTCACCTCCTTCCGAAGTAGTCATGCTAGCGAAGGATGTAGCGGGACGGAAGAGCCTCACGTCCCAGCCGCCGCGGGTGCCGCGTGACGACTCCCGGCCACCGAAGGCGCGGGCCTGCGGGCGGAGAGTAATGGGTAACTCGCCGTCCGATCAGGACCAGGCCCGTGCCGGACGGCGCGGTCATGTTCCACGCGCACCTCAAAGACATGTCAGCTTTAGGGCAGGCTTCGCTGCCGGGGCAGCGGGATTGTCCGAAAGGGTTACCGCTACCCCGGAACATAAAGGGCTAAGGAAGGAACACGGGTGGGTTTTAGTCAGTAAGAGTCTGACACTCCCTTCCGCTCCACCCAGAGCGGGGGGATCATTTGATGAAATCCCAACCCAAAAAAAAAAAAAGCTGGGCTCCCACCGGATGATCCAGTGTGCTCCGAACGGGCGCGGCAGGAATAATGTGCGGTCCCAGCTAATAAGTATTGTATATGCCCGTTCGAAAAATTTAATTTGGCACTTGTTTAGACGTCGCACGTAATACGATACCTCTTGGTAAGACTGGTTGTCGGACTTTCGGGG
Organism: Globia sparganii; assembly: GCA_949316385.1. Taxonomy (NCBI): domain Eukaryota; kingdom Metazoa; phylum Arthropoda; class Insecta; order Lepidoptera; family Noctuidae; genus Globia; species Globia sparganii. The sequence goes on from OX438680.1 coordinate 10,369,013, forward strand.
TTCTGACATCCCGTAACGACTGACAAAGATTCACGAATGACAGCCGGGACCAAGGGCTTTCCGAGGCACGGAGGGGTCTCGGTATGTATATGTCACGGCTAATGGCCGAAGTGTGGCTACACCTAGTTTTAGCCGGCCGAAGTGCGGCTACACCTAGTTTTAGCCGGGTACAACTAGGTGCAGCCGGCCACATGCGGTTCGTGTGTACTTCGGGTGACATCGGTTGCATGGTTGCGGTCAGTCGATAGGCGACGTAGGATGCAAGAGCGATCGAAGGGCGCCCCGAGGTTAGGTTTGGTTAGGTTACTTTAAACCCTTTACACAGCAATAGCTCCATCGACGTAGGATGCACCTAGTTGTACCCGGCTAAAACAAGGTGTAGCCGCACTTCGGCAATTAGCCGTAACATATATATGGTCACCTACCCACGGACTGACGGCGGCAAGCGTAGCTTAACTTTATTACTTAGCCACAAGCCCCCTATTTGAAAAAAAGTACAACCCAATAAGATTCAAGCTACTGAAACTGTTATGCAAATGCATCCCATACAAAAAATATCCCATTAAAACAAATCATTTCCAACCCAGTAAGAACTAAGTACAGCTAATTTCACACATCCATACTCCTATTGCTGCTTACCCCACACCCCTTGCAGTGAGCCGTGAATATACAGGGGCTGATCTCTTTACATGTTTGCAATGAAGGGTTTAGAAAACTCAGTAGGTATGTAAAGTATTTTGTACATTTTTCGGAAAGTAGTTTTAAGTAAAAGTGATCTGAAAGTATCTGTGCTTTATTCAAATCAATTTGACGTTTATCATCCGTTTATGTCAATCATTTACAATACCTTGGGTCCCCAAAATAGAAATATATTTGAATTTTGCAACTCGAAGTTGTAATAAAGAAAGAAAAAGTATTTATTGTGATTCGTACAGGGAGATCACAAACTGAACTAAACACGATCATAAAAATAACATTATATGTAAATAAAAAATGACTCTCTTCAAAAAGCCTTTTCAGACATGCAATGTGTGAGTTTCTTTCAGCATATCTTCTCACGAATCAGTCTGATAGGAAATGATAATCTTATGACTGCGTCAGTGAACGCAGTTCGCTCAGCTGATTTTTTGGGCCAAGGTATTTGAATTTTTTGCCATCGATGCGCTAAGAAGACATTACCGCCCGGGTCCCGTGCTAATGAACCTCTTCGTAAAGGTTTGTTAAACTTAAGTTAATCCTTAAACTTAGCTTTAAAGTTACTTGTTCAACTTGCCACTATATTATAAGTTTTACACAGCACAGTAATATAACTAACTGTTGGGCAAGTTTTAACTACTTTGTCTATGATAATGGTCTGAACTTTCGACTTGGTAGATAACTGGAATAGTTTTACAAAAGATTTGAATATGAATTTTTCTTGTGGTTAAATTAATTGGAGCTTAATGAGTTACTTTTATGATGGACCCACATAAGTCTCGATCGCGTGGGAATGTTGGAATAAAAAGTATCCTATGTGTTATTCTGATGTATAAGCTATATTACTGAAAAAGTTTCATCAAAATCCGTTCAGTGGTTTTTGCGTGAAAGAGTAACAAACATCTATACTTCCTCACAAACTCTCGCGTTTATAATATTAGTAGGAATTAGTAGGATAGTAAGAACTAAGATATTAGTAGGATTCTTGCATAGTCCTTTAACTTCGTTCGCATTCATACTTCCAGGAGTATCTTCGTTTAGGAGTATTTTTGTTTAGGTAGATAGTTAAGTCAGTTCTAGACATTGCGTCGTAATGTAAAGTCTTCCTATAAATACAGGGTGAAATTGAAAACATGCGACAAATCGAAATGGACGATTGTACTCATCATTATCCACAACTTTTACTATGGAACCAAACCTGAAATCGCGAAAAAAAAAATCATCTGTTCCCTACATTTATGTTCGTATAACTCGTCAAAATGTAGGGGACAGTTGATTTTTTTTTCGTGATTGCAGCTTTGTTCCCTTAGTAAAAGTTGTTCATAATGATGAGTACAATCTCCCATTTCGGTTTGTCGCATGTTTTCAATTTCACCCCGTATAATAAATCCAAGTCAAATCTTATCGCTGCTAAAATTACATTGTGTGGCTCTCATCTAGAGCTTCAAACTACCATCATAAAATACTGTGAACCCAAACTCTCCACAGCATACCAGTGGCGAAGGATGAATTTATGACAGAGGTAAGCCGGAGCAAGAAAACGATGTCAATAAACCGTTTCATTATATTTCAATGATGAATTGACTATAGAGTAGTTGTGTTCTGAATTTTCGAAGGGAAGCCGGCGGGAATCGAGTTGTATGGTACCTTCGCCACTCCAACATACTACAGTCGCTGATGGGGCGATCTCTAATCTCAATACAAAAAGATAATACCATGACAAATCTCTTTATTGACGCAGAGATTAACAAAAAAATTGTAACGAGATAAAAAATACGGCCATGTGCGGTTTGGATTCGCGCACTGAGGGTTCCGTGCTTTTGAAGATAAAGTAATAAAATTTTAAAAATCCTGGGGCCGAATATAATGTTGTTTGTAAAGGAATAATTTTGATGATACAAAAAAAACAGTTTTAGATCCATAATCATTTGAGATTATTTGAAATTTTTCGCTTTAATGTGCAGTAATATCTTTACTGCACATTAAAAGGTATTTAAAACTATTCCTATTTAACAAAAACTATTAATGGAAGTCGATAACAATCTAATTAAACCAATATTGACTATCTGTTAGTAACATCACGCTAGGACCAGTAGGAGCTGAGCAGAAAAGAAAGTCAGAAAGAACTTTAAGCGAAAACGAAGTACCTAATATCGAAGAGGAGTTTTATAAAAATATGGCTGTTATTTTAATATAGGCATTGTGTATCTTACGACTTCCACGCGAACGAAGTCGCGGGCAGAAGCTAGTTGCTGATATAAGCAAGCGGCTTTGACAGAAAAATGAACGAATCTATACATTATTGTTTTACCAATTTTGATACGGAACCATAAAAAAAATCCCTAAAAACCACATCTGTCCTTTATAAGTGGTTATTGTGACAATTTTCAACGAGATACTGCCGGGGGGCGACAATAGCCGGCTAGGCATGTGGTCGCGAATAAAAAGTATCGATATTGTATCGATAAAATAACTAGGCGTTGATCTAGCTCTGGTCGTGTCGGATTGCTGTCCCATCGGACTAATGAGAATAAGGAAAGGGCAGGCAGCCTCAACGGAGACTTGCCAGCTACGCGGGAGACATTATAATGCATAAAAGTGCGCGAACACGGGTACACTCTCTCTTCCACAGATATAGATACACCTAGATAACGCCCTTGCCAAAATTTGCACCAACTTACGTTCAAAAATCGTAAGCCGCCACTTTCGCGCTCAGTTCTGTGTACTGCTGGCTGGGTGAGCGTGAGTGAGAAAGAGCGCTTGTGACGTCTTAGTAGCTAGTCAAAAAAATGGCACGCTTGGTTTTCATATAGACCGTGATACTTGCGTTATCTAGGTCTATCTATATCTGTGCCCTCTTCCCTCATTCTCATAGTCCGATGGGACAGCAACCCGTCACGACCGGAGAGAGATCAGGCGCAGGACTGAATAGCGGCATTACTGTCCCTGGCACGGTGGTATCACACCGCAAACTTCCAACTCCGATCTGCTACTGTGAATTTTTTGATAGAAAACCTCATAATTTTTATACAAGGTCAAATTCAATTCATAGCTATTGAAAGTGCTGAGGCAAAGCAAAAAAAAAGCAAGGCATTACAGGTAAAATTAATTGGCGAAACCTCATAGACGTGATGCGCTTGACAATGCGCAGCTGTGAAGTTTCGTTAGAATTTTTTTCATAGTATCGATAATACTCTGTTGTCGATACTTTTTAGAATCTCTATCGTGATTACAATGGAGAGGCAATTGTTGTGGCTGTGGCTTTGATATTTGAGATTATTTAAAGGGCGGTTTGGTAGCTGTAAGATGAGTATTTTTTATTAATTGCGACGTTATTGATAGCGGAATAAGAAGCTTTACAAAATAAACGAATTTCTACGTAATTTACGGTTTGAATTAATTTATTTCTAAAGATTACAAATCAGTTAGTTGTAAAGAAATAAATACTAAATACTACTTAATTATACGTTTTTGTTGTCCAGGAGTAGTTAGTAAGAGTAGTGTTAGTAATGTCCGCTAAAATATATAACAAACTGCCAAATGAAATTAGAGAAGTAAGGAAAACAAATATATTTATTAATAAAGTGAAACAATTTCTGGAATCTAAGTCATACTACTCGGTAAAGGAATTTTTAGATGATAAATCGATCGGAAAATAAAAAATAAATTATTCTTTATACTATTCACCAATGATTCTGTTAAGATATTTATTAAATATATTTAATCTAATATAATAGAAAATTTAATAAAATATAAATTCCCAGATAAATGATAACATAATTATTTTAATAATAATGACGATAAAAAATTAATAACAGTACCTGACTTAATTTATCAATACCTACACACGGACATAATAATAATAATTATACATAATTGATTTAAATGAATATATAATTTTAATAATGATGACGATAAAAATAAATACCTGACAAAAGTTACCTAACCTACTATACAAAACATAATAATAATATACATACATACATTAATTGCTATAATAATAATTTGACAATAAAAATAAATAAAATAGAGTCATAATATTAATAATAATGACGATAAAAAATTAATAAAAATACCTGACTTAATTTATCAATACTTACTTACACACGGACATAATAATAATAATTATACATAATTGATTTAAATGAATATATAAATAATGATGACGATAAGAATAAATACCTGACAAAAGCTGCCTAACCTGCTTATAAAAACATAATAATAATATATATATACATACATTAATTAATTTCTTTAATAACAATTTGACGATAAAATAAATAAAATATCTAACATAATTTACAAATTCTTATGCAATAGTCATAATATTATAATAACATCCATATACAATAAATTAAAAAATCACAATACAAAAATAAATTAAAAATCGGACACAATCTACCAATACTTATGCACGTACATATACATCTATTAGATCTACCTACAATAATTAATTCCGTGAATTGTTTTTTTTTTTGGCGCCATCCTTTCTCCTACCTTTGCTGTGCCCCATCTATGTACATAATATGGAATGCAATAAAGAATTGAGTATTGAGTATTGAGTAACATTACGAATATAGGAAGGTAATTGTTAGAAGTTTTGTATTTTAATTTAAATAACATAAATTATTCCTCATTAAGAATTAAAAGTAACAAACAAAATTTTTAATAGAATGTTTGTAAGCGTTTAAAAAACGACGTTCAAATTATTCTTTTTTACTCATTTTGTCAGTACTTTTAAGTTCCATTTAATAGAGGAGTCTATTGCTATTAATGGGACACAAATCTATACTCCAGGCAGCTACTGAAGGGCAGCGGGATTGTCCGAAAGGGTTACCGCTACCCCGGAATATAAAGGACTAAGGAAGGAACACGGGTGGGTTTTAGTCAGTAAGAGTCTGACACTCCCTTCCGCTCCACCCAGAGCGGGAGGGGTCATTTGATGATTTCCCATCCTCAAAAAAAAAAAAGGCAGCTACTGAAAATCCCTGACGGCTAAACCCAATAACATTTTGACCTTTGACAGTGCAAAGGACAACCTGGGAATCGAATCCAGGATCTGCAGTGCAATTCTGTAAAAATCTCACCGTGAAAACTAAGGTGAAGTGAGCTGTAATTCCACCTGATGTAAGGGTTTGTTCCTATTGATAGCTCATTTCACGTTCACTTCACCTAAGTTATCACGGTGAGATTTTTATAGAATCGATCAGCTGAAGCTTAACGCGAAAGCGCCAGGGTAGCCCGCGAAATTCAAATTTTTTTACATTTTTTTTTTGCAATTTGCTGGTCAGTATTAAGTTGTAAGTTGATTAAAATGTGATTCGTGACCGTAACAAATATGTATTTACAGAATTATAATTTCACATGATTTGACCAAGATTTTGTCTGGACTTTAAATGAGACTGTGACCTCTGAGTTTGTTTCGGCCTTTCTTCTCAAAATAGTCAGATAGGAAACGCCGACCTCATCTAGTTTAAAAAAACATGATTGACGTGTAAAAGTGTTTGTACAAACCTACTTACAGAAATAAATAATTTATCATATACCATTTACCAGTAGCAAATCCCACCCTATAGATTAAAACAATAACTCAAAAAAAAAACAGCCTGTATACAGTTCGCAGCTTAAAACTAGGGTGACCACATCACTCAACAAAAGAGACAAAGAGTCTCAAATAAAAGGATTCGCCCCAGTCTATTTGAATATCTACTAGGGTGACCATGCTTTGTAGCAACCAGTAATTGGACACGGACGCGCTAATCCGTGGACAAATACGCATTATTTGTGTGTGGGGTTCTGTAGGGATTATGACTGGAGTGGTCACACGTGTGATCTGTGGTCGGATAGTGGTCCCGTGATTTATTATAGGACTTTTTTTAGTGGTCGCTTTTTATTGGTTGCGTTTTTTATTGGACTAGTTTTTGAGAAGTAGATGCAAGTATTTTTTGTTTAATAACTGGGGTCTCATTAATAACTGGGGTCTCATTAATAACTGGGGTTTTTTTAATAACTGGGGTCTTAGTAACGATTTATTTATTTATTTATTTATATATACTTTATTGTACACCACAAAAATACAACAAGTAAAGATACATCAAACACTTCAAAATATACAATGGGCGGCCTTATCGCTTTCTGCGATCTCTTCCAGGCAACCTTAGGATGGACAGTGATTTTCCGATCATCAGTGATTTTTCGATTTTCATTTGTTTTATCTAAAAATTTTTTTTCTAAAATATTTTGATTTTGGTATTACTGTTACATGTTTTTTTGCCTCTTTATCGTCCAAACATCTCTGTTAACCGTCATCTCTCATTATCTTTCACACAATCCACCTCTCGTTTTATTGTTACGATTCCTTTCTACAGCCATCCACATTCATACTAAAAACTTTTCTGAACATATGCTTTTCATCCTTCCAAGTCACATGTCCATCTACTATTTCTATACTTACATATTATTAATGAAGTCTTTTTTAAGGTTCCGTACCTCAGAAGGAAAAACGGAACCCTTGTATGAGATTGACGCCCTCAAACAAACAAATCAGCTTTATTATTAGTATAAACGAGTAGATTATTATTAAACTTAACAAATTCTAAAGAAATCTCGATGTTTAGTCAAGTCTTAAAAACCTACCACTACCTTATGCGCCTTAGGTATGTACTCTCTAAATCAGTACAACGATAAAAACTTTTTTACAAAAAAACAAACAACCGACTTCCAAAAAGACGCTACAAAGAGTTTGAAAGTGAAAAATAACTTGAATTACGGAAGTCTGTTTCGTTGGGTTCGCATTGTCGTTGTTTGCCACCGAATTCCGAAATCAAAGTTATTTTTTGTTATTGTTCACTTACAATTAGTAGTGTCTTTTGAATGGCGGTTGTTTGTTTTTTTGTAAAAAAGTTTTTGTACTTCCCGCATAAAATTTTTTATAACATTACTTGCTATGTAAATATCAGTGACAGGAAGTAATTATAAATTTATAACATCATCAATATAAACGAAGTGGCCGCGACCCGGACCAGACCCGTTCCTGGGGGTCTACACTTTGGCCGATGAAAGTGTAGACCTCAGGAACGGATCGCAACTTAATAATACAAATTGAAATACTTCTCACTTACCTCGCTTACTTTAAATTACCAAAACTAATTTCACAAACGTCACTCAATGTCATTCACATATCATGAATGATGAATGTCGCGCAATTATATGTAGACCATTACAATCAATAAACTATGGACACTGTCGGCCGTAACTATGGGGTGACGTAATCATTGGATGTAACCACTCGAGGGTGCATATGTAATTGTGCATTATCTGTGGTTTCCCTTGAGGATGTGAGATTATAGATATGGTATTATTATCTGTTTAGAGAAATAAGCATTTCGGTGATTTTGAGCATGACTGAAAAATCTATATCACAAAAAAAAAAAAACAAAAAATGGCCTCTTTGGACTAAGAAAGCATGACTGCTATGCACGGGGTCTTGACTTCGATCTTCAGTTCGAGCAATCTGTTATTAAGTTTTTCCGTACGGAATTTCTCAATATTTCTTTTTATTTATTTTTTTCATAGCAGCTTTTACATTGTGACGAAATGTATTACAGTAAAAACTAAAACAATATGAATTATACTTAAAGATACAAAAAAAATATTATGAGTACCTACATGAGTGTTGGTTTTAAACCAATATTCGTAGTCAAAAATATTTTATATAGTTTGCCCAGTTTATATAGTTATATAAAAATACAATAAAATTCAGTTCAAGAGAGAAAAAAATAATTAAATCATATAAAAAAAACGTCTGGGTCTGGGGACCCTCGGCAAGAACGAAGTCCAAAATGAAAATCAAGAAGACGACTGCGGAAATTTGAAAATGTCGAAAAATTTGTAAATTTTCGCAGTCACCATCTTGATTTTCATTATGAACTTCTTTCTTGACGGGGGTCCCCACACAGACCCCACATGTTTTTTTTTTTTGCTTATATGATTTTTTTCTCTCTTCGCAAGCTCCGTAAAAGAGTTTCATTCCAAAAATCATATCATGTCAATACAACAGTTTGGATTTGTGGCATAAGTATAAAAATTATATAAATATTAAATTATAATTATTACATTTATTCTCGCTCATAGTGGTGAGGCCAGAAGTGGGAACAATATAGGCCGATCAACTCATACATACTTGTGATCATTCATACTGGTGTAACCGCAAACTATGAACAGAAGTATGAAAAATTACCTTAGCTTTGCGAGCTAAGATAGACCAAGTTAGCTTAGCTCTTGGTCTGCAACCCGCTTGTGGGTGCACTGAAAAAAATAATTTGTTACTACACAACATACATTAAAGTGATTTCATTAAGATTTACTGACTTTATACAGTAAGAAGAAATGTTTGTTAAACAATAAAAGACAAAACAGTAAAGTTTAATGATTGAACATACCATTTACTGAAAAAAACATTAGTTTACTGTCATGATGGTAACATTTTGCCTGAAGCTTTAACTATTTTCGAATCAGTAAAAAACACTGTTTTGGACGTTAGGCTCATATGGAACTGTTTAAAGCAGTTCATCAATGTTTTTTCATTTTTATTTACCGCTTATTTCTTTCAGTGGTCCCTTTGAGAGAACCCTTTGGGAAATACGGCGTGAAATTATACGTATCTTTCAAATCTTTTTGAAGTCTCCAAAAGAATGGAAATCTTGTTACACCATCCATGTTTGCTAACTAGCCCTTAACGCTAAGGGTAGCCAAGGGTTGATCGCACACACAAGGGTGCATATATTTGCTTCTGGCCTTTGTATCACGTACTGCAGTAATTAATGATTGCTCTCTTGGTGCGACGATGTGGCGTTGTTAATTAGTTACACATTCATTAAATCACGGAGGGGCCTGTGGTTAGTAATAACAGCCGCACGGATTGATCGATCAGGTTAAGCTACGGTTGCCGCGGTTGGTCCGTGGATGGGTGACCATCTTCACATACCAAGACAAAAGTACGTTAAGTCATTCGTAGATCTTTAGACAGTCGTTACGGGTAGTCAGAAGCCCGAAAGTCTGAGAACCAGTCTTACCAAGGAGTTTCGTATTACCCAGTAACTGGGTTGTGGAGGTCAGATTGGCAGTCGCTCCATGTAAAATACTCAGCTGCATCCGGTTAGACTGGAAGCTGACTCCAACATAGTTGGGAAAAGGCTAGGCAGATTATGGTATGGTTTTTTATACGATCAAATGAGCATTATGAATCGTGCACTTTTGGATTTTCCAATTTTTTTTTAAGGTAAAAAAATCTTTTCCACGCATCACCTGCTCAGCTAATTTATTACTGTGGCGTCCATGGGCCCATATAACTCATCACAATAAAAATCCAAGTCACAAAAAATAAACAATAAAAACCGGTTTTCAATATCAAGTTCACCACAATCCACAAAGCATGGTCACAGTAGCTAAAGTGACATTACAATGACAATCGCACTTGCCAAACTAGGGTGAATATATTATTGCACATTTATCTCGGACAGATCTCGGACTAGTAATAATGTATCACAATTACAGAGGGACGGTGTCCCTTGTGTGGGGATGATATTGATAATAAAGTTATTGGTAGCATTTTGACAATGGTCTTTAGTTTTTTTTTTTTAAGTTGCATAATTTTTGATACGGCAGCTGGTCAATAAACGCTCCTGCGTACTGGCGCGACGCGACTCTAGCTGAACAATTTCTATGAAAATTTCATGGAAATTGTTCTATCAGAATCCCACTGACGTCGCGTCTCGTCTGTCTGGGAGCCTTAATGGTTCTGCCTCGTTTGTGTGGTAATTGCGTGATACCCTATCATTAGCAATGGCTTTCATTTTTTTGACAGTTCAACAACGTTCATTGCGTTGTTGAGCAGATACTTTTTCGAACATATGAAGCAATGGATTAGCAATGTCCATCAAATTATTCAGATTGAGATTCATAGTGTGATGCTTTTTTATTTTGAGGATGGGAAATCTTCAAATGACACCTCCCGCTCTGAGTGGAGCGGAAGGGAGTGTCAGACTCTTACTGACGAAAACCCACCCGTGTTCCTTCCTTAGCCCTTTATGTTCCGGGACAGCGGTAATCCTTTCGGACGATCCCGCTGCCATAGTGTGATGCTAATGAGGGTCTTGGATCCAATGCCTGGATAGTGTTATTGGCTTTTTTCAATAGAAATTTCTCTGTATCGGCCTGTAAGTCAGGATTAGTAACTGGTTCATAGCAATAAACTCGCCCCCATTACATAAAAAAGAAAATTAAAAAAATGCGTTTACATGTGACTTAAACTGGTGAAATATGGGTGTACAGACGCCAGCACACCAAGCTACCCGAAACTGTCAAATTTTCCCGATCAACTTTGAACCTTATGCTTTAGCGATAAAGTTGAAAATCTATTAAAGAAATTTGACAGATTGTAGTAGCTTGATGTACTGGCGTCTGTACTATACACATCGTGTTTCACTTACGGGCAAGTAAGCCCTTATTTTCAGTGTGCCATTTTACCCTACCTGTTCAGAATTCTCTTAAATCCACAATTTATAGGGTTCGGTATCTCAAAAGAAAGAAACGGAACCCTTATCCGATCACTTTGTTGTCCGTCTGTCTGTCTGTCAAGACCCTTTATTTCGGGAACGCGTGGAGGTATCGAGTTGAAATTAAAACCGTATACTCAGGTCTGCGGTTCCTTGAAGCTGTGAAAAAAGACAAACTTCTATGTTAACGTAAAAAAAAGACACGGCTGTTTATGCCGCAAAACACGTATATTTCGAGACTCTCAAGGGAATCTAAATGTATAGGGTATTTTCCGTTGACCTAGAATAATGAAATTTAGCAAGAAGCAAAGTCATGTAGCAAATCCGAAAACCGTAAATTTGTAGTTACATACCTACTTTGTACGGAACCCTCGGTGCGTGAGTCCGACTCGCACTTTACGGGTTTTTATGGCTTCATTGGTGACCAGCGAGCTGTGTTTAATTTTATTGATAACAGCCAAATGCTGTGTCAATATCATACCTCTTAACATCATCTGCCTAGTCTTTTCTCAACTATGTCAGGGTCAGCTTCCAGTCTAACCGGATGCAGCTGAATACCAGTATTTTACATGGAGCGACTGCCTATCTGACCTCCACAACCCAGTTACTGGGTAATACGATACCGCTTGGTAAGACCGGTTGTTAGACTTTAGACTTTCGGGCTGCTGACCACTCGTAACGACTGTCAAAGATCCACGAATGACAGCCGGGACTGAGATAGCCGGGAAAAAAAGATGATTTTTTTTGTCTAATATCTAAACTTGATACAAAATCATATTTTGTATCCTCGAATCGAACTCCGTACCACAAACAGCTAACACCCCACTCCACTACATTGTCAAAGGGGCGAGTAATCAAAAACCCGCAATGTAACACAAAGGGTGTTCCAAAAGTGATTTTATTAAGTGCGCCCCATACAGGGTGGGTCGATTAGCAATTAGTCCGTTTGAGACCAGCGAGGGGTGGTTTTTAATATTATTTATTGCTTTTCTGTGGTTCTTTGTCTGGTGGATTTTTATTGGTTAATAAATTGTAATATAACTTGAGGACTCAAATTTTTTTTTTCGTGGAATTTTTAATGGTTTGGACGTTAAAACGTCTTTACTGAGTAATGTTTTAATGTAATTGCTAAGTATTTAGAATAATTTTAATGTTCTTCGTCGACCATGCCGACCGCACAGCGGTAGTTTTATATTGTTTAGTTTTATTATAATCCTTAAAACGGATAACAGTGGCCACTATATTCCGTTTTAAGGATTATAATAAAACTAAACAATATAAAACTACCGTTTCTAATAATATTAACGCATAATCTTAGAAAGCACAACTTAACGTGCTTATTTTCTGCATTTTTATTCTAAATTGTATGAAATAACCAAATAAACGATGAGGGCCCCACTGTGCGGTCGGCATAGTCTTAATGGAATGCTCTAAAAATGCTCAAAATTTCCGGTGTCAACAGAGGCTTAGTGTACTAATTTAACAACTATTAATTATTAATGAAAAAAAAAATATATAGGGACACAGTATACAGGGTGTCCTTGGAAGTATGGATCTAATCAAATAGGGGCGTGGGCAAAGTAATTTGCAAACTTTTTGATCCTGAGAATGTTGGTGAATTTTTTTACGGTTCAAAAGTTATGACCAACTTTTTTTATTTTCAATCACGTTGCATAGTGCTCAAAGAACAAAATTATTTTAAAAAAACTACTAGGAACTGTCAATTTAAGTTATTTGACAGCCCTGATACTTTTTTAAATATTTTTTTTATCTTTGAGCATCATGCGAAACGATTGAAAAAAAATTGGTCACAATCACACATCAATCATTCTCCGGATCAAAAAGATTGGAAATGACCTTGATGACCTTGCCCACGCCCCTATTCGATTTGATCCATACTTCCAGGGACACCCTGTATATCCTTCTTACTCAGTTCATGAAATATCTTTTAAATTGGTCCAATAAGGAAACAGACGAGAGCTAAACCTCGAATTATGACTTTTTACTTAGGCTTTTTCAAAAGTCTCTGATCCCATTTCGTCTTAAACATAACTGGTGAAATGTGGGTGTACAAAAGTTACATCTCTGCCCAACCCTTCAGGGATTACAAGCGTCATGTTATGTTATATAGATACTACTAGCTGCGCCCCGCGGTTTCAGCCGCATAAATGTCGATCCGTGGGAATATCGGGATAAAAAGTATTCTGTGTGTTAATCCTAGTTATAAACTACTAGCTGCGCCCCGCGGTTTCACCCGCGTAAGATCCGATTTTGATCCCGTGGGAATATCGGGATAAAAAGTATCCTATGTGTTATTCTGATGTATAAACTATATTACTGTAAAGTTTCATCAAAATCTGTTCAGTAGTTTTTGCGTGAAAGAGTAACAAACATCCATCCTCACAAACTTTCGCATTTATAATATTAGTAGGAGTAGGATTAGTAGGATAGGATATGTGTGCCAAATTTCGTCCAAATCCGTTAAGCCATTTGTGCGTGAAGTAGTAACAAACATATTTAAAACACACACAAACTTTCGGCTTTATAATATTTTACACGATCTCAAAATAGTTAAGGTCTTAGACATTTCAAAGACTAGTTTCAGACTTTCAATGTCTAAGAATGTTATAAGAATTCTCCAGGGAGACTAGACCCACCCTAATTGCGTAACACACTATCAATCTCAATATGAATCATTTTGGATATTGCTAATCCATTGCTTCATATGTTCGAAAAATGTGTCTGCTCAACAACTTGATCAACGCAATGAATGTTGTTGAACTGTCAAAATTCTCCAAGAAAAGCTTTCTCTTTCCTGCCTGTTTTCTAACTGACTAACTGGCCTAAGATAATTTGGTTCAGTTACTTTCTTTCATTCCATATAAATAATGTATTTCCTGTCCATTTACCTCGACGAGTCTTAGGCAGTTCATCATCTGCCTGCCTTTCCTCGACTATGTTGGGATCACCTTCCAATCTAACACAATACCCCTTGGTATGGTTGTCAGACATTCGGGCTTCTTGTGTTGGTAATGTTAGACAGTAATTTGATAATGTTAAACCATTCAAATTTAATCAGCAGCTTACGAAACAAAGGCACCTCTCACATGAAATTAATTTATCTAAAATAAGCCTTACTTTAGGCAAAATTCAGACATACTTACGCGTAATAAAAGGAAAATAACAAAATAAAATTTTACGCAAATTTCGTTTGTGCGATTCAGCCAGCGCCTCAAACAAACTTTTCTATTTTCAAATGTTGCGCCATACTTGTAACAACGCCATCTATTGAGGAGCGTAAGTGGCAATTCCGTCTGTAACGGTAATTTGATGAAGTCTTTGAAATGTACAATAGGGTTGGCAAAGTATGAATGTAAATTAAATAAATGTAAGTTAAATATATCCGCACATTTTAATTTTATTTTCTTCCAGTTAAGTTAGTATTGAAATGTTATTTAAATTCTCTAGTTATGTACCTATCTGACCTCCACAATCCAGTTAAAGAGTAACACGATATCCCTTGGTAAGACTGGTTGTCAGACTTTTATGCTTCTGACGACCCGTAACGACTGCCAAAGATCCACGAATGACAGCCGGGACCAACGGCTTAACGTGCTTTCCGAGGCACGGAGGGGGGTCCTTGATATATTAAGATAGTCACCGACCCACGGACCAACCGCGGCAAGCGTAGCTTAACCTGATCGATCGACCCGTGCGGCTCTTATTACTTAGCCATAAGCCCCTTATGTTGGTATTTGTTAGTACTGTTTAACCATCCAAGACATAAAAGTAATTTTGTTTTCCTCAAATATTTTCTTCCCCATTTCAAAAGGCTTTTACGATCAGAAAAGTATCTCTAAGTATATAAACAAAAGCACTCTTTATTTTTACAATATCAGTAAGAAATTTCGCCACATACAGGCAGCCATTTATGAGCTAATGTACACGTAAATACCACTCAATAAAAAGCTAGGGCTGTCTCAGATCTTATCTGTACATAATATTTTTTTTGGTATACGTCTGCTCTTGACCTCGATCACGCCTGATGGAAAGCGATGGATGAGGTCTATGATGGAACGAGCGTGCACAGAAGATGCCTGTTCACTCTTGCTTTGACGGCAGACGGGTCAAATGTGGGAGGGAACACAGACGCTGGCAGAGAGTTCCACACTTTGGCTGTGGCGCATAATAAATGTGGAGGAGAAGCGCTGAGTACGACTCGCCGGGATGTCAACCAAGTATGGATGGTACGCTATTGAAGATTTTTATTAGGAGGCTGGCATACCTACTGTCGCGCCATTTTGTTTTTTTTTTTTCAAAATGGCGGCCACGCATTTAAACTTTAAAAATCGATAGCTGACATTAAAATGTTTACAGGTAACAATGGGATGTACCCGTAAATCGTCACGTTTCCGAGATAATACCTAACTATTTTATAAATTTTATTTTTATTGTTTGTGCTTGCTATTTTTATTAAGAAAATTGTGTTGACACTAGCATTACTTTATGCATTTAAAATTGTGTCTTATTCCCTTGAAATAAGATTTAATTTTATTTGACCCAATCGGCGGTTAGTATGAAAAAATAAATAATTTTTGAAAAAATACCTATACAGGGTTATTGGTAAAACCTGAAATCGCGAAATAAAAATCAGCTGTTCCCTACATTTATCTTCGTCTATCTCGTCAAAATGTAGGAAACAGCTGATTTTTTTTCGCGATTTCAGGTTTGGCCCCATAGTAAAAGTTGTTCATAATGATGAGTACAATTACCTCTTAAGAGGTTGCTGGTGTTTTACAAATAACCCTGTATATGTTGTGGTGAGAAATAAATCATTATCTTATCTTATTAACGTTTAAAGTTGATCACGTGAGATCATGTCAACATTAACAGCAGATGCGCCACAGATTTCAAAGCCCTTTTTAAATGGACGCTGATTGTACTGTACCTACTTACTTAATTAACTAATACCACAATGAAACAACAAAACTGAATTTACTATATTAACTCAAAACCTCCCTTTTCACGAAACTCAAAGTAACCACAACATTAAATTAATAACAGAAAATTACAAAACTCACTCAAAATGAATTAAAATTTAACTTCGGGAATCCGCGACAACCCTGCGTGTGGTCGCCGATGGTTGCCACGTAATAAAAACAAATTGTACGATCTGTGAATAATCCATCGACTCGGCTGAGTAATAACGGTCACGTGTCGATTGAAGGTAAAGCTACGCATGCCGAGGTCAGTCCGTGGATGGGTGACCATCCTTTACATGCCGAAGACTTCTCCGTGCCTCGGAAAGTACGTTAAGCCATTATTCCCGGCTGTCTTTCATAGATCTTTGTCAATCGTTAAGCGTATTCGTTGTCAGAAGACCGAAAGTTTAAATTAGTTTTACCAATGGGTATCTTGTTATACAGTAACTGGGTTGTGGAGGTCAGATAGGCAGTCACTCCATGTAAAATACTGGTATTCAGCTGCAGCCGGTTAGACTGGAAACCAACCCTAACATAGATCTGTATGCTGTGCTGGCTCGTTTCTTTGTCCTAGATAATTAGGCTGAGGCCAAACGAGCATAATTTTTTGAGCTGTGAGTCGCGTAAAATGAGTCGCGGATTTTACGCTGCAATCGGTTTATTTATTTATTTAATACCTATTTCAAGCACATAAATGTACAGAGGCGGACTTAATGCCATAGGCATTTTCTACCAGTCAACCTTTGGGTAATGCAGAGACAAACAGTGGTAGGTGCAATCATGAAAATTGAGGAATAAATATTTTAAATATAAAGATACGCATAAACCTATAATCGGTTTCATAGTAAAGTCCTGTTTGCACCACACGGCGACGCAAAATGAGTTGTCTGCTGACTCACGCGCGTTATTTCAACCGAATTGCGTTCAAGGTGAGGGAGGGGAGTGAGGCAAGCGTTAGTTAAGTTACAGAATGCGACTGAAATTACGTCCGTCCGTCTGGCCGCCTAACCGAATTTCGTTGAACGTAAATTACGATACTCAAAATACGCGACTCACAGCTCAAAAAAATAAGCTCGTTTGGCCTCAACCTTACTGCCGCGGCAAAAATCACGTGCTGTTTGCTGTGCCTCCATGTTGCCCTGTTGCGCGTGCTAAGTCCCGAACACCCCCTACCTCGCACTTTGGCCGCACTTAATGATCTCTTGGACTCCAATCCAACAAACGATCTGGGGCCCAAGTCTGCTATTTTTATAAATTCGTCATTCCAACACGATCCCATTGTCATTTTGCTAAAAGTTCGTAATCTGCTAAATTCATAATGGTCAACCATTGGTCGGTCAATGGTCTGAGAAAAACTATGCTAGATTTCATTTAATATATATTTTTACATATTACGTATTAGTGTTTGCAATCTGAAGTAGTAAGAAGTTCGTAAATAGCAATAAACATTACATTTATTCATTTGTCATTATGTACGAGATTACCATTTTATGCAATTTCTTTCAATGGAGTGTCAGTGGTTGACCATTGGAAAGTCATAATGACGCCATTATATTAGTAGATTACCAAACTTGTCAAAATCAACAATTATTATGAAATCAATGATAGACCATTCTGACACTATTGTAATAGCAGACTTGAGGCCTTGTTTGCGGACGAAGATTTTATCAGCATGTCAGAAGTACTGTGACAGGGATTCATGAAAGCGTTGCACGTTATTAACTTTTGACCAAGAACTTTATGATTTATATTTTCTCTTTTATCTGCATACTGCGTCTTTAATTTTTATAATTGGGTTTAATTATACCGTTTAATTAAAGAAAGAAACAAATAAATAGTTGGGAAAAGGCTAGGCAGATGATGACTTAAAATAAATTAACTTCGGAGTGCGTGGCAACCCTGCGAACTCTCGCAGGGTTGCCGCCTATGGTTGGCACGTAATAAAAACAAATTGTACGACTTGCGAATGATATATGAATATTATCGGTAGCCCTAGGGCTTAGGGCTAGTAAATTCGATTACTCCCAAGTCCCGGGCAATTATTTAGCTTTTTATGATGTTAGAGGGTTACCGAAATTGCTAAGTGGTATATAGCAATAAAAATAATATTATTGATTATTTGTTTATTGTAATAGTTATTCTACAGTATATGGTTAGAAAGAGGGTGATTACCGAGATGAGGACCGATAGAGAAGTATGGAAGAAAAAGACGTTGCACCGACCAGTAATAAATTGGGATAAGGGTCGGAGAATTATGATAATGATAATTCTACGGCATGAACTTATACAACGTGTAACGTTAAATGCGCAAAACCTGAAAATAGTTTGTTCATAATTGACTACTGAATTGATTTCAGTAATTTTTAATATAGGTTTTTTTTTTTAATTATGTATTTTGCCATACTATCCGCCGATTGAGCCAAAGAAAATTAAGTCTTATTTTAAGGCAATAAGACTCAATTTTGAATGCATAAACTAATGCTAGGATCAACACAATTTTCTTAATAAAAATAGCTTAAAAAAAATTGTTTTGATCATTGTATTATGCTTTTAACTCAATGCTCTAATTGGGGTGTATGAGGTTTTGCGCATTTAACGTTACACGTTGTATAAGTGGCTCATGCAATGTTAAAATACAGGCCATTTTTAAAATAAATTAGAAGCTTTTTTAACATAATATATAAAAAGGATGCAAAGAAAAAACAAATGCGGTCGGAGAGATTTTTAAAAAAGCCTAAAGTAAGAAGTGGGTTGTCGAGATCAGATAGGCAGTCTCTCCATCTAAAATACTGGTATTCAGCTTCATCCGGTCAGACTGGAAGCCGACCCCAACATAGTTGTGAAAAGGCAGGCAGAAGATTATAATGGCGTCCTTGGGTAAATACAAGCTAAATAATCCTTAGGGCCTTATCACACTGGTGATTTGCAAGCGATTCCAAAGCGAGGCGAATGCGCTGCGAGCGCGCGGCGAGCTCGCTGTAAATAGCGCTGTCGACGCCAGTGTCATCAAGTTCGCTGCGCGCTCGCTGCGAACTCGCGGTGAGCTCGCTGCGCACTCGCCTTGCTTTGGACTCGCTTGCAAATCGCCAGTGTGATAAGGCCCTTAGGTAGATAGAAATGATGTAGGTCTACCCTATCCTTTGTAGCAGCTTTTTGCAGGGCCCTAACCCTGCTTTAGACACTCAGCATTGTCCACATTATTGACGTTATTAATGAATAGATGTTTGTAAATACCTAGATCAAATACCCTCCCCCTTTTTTGACATGATATGAAACAAGAATCGAACACTGCATGCTCTAAGGACCTTACCATACTGGAGATTTGCAAGCGAGACGATAGCGCAGCGAAGACGTTGCGGGCGCGTAACGAGCTCGCCGAGAATAGCGCTGTCGACGCCACTTTATACACTCTGGCTGGCTGCACAACCGCGGCGTCTTCGCGGCGGGTTCGCCGTGCGCTCCCTCGCTTTGGACTCGCTTTGCAAATCGCCAGTGTGATAAGGCCCTGAGATATCCCTCATTGAACCAGTGATTAGTGAGCTTGTATATCTCAAGAACTCATCATCATCATCTGAATGCCCTTTCCCAATGTTGGGGTCAGCTTCCAACCTAACTGGATGCAGCTGAATACCAGTATTTTACGTGGAGCGACTGCCTATCGGCTCTACTATTTCCTACGACTATTTCGCTAAAGGCTATACAGACATGGTACAGGCAAACGCTTTCAAACTAAGCTTTTAAACCGGGCGGAGTGAGGAATGGCACTTATGTGTAGAATGGGGCTCATGCTTATCCTAAAACATTATGCTGCTAGCCTTGCGAGGTGAGAAGAGATGATTTAAGAACCTGCTGTATGTTTTACCGTTGTGCGTTAATCCTTTAGCTAGGTTTTTTAACTTACTTCAAAAAACGAGGTCGTTCGATCACAGTCTGATCTGTCTCATCAAAAATACCTCTAATTTCAATACATTTTTGACAAGATTTTGATATTTGTTTGTCGCCGAGATGCGACTGCGACCACAATCGAATTTATGACTTAAGTACAATCAAATCTGGGGGGAAAAGAGAGGCATGGAGTAGCCTTCCTTTGAAAAAGTTGTTGTGCCCGATCTTTCTTCGCAGCTTCTATCAATATTATAATCAAAAGTCATTTATTCAAATTAGGCTGAGAGAATCGGCACTTTTTGAAAAAAAAAAAAAAACAGTATATTTGCCTTTTGTTTTTTTGCCTTTTCAGCCTTTTGGCCTCGTATAGGACTTTCTGTTTCATTTTTCTCTTTGTTACTTTTTATTTTTTTTAATTTTGTTATTTTAATTTAGACTGTGTTTAGTTTAGTTTGTGATCCTCCTGTACGAGTCGCAATAAATACTTTTTCTTTCATTCTTTCTTTCTTTATTTGCTAAACAGCCCACATCACTAACAGTACTTCCATTAAAACAGCGCGACAATCAACATACATCGCCAAATAATGAATTAGATTGTTAAAAACTTCCCCTTATTGTTCTTTAAGGACGCACTGAGTGGTTCACGATTTCGTAGTCGAAATTTCCAGAACGAAAACGTTGAAACCAAAAACGTACCGTGCTTTGTTTTGCGACACCAGCGCCGTACACATCATTAATCCTTCGAGCTGTTTCTGCAGCACTGGTGCCACGGTAGAACTCGTACTCATAAATATACCGATATTTCATGTTTTTCATTGTGCGGTAATAAGCGACGCCAAAGAAAAAAATAATGAGGAAAAAACAAATTCATAACTGTTTTCAAAACTCAAATGTACCAGATAAATGAATTTATAAATTTGAATTCGGAATTCTTAACCAAAGATGAGATATTTCAGATCAAAGTGGTCAGTACGACAAAACGCTAATTTCGTATGTAAGGACCAATAAATAAAAAAAACATTACTTTTTCGACTCCACCGCACTTCTGTCCTTATTTTCGTCAACCCAATTGCTTGTAACTTGTAACGAAGACTTATCAGTACTCTTCAATCAAATACTCGACGTGAAGCCTCGCAGATCATACGACTCCCTGTCGTATGATCTGCGAGGCTTCACGTCGAGTGAGAGAGAGAGAGATCGACACCGTTACCATGGATCCAGTCTGTTATTCTGAACGCCTCTGCGATTAAATTTTTCGTCAATATTAAAAAAAAAAAATAGCTATTCCATACATATGACCGCATAACTATTGCACTTTTCTTTGAAACAGCAGATTTTTTTTTTGATAACCGATGACAAACAAAAATGGTACATTTTTTTTTTGTCGCGGCCATCTATCAAACGTTATTAATTAGATGGAGAATAATATGACGAACAAAAGTTGTTAAGCGGTAACATAACCTAAAATCAGTCTGAACCGAATTATATACAGGGTGAAATTTAAAACATGCGACTAATCGAAATGGGGGATACTTTTACTATGGGACCAAGCCTGAAATCGCCAAAAATATTCCCTAGAACAGCTGCTTTTTTCGCGATTTCAGGTTTTGTCCCATAGTAAAAGTTGTTCGTAATGATGACTACAATGGCCTCCTTTCAGGTCCAACACCATTTAAATTACACCTTGTATACCGACTAATGTTTCAACGATAGCCGCGGTTTAAAACGAAATGCACCACTTCTCATAGTGATTTGGTCATTCCTTTCTAAGCTAGGGGCTCTAGAATCGTCATTTATGCTGAATTCTTGGTTACAGTTTGCGTGTCGATGTGCTACCCTGTCTTAAAACTAGATGCCATCAAACACGCACATTACAATAATATCGTAGAAAATAAAAGAGATTAAATATACATAAATATAACGTAGTCAAAAGCCTCGTACTCAAGCATAAAAAATGTTTACATTTTGTCCATTGCTTGATGTCAGGGCCAGGGGCCAAAGACAACACACATTAATTGACATTGACATTGACAATACAAATCAATCCGTGCGCCTGCGACACTGGCATGGCATAAAACTACAAAAGGTTCCTGAACTGTTACCGCTTCATTCATCCATACAAAGAGATAATTCATTCGAGTTCAAACTTCAGTATAAGCCCAAACCATCGCCCCAGTTTTTGCATTGCAAAATTATCCTTCGTTGTTTTTTGAAGTGAAAACTTTTTTGTTCTTTTTTTGAGTAGGGAATGAAACTGAAGCGTCACGCTCGGTGACGCTGAATCGGCTCCAGTTAATCGGTGACGCTGCATTGCGTATACTCGGCTCCAGTCGGTCGGTGACGCTAAATTGTATACAGGGTGAAATTTTAATCACCATTTTCCTCTTAACGGGTCATTGTACTCATCATTATGAACAACTTTTACTATGAAGCCAAACCTGAAATCACAAAAAAAATCAGCTGTTCCCTACATTTATGTTCACATAACTCGTCAAAATGCAGAGAACAGATGATTTTTTTTTTCGTGATTTCAGGGTTGGCCCCTACTCGGCTCCAATCGTAACTTTTCACTGTCAACATGTTGTCAAAAGCAGACACTCACTTTTTTAGTATTATTGAAACGGGATGTATGAGTGCAATCTCTAACGTTTTTTTTACTCGACTACGGCAAACTTAAAAGGCGGGTTATGATTTATTCTATGCTTTTAGTAGTTACAATAGTAACTACTAGCTTTGTGAATATTAGAATATCGTCAACTTGGTTGAAAGTTGCCAAAAAAACCGGCCAAGTGCGAGTCGGACTCGCGCACGAAGGGTTCCGTACCATTATCTATATAAACGGCAATAAAATTATGTTTGTTGTATGGGAGCCCCCCTTAAATATTTGTTTTATTTTAATTTAATTATTTATTTTTAAAGTGAATATGTAACTAAATATTCTGCGTCTACCTGTTGCCGTTATTAATTATTATTATTTTATTTATCAGACAACAATAGGTCCATATTAACAGATCAAAGATGTTAGTAACAATATATCCTATGTTAGTACTTATATATACTATTATGCTAGTAACAATGTGGCTTATGATCTATGTTAGTACTTATACACTACGACAGACAGCGTTGTTTTGATGAGATGTCCCATTATGGGGCTCTCATCAAACCTGTCAGCTATCACCTTCAGGAGGCTGTTGCCACTGCCCCGCAGTCTGGCGAGCAGAGACGCACTTCTCTTCCGTACGATAGCTGAGAAGCTGTCGACTCGGGCTTTTGCGAACATCTCTGACGCACTGCAGTAACGTGGCAGCCGCATCAGCGCCCTGAAGGCGTTATTGTATTGGACGCGCAGCGCATTGACGGCTCCCTTGGTACAGCTGATCCATAGGGCGCTCGAGTACAGTGATGTGCAGTATGCTTTAAATAGCGTGTGTTTGACCGCTTCTGTACATCGCGCGAACCTACGTGCCAACATGTTTGCTCGCACCGCCAATGCCCTGCGTTCCCGTTCAACATCAGCATCATCCTTAAGGTTGTCAGCAATCAAATGTCCCAAGTATTTAAACTGATGTACCCGACGAATCGGGACATCGTTAATTTTTATTGGAGGCACATTTACTGGACATTTCTTGCCAACAGCCTCAAAGACCATGAGTTCGGACTTCTTCACATTATATAGCAACCCATGGCCGGCAGCATAGTTCTCACAGATTTTTACAAGTTTTCTGAGTGCACTGACCGAGGGAGCCAACAGCACCATAATAATAAATTATATAAATAATTATAATAAATAATTAATATATAATTAATATATAATAAATAATTAATATCGAGCAAAAACTAGCAAAAAAATCACGTTTGTTGTATGGGAGCCCCCTTAAATATTTATTTATATTCTGTTTTTGAAGTGAAACTTCTTTACGCACGCTTGACTTGGGGAGTAAGCTGGCGAACGCGTGACGTAAGCGTTACGAAAAGTGTGATCGGGCAAGGCGAACGGAAGTTAAGTGGGGGATATAAGCAAGAGACAGCAGTGCGCGCGCACATTTTCTTTCTCTCTTCCTCTCATAGCCAAATACGTTCCGTATATCTAAGCAATAGAAGATCTATGCAAAAATATTAATTTACCAATGAAACCATGAAATAAATTTAAATATTTGTAGAAAATTAATATATGTATATGTGTATACATGTATATATTGTACACACATATATATATATATACATACAGATGGAGCGAAAGAAGTTTCACTTCAGTCGTGTGGTCATAAGCACACTCGTTTTTTTTAGTATTTGTTGTTATAGCGGCAACAGAAATACATCATCTGTGAAAATTTCAACTGTCTAACTATCACGGTTCATGAGATTCAGCCTGGTGACAGACGGACTACTCGTTTTCAAAAATTATTTTTTTAATGGATAGGATATGCCTCAGGGATGGTCCCATATAAATTGTATTAACTTTTCTTGGGTACTTATTGAGTTAGCTTCAATAATACGTATTTTTGTCACTGTCCGTCACATAAGTCCCTGTATAATAAACACCCCTGTTTACCCCCTTCGGCCAAATAAGCGAGATGTTATGTCTTAGTATGAACCCACAAGAAGGTGGAAAGAAACTTTCGCAAGTTAATCCGAGGGTATTTGGAAAATCTTTTGTTTGCCGAGGTTAGGGGTCCTCAATCCGATTAAGGGATTTTTGGTTCGAAATTACTGGCAACATTGGCTACTATGTACTTTGTTATTTTTATAGTTCAGTAAACATTGTTTTTTTTTTGCTTTAGTTCTGGTGTTTTTTTAGGGAGATGAGTATGTTGAGATGAATGAGTCATCATCTGCCAGCCTTTTCCCAACTATATGGGAGTCGGTTTCCAGTCTAACCGCATGCAGCTGAATACCAGTATTTTACATGGAGCGACTGCCTATCTGTCCTCCACAACCCAGTTACTGGGTAATACGATACCCCTTGGTGAGACTGGTTGGCTACCGACAACGCGTAACGACTGTCAAATATCCACGAATGTCACCCGGGTTTACATGCTTTCCGAGGCACGGAAGGGTCTTGGTATGTAAAGATGGTCACCCATCCACGGACCAACCGCGGCAAGCGTAGCTTAACCTGATCGATCGACCCGTACGGCTGTTATTACTTAGCCACGAGCCCCTCTGAAATAAAATTCAATAGTTTACAGTAAATAGAAATAAAATTTCGAAAGAGTCTTTGGTATAAAACTACTTTTATTAGTACCCCTGGCTCGCGGCGAACTAACTATTTGTTGAAAACAGTGGTTCTCAAACTTTCACACTGTACTTAGTACTTTCGAATTAAATTTTAAAGTTTCGTGAAGCAGTTTTTATTTTTAAGAACGAACCAAGCGGTCCGTTGTTGGGAATTTTAATATAAAGAACGGGTTGTTTCACGTCCATTTGACGCACGCGTCTACGTCAAAAATGGCGCTAACTATCGTTTAACCAAAAAAGCGTTGTTTTAAATTACAATTACAAGATTATGACCTTGCCGTACGTCAAATAATAACGAGTGTGTAATCCATATTATTACTTATGCTACGTTAACCAACCGTTCGAAACTACTAGCTCTCAATAAGTCGATTCTTGCGAGGAATAATCTTGACATGGCGATGGTATTGTAATAAGCCTAAAATTGTACTAAGCGGTAAATCTACGGTTTTCTAGTCGAGCGGTGACCGCCACATGCGGCCGTAATGTCAGATATCATCATGATCATCACGTCATATATCATCATCATCATCACGTCAGATGCCATCATCATCATTTTTTATTTATTCATCATCATGTCGTCATCATTTATTTATTTAATTACTGCCACATCACATACATTTAACATGCTTGGTAAATAGTTAGGAGCAATTTCTCTGATGTATATGACAATAACGGCGTAACGGCGGCGGCGGGGTTTTTTTCTGCATCATGTCAGATAACATCATCATCACGTAAAATATCATCATCATTATCACGTTAGTTATCACCATCATCATCGCGTCAGATATGGTCATTATTACCACATCAGTTATCATCATTATGATCACGACAGATATCATCGTCATCATCATTACGTTAGATATCATCATCATCAACACATCAGATATCATACTCATCAACATGTCAGATAACATCATCATCATCACGTAAAATATCATCATCAATATCACGTTAGATATCACCATCATCATCACGTCAGATATGGTCATTATTATCACGTCAGTTATCATCATCATCATCACGTCAGATATCATCATCATCAACACGACAGATATCAACATCATCATCTCGTCAGACGGTCAGATATCATCATCATCTTCACGATAGATATCAAGGATTATCGCATTACCTAGTAACAGGGTTGTGGAGATCAGATAGACAGTCGCTCCATGTAAAATACTGGTATTCAGCTGCATCCAGTTAGACTGGAAGCTGACTCCAAAATAGTTGGCAAAAGGCTAGGCGGATGATGATAGACGAAAATTTCCACTACGAAGACCCAAGGTATTCTGATAACGTAATTCCCTATTAGAGCTATCTTATGATCCTCATTTTCCGTTAATGGAGTATAATTTAGTCCCCTTTCCACCTTATTGGGGGAAGCGAGGTCGTAATGATTATTTATATTTTAAATTAAACGTATCTTGTTGCTCATCTTAGTTTGAATTGCTACTTGAATTACGAACTGCGTCTAGAATTAAATTCACTTGTAAACCGTATTCGTAGTAAATGAGTTACGGAACTTATAACATGACGATATATTAAAACATATCTCTAAAAATGTTTATTTAGAGAAATGCCCGGGACTTCATCCGCGTGTATTTCGTACTTTCCTATAAAAATTTCAAAAAATGTACGTTTTTATAAGATCTTTATCATTAATTTAAATAAACAAGTATTCGGGTACCCTATTTTTAAGTTTATAGACCAAAGGAATCAGACTTTTCAAATAAACTGTACCCCGCTTTTCTCCCCTACAGCGGTGGAATGTCGAAAAATCGTTCATACAACAAAATCCCCCCTTTTTACCACCGAAAACCTCTTCTTAGTGCTCCCCTATATTATAAAAGTTTCGGCTGTGCGTTGATATGTCAGTCAGTCAATCAATTTATCCTTTTATTTGTATAGAAATTAGTAACTAACTATTTACACTAGAA
The DNA here is from genome assembly GCA_949316385.1 of Globia sparganii. NCBI lineage: Eukaryota > Metazoa > Arthropoda > Insecta > Lepidoptera > Noctuidae > Globia > Globia sparganii. The sequence continues at coordinate 10,396,307 of OX438680.1, forward strand.
TACTAAATTAAATGATTAACTAACATACCATACAAATATATACGGTGACTGATAATTAGTGACCGATACTTAAACACGTGCTTGTACTCATGATAACAAACAACTTTTACTATGGGACCAAACCTGAAATTGTGAAAAAAAAATCTGCTGTTCAGTCATTTATGTTCGTCTAACTGGTCAAAATGTAGGTACTGAACAGCAGATTTTTTTTTCGCGACTTCAGGTTTGGTCCCATAGTAAAAGTTGTTTATTATCATGAGTTTAGGTATCGGCCACTAATTACCAGTCACCCTATATACAAAAACAGAGGACACTGACCTAGGCGTCGAAATACTCGTGCGCATCGCTGTCATCTGGAAACGTGCCCAGAAGACTGGCAGCATATCTCTAATTATTGTTTAGAATGCAATTCTATTAATTGAAATTAAATAATCGGTATTATACAGTGTCAAATTAAATTACCTAGCGAAACATCCACGATCACTGACAAATCCATTATTTAAACGCTTTTTTTTTTCGTTAGCTTATATTTTGCCCCACTGCTGCGCAAAAGGCTAACCTTTTTCCTTCCAAACTGGGAGTCTTGAGCGATGTCTGGCCGTTCTGACCCTGCAAACCTCGTTAGATCATCACACCACCTTCGCCGTGGTCTACCTCGACAGCGATCTCCTGCCTCAGGCGTCCAGTGATTGACGATCTTTGCCCATCTCTCCGGGTGCATTCGCGCGACGTGTCCGGCCTACTCTCAGTTCAGCCTGGCTGTTTTTACACCAACATCCGCTACTTGAGTTATGGAGCGTGGTGTTTCTGGTGTTAAACAAACCAAAAACACAAGCAAAAAAAAAACATTAAATATTTTTTTTATTTTTTGGGCCAACGACTATTACAGTTATTCAGAAGGCGCATTTGAGATCACTTGCCACGAAAGAGGCGTATTTTCTATTTCCTCATAATTTAAAAACAGTGTACTAACAGACGCAACTTTGAGAACCACTATCTCAACTACAATATCCTTTCCGCCGCGGGCCACATGGTGACTGTGTTCTATAGACTTCCTCGCTCGCATGTTGGGCCATGCTGGGCCATCGCCCCGAGGTGCTCAATTTTTAATATACATTGTAATGTGTCGAGTGCCTCGTTTGTGATCTACAAATAGGGAATAGTGCGGTCGGGTTTTAGCCTTTAGTAATTTTCTCAATAGAGCAGCCCGTCTCTGGATTTGGGCCCAACAATTATCAGCTTATAATGTTCCTGCTGCTGGGACACAGGCCTTGAGGGAGCGGGCGGTGATCCACCACGCGTCATCATTTATCAGCCTAGACTTTTCCCAACTTTTTGGGAGTCGGCTTCCAGACTAACTGGATGCAGCCGAATTCCAGTATTTGTAACTCGCAATAGTCATTAACCCACAGATATAGATACACCTAGATAACACAAGAGCAACTAGTTTGCGAAAAACAAAAACAGAACAAGCCTTTAAGATTTCGTTCGTAATTATGGACATACTAGCTTCTGCCCGCGACTTCGTTCGCGTGAACTCCGCTATTCTTGGTCGTAGCGTGATGTTATATAGCCTATAGCCTTCCTTGATAAATGGACTATCTAACACAAAAAGATTTTTTCAATTAGAACCAGTAGTTCCAGAGATTACCCCCTACATACAAACATACAAACTTACAAACTTTACCTCTTTATAATATTAGTATAGATATCAGTCTGAAATAAAAGAATTTAACTTTAATTTAACATAGAAACTGTGTTACGTAATTGCGGTGCTGGATTTGCCCGGCTAATGGCAATAGACTCGCCTCGTCAAACTCAAACTCAAATTACATGAGATTAAAAGATAACAAGAGAAACTTAGATATAGTAAACATTCATACCTACCCCTTTGGGGATTACAAGTAATATTACTTCTTAATATCTCAGCCAACTCTCTCAGAAACTATCCACCTGTAGTAGCAGAAACTTCGCTCATGCTTGGGAAGTATTCAGAATATCCCAGATAGTTTGATAAGCGATAATGCAAAATGGTTATTACATAAGCATTATTGTTACTAACACCAAAATACTAACAAAATTATTGGACCTAGTCTGAAGTAAAGTTTTAATTAATTAATTAAATTTATTTTAATGATGTCTCGCGAATAAATCAAACTTTTTATACATGTTGAGAGCCGCTGTCTCGCATACAATATCCTCAATGCCGCGAGCTACGCGGATGCATCTCGAATTCTGTAAAATGTTCTGTTCGTTTGTGATTTATGCTGAACTTCCTTTTTGATATACGGTGAAATGAAATAACCTAGTCACATAACTGTGCCGTTATGTATTTCTGCTAGGGAGGCATAATCAGCCTAGAATGTTCCGCCGTAAGTGGCAGAGGAGGACCCGTGGAGTTTTAGTGGGCAAAAGTCCCACATAACTGCACTATCTCCTCGTGGTAGTGCAGAATGCATAAGCATTTCTCCACGATAAAAAAAGGTCTCTTTTCTGTGAAAAGGAGTGGGCCACGCGAGCCCAGTGCGGGTTGGTAGATGTCACATGTCTTCAAATTTTTGGTTCTAGGACATGCCGGTTTCCTCACGATGTTTTCCTTCACCGTTTTGAGAGCAGTGGTGATGAAATAATTTACACGAAGTAATGCGCCTGTCTGGGATCGAAATTACGACCTTATAGCTCGTAAGTCCTGGCAGTTAGCATTGGGCCAACACTCTGCTGCTCCGATCGGAATTAAAACGGTTAAAAACCAATAAAAATGATTAAAGACACATACACTTAAAAAAAAACAGTCAAGTGCGAGTCGGACTCACGCAACAATGTTAATTTAATTTATTTTAATTTATTAAGGTACACCAACAGCTTCTATGTATAATTTATCTTAAGTACTATAGATCACAATAGTCTCGGTCTTACACAGTCGCCAATTACAGGTTTACCAGCGATCTAAGAAATAAGTGATCACACATAATACTAACAAAACTCAAGGCTAGAACTTAAGAATGATTACTTAATTATTAAGGATTCCGTACCAAGTAGGTATGTAACTACAAATTTACGGTTTTCGGTTTTTTTTCCTTTACTTGAGGTACATAGATAGTTTATTCAGTGCAACAAAAGACACAATACAGGAAGGTACTTAAAAAATAAACATCGAAGAAGGTGAAAGAGAAAAAAAATAAACAAAAATTAAAAAAGATAAATTGACCCCAGACACCTCAACATCTATTACGGTCTCGATCACTACTGGGCGGTATGTGTCTCATGATTGCACCAAATGGGAGTCCAGCTCAGCATATGCCAGGTACAATACCTGACGCTGGTACCTTGCTTCTTGCAAAATTTCATGATTCTAAGTCAACGGGAAGTTAAATAAAATGCTGTTAATTTACGTCAACGGCTCAACGGATTATTTTCAATGATCGAACAAAATCGTCAATGATTGGAAACTTTGAAATAAATTGACGCTAATCGCTACCGATTGAACATTCAAAACCTGTTAATAATTTAACAGCTTTTTAACCTGTTGACCATTGATGATTAACAGTTAAATTACATTAACCAAAAAACCGTCAATGACCCACCTCTAATACCTCCTTCTCTCCTTTTGCTTCGTTTACATCTATTCTCATCTCAAACCTACCAATTTAATGGATAGATACACCATGAAAATTATTGATAGAAATGTAGACATTATACAAGGGGTGACACATGGCGGTCTTATCGTTAAAGTGAACTTTTCAAGACAAAATTGGGGGCAGAAGGAAGGACAATACTGAATGAAGTCTATGGTGTACCCACAGATATAGATACACCTAGATAACACAAGAGCAACTACTTCGCGTGCCAACAATCGCACCAACTTACGTTCAAAAATCGTAAGCCGCCAATTTCGCGCTCAGTCCTGTGTACTGCCGGCTGGGTGAGCGTGAGTGAGAAAGAGCGCTTGTGACGTCATAGTAGGTTGTCAAAAAAATGGCACGCTTGGTTTTCATAAAGATCGTGATACTTGCGTTATCTAGGTATATCTATATCTGTCGGTGTACCATTTATATATATATGTACAGACGTCAGCACATCAAGCTACCCGAAACTGTATCACCCCAAAAGTTCACAAAGAACTTTGACAATCACTACCTCACGCAATATCCTGTGTGCCTCGGGCTGTATGTCTGTTCAGGGACATCTAAGAATAGCGAAAATGCTACATTACTCACGTGTTTGTGGGGTCCGCCCCTGGTCTTGAGCACCTTGTTTATACCCAATAGCAAATAGGAGGTATGTGTTGCGTGCGTATTTGTCTATTCATTCATCCATACAGGGAAATGTATTGTTTTGCAAACTGAATATCAATTTAAATTTTCCCTTTTTCATTTCACAACTTACATTTTTATTTAGACGTTTCGGTTGTCGTACTGCGAAGGTCTAGTCGATTTTTTCCATATAACGTGTGCACCATACGCGCAGTGCGGCGCCGGTGCCGCGCACGCACTACAGCAGGACGGCAACGTTGCAAATTCTAATTGCAATAATTGAGAGAGCCCTTTTGGTTTCCGAAGAAAGCGGCGATCGGTCACACAGTGACGGCTGTCAAAAGTTCAAAAGTGCTCTGTGGTTTAAACACGGGAGAGGTTTTTGACACCTTAATATCAAAAATGACAGATTATCGCAGATTATAATGATTGATTCGCCTTCTAGGAAACTGTAGCTTGGTGAAATGGCTATAAAAAGGTTTATTTACATAGTGTGTCATTCTGTTAAACTATACATCAGTCTCGTCCTCTATGTCAATGGACAAACTGTACGTATCTGTCTACCCATTCGGGGATACAGGCGTGATGTTATAACTACAAGATGTTGGGAAACAGCGCTGTTGCAAGTTTCCGAACTGTACTAAATATTTTCACACCAAAATGTCTGTTTTATTGAAATACACTGCATACTTTACGGTTTGTAAAATGTGATATTTTTTAGAAGATAAATAACATGTTTCGGCTTTGTTTTCAATTTTATTCACTGCGGAACATAATATACATAAAGTAGCGTACCATGCTGATAGACGAATTAAATATATTTTCGTGTTACACGTAAAACTATGACCAATGGCGGACTTTTTTTTTGTGGATGGAAAATCATCAAATGACCCCTCCCGCTCAGTGTGGAGCAGAAGGGAGTGTCAGACTCTTACTGACTAAAACCCACCCGTGTTCCTTCCTTAGCCCTTTATGTTCCAGGGCAGCGGTAACCCTTTCGGACAATCCCGGTACCCCATCAATTGCGATCTGCGGGTCAATTGCTTATCAAACTAACAGTAGCTATGGCTTTTAATTTGACAGCTCAACAGCATTCATTGCGTTATTTATGTTGTTGAGCCGACAAATTTTTTGAACACACCTATAAAGCAATGGATAAACACAAAATAAAAATGAATTCATTTATCATTAAATTTGGCCATAAATAAACAGATAATTTAAAATTTAGGGAATTTTCGAGAAGAAAATAATTGTTTCAATAACAAATACAGACAATACAGGTGTTTAATCAACTTGGTCTAAATTGACGTTTTCTTATATTCACACAGCGTTTGGATAGGACCACTTTCTAAAAGAGAAAAAAAAAAACTATAAAAAAGCGACTATAAAGTGAAAAATTATCTTACTTTCAACTCTAACGCAAAGCGTTTAATCAATTTAAACCAATTACAGGCGATTTTGAATTGTCAAGGGGTCGGTCAGTCAGAAAGATGAAGCTAGTTGCCCATTCCAAAGCGTAGTAGATTCCTATGGAGAACGGGCAAGAAACTCCATGGACACTCTTTAATATGAAAATATTAATAATAATAATTTATTTCAAACTAGCGGCGCGTCCCGGCTCCGCACGGGTGAAATGTAAAAAAGAGACTATATTAATCAGTGATAATGTAGCATTCAAATGGTGAAAGAATTTTTAAAATCGTTCCAGTACTTTTTGAGCCAATTCGTTATAAACATACATACAAATCTTTCCTCTTTATAATATTAGTATAGATTAAAATCCATAATTATTGTTAGTAAAAGTCTTAACCTAATGTTAGTAAAAACACAAAATTGAAACGACTGACACCTACGTGTGCAGCCGTATCCAGTGAGCCATAATATTGGTTACATCATTCATCTTTCAGAAGTCGATATCAAAGACACGGACTTCCGAAACTAAAAAGAAATTTTCCCCAACATTTCTGCCTATATCAAATCATGAAATCACAAATATGCAGCATGCAACTCTGTCCATCTAAGTTTAGAACTTGGGCGCAAAGTTTATCCATCTCAAACTAGAATCTAGATGTAACATATCATTAAGTTTCGAATGACCTAAGTTTTGAAACTAGGTTCCTCTTGCAGTACTATGCCAGTTTCATTGGAGTTCTTAGGATACATAAAATAATTATCATCTGCCCAGGCTTTTCCCAACTATGTTGGAGTCAGTTTGGGTTAAGCTACGCTTGCCGCGGTCGGTTCATGGATGGGTCCATCCGTTACATATCGAGACTCCTTCGTGCCTCAATCGTAGATCTTTTACAATTGTAACCGGTAATCAGAAGTCCAAAAGATTGATAACCAGTCTTACCAAGGGGTATCCTATTACCCAGTTACTGGTTTGTGGAGGAAATTTCACGCGGACGAATTCGCGGGCAAATGCTAGTAAATAATATATTCTCACGCTAAGAGCAACGCATGATCTAAAGCTACACGGTACGCCATTTGCATTGGACCGGTTTATTCCGGCGCAATCCGCTTCTATCCGGTTGTATCCGATTTCGGCCGGTTCTCGCCGAATACTCGTAGAATAATTCATGCGGAATTTAATATTTTATTGATAACTTCTCGTAATCTTTTGCCACTAATGGCATGCTGAGCATGAGATCCTGGGTGCGATTCCCCGGTCGGGCAGAGTGTTTTTGGCTATTTCCATCGGGAATTTCTCAGTAGCAGCCCGGAATTTGGTTGATGACAATATGCTCGCCCCCTTATACATGGGGCTTAACAACTGCAGTGCGATTCTGTAACCATCTCACCGTGAAAACTAAGGTGAAGTGAGCATGGAGTGAGCTGTCAGTGTCATCCTGATGCTAGGGATTGATACTCTTGACAGCTCACTTTAAGCTCACTTCACCTAACTTTTCACGGTGAGATTTTTACAGAATCGATCGGCTGGACACAGGCCTCCTCTCTTTGAGAGGGAGCGGGCTGTAACACATCACGAGGGCCCAGTGGGGGTTGTCAGATGTCACATGTCTTCGAATTTTTGGTTCTTGGACATACCGGTACCGTAATTGCGTAACACACTATTACTCTCAATTTGAATCATTTTGAAGCATTATTTCTAATCCATTGCTCCATAATTATGTTCGAAAAATGTTTCCGCTGAACAACGCAAATAACGCAATGAATGTTGTTGAACTGTCAAAATGAAACCCATTGCTACTGATAGTGTGTTACGCAATTACCCTGCTGTTTCCTCACGATGTTTTCCTTCACCGTTTTGAGAGCAGTGGTAATGAAATTATTTTACACAAAGTAAAGCGCCTTTCTGCAGTGCTATTCTGTAAAAATCTCACCGTGAAAACTAAGGTGAAGTGAGCTGTCATTCCACCTGATGTTAGGGATTGCCTCCATTGATAGCTCACTTCACGCTCACTTCACCTATGTTATCACGGTGAGATTTTTACAGAATCGATCAGCTGGGCCTTTCACTGTTCTGCACCGTCGAGGCATACCGGTGTGATCTTATGCATTTTTGTCCTTCTCATTGTAATGATGTCCGTTTCTTGTGTTTGCAGGTCAACATGTGGACATTACACCTGTGGAGGCGGTGAGACGAATCGGAGACCAGCTTAGCGTCCTGTGCAAGGTCCCCTACCCCATTGATTCATGCAGGTCTGTTGGTTTTTATGTCATTGAATGGTAAACTCTCTCTCTCTCCTATTTATACAGGGTTATTTGTAAAACACCAGCAACCTCTTAAGAGGTCATTGTACTCATGATTATGAACAACTTTTACTATGGGACCAAACCTGAAATCGCGAAAAAAAAATCAGCTGTTCCCTACATTTTGACGAGATAGACGAAGATAAATGTAGGGAACAGCTGATTTTTATTTCGCGTATTCAGGTTTGTTCCCGTAGTAAAAGTTGTTCATAATGATGAGTACAATGACCTCTTAAGAGGATGCTGGTGTTTTTCAAATAACCCTGTATACAGGGTATAAAAAGACACATCATAGCCGTCCACTACATTTTTCAGACGCCAGCACATCAAGCTACCCGAAACTGACGAATTTTCCCAATCAACTTTGAACCTTATGCTTTAGCGATAAAGTTGAAAATCTATTAAAGAAATTAGACAGATTGTAGTAGCTTGTGCTGGCGTCTGTAGATCAAACTAAAATAACATTGCACAAAACACGACATTTATTTTTGGTGTGAAAAATTGCTGTTTGCGGTAGTACGCAATGTAACACACGCAAAACATTTTGCTTATGGAGTGCATTGATGGTGGCGTAAAAAACCGTCAGTAAAACTTGGAATTTTGACCTTCAATATCTCGGTAACCAGAAGGTTCCCAGGTACGGTTCAGTACAAAAAGATGATCACAATGACGGGGAGTAGAGTAGAAGTGGCTCTCGGCTTCTTTAAGTGTCTTTTTACACCGGTTATATCTATACTTCTATACTAATATTATAAAGAGGAAAGATTTGTATGTATGTTTGTAACGAATTGGCTCAAAAAGTACTGGACCGATTTTAAAAATTCTTTCACCATTTGAATGCTACATTATCACTGGTTAATATAGGCTTTTTTAATTGCAAGAAAAAAAAATGTCCACCCGTGCGAAGCCGGGACAGGCCGCTAGTTATACATAAAAAATGCTGTTCGTTAGTAAGCGCATCACATGAGAACGGCTGGACCGATTTGGCTATTTTTTGTGTTTTAACATATTCGTAATAGTCCGAGTTACCACTGAGCCCCCAGCCCCCCATTGCTCTTTGGACGTGCTGCACAGACCACCAATAAATTGGTCTAAGGCGCAGAACATGGAATCGTTAAAGCCAGCAGGGTCTAGAGACGCCAGTACTAATAAAATTCGTGGCACCGGATGTTGGTTGAGCGCACAACTTCTGTGGCGGACGCCATTCAAAGCGTTTAGAGGGCGAACTCTCTAACTCTCTCAGTCCGCAATGGCAAATAAATTAATTTAATCTTCTGTGTCTCGTAATTTTAATTACTTTGCATACCTACTATTGTATAGAAGCAAGGTTTTCTTTAACTGAACAGTCAGCTGTGCTGCTGGAGAATTTGTTGCGCCACTTCTTATCCCCAGCGAAAGCACTAGGAAGTGGTGAAGGGCGCGCGTGCTGGGGGACTGTTTTATGTAATTTGACGTTCGAAAAGTGCTGAAAAACGAAGATACGGGCCCTTCTGAAAGTAGTTGATACGTCAAAATTAGTGCCAAATTAAATTTTTAGGGTTCCGTACCCAAAAGGTAAAACAGGACCCTATTACTAAGACTCCGCTGTACGTCCGTCTGTCTGTCTATCCGTCTGTCACCAGGCTGTATCTCATGAACCGTTATAGTTAGACAGTTGAAATTTTCACAGATGATGTATTTCTGTTGCCGCTATAACAACAAATACTAAAAAACAGAATATAAATAAATATTTAAGGGGGTTCCCATACAACAAACGTGATTTTTTGCTCGATATTGATAACAGCAACAGGTAGACGCTTGAAATATTCACAGAATATTTAATTATATATTCACTTTAAAAATAAATAGTTAAATTAAAATAAAATAAATATTTAAGGGAGGCTCCCATACAAAAGACTTAATTTTTTTTGCCGATTTTATAAATAATGATACGGAATATAATGATGATGTTTAAGGAGAGAGGAGATACAAGATATTCTCGTGAGATAAGGAGCGAGGTACACTAATAACTTGTTTTTTTTCATTATGTTCCAGGATGAACGTAGGCGGTGTTTCCTACAGACTGATACCTGAGAACTTGCAAGGAGATGTAGTCTACACAGGCCAGGGCCTCAAGGTAAACTTCTAACTCTTTCTTAAGGTATAATACGAAAAAAAAATCAGCTGTTTCATACAAAAGTTCAATACATACTTGACTCTCGTAAAATATATGAAACAGCTGTTTTTAGGTTCCGTACCTCAAAAGGAAAAAACGGAACCCCACTTTGATGTCCGTCTGTCTGTCAAGACCTTTTATCTCGGGAGCGCGTGGAGGTATCGAGATGAAATTAAAACCATATACTCAAGTCTGCGCTCCATTGAAGCTGTGAAACAATAAATTTTCTAAGTTATTAATGTATAAAAAAGATACGGCCGTTTACGTCGCAAAAAACGAACGTATATTTCGACACTCTCAAGGGAATCAAATGTATACGGTACTTCACGTTTACTTAGAATAATGAAATTTGGCAAAAAGCAAAGTCATATAGCACAAGTAAAGGGAAAATCCGAAAACCGTAAATTTGTACCTACTTTGTACGGAACCCTCGGTGCGCGAGTCCGACTCGCACTTGACCTTTTTTTTGTGATCTCAGAGTTGTTCCAATAGTGAATGTTTTTCATATTCATGGGTAGAACACCTTGTAAAAATTTCGATACTGTAAAAAAAAAACACCTGTATATATCGCCACAACAGAAAGTGAAGGGAAACATCGTGAGGAAATAACTGGCATGTCCTAGAACCAAAATTCGAAGACATGTGACATCTACCAACCACTGGACCCGCGTGGTGGATTACGGCCCACTCCCTCTCATAGAGAGGAGGCCTTGTGTTCCAGCAATGGGAACATTATCGGCTGATTATGAAATAAAAGCAATGGAAGGCTTATCAACAGTTTGTGTGTCAAGTTTTTGTGTTAATTAACGTAACTTCGATTATTTTTTTAATTGGCATGCGGGGCTTTAAGGCCATCGTTATTTGAAAAAAAAAATGATAAGAATAGAGTTTCTAAAAGAAGTGTGTTGCAAGTACTTAGGTTTAACAAACAAACAATTTCATTTTTCAGCTTGAGATACTGGGTTCGATCCCCAGGCCGGTAAAAGTATTATTGATAGATTTTTCCATCATGGTTTTAATAGTCCTAATGATTTGCCCCTTAAATGGGATTTAAATATCACTAGAGGGGCTTGTGGCTAAATAATAACAGCCGCACAGGTCGATCGTTCAGGTTAAGCTACGCTTGCCGCGGTTGGTTCGCGGATGGGTGACCATCTTTATATACCAAGACCCCTCCGTGCCTCAGAAAGCACGTTAAGCCATTGGTCCCGGCTGTCATCGTGGATCTTTGACAGTCGTTACGGGTGGTCAAAAGCCGGAAAGTCTGACAACCAGTCTTACCAAGGGGTTTCGTATTACCCAGTAACTGGGTTGTCGAGGTCAGGTAGGCAGTCGCTCCATGTAAAATACTGGTACTCAGCTGCGTCCGGTTAGACTGGAAGCCACCCCAACATAGTTGGGAAAAGGCAGGCAAATGATGATAGTGAAATGAGGGTATGGTATAGATGATGTGTTCCTCTGCCTTTAACTTCGGAGAATACAAGCATTGTTATGTTAAATAATCATCATCTTCGTCTGCCTGCATGTTTATTTATTGAGGATCTCCAACAAAGGATACACATATCACTACATAGTATAAAACAAAGTCGCTTTCTCTGTCCCTATGAACGCTTAGATCTTTAAAACTACGCAACGGATTTTGATGCGGTTTTTTTAATAGATAGAGTGATTCAAGAGGAAGGTTTATATATATATAATACATGCATGCATGTGATGTCGTAAATAAACACATTTTTTTGCGCTTACTTTTCAAACGCTGGCTGAACCCTACGAGATAGGTCAAAATAATGTACTACAGTATTGTACACCTTAAAAAGGTCTACAAAAAAGTCCGCGATGGTATATGTCTATCTCTTAGGGATAACCCACAATAATCATTTTTTATCCTTTACTTTTTACGAGAAATAATGGCTTATTTACGAAGCGATTTTAAGCAATACAACATTAATCCTTATGGCCATGGCCCTTTACAGCATGTAATTTAAATGAATATTTTCGAAGATATTACAGATTTAAAATGCGCCGGGGCGGGTCGCTAGTACCTTATAGATTTACAATTATAAAAAAGGTTCTTTCACGTGTGCTCCTTCAGTTATAGGAGACCACAGCATGCACATAAATATGTTTCTAATTATTTGGTCTGTCTTCAGTCTAACCAGAGGCAGCTGAATACCAATGTTCTACTTGGAGCGACTGCCTATCTGAATTCCACAACCCAGTTACTGGTTAGCACGGTACCCCTTGGTAACCTCGTTATCAGACTACCCGTGCTTCGGACTAGCCGTGCCGACTGCCAAAGTTATAGTTGTACTCATAGTGTCATTTTTATTTCTATAAGCATGTTGTTCATTTTGTTTTTATAACGGCACCTGGTTTTTTATATTATATACATGTTATCACCTAGTGTTGAACTTCTGTGTGTTGTGCTGGCTTTTGTGTGCGCCAAATAAATGGTTTATCTATCTATACATATGATCTTCCTCTCCCCAGAACGGCGAATGCGGTGCGCTGATAAAGAACATCAAAGAAGAGTGGAACGGGAACATATCCTGCGCCCTCCCGCCGCCTTCTGGCAACATTGAGTTGGTGGGGAATATGAGACTGCTGGTGGCACGTGAGTATACATTTCTACAAATCTATACTAATACTAGCTGATCCCGCAAACGTCGTTTTCCAAAAAAAAAAAAATAGATGTTGGCCGATTCTCAGAACTACTGAATATGCATATAAAATTTCATAACAAAATTTTATATATTAGATATTAAGATTAGATTAAAACAGAAGAGTTCGTTTGTATTTTTAACCGACTTCAAAAAAAGAGTAGGTTATCAATTTGGTTGTTTTTTATGTTTGTTACTTCAGAACTCCGTTATTTTATAAGCCGATTGGCAAAATTCTTTTTTTATTTGAAAGGATGTACTTTCAGATTGGTCCCATAGAAATTTTATCAAAATCGGTTCGGTAGTTTCATTTTTAAACCAAAATTACTGGTAAAAATTCAAAAAAGGAGGAGGTATTCAATTCGGTTAAATCTCATGAACCGTAATAGGTAGACAATTGAAATCTTTACAGAGTTTGTATTTTTATTGCCGCTATAACAACAAATAATAATAAAGTAAAATAATAAAGGGGTCTCCATAAAAGAAACTTGTTTTATTTGGTGATTTTTGCCAAGTGGTACGAAACTCTTCGTGTACGAGTCCGACTCGCACTTGGCCCGTTCAGGTAGTACTTACTACAAGAGCTATGATCAGTGACAACAAAAAAACATCAATTTTTTTCATAAATGTAGGGAACAGCTGATAAAAATCAGCTGTTCCCTACATTTATGTTCGCATAACTCGTTAAAATGCAGGGAACAGCTGACTTTTTTTTCGCGATTTCTGGTTTGGTCCCATAGTAAAAGCTGTTCATAATGATGAGTACAATGACCCCTTAAGAGGAAAATGGTGATTAAAATTTCACCCTGTATATTTAATTAACCCGTACATCTATACCCCCAGGAGCGCCAGGAGAACCCACCCTGTTCTCCACATCACAGCCAAGCTTCAAGGATGGAGACAAGTTTAGTGCACAGTGCGTCGTGCCCAACGGAAGACCTGCTGCGAAGATCACCTGGTTCTTAGGTAGGTAGACCTGTCCATCATCAGGTCACAGTCCACTCCTGGACATATGATTTTCCAATCGTATGCCATTTCAAATCAATCTTGCTCCAGACACGGGTAAATTTTACAATAGGCTAGTTGACTTGATTATTTAGTAACAGTCCACTTCTCCACTGTCTGTCCACTTCTCCACTGTCTGTCCACTTCTCCACTGTCTGTCCACTTCTCCACTGTCTGTCCACTTCTCCACTGTCTGTCCCCTTCTCCACTGTCTGTCCACTTCTCCACTGTCTGTCCACTTCTCCACTGTCTGTCCCCTTCTCCACTGTCTGTCCACTTCTCCACTGTCTGTCCACTTCTCCAGACTTGGTGGACAGAAGTAGTTCATTATTTGATAAGTTTGTTACACTGTTGTCAATGGTAATTCTGGTACACTATGATGTACTGCTCCATTGGTCTCTTGCTCGCAAGCGCGACTGCTGAGCGTGGAGTCCTGGGTTCGATTCCCGGGTCGGGCAAAGTGTTATTATGTGTTTCCATTAGGAATTTCTTAGTAACAACCCGGTGTTCGGAAGTTGGCGGTGTGATACACCCATGCCTCGGAAAGCACGTTAAGCCGCTGGTCCTGCGCCTGATCTCTCCCCGGTCGTGTCGGATTGCCGTCCCATCAGACTATAAGAGTGAGGAAAGAGAGAGTGCACCTATGTCTGCACGCACACTTCTGCACTATATTATCTCCTGCGCCGACCAGGCTGGTCTCCGCTGAGATTAGTCGCCATGGCCGAAATTCTGTCTGGAAGACTGTATAGCCGGTCAATATTAGACGTTAAACTGACAATTGCCACCTCAATCAGTCCGTCACATCATAATCACCCTAGTATGTTGTGAGGGAAAAGAGAGTGCACCTGTGTCTGCGCACACCATAGACTCAGGACCAAGCGCGAAAATGGCAGCTTACGATTTTTGTACATAAGCTGGGCACGCGAAGTAGTTGCTCTTGCGTTATCTAGGTGTATCTACATCTCTGGCGCACACACTTGTGCACTATAATATCTCCCGTGCCGAAGGCTGGACTCCGTTGAGGTTGGCTGCCGTGGCCGAAATACGCTCTGGAGGACTTAACACTTCGATGTCTTGATAACACCGAGCACATTTACGGCATTTCTGAGATTGTATAAACAAATATTGGCCCCGATTCTGTTGTTCACAAACTAAACAAAATTTAAGTTCAGTGCATCTTTTTCTTTCTATTTCGTGGACATTGGACAGAAGATAAATATTAGTTTAGTCCTGTCAAATTAGTCAGCGCCTGACGTAAATTTACTTAATTTTAGTAGCAAATTTTTTAATCACGTCTAAACTGGTCTAAGGAGTATCTAATTTGACAGGACTAAACTAATATTTATCTTCTGTCTTTTTCATAATGAAATAGAAAGAAAAAGATGCACTGAACTTAAATTTAGTTTAGTTTGTGAACAACAGAATCAGGGCCATTGCCTAATTTAAGTTGCCCATGTAAATGTTCCATTAGGCGGGCAATTCTTGCTGGCAAGTGTTGCCGCATTGGTCTAATAATCGCTACTGCTACTGCTAAGCACAAGGTCCTTTTTTATGCGCGTTGGAAATCCTCATGGACCTCCTCTATCGTGGGGGTGACAGAGGGGTATCCCTGTACTCTTGCCGGCTAAAACCACCGCGGCATTCCACCTCTGCCTATGGCCTGGTGCGGGATACGCATAAGAATTCACCGGTTCGATTCCCGGGTCGCCCGAAGTCCGGATTTGTGAACGGTTGATGACAACAGGCTCGCCTCCTATTATATGGGATTTAAACACAACTGGTGAAATGTCGGTGTACGGTACCCCTCTGCCCAAGGCGTGATGTTTGGTGATATTATTCTAAAACCCCCTTCTCAGTTCCAGGAGTAGAAGAACCCCTCCTCCACGGCACATACCAGCCAGTGGTGACGTCAGAGCCAGGATCAGACCTTCAGACCATCAGTCAGAACGTCACTCGAACCCTAACGGATGAGGATGACGCCAAGATTCTGATCTGCCGGGCGGAGCACGAGGCGCTGGAAAAACCCATGGAAGCTCGGAGGCAGCTCATCGTGCAATGTAAGTGTGACAGATTCTGAAATATAATTCTGTTTAAGGGGAATGTGCGAAGGTAGCACACAAAATTCTAATTTACTTTCGTATTTTGCTTACTCGCTCAGTGTCAGGATGTATGTTGATTTATGATTCGCGACCGTAACAAATATAGCTTTACAGAGTTATAATTTATCATTGAATCAGCAATATGACTCCTTCAGTTAGAATTGCCTTAAAATGCCATGAATTCATGAAATAGTCATTCAATACTCCAAATTAGCCTGCGAAATAGAATTTTTAACAAGTTTTTGCAAATTGCAGCGCTAATATGTTGACCAAACAGTGATTCCTGACCGTGATCTATACTAATAATAAAATAAACGCATTAATCTCTGGAACTAACAGTCGAATTTGAAAAATTACTTTAGCATTTGATAGCCCAATTCTTGAGGAAGGCGATTTAACATCACACTAGCACTCTTTAAGAGCCAATCAAAAATAAAATAAATTAAAAAATAACGGTAAGCGAAAACGAAGTAATAGGGTCGGGGTAGCAAGAAATTTCCCGCGGACGAAGTCACGGGCAGAAGCTAGTGTAATATATTCATTGAATAATTATTATTACCGTTTAAATTACACTGGTTAACAAAATTCAAACTTTTTCGTGCCACACGGACTTTTTTGATATTTTTTACTTTAATTGGTGATTGTAAGAAAAAATAAACAGTTAAAAAAAATTTGCTAGCCGAGGATTTTATTCTATTGAGTAATTTAAAATATTAAGAAAAAATACAGATCTCGTAAATCAAACGTTTATTTTTTTATAAATTACTTAATAATTTAAGATTTTCTTGAATGTTTAGCTTCTGGTTGGTCCCTTTTAATTGTCCAGCAGTAATCCGCTAACATATTTGGGCTCCATTTGCCCTGGTACCGCTTTTCCATACTAGAAATGTCCTGGTGGAACCTCTCGCCGTGCTCGTCACTGACAGCCCCTAAATTGTCAGGAAAAAAATCCAGATGCGAGTCTAAAAAATGGATCTTGAGTGACATGTTGCAACACAATGCTTGATATGACAATAAGAGCTCGCTAACCAACTCTCTGTAGCTGTCACTCTTGTGGTTGCCCAAAAAATTTGCAACAACATTTTTAAATGCGTTCCATGCACATTTTTCTAAACCGCTTAATTTTTCTTCAAATGTTGAATCTTTTATTAACTCCCTGATTTGAGGGCCAACAAAAATACCCTCTTTTATTTTTGCATCACTTATTTTAGGGAATTTTTCTTTTAGGTACAAAAATCCACTCCCACTGCGATCCATTCCCTTCACAAAATTTTTTATTAATCCTAATTTGATATGCAATGGTGGTAAAAGCACATTATTTGGCTCTACAAGGGGTAAATACTTTACATTTTTTTGGCCAGGAACTAACGATGCACGCGTAGGCCATGTTTTTTTTATATAGTGATTAGTTCTGTCTCGGCTATCCCATAAAAAGCAGCAAAACTTTGTATAACCCAGCTGAAGTCCAAGTAATAGTGCAATAACTTTAAGATCACCGCAGATTTTGAAGGAATAGGTACTGTAATTTATTTTTTCAAGTAAGTTTCATATTTTCATAGGTTTCTTTCATATTTGAAGCATGGGCCACAGGTACAGACGGAAGCATATTTCCATTATGCAATAAAACTGCTTTTAGACTTGCCTTCGAAGAATCAATGAATAAACGCCACTGAGAGAGTTCAAAATCTATGTCCAACATTTTCATAATCTCATTTATGTTATTGCAAAACACCAAATCTCCATCCTGAGAAAAATACGTTCTGAAGTGTTGATCACGGTTTCGAAAATAGCTAACTTTTGTATTATGATGTAGCAAATTCCATTCTTTTAGACGAGATCCTAATAGTTCCGACTGCTTTTTTGACAAATTTAAATCCCTAACCAAATCATTTAGGTCTCCTTGAGTTATCAAATGTGGCTCCTTTTCAATTCCTCCAAACTCAAAGTCATCTTCCTCGTCAACACATAGACTTGAAGTAGACGGTTGTGAATGGTCGTTCTCAACAGACGTTGTTGCAACTGGTATTAGTTCTGGCATTTTTTTACAATGAGAGACTGGTCTTATAGCAGAAGATACGTTAGGGTAGATAACTGTGTTTTTTTTCTTGTAATTTATACCTTTTATGTCAGTGAGGCAAAAATAGCAATCCGAAACGTGATCTCGCGGTTCAGTCCATATCATGGGTACAGCAAACGGCATAGCTCGTGCACCTTTCTTCCAGTCGGTTAAATTTTTCACACACGTTATGCAACAGACATGAGGGGCCCAGAATTTGTCTTGATGGGCGACAGAAAAACCAAAACATTGGTGATAACACTCCAGCACAAGATTGGTAAAATTTCGTCGTTGTTTTTTGAATGTAAGTATTCCGCAGACATAACAAAAAGAGTTAGGGTCATTATTACACTTCCTCGACATGTTCACAGGATTAATAAATCACAAAAAATATTCAAATTCAACTACAAATACTTTTATGACGATTTACTTGTGAGCGTTTCTGTTAATATACCGCCGTAGTACTAGTTATGAGTATTACCGTATCACAACAAATATGAGGCTAACTGACAGATGACAACTGTCATTTAATGATGAGGGTAGATTGATAAAACAAAATTAGCTATCAAAGTTCGTGTGGCAAAATCAGTGTTGACCAGTGTTATCAACAAAGCAAATATCAAATAGAGGGATCCTTACTCATAAATATGTCATATTTGCATGAAATCATCATTATTTTCCTCTCCATATTTGTTATTAATTCAAACTCAAACTCAAACTCAAAGCATTTATTTCAAATAAACCAATTATAGGCACTTTTGAATTGTCAAGGGTCGGTCAGTCAGAAAGATGAAGCTAGTTGCCCATTCCAAAGCGTAGATCCCTGTGGAGAAGAACGGGCAAGAAACTCCACGGACACTCTTTTAAATCATAAAATTGTTACAAAAATCTTGATTACATCATTCATGTTGAAATTATACATGTGAGAACGATGCAGAAAGACGTGCACGTTAAAGGCGTCCGTACTAAAAAGAACAATTCATAAATTAAAATAAGCCGTGGCGGCTAAGAGATGACCAGTCCCTACTGACGGCGCCCGTTCACGAACATGACGTATGGATCAGCACCATTCAGCTCAACCATTTTGAAGGGAACCCAATGATCCAACACATACGCCACCATCAGTGAGACATTTGAGTGAGCATGACACTCTCAGCCGCCAGGGCACATTCAAGTCAATGAAAGACGTACCCAGTAAATGGTAGCTTTATAGTTGTTCTTTTTAATTTGTTATGTTGTAGGTTTTGTTATGTACAGAGGCTAGCACATCAAGCTATTCCAATCTGTCAAACTTTCCCAATTTAATATAAACCTTAATCCTTTGTAGTAAAGTTGAAAATCTATCAAAGAAATTTGACAGATTGGGGTAGCTTGATGTGCGGGCCTCTGTACATAATGTCACTGTTTGTTTTTCCTTAACAAATATTTAAATAAATCTATACTATAATATGATAAGGCTGAAGAGTTTCGTTTGTTTTGACATGATAATCTCTGGGATTACCAATCGGATTTGAAAAAAATCTTTTTGCATTTGATTACGACATTAATGAAAGAATTATGAAAATTGGATCATTAGTTTTTGAGAAAATCACGGACATACAAACATATACGGGTCGAATACAGATTCTCCTTTCTTGAAGTTGGTTAAAAATGTTTTAAACTTTTAATTTCCCCCACAGACCCACCAAAACGCCAAGAATCCGGTCCGATCACCATCTTCGGTCTGAAGCTGGGGGCTGAGGGACGCCTCAACGTGACCGTGAGGGCGAACCCTAAGCCCAGCGCGGAGTGGACCATGGGAGACCAAGTGTTGGCGGCGCCCAGGCAGAGTGACGACGGACAGTTCACCACCCTTGAGCCATTACTACTGGTAAAAAGATTGTTCTGAATGTTTTTTTATGTGTTTTGATAAGTTTAGATTAGTTTAGTTGATTTCCGTGCCTCGGAAAGCCCTTGGTCCCGGTTGCCATTCCTGGATCTTTGACAGTCGTTACGGGTAGTCAATAGCCCGAAAGTCTGACAACCAGTCTTACCAAGGGGTATCGTATTACCCAGCAACTGGGTTGTGGAGGTCAGATAGGCAGTCGCTCCATGTAAAATACTGGTATTCAGCTGCATCCGGTTAGACTAGAAGCCGATCCCAACGTAGTTGGGAAAAGGCAGGCAGATGATGATGATAAGTTTAGATTCAGAAATGAGGAGGTTCTCAGGAGGCCCAAGGCAAACTCCATAGTTTGAAGAATTGCGTGAAAGGAGATCATCCATTTTGTTCGGCAACTTGGATACAAAAATAAAAAGTCGACGGCCAGGAATGAATTAAATTTTATTTGAACGGTGGCAGCAGTAGACTAGAAACATTCATTTATATAGTGACAACGCTGCGTGATGGATTTGAGAACAAAGATATACAACGTTTTTAATATTTTTTGATCGGTCTCTAAATGTAAAAAAAATATCTCCGAACCCAAATTGTTCTCGACTTTGACGCCTTAGTAAAAAATAACTCAGCTCACTGACGCAGTCATAAGATCATCGCGTGCGCAGGTGACAGGGCATGCGTCACAGGATGGAAGGTGGGCCACTGTCTGTGAGGTGGTGCCGCACACGCACTTGAGATCTGGGTGATTCGGGTGTGGATACACAAAAGGGTTAACAGTTCGGATCAGATTGATCACTCCATGAAGTCTTAGGATTAGACTGCCGTCGGTCTTTTGTGCTGTGATCGTGGAAGTAGCGAAGTATCTATAATAAAATACACATATAATAAAATAGTCACCAAGAATTTTTGTCCGTTTCTCCGGATGTATGTTCCAGATTGGCGCAAAAACGGCTGAACGGATTTGAATGAAATTTGGCACACGTATAGTTTATAACCTGGATTAACAAATAGGGTTCTTTGAATCCCTGTAGTACGTTCCCGTGGGATATTTTTCGATATCCACGCGGATGAAGCCGCGGGCAAAAAGCTAGTTGAGTTAATAAAATTTAACAGTGCTATCGACACGAACACGAAGAAGTGCTGTGTCAAAAAAATCCTTCAATTCTAACATTTGTGTTCTGTCCTCAGGGTAACGGATACTACAATATCACTTTGATTCTGGCGCGCATCACGAAGGAGGACGTGGACAGGACATACTACCTGCGAGTGGACAACGGACTGGGCAGGGAGGAGTTTGCTGTCAGGATCAGCACCATGGACGAACCAGCTGGTAGGTTCTTGGACAGGAATTTTGTCCATAGTTTAAAATGGGCCACGGTTTTAATTATATAAAAGCTGGACTCGCACTTGACCTTTTTGTGTTAACAAGGGAAATTCGAATTTTCTTACGTTTTTTGCAATTTGCAATTATGTATTAGGTTGAACGTTGATAAAAATTTGATTCGCGGCCGTAATACGTATGTGTTTAAATAATTATAATCATTAAAGTCATCAGTACGATTCTATAAGACCATGTAATCCTAACTGCGACAATTCCATGATGTTGGGATTACCTGGTCTTAAAGAGTTGTATTGAATTCTGTAAATACATCCTTGTTACAGCCGCGAATCAAATTTGGATCACCTTATAACCTAATACTGACTTGCAAATTGTAAAAAACGTAAGAAAATTTGGATTTCGCGGGTTACCTTGAGCATCTACCTTAAACTAGCCCGCGAAATTCAAATTTTCTTACTTACGATTTTTTTTTTTTGCGAATTGCAGGTCAGTGTCATGTTGATTAAAATATGATTCGCGATCGTAACAAATATGACTTTACTTGACAGTTTTTACTTGTTCTTATTTTTACTTGATTAGATGTCCATTGTGAAGTTTTGCCAGCTAATTATTAACCCTGTATAATTGTATTTACATAAAATATAAGATATTCATTAGTTTTGTATTCCCTACAGCTCGGAAAGCGAAGTCGCCATATTTACTAGAAATCTATGGTAAGACTTTCATTCAGGAATGATAACTGTTAGTGAACGAAGTTTTTTTTTGGATTTTTATTCGAATGATTTTTGGTCTCTTTTGGTACGGTATGTTTTTTTAAATTGCGTTGTATTATGTTGAATTAGTCTTTTAAAAAGAGTTTTTTTTTTTGTGAATAATATTCATTGAATTTTCTTTCGTAATATCTGAAACTGTTTTCCTATCTTTTAGAAGCATGATTATGTCATTTTCTTTTTTTTTCGTGCGCTCAAATTGCTGTCAAAATCTTTTACATAAGTATTATTTTCTTCTATCTTCCGATCGACCGCATGATTTCAAATTACGCAAAATATTTCCCGACTTTTTTACCATCTGGACAAAAACAGGGAATAAACGGTGAACGGAGCAGAAGCCTATGGCACATAAATTTCATTTATTTTCACAAAAAATAAAAAACAAATCTCTTTTATTTTATGTTTAACCCATTGAATGACATTTTGCCATCGGCCGGCTTTTTTTTATTATACTGAATGTCACTACGAATTCATTGATAATTTCCGCGCGTAGAACAGGGTACCTTTAAGTTGAATTTTGGTATTATTTTTCGAGTTACTCGTTTTTTTTTTTTTTGAAAAAAAATATTAAATTTGTGTGCTATGTGCTTATTTTATTTTTTGTAAAACAAAAGAAGTTTCTGTGCCATAGGCTTCTAGTCCGTTCACCTTTTATACCCGGTTTTTTCCGTAAAAAGTTCAACCTGTTTATAGAAAATCTTATTATCTTTTAAGTAAGCATGAAAATCGGAAACACGTTATAAAATATTTTGAATATTTTATTGTAAATTGCATGAAAATATTTAAAAAATCGGTAGTGTCGTGACCTTAAGTAAAACTTACTAGCCTACGTGCGCATGGACGTAAAAATATCGCAAGGGGATTTATCGCGCACTGGATTTTCAACTCTCGATGTTGAGCCGAGCGTTGAGAATCCAGTGCGTTAAAAAAAATAATGTTGGATTTTCAACTTTCGGCACTAAGCAGAGCGTTGAAAATCCAGTGCGCGAAAAAAAAAATCGCCTCGGGAAAAACGCGCGCCGGTGCGTACCTGGGCTTACTTTTGTGGTAGTTAGTCTCAATATTTAAAACGAACTTCTCATGTTGACGTAGAAAATAACATTCCCACGGTTTTTTTTTTTAACTTTCTATTTTATTTCTAAATGCAATCATTGATACTGTATTTTCTTTTCGTGTCAATAAACAGTATTTTCGTATTTCCTTTTAAACTATTTCTCACTAGACTACTTTAAGAATATACGTTTTGCTTAATAATTACCGCAGGTTTCCTTTTTACATCATTTCTCCGCCATCGTAATATTTTCCAAATCTTTTCAGATAATTATGTTTTCAGTGACATTTTTTTGCGTTTTTTTATTGGGCATCATACATTTTCCCACCATTTTAGCATGTATGAAGAAATAAAACATACCAAAATGAGGAAATAACCACAATGGGGAAACCATACCACACTTGGATATTTTTGTTTTTTTACTGTACTACTGTTAGCCTGCATCGTAGATTCTCCCCTACGAATAATAAAAGTCAAGAAGTGTAACTCAAGCTCAAAAATGCCACCACGCAAATGTTTACCGCGGTGGGCGTTGCCGTAAAGGCCACCGCGCACCAGAACCAATCACGGCGCTTGCCGGAATACAACGCTTTACGCGAGCGCAGCTGATTGGCTTATTTGCATGTGTGTTCTTTCGTTCGAATACTCGAGGTATTTGGTCAATGTAGTGAGGTTTGGTGCCGAATTTCTCGTTGATTTTGTTCATAGTTACGCTTCCTGACTTTTTATTATTCGTAGTCTCTCCCAATGACTTCCAGCATTTTTGATCCAGGACTAAAGTGGATCATTGGTCGTTTGTGATTCTCCAGCTTGTTCTGCCATCTTCTACCGGGTATGCCGCAACGTCTTCTGGTTGTATCAGGGCCCTACTTAGTGGTTATTTTGGCCTACAGCTCATTGGGCATAGTCCCACTTAGGGCCCTAATTCACTATGACCACTTAACGATTCCTCATTTCAAAACCACGTCAATTCCTTTGACATTAATAACAGACTATTAACGTATTGTCTATGACACAATGGCGTCGTTTGAACTGTCAAAATACCATGCCCGTCCGGTTGACATTTCGATTCCTTGCCGTTAACAAAGACACGATATTGATGTGGTTTGCACGTGGTAAGATTTCGCGGGGAATAATACAGAATTGGGGCCCAGCGGCTTTTTGAGCAGCGTAATTTTTTTTTAAATATTTTTTTTAACGTTAATGTTTTTTTTCCCTAGGCGTGGAGCTAGACACCGGAGCAATCGTAGGCATCGTCGTGGGAGTCCTTATCCTACTCGTTGCCGTATTTCTAGTAGTGTTCGCCTTCGCCACCGACAGATGGTGCTTCGCTGGTAAGTCGCATTACTTCTTCTATCTACTTTGTTGAATTGTTAATATTTTGGAGCATATAATCTTTGTCATTTTTTTTTACTGACTTCAAAAAAGAAAGAGGTTCTCAATTCTTTTTTACTCATTTGCATGGAAAGCATGTTGAAATTAATTATATTTAACATGCATTTTTTTTTGTGTGTTTGTTATTAATGTAAAAAATATATACTTACTCATTATGATAGAATTTGTAATCCATAATAATTTTTGTTGCTCCTATAATGTTGATGATTCTTTACTTTAGTTGTGATGTAATTTCCCTTTTTTGTACCATTAGTCCAAGAGCCTTGATAAAAAATATTTACGTCATCATTATTAATAATTTTCTTGAAAACTTGGAATATCAATAGAATGATTTCCTTATATATTTTTTTTACTGAATTATTTTTATTGATATTTGCATTTTGATTTTGACCATGCTTTTACAATCGCTTTTTTACAAACATTAGGCATGCGTAATAATTCCTTATTCCTTTTAAATCAATATATTATTAATAAGTAATACATTTCTGGCAGGCTCGCGGGCTGTTGGTCGATAGGTAACGTTGGAGAAAAAATAGAAAAAGTAGTAAAAATAGAAGAAAAAAACACAAATCACACTAACTGTTTGAGGCTCGCACTGGTTGAATTTACATCTTAAAACATCAAGTTTTTTTTTATAAAAAAAAATCCCTATTTTATTAAAAATGTTTGGCTGTTGTAGATTTAGAATGAAAAGAATTAAAAAGTGCAACTTTTGGCAGTGTTTTGGCTTTAATCTGTAGTAAATATAAGTGTTTAAAATTAAGTGAATAAGCATAGCAATATTTTGAGCGATCAAGAACGAAAAAAATAGCAAAAAATTATAAAATGCATGATTTTATTATTATTTTATAATAACAGTTTGGCGCATGTGAATGATAATTGTTATATTTCTAATTTTCGGAAAAAAAAGCATGATTTATGGTTTATTTGCATGTGACTTTCCCAGATTTTATTAAAATTGATTATAATTTCTTCTCCGTAATGCCCCTTTGGTAGTACTTCTTAAACAGGTGGTGGCTTAAAAATATGTAGTTCAGGTGTTTTCACGTGTTGTAGCTAGTATCTTGGGCCTTGAGCTTATTTCAGATGTATTTAAGTATTTCTGGAATCTATTGATGTGGTTTCAGTAACTAACGTGTTTTACTGGGTAATACTCTGGTTTTGTTTTTGGGGTTCATCAAAATCTTCCATTTCATCATTGTTTCAAACTAAATGATTATTATATTAAGATATAATCATAGTCATAATCATTTGTTTGTAATAGGTATTAATACAGTGTTGGTCTTAAAGTCAGTGATTAATTTTCCTAATACATAATCAAACACTTGACATGCAAAACTTTTCAATGTAAAGAAGTAAATGTTTCGTGTAAAATTTTAAATTATGCGAAAATTCTATTTTTATTATATTTTCACATGAGAACAATGCGATAAATAGCTTTGTTTAGCACACTTCATACTGTCCAATTTATGCATACATAAATATAACAGTTATGAAATGCTGTCATTATTACAATATAGTCGCTGTAATTCAGTGATTCCGAGTTGTTATCTGAGTTTTACTTCACAAATAGACTGATTCAAAAGCAATAATCAAATTTTCTCATAACGCAATATTAATGTGACAAATTGTCAAGCGCACGTAATTTGCTGCGATTGGCGGTTAATAAATCATTCGACAGATCACAGCAGTTTAGTTCACGATTGACAATTTGTATCAGTCACATTAATTTTGGGGTAATTTTCGTTCGAGAAACTGGCACTACATGAGACAAGTCATGTAGGTAGGTCTCGAAAGTTTATTGGATGAAGTGGCACCGAGTTATGTTAGATAGATATAAATACACCACATAAATGACATATAAATGTAAAAAAAAACATTTATAGGGTGTCACAATGGGCAGTCTTATCGCTAAAAGCGATCTTTTAAAGACAACCTTTGAATGGATTAAGGGGAGAAGGAGAGACAGTACCTCAAAACTCAAGTAGTCTGTGGTGTACCATTTAATCATGTACTGAGATTCCGACGTAGGCAACGTCACTCCTTCATAGGGATTCATTAATAAAATAAGCAGAAGGCCCAACCAACTCACAACCAAATCACATTCACACTTTTCAAACCGCTCACGCACCAACACAGCCTTTTAACAAAGCTAAACTGTAAAAAACCAGCCAAGTTCTTGATCGCTTAATGTGTTGTATGGCAGGACGTTCTCACCGCACGGACATTCCGGATGGGGCCGACTCTGAGGCTCCCCTCCCCCCTCACGAGGACATCAAGGGCTCGGAGAACCCCTCGCATGACCACGGGGACTATATCAGCAATGGGGACACGAAGCATCCGGAAAAAAAGCCAGACACGGCTGTTTAAGCGTAAGTCGGTAGCTGTCGCTTGTGTGAAGGTGAAACTCGGAGGATTTTTTCGACCTTAGCGATTTTTTTTTGTCGAAAGTTATTTTTTTGTGAGAGAAAAATACTTAAAACATTTTTTTTTTTTTTTTGTTAAATTTGCGGTCTTGCCCAACAAAATGTTTTTTCAATGTATTTCATAGAAATTAGACGTGTACAGAAATCCAAAATAACGAGAATTTACTAACAATTTACTTCAACTTTTTTACTCGTTAAAAATCGATGAAATGTTTATTTGCAACTATATACCTATTTAAGAATTCTTCCTTTTTTTAAATTATATAATTAAGAACAGTCTCTAGGCATAGTTTACGTTTTAATTTAATAATTATTAAAAGAACCTACCCGAGTTTCACCAAAAAAAAAAACTCATAAATTCGACCTCAAAATGTGACAGATTTATGATTATTTTGGACTTAAACGTTTGATTATTAAGTGTCGTTTAGTGCCAGACGTGTTTAACATTGTTACTTATTAATAAATATTGTATTTAAATAAATAAAAATATGTACGCAATTTTTAAAAGTAAAATTCTAAAATATTAAGAGAATTTTTTGAAAAGAGATTATTAGAAATGAGGAAAGCGCATTCAGAAATTATTTGCAATCTTTTTTCATGAGCCTACACGATAAGCATGAATTATTTTTATATTTTTTTTAGGCTGAGCTCACACTATAATGACAAGACTTGTGAAATATGTCGAATATAACGTAACATAACGCCTGTAATTCGCCAAGGGTTAGGCAGAGGTGTAATTTAGTACACGGCTACACATCAAGCTATATATAACTAGTATAAGCTGACTTCTGATTGTACAAAAAACCTATACAATGCGAGGTCAGCTAAAACTGGAAATGTATAGCTTGATGTGTAGCCGTGTGTATACTCGCATTTCGCCAGTTATGACTACATCCCACGATAGGGGCGAGCCTTAAAAAAAAACTTACCAGACATTCCGAAACGCATTTGAGTTTTTAAACCCCAGGTAGCCCTAGATTTGCAAGTAAATTCGGAACGCGCTCGAAGCAAAATTCTAGAATAATACGTTTGTAATTTGACGAAATAAATAGTTACATACACATGTATATCTATCTCTCTTAAGTGAAACAGGATCTGAAATTGGAATCGAGAAAAGAAAACATGTATCTAAACTCTCGCCTTCTTTCCATACGGGTAGGCAGACTACAGAACAGCACCTGCTACGATTCTTACTCCTTTTGCTTCGTTTACGTTTTAAAAAGAAATATTTTTTTTCTATTTTTACCTAAGCGCTTTTTTTTAACGAAGCGGTTGATTTGTGACTAAAAAGTAACGGACGTGGAATATGGCGAGACGATAAAAAAAACGATAAAAGACATGACTATTTCAACGGAAGATCGTTTTTTCTCAGTTTTTTTTCTCGATTGCAATCACGAATGTAATAAAAAGTTTTTATGTAGGTATATGTACGCCTAAGAATCTCATTATAAAAATACGTTTTTCGAAATATACTTGTGTAACAACGAAATCCCAACGCGTATGTTTAAGGCATTTTTAAATAAAAATATAAAAAGATATTTGGAGCACATTTTTTTTTTTTTGTAAAAAATAAAAACTTTCTTGAAACATTTTATGAGACTTAGCCCAGGTTTGCACGGGCGTTTTTTTATCGCGGCGATTTTTTACGCGCACTGGATTTTCAACGCACCGCTTAGCGCCGAGAGTTGAAAATCCAACAGTGTGTTTTTTTGACGGGATGCGCTCTGTTGGATTCTCAATGCTCGACTCAACACCGAGAGTTGAAAATCCAGTGCGCGATAAAATCCAGTGCGCGATAAAATCCAGTGAGCGATAAAATCCCGCCGCGATATTATGACGGCCGTGGGCTTATTGCATGTTTGCAACTTAGCTTATTGTGTAACTAAATAATTATTTTGCGAAATAATGTTTAGTAAAAAAGTTTTTTTTACCTTTCGAATGATTTCATATAGTTTTAAGAAAGGTGGAGAGACCAATTGTCGGCCTCATTAGACTTTCTAGCAATTGTTTTAGTTATACTTCTTTTTGAGAAAGGAAAATAAATAAAGTCTAAAATTGAACTGAATTTAAGAATTATTAACTATCTCAGAAGGATGTTTAACTTATACTTACCTAATTATTTTTTATTGTTTAGCTGGCAATTGGTGCCTCCATCTTATATTTAAGTTACAATGTGTTCGTACCACCATATTAATATTTTTGTATATATTATGTAGTAAAAGAAATATTTTCATAAAAATAAGTTTTATCCATTTTGACTAAGCTTTATTTTATTGGTACATTAAAAACTTTAAATCAAATAATATTAAATCTTTTTTTACATTGAAAAATCATATGTATAATCATTTAATTAATTAAAATCATTTAAAGTTCTTGTAAAAATGATTCTGATACAATATCGATATTTTTCGTCTTTCTAACCGACTTCAAAAAAGGAGGAGGTCCTTATTTTGTTTAAGTTAGTTTTATAAGTCACCATGATTGTGATTTTTAAGTATTTGTAATTAAATATAATTAAGAATTTATTTTTGTACCAATTTAGTTTTTAGCGTATTTTTACTTAGCGCCCCATTACAGAAATAAGGTGAACTAGTAATAAAAAATAAATAAACTGAAGACACTGCCATGTTGCACCTTTTGCCAAAACATTGCGTCTTTTCAATCTATAAGCTCAAATTATTTCTAAGCTTAAACCTTTTTCAATGTCCGCCGAACTTTTTTACTAAAAAAAAAACATTTGACATGACAAAAAAATCGCTTACTTAATTTTTTTTCTGACAAATCCCTCACCTTGACTTTTTTTAAGAAAAAAATTTTTTTTTCTGTCATGTCCTGTGTGTAATTTTTATAAAAATTAATAGTTTTAGTCTCATCACTATCAATGTCTATGAGTAAAGGTTATGACGAAATATTATTGAATATAAAGTATTTATTAAATAAGAATTTGATGTTTCATTTTTATCCATACTACTTACATGAATTGTCTCAAAAACAACCAAAAGATCAAAATAATAAAAGACTTATTCTCACCCAGCTCTTACACTATAAAGCAGGGGTAGCCAATATGCTACCCCTGCCATAAAGAATAGATTTTTTTTTTAATATTCAAGAGGATAACATACAAAAAAAAATCTTCTTTTGCTCATTAATATAGATCAGCACCCTAATTGCGCATCACACACAAAAATAACAAGCTGAATAATTTTGAAGGATATTGCTAATCCATCGCTTCTTATGTTCGAAAAATTTGTCTGCTCAACGACGCAAATAACGCAATGAATGTTGTTAAAATCTCAAAATGAAAGCCATTCCCATTGATAATGTGTTACGTTACGGTGTTACGCAATTGAGTAGTTGATCGCGCAGGAGGTTCTTACCTCAAAAATATTGATCAAGACGTGTATTTTGGTAAATATGTTGACGTTTTGAGGAGAATAAAACTCATTATTTAAACCCTTAAGACTTGATAAAAATCACGTCACTGAGAAGAAGAAAATAATAAAAGTATTCGAATGATAATCTAATATATACGGTGACTGATAATTAGTGACCGATACTTAAACACGTGCTTGTACTCATGATAACAAACAACTTTTACTATGGGACCAAACCTGAAATTGTGAAAAAAAATCTGCTGTTCAGTCATTTATGTTCGCTTAACTGGTCAAAATGTAGGTACTGAACAGCAGATTTTTTTTCGCGAATTCGGGTTTGGTCCCATAGTAAAAGTTGTTTGTTATCATGAGTACAATCACGTGTTTAGGTATCGGTCACTAATTACCAGTCACCCTATATAAAATTCTCGTGTCACATTGTTAGTTACTATACTCCTCCGAAACGGCTGGACCGATTTGTATGAAATTTTGTGTGCATATCGGGTAGGTCTGAGAATCGGCTACTATCTATTTTTTTTTTTTGCAAAACGACGTTTGCGGGGTCAGCTAGTTATCTATATATTAATACTAGTAATAAAGCTGAGAAGTTTTTTTCTCTGTTTTAACGCGCTGACCTCTGGAACAGTCGGATTTAAATCTCAAAAATCTTTTTGCTTTTGATAGCCCAATTCTTGAGAAAGGCTATATAGGCCACTAGCGACCCGCCCCGGCTTCGCACGGGTGCAATGCTGATACTAAGTACAGGTACATCAAAAATGTGAGCACGCGCCGCCGCCCCCCCGGCCGCGGCCGGTACCACAACAACCGCTATGTCCCTGCATTTTAAAACTGTAATATCTTCGAAAATATTCATTTAAATTACATGCTGCAAAGGGTCATATTTATCTATATTAAATGTACAATGTATTTAAGGTACTTAATTGGATAAGGATTAATGCTGTATTGCTTAAAATCGCTTCGTAAATAAGCCATTATTTCTCGTAAAAAGTAAAGGATAAAAAATGGTTATTGTGGGTTATCCCTAAGAGATAGACATATACCATCGCGGACTTTTTTGTAGACCTTTTTAAGGTGTACAATACTGTAGTACATTATTTTGACCTATCTCGTAGGGTTCAGCCAGCGCTTGAAAAGTAAGCGCAAAAAAATGCGTTTATTTACGACATCACATGCATGCATGTATTATATATATAAACCTTCCTCTTGAATCACTCTATCTATTAAAAAAAACCGCATCAAAATCCGTTGCGTAGTTTTAAAGATCTAAGCGTTCAAAGGGACAGAGAAAGTGACTTTGTTTTATACTATGTAGTGATTTAACATCATGCTAGGTCTAAAAAGCAAAAAGAAATAAAAATCAGAAATAATGCTAAGCGAAAATAAGGTAATAGCAGGAAAGACGATGCGATGCGACGGGTTGGGTCGGGGGGACAAGAAATTTCACGCAAACGAAGTCGCGGGCAGAATCTAGTCTTAGACGTACTTAAGACGTACTTATGGGACAGAGACGAGATTTACAACAAAAAACAAAAACCGTAACTTTTTCTATAATTCGATATTATTTATAGCATAATGGCGGACTCTAGTAGGTACACACGGCTGCACATCAAGCTATAAATTTCCAGTTTTAGCTGACCTCGCATAGTATAGGGTTTTCGTACAATCAGAAGTCAGCTTATACTGGTTATGCATAGCTTGATGTATAGCCGTGCGTACCTATATCAACAGTAGACTATCGCCGGGCCGGCTATTTTTGGACTATCATCTTTCCACTGCAAAAATCGACCTTATTGCTACTACATAAAGTCGCTATCAATCTCAAATCGTTACCATTTATGTGAAGTTGTGTGTACTGTGTACAATACTCGCATATTATAGCAGTGGCGAGGCGATCAGAGGATTAGAGGATTTCGAAAAGGCAAAAGGGATAATTTAATTACGTTAAAAGCATTATGTCCGCCTTTGTACCTTTTCGTGCGAAAATTTTAAATAAATAAATAAAAAGGAATAAGGGTCAAAGGAATTACATACGCATGCCTATTTCAAGTTGACGACAACAAACGGTTTAGATCGAGGATCCAATTAATTAATTAAAACGCCCCGACATAAAGATTTAAGGAAAGGGTTTTTCGAATCATCGATTTCATTGGTGGTATTTTGTATCAAATATGGAGAGAGAGGGATCGTGGCTGGATAATAAGAGCCACACGGGTCGATCGAAGGTTTTAAGCTACGCTTGCCAAGGTCGGTCCGTGGATGGGTGACCATCCATTACATTTTGAGATAAACTGTGCCTCGGAAAGCACGTTAAGCCGCTGGTCCTGGCTGTCATTCGTAGATCTTTGACAGTCGTTACGGGTAGTCAGAAGCCCGAAAAGTCTGACAACGGCTTATCCAAGGGGTTGTGGAGGTCAGATAGGCAGTCGCTTCATGTTAAATTATACAGGGTCAATTTAAATTAGCTAGCGAAACTCCGCAAACGTGATGGGTATCTATAAACATGTTAAAACAAAAACAAAATGATTTGATGACTTCACCTTTTTTTTTGTGGATGGGAAATCATCAAATGACCCCTCCCGCTCAGGGTGGAGCAGGAGGGAGTGTCAGACTCTTACTTAGGTACTTTAAGTTCCGGGGCAGCGGTAACCCTTTCGGACAATCCCGCTGCCCATAACTTCACCTTGAACAGTTACTTGAAATGTTTCTCGTGTTCTCTCATACTGCAAAAAATTCACCATTTTTTTTTGTTTTGTGTTATCATATTTGGATATAGATACCCATCACGTCTGCGGAGTTTCGCTAGCTAATTTAATTTGACCCTGTATACCCAATTCAGTGAAAACATTGGAAATCAAGGCCAGTTTAGAAGCACTTTAACTTAGAACGAATACGTTTATCTTACAGGCAGAAGACGAGACAACGCGAAAAGTTCAGGAGAATCGTAAGTATTGCTTCTTTTTTATGGGAATTATTATGTACAAACATATATTACCAGCAGTGCTATTCTGTAAAAATCTCACCGTGAAAACTAAGGTGAAGTGAGCTGTCATTCCACCTGATGTTAGGGATTGCCTCCATTGATAGTTCACTTCACGCTCACTTCACCTATGTTATCACGGTGAGATTTTTACAGAATCGATAGGCTGTATACTTTTTTAACTTATACAAGGTGTAACATAACATAATTAACGCAAGACCTCATACACCCCATTAAAGTATTGAGTTAAAAGCATAATACAATAACCAAAACTTATTTTTTTAAAGCTATTTTTAATGAAGATCGTGTTGACACTAGCATTACTTTATGCATTTAAAATTGAGTATTATTGCCTTGAGATAAGATTTAATTTGGTTCAAACGGCGGGTAGTATGAAAAAATACCTATATAAAAAGTTACTGAAATCGATTCAGTAGTCAATTATGAACAAACTACTTTCAGGACTTGCGTTTATCCTGTTACACTTTGTATACAGTACCCGGGGGTAATATGGCACCTCGAGTTTTAGGATCAGAAGAGGCTAACTGACTACCTACGAATACAGGGTGTAAAAAGGCACATCACAAAGGTGTTATCTACCCATACCATATTGTACAAAAAACTATATTACTCCATTGGTTAAACAACTTGGTTAAAAGTACTTGTAAATAGGCTTTGTTAAAATTTCAGTATTTTTAGGGTTCCGTACCTACGAATAAGTAATAAGTCAGGAAATGTAACTGCGATAAAAAAATGACCCAACAAATATTAGGCCCAAGTAGGCGGGCCTTAAAAATTGTACCCAGCGCGTCATCAGTCGGACATTTTTCTTGCAAGCGAGCACTTCGGGTACGTTTTCGTTTTTATCATGGTGAACTACAGCTGTGAATCATCATGCCAGCATGTGTTGTGGAGTGGTGCAGGAGCCATACAAGATTAAAATGTCCAGGGATCACTTTTCACTGGTAAATAGTAGCAAAATTATAATTATATTCAAAGATGTTCAAATACGTTATCAAACCGAGGTGGTCAATACTATGCAAAATGAAGTCAGTAAATTTTTTTCCAATTTCATTTTTCTTTTCTTCTTGATGAAATATTGAAAAGTAAATCCATAAAATTTAGTTATTTTTATAACATTATTCTATTTTGCTTATTTTGTTTTCTTTAAGTTTCCCTGCCGATCCAATTCGGCAAAATAAGCGGATAGCTTCAGTTAAGCTAGAAATAAAGAGTACGACTGAATGCCTGTGAAAGCCAGCAGAGTATGTTCCGTTCATTTTGACGAAAAATATTTTTATAAATCATTAAAAGCATATACCATGTACCTACTAGTTTGAAAGATTCTCTTTTAATGTCTTCTAGACAAAAACTTAATAAATTAATCATATTTCGCAGGACATAGAGGCCATTGGATTGTAAAAAGAAACCCAAAAAAAAAATATATATTATAAAAAAAAACAATGTACAATAATATTGTTTGACTTGGTCCGGTGCACTTATTGCATAACATCGTCCACGTCACTTGACTCAACTGTCATAACAGACATTGCAGCACGCGCGAGAACCAATCCCGGCTTTCGTTCTGAATTTAAACCAATCACCAAGCATGTCTTTTTGTAACCTTGGAAGTGATTCGTATTTGGAATCATACGTCGTTTTGGTTTGAAGTAGGGCCACTTTTTCTGTGGAATTTGTTCTGAATTAGAGTTCCTGACTTATTACTTATTCGTAGTTCCGTACCTCAAAAGGAAAAACGGAACCCTTATGGGACTAATCACCAGTGGTCGGAGTAGGTAGAGCTGTTTTTGCTACTTGCGACATGCGGACATAACATGGATATGCCAAATATTTCCCGGAATCCCGGGAATTCTCGGAATTAAAAAAACATTGTTTAAGTAGTTTTTATAGGAGTAGGTAGAGGTATTTTTGTTATTTGCTACATGTTATTTTCGGAATTACTTGGCATATCTATGTTATGTCTGCAACATAGATATGCCAAGTATTTCCGAAAGTACCGGGAATTCTCGAAATTAAAAAAAATTGTCAGTGCTTAATTGGAACGTTATATTTAAATGGATAATCCACTTTTATTTCAAAATCCCGGGATTTCAGAGGCATATCCATGTTAACATCAATGTTTGCGGTCATTCACCCCAAACAGCTCTACCTACTCCGACCGCTGCTAATCACACTTATTCAGCTCTGTTCAGCGTTTGTCCATAGAAAACAACGATTTTGTATGAAGTCCGTTCAACTTTCCGCGGCTGATCGGACGCGTACGCATTTCATACAAAATCGTTGTTTTCTATGGACAAACGCTGAACAGAGCTGAATAAGTGTGATTAGTCCCCATAAGATCACTTCGTTGTCCCTCTGCCGTCAGTCAAGACACTTTTTCTCAGGAACGCGTGGAGTTATCAAATTGAAACTAATATCAAATACTCCGGACTGCAATCCCTTGAAGCAGTGAAAAAATCAAACTTCAAAGTCGTCGCAATCAAAAGATACGGGCGTTTATGTTCCAGAATCAAAACCTATAGGATGCTTCCCGTTGACCTAGAATCATGAAATTTGGCAAGAAGTAATGTCATGTAGCACAAATAAAGGAAAAAACCAGTAAACCGTAAATTTGTAGTTAGATTTTATAATTATTTAATACCTATTTTGTACGGAGCCCTTGGTGCGCGAGTCCGACTCGCAGTTGACCGGTTTTTTTTCCATTAGCCTATAATATGTCCCACTACTGGGCAAACGCCTCCACAAGTCCAAATCGACACGCCATTTATGCTTGTAGCCTATACACGCAGACATACCGGTTTCCTCACAATGCTTTCCTTCACCGTGTTGAGAGCAGTGGTGATGAAATTAAATACACAAAGCGCCTGCTTGGTTTCGAAGTCACGCCCTACAACTCGTAAGTCACGGACTCACGGCCGTTGCCACTGGACCACCCACAGATATAGATACATCTATAAGTATAACGCAAGAACAACTACTTCGCGTGCCAAAAATCGCACCAACTTACGTTCAAAAATCGTAAGCCGCCACTTTCGCGCTCAGTCCTGTGTACTGCTGGCTGGGTGAGCGTGAGTGAGAAAGAGCGCTTGTGACGTCATGGTAGGTAGTAATAAAAATGGCACGCTTGGTTTTCATACAGATCGTGATACTTGCGTTATCTAGGTCTATCTATATCTGTGGGGCCATCGATGTTCTGAATTAATAAAGTATGGTTCAGTACAAAAAAAAATATCACAACGAGAACGATGGCTAGTACAGACGCCAGCACATTAAGCTACTACAATCTGTCAAATTTCTTTAATAGAGTTTCAACTTTATCGCTAAAGCATAAGGTTCAAAGTTGATTGGGAAAATTTGACAGATTCGGGTAGCTTGATGTGCTGGCGTCTGTACAGTGAGAAATCAGCTTTGGAAATGTACAGCATCGTCTTTGATAGCTTGATAGGTCGACGTGCTTACAAGAAGGGTCTTTCGGCTTCGTCTTTTTACTCCTGTTATTCTACAATGCCAAACTTTGTCTCAAACTCGATGTGCCTCCTTTTTTATTTCGTGTAAATAAAAGGGTATTTGTATTTATTTATCAGTAAATGTGTTTTTTTTACACAACATTTATTTGTACACAAACCTTGAAGATTTTTTCTTTTTTGTTTGAATTTTTTAACTGTATCCTTCATATTATAAGTTTTTTTTAAATATTTTTATTATATTAAAAACACGAATTGGTCGGTTCCTAGAACAAAATTTCTGGTTAAGTTAACCTAAAAATATTGTTTCAAGGGACTTTTTTCAAAATTGTTGCCGTTATCAATAATATTTTTTCCCGCAAGGACGCCGGCCGGGGATGTGCTTTTAGAGTCTGGCAACTCGCTTCCTAGAACGTACGTCTAACATTACTGTAACTAGCTTGGCTTTACTTCACAACAAAAGGATGAAACTCTGAAGCTGCATCCACCTTTGTTACATTTCAACGGTCCGAACTACGTGACCATGTCAAATATGCGTGATAAATACAATGATAACCTTATGGCAAACAGCCATCGATTCCGAATTTCCGACGCCTCATGTTACAATACACAGACAACGTCATGACCACAGCTATAGATACACCTAGATAACGCAAGAGCAACTACTTCGCGTGCCAAAAATCGGACCAACTTACGTTCAAAAATCGTAAGCCGCCACTTTCGCGCTCAGTCCTGTGTACTGCTGGCTGGGTGAGCGTGAGTGAGAAAGAGCGCTTGTGACGTCATAGTAGGTAGTCAAAAAATGGTACTCTTGGTTTTCATACAAATCGTGATACTTGCGTTATATAGGTCTATCTATATCTGTGGTCATGACATGACTCACTTACGTTCACTTAAGTAATGTTGCTAAATTGCCATTACCACAGAGTATTGTCCATTGAAATGTCACAAACGTGGACACAGCTATATAATGGTAATGAGAAATATCAAGCAACAGCTCCCTAATTCCGTAATATACACTGGCCCCGATTCTGTTGTTCACAAACTAAACTAAATTTAAATTCAGTGCATCTTTTTCTATAGATTTCATTACGAAAAGGACAGAAGATAAAACATTAGTTTAGTCCTGTCAAATTAGATAATCCATAGACAAGTTAGACGAGATTTAAAAAATTGGCTATTAAAAATATGTCAATTTACGTCAGGCGCTGACTAATTTCACAGGATTAAACTTATATTAATCTTCTGTCCTTTTCATATTATATTGAAATAGAAAGAAAAAGATGCACTGAACTTAAATTTAGTTTAGTTTGTGAACAACAGAATCGTCGCCAATATCAATCACAATCTTAATCATTTTGAAGGATATTTCTAACCCATTGCTTTATATCTTCGAAAAATTTGTCTGCAACGTAGGTAATTATCGCAATAAATGTTGTTGAACTATCAAAATGAAATGCTAAATGTTCCCAATGCTGGAACTCCGACCTTCTGACTCTCTGTGGGAGGGAGTGGGCTGTAATCCACCACGCACACCTGTATAGCTATTCAAAACCACTCGATACGCTTCCGTACCGTATCGAACATCGATCAATTTTATCGTAGGAGTCCTCTAAACTCTGTTCATAAGTCCAAAAACCCGAAAATTTTGTCAGTTTAAATTGAAATAGAAGACCACTATTCTTCCGACAGCTGTTTGCTGTCGGGGGCAAGACAAATCAGGTTATGATGATATGAAATGTGTCATTTTCGATACGATAGCTTGTCGTATGGTTGTGAATTAGGGTGCTGCTGCGGTAGAAAGACATAAATAAATATAATTTTCAATAATAATTAGCATTTTTATATCAACTCATATTTTGTGGACCATTTTAATTTTTACGAATCTCCATACAAAACTGTCAAACAGATGAATTGCACGCAAATATTATTATGAATTGTCAGTTCGTAATCATTTTACGACTTATAATATGATTCAATAATGTTATCCTTTTATGATTCTGCCAAAGTGGCCTTTTTAGACCCCCTGTTTGATATTTCTCACTGTCTTAATAGCTTGGCTTAACTCACTGCTAACTACACACATCAAAAGTGTCTAGGGATCAAGCATTTTTATGCGGATTTCTTGAGATTGAGATGTGGCTTTGTAATAAATTTATGATTTTATAAATTTATATGGATCCTTTTTGGTGCATTTCATAATTTGAATCAGGAACTGTGAATCAAATTCGAGTAAAAGATGAAAATCAGCTGTCAATATTTTCCCTATAAAAACATACAACGCATTGAAGACATTATTAGTGCTACTGTTTCCCTACTACTGATTAAAACCAACGTTATTATGGAGCGGCGACGTCATTTAAGCAGGGAAGAAATGCTCAGAGCCGTGGGAATGATAGAAGCTGGTTCCCGGCAACGTACTGTGGCTTTAGCTCTGAATACAAGTCAGAGTGTTATCAGTCGACTTTGGACACGTTACCGAAGCACTGGTACCGTGGCTGAGCGCCATGGAGGACGGTATCGCTGCACCACACGGAGACAAGACCGATACATTCAAATCTTAACTCGAAGAGCTCCAACAATAACCGCCATGATGTTAGCCGTGAGGCTTCATCACTCTTCAGGGAACTTAATTAGCGACCAAACAGTCAGAAACCGCTTGCATGAAGTGAACCTTCATTCCCGAAGACCGCTACGGGTACCACCTATAGCAATGCACAATCGTAGGATTCGATATCAATGGGCTCTTGAACACAGAAATTGGGCAGAAGAACAATGGCGTTTCGTGTGCTTTTCTGATGAGTCTCGTTTTGGTATGAGACCGGATACAAGACGTATACGACACTGGAGAACCCCTGGACGCCAACAGCGATTAAAATCCTGCCAGGAAGTCCATCCTTATAGTGGTGGAACCATCATGGTATGGGCGGGTATTTGGATCGGCGGAAGAACTGAGTTGATTTGGATCAGAGGCAACCTCAACGCTCAAATTTATGCTGAGACGATTGTATCAGACGTCATCGTTCCTCTATAAGTGCAAATGGGTCCCTTATTTCAGTTAATGCATGATAATGCACGACCGCACACCGCAAGAGTTGTAAGACAGACTCTCGCCGCAGCTAACATCAATGTCCTGCCCTGGCCTGCTCAGTCGCCAGACTTGAACCCGATTGAGCATGCATGGGATATGCTACAGAGAAGAGCTCTGCCGAATATGGAGGGTATCCAGTCGCAAGAAGACCTTTTTTTGTTGTTGCAACGAACATGGGCGGCCATTCCACAGCGTGATTTGGATGAACTCATTTTGAGTATGCCAAACCGATGTTCTTGTGTTGTTAGTGTTCGCGGTAGAAACACGGATTATTAATTGTTTAAGTTACCCAATAAAATTTTAGAGAAAACTGTTATTTCAGTCTTTTTTTCGAACTTTTGTGTTAGTGGTTCAAATGTCAAAAATCCCTTTATTAGGAAAATGGCAAATTTCTTTATTAATGCAAAGGTGACTTGGTTTATCGTTACTGTGACAAACGAAAACACTTTATTTGATGAATCCTTAAAGAAAATTTTAATTAATATCAATCAGGAGAAAAGTTATTGCAAAAATATATGTTGATCCCTAGACACTTTTGATGTGTGTATTTATACTTCAAGCGTTTTATATCTGGGGAGCGGTGGTGTGTATTTAATTCATCATTTTAAATGTTAGATTCATAGTTCTATACACTGACCTCGTTTGTCTAGTGCTGGCAAGATTCTAAATATCTAATATATGTGAGAAAAATAACCTAGCTTAAACGAAGTGTTTCATTGTCAAATACCATAATACAAATAAATAATACAGTGCGGCCGACGAGACAATGCGTTCCTGTTAGTTGCTTAAAAACGAATATGGGCTGATTTTTAAATCGACAGACAATTTCTATTCGTAGAATAAAATTGACGTCTATCAGATTTTGTATGGAAGAAATGTCAAAAATTCAAAATTATTCCTCGGATAAAATTATCTGGCTTTGGAAAAATCAGCCTTATATGTGTTGCTTTTGTCTTTATTAGCTACTTGAAATTGTCGCAGCGTAAGGTCTCAGGAGCGCATTCTCTAGACATTGGCCACGATTCTGTTGTTCACAAACTAAATTAAATTTAAGTTCAGTGCATCTTTTTCTTTCTATTTCATTATGAAAAGGACAGAAGATAAATATTATTTTAGTCCTGTCAAATTAGATAAACCATAGACAAGTTTAGACGTGATTAAAAAATTGTCTATTAGAAATACGTCAATTTACGTCAGGCGCGGATAATTTGACAGGACTAAACTAATATTTATCATCTGCCCTTTTCATAATGAAATAGAAAGAAAAAGATGCACTGAACTTAAATTTAGTTTAGTTTGTGAACAACAGAATCGGGGCCACTGTCTGTAGTTGCTACATTTGCCAGCACTGGACCAATAAGCTTTAACCACTGATAAGTAATGTATGCATAGATAAGTTGTATTTGTGATAGTAGAGATTAATTAATAGAAACTGTTCCATAAAACTTAATTATTACTTATAGTAGTGGTAACTGGGTTAAGAAAAGGAAGATAATTATGAGTAGTACAGAGGCCAGCACAGCAAGCTACCCCAATCTGTCAGATTTCTTTGATAGATTTTCAACTTTATTGCAAGGTAATAAGGTTCATATTCAATTGGGAAAATTTGACATATTGGGGTAGCTTGATGTGCTGGCCTCTGTACATACCTATCTTGTTACAGACCGTGTCCTTTTACCTGCATTAACCATTAACAAATGTACAAAAAATGCATAAAAAAGATCGCATACAAAATGAAATGCCTCAAAAATGTTGCATAACCAATTGCAACTGACTTTCATTACGTACAGACGCCAGCACATCAAGCTACCCGAAACTGTTAAATTTTCCCAATCAACTTTGAACC
This sequence comes from Globia sparganii, assembly GCA_949316385.1. Classification (NCBI taxonomy): domain Eukaryota; kingdom Metazoa; phylum Arthropoda; class Insecta; order Lepidoptera; family Noctuidae; genus Globia; species Globia sparganii. Next base: position 10,437,903 of record OX438680.1, read on the forward strand.
TTATGCTTTAGCGATACAGTTGAAATCTATTAAGAGGGAACAAGGCTTGCGATTCTCCATACAAATGTATTCCGCGTCTGCTGTAAACTGTCATTTTCTTTTTTTCAGCAACTAGTTAGTAAAGAAAATATGACCTTCTAAAAATTTTAAAAAATGCCCTATTTTTACCGCTGTGATTAGAGAACTACCAGACAAATTAGAAAAGATTTTAACATAAAAAAAAATGATAGGAACTAAGACATATTCTTTCTTAAAATGTTAGTGTAAAAAATAATTGAATCGGCTCCGTTTTCAAGGAGAAAAAAAAATCTGTTGTTCACAAACTAAACTAAATTTAATATCAGTGCATATTTTTCTTTCTATTTCATTAATAAAAGGACAGAAGATAAATATTAGTTTAGTCCTGTCAAATTAGTCAGCATCTGACGTAAATTGACGTATTTTTAGTAGCCAATTTTTTAATCACGTCTAAACTTGTCTATGGATTATCTAATTTGATAGGACTAAACTAATATTTATCTCCTGTCCTTTTCTTAATGAAATAGAAAGAAAAAGATGCACTGAACTTAAATTTAATTTAGTTTGTGAACAACAGAATCGGGGCCAAAGTTTAGTTTTATTATAATCCTTAAAACGGAAAATAGTGGCCGTTTTAAGGATTATAATAAAACTAAATAATATAAAACTACCGTTTCTAATAATATTAACGTATAATCTTGTGAAGCACAACTTAACGTGCTTATTTTCTGCATTTTCATTCTAAATTGTATGAAATAACCAAACAAACGATGAGGGCGCCACTGTACGGTCGGCACAGTCTTAAGAAATTTGACAGATTATGGTAGCTTGATGTGCTGGCGTCTGTACATAGTTGATCAAGTAAACTTAGTAGGTAACCACAGTAGTCTCATTACTTATAATCATTACCGTAGCACATGGTTGCCGGCAACAATAAAACTGTTATCTCGTTAGTAGCGACACTGAGAGCGCGGTGGGCGGCCGGGAGCGCTCGCGCCTGGCGGGACTCAGTGCACGCGTGAGGGCCGTGCTGCCCCGGGCGAAGGATAAGGTGCAGGCTACTGAGGCGCAGACGGTTGATACTGAAGATAAGGTTAGTAAAGAAGACCACAGATATAGATAGACCTAGATAACAGTAGCGAAGGTACCATACAACTCGATTCCCGCCGGCTTCCCTTCGAAAATTCAGAACACAACCATTCTATAGTTAAAATTCATCATTGAAATATAATGAAACGTTTTATTAACTTTTTTTTTGCTCCGGCTTACCTCTGTCATAAATTCATCCTTCGCCACTGCTAGATAACGCAAGTATCACGATCTGTATGAGAACCAAGCGTGCCATTTTTTTGACTACCTAAATGACGTCACAAGCGCTGTTTCTCGCTCACGCTCACCCAGCCAGCAGTAGGTACACAGGACATGAGCGCGAAAGTGGCGGCTTACGATTTTTGAACGTAAGTTGGTGCGCTTTTGACACGCGAAGTAAATGCTCTTGCGTTATCTAGGTGTATCTATACAGGGTGTCCATGGAAGTATGGATCAAATCGAATAGGGGTGTGGGCAAGGTTATTTCCAAACTTTTTGATCCTGAGAATGATTGATGATTGAGAATTATTTTACGGTTCAAAAGCTGTGACCAATTTTTTTCAATCGTTTCGCATAGAGCTCAAAGAAAAAAAAATAATTAAAAAAAACTATCAGGGCTGTCTAAAAAACTTAAATTGACATTTCCTGGTAATTTTTTTTAAATGATTTTGTTCTTTGTGCACTATGCAAAGTGATTGAAAATAACAAAAGTTGGTCATAACTTTTGAACCGTAGAAAAATTCACCAACATTCTCAGGATCAAAAAGTTTGGAAATAACTTTGCCCACGCCCCTATTTGATTTGATCCATACTTCCAGGGACAGCCTGTATATGTGGTAAAGACAGATATGAAACGAAATATGTTATAACGAGTTAATTTTAGTTGTCACTGAGTTCTTTGTAAAAGAGCTCGTTCGGAGAAGTGCTTACTACCACCGCAACTGTTTGTACGGCTAAAACTAAAGAAATATTAGATAGCAAACAAACAGATGACACTCAGAAGCGGCGTAGATGTGTTGCCATCATAGAGACAAGTTGAAATGAACCATCATCATCGTTGAATGTACAGTCAGCAACAAAAGTCGATTAACACTTCCGTTTTTTTTTTCTTTCAGTTATTGAGCAAAATATTAACAATTCAGTTTTTTTTTAATCTCAGTTATTAAGCAAACATTTGTTCAAAATTGCATTGTACTTCTGCGCAATTTTGAGCAAATATTTTGCTCAATAACTGACATTAAAAAAAACTGAAGTGTTAATCGACTTTGTTGCTGATCGTACCATCAAGGAAACTTATTATCTCTATACACCGTAAGGGCTATTCTTGCTTGCAGCGCTCGGCCGCTATACTAACGCTTGCTAACAGATCTGGTCATCGTGTGCACGGGATTTTGTTTCCAAATTGGGCAGATGTAAGTTTCCTGGATGGTACTTTTCATCAAACCGACAACCATGACACATACCTACTCTTCAAACTGGAACACAGCAACGCTGCTTGGCGGTAGAATGTTGTAAAAGTAATTTTTAACACTCTGCCTGCCGACAATTTAAAAAACTTTTTAAGTTCAGGAGGCCATGCAGGTCGCCGGCGGGTCCCAAAGTTTCTGCTTGGGAACGCCGTAAGTCAAAAGTCATAATTATTACAAGAGACCGTGGGATACGCTGTCGGGTCCAAAAAAAAAACTTTCAGGACGTCGTGGGATCGGCCCTGACCTCCCGAATTCAAATAGTTTTTACAACTACTGGCGTGCTGTTATGGAAAATGTGATACTTCTCTTGCGTGATGTGCTTTCCGGACAAATTTTTTTGGGGGACGCCGGCGTGTTAACGATGGTCCACTTTTACTTATCGTTAATTTTCTTATTACAGCCTCTCTCAGACGACAAGAAGGGCGTAGTATACGCTGAACTGGCGCTCGGCGACCAAACTTCAACGGAGAAACCACCCCCTCCTTCTACGGAGTACGCAGAAATCGTGTACACAGACCAACCGAAGGAAAACAAGGAAACCAACTAGGTTATGACAACGTAAAACTTCTATTATAAAATTTATAAACATTAGACAACAGTGTGATTTGTGACATTTCAACGAACCTGCAGTGCTATTCTGTAAAAATCTCACCGTGAAAACTAAGGTGAAGTGAGCTGTCATTCCACCTGATGTTAGGGATTGCCTCCATTGATAGTTCACTTCACGCTCACTTCACCTATGTTATCACGGTGAGACTGTATTGCTATTCTGTAAAAATCTCACCGTGATAACTCGGGTGAAGTGAGCTTAAAGTGAACTGTCATTAGTGTCGATACCTAGCATTTGATGGAATTACGGCTCACTTCATCTGACTTCTCACGGTGAGATTCTAACAGAATCGACCGGACACTAGCCGTGACAAATAATGGAGGCCAAAAAACATGTGTGCCCCCGGACTCTCAGCAGAAACTCGTTCTTTACGCTATAACATGCACACACACTCGTATATAATAGAAAGAGTCGGAGAGAGAGAAATCGTATAGAGGGAGGCATAGTTTTCCTTCAGTGAGGAATTTCTACCAGGCAACTATTACGGCAAACTGCGATAAGCAACTTTATCAAACAGGAACCCATTCCGAGGCCTCTATGTTCTATGTTATGGGTTTGGTTTCCGCACTTAGTCCTTCAAATGGACCATTGTGCGTGTGCCATGGCGGCCGTCTGTGGTTATTCCAACCAGCCCACCTCCCTCCAGAAGCTGATTAAGTCTCCTGGTCTATTGAGAACATCTGTGTACGATCTGGTTGTCCCGAGGGTTTCTGATCTAATCTGGATGACGCCTGTGCACTCAAAGAGCACATGCGCAACGGTTTCATCAGCCTCCTTGCAAGCCCTGCACAGGGAACTGTCCGTTATGCCTATTGTGTAGAAGTGTTTATTTAGCGAGCAGTGTACCGTGATGGTCCCGTCACCAGGCGCAAGCCTTTCCTGTCCAGTCGCATATAAACGTCTGGTTAGCCTGCCATCTAATGATGGCATAGCTTCCTTGGACTGCCTGCAGCCTGGTGACGACGACCACCAGCTTTCTGCTTGTGTATGAGTGTGCTCCTCATGAGATGATACACAATATCACCATCCGTCCTCTCTGTAAACGCGACTAGAACTGTCGTTTGCTCGGAGTTTTGTCCGTTGAAATGTCACAAGTATGTACAGACGCCAGCACATCAAGCTACCCGAAACTGTCAAGTTTTCCCAATAAACTTTGAACCTTATGCTTCAGCGATAAAGTTGAAAATCTATTACAGAAATTTGACAGATTGTAGTAGCTTAATGTGCTGGCGTCTGTAGGCATGTATAACAATCAACTATGAAGTTATAAACAGCTATTAAGTTAATAATTTAATTAAGTTCTGGTTATGTTAACCAGAAAAAGGATACAGTTACAGTAACCAAGCTCTTCGGTTTCACTTTAAAGATTTTCTGACAGTTATATTTTACGGTTATGTTAACCAAAACCTATGGTCAAAGTAACTTAATATGAATTCTCTTATATTTTAAAATGTTACGCAGACTTTTACCAACTTTTATGAAATAAATATATAATTCGATTATTGTAATTCAAAACTTTGAATTTACCAAGTGGGTAATATTAAATTTCGATTACTTAGTTGGTTTCAGACAATTGTTTTTGATGTGAAACTTCTTAAGCGGAGATTTGATAATTGGACGAGAAATGAGTTTAATTTCAAGGACGCGTCTCGTTTCGTTATAAGTAATTGAGAGAGATGAAACGTATAACTCTATCTCTCACACGAAATCTCTCTTATTATTTATTTTTTTAAGAAGTTTCACTTATACTGTGCTGCTCGCGCATTTTTTTTTTTTGTGAACCATAGAATTTAAAAACCCACATATTTCCAAACGCGATGCAGCTGTTTAGTTTGTTAAGATGCCCATTTTTTGGACCATTCAAAAAGCGTGCTGCTATTCTGTGCTATTTCAATATTAACTGAATTCAAAATAACATCACAAAAACTATAATATATGTAATAATTTAGTATTGGAATTATCCACCGAAACAAATTATAATTTTCATATTTATTACTTTTCTTTTAAAATAAGAAAGATGTTACTTTTGTATTCGATTTTTAAGTTTATTTTTAAATGTAGAACAAGTTGACTTTATAGTTTAAGAGACCGGGATACAAAATTTATTTAATTTATGGTTATTAAAAACAAACTATTTTTTTTTTAATTGCCAGTCATGGGGAGTGTCGGAAGAACTGAAAAATTAAAAGTATACAAGTTACAGACGTACCGTTGACATTAACATGTCGGAGACGCGAATACCTACATAAGATTTTCCTCTACCAAAAATCGCTCAACGCGCTTGAAGAAGTTCTTTTTCACTTTAACAAGTACGATTTACTTAAATTTTGAGAGTTGTTAATGTTTTTTAAGCAGTTTTTTAAGCAAAAGTGAGTGAATAAAAAACGTGCCTATTTAATAATATTCTCCACAATGGATCGGACCGATTTTTTAAGCTACGCTTGCCGCTGTTGGTCCGTGGATGGGTGACCATCTTTACATAACAAGACTCCTCCATGTCTTAGAAAGCCCGATGAGCCGTTGGTCCCGGCTGTCGTTCATGGATCTTTGACAGTTGTTACGGGTCATCAGAAGTCCGAAAGTCTGAAAAACAGTTTTACCAAGGGGCCAGTATTACCCAGTAACTGGGTTGTGGAGGTCAGATAGGCAGTCGCTCCTTGTAAAATATTGGTACTCAGCTGCATCTGGTTAGACTAGAAGCTGACCCCAACATAGTTGAGAAAAGGCTAGGCAGATGATGGGTTGGACCAATTTTTACAGCTCAAAATATTTTTTATAATTATTTTTATGTATGAAACGGGCTCTTAAACTATAAAAGTACATTTGGTGGAGTTGAAGTAATCTCGCAAACTATTTAATTGATTAATTAAGATGTAAACGTGTGTGCTTCGAATGATATTTTTATTTTTTGTATATATGTTTATAAATTGGCGATCATAGCGTTTTTCCCGATTCTAAAACGTTTTTCCTACCAATCATAATTTGTAGTACTTAACTCCGAAACATTGGAATCAACAGGAGAGTTATAAAAACCAAATAATTTAAAAAAGAATAAGTATGAGTAGAATTTGACGCCAATTTATAAAATTTAAAACTTGTGTATACTGCCTTTTCGCAGATTTATTACGTACAAAATATATTATTAGTATTAAGTACCGTACATTAAATATATTATTATTGTCAGTGTATCTGTCCAATGTATGTCGTATTTTAACATAACACGCTCACTCCCAGAAAACTGCACAAAATCACGAAGTAAATAAGTTTTTGGAATATAAACTTTTTGAAGCTAACTTTTACTGACACACACTGCCATCTAGTAGCGATAACTACAACATCATGTATTACTGTGAGTTAGTAGATGGCGCTGTTATCAACTTATAAATCGTAGCTTTTTTTATGTACGTAATGGTAGATTATCCGTATTATTACTTTGTAACATTATTTTCCTTGTCGATGGTAGAAGAAATACCTTTTTTACAAAGTAAAATTATGCGTTTTATACGTAAAAAGAAGATTAAAAAGGTCTTTAAATCTATCATATTGTAAGGAAAAAAAAACATTTCAGTTATCAGTAATTTAGGTACAAATAGAAACTTATTTTTACTAGTTGTGAGACAAGAGTCAAATGTAAGTATAAAAAAGTAAAGTGGAAATGTTAAACATAAGAACAGTAAAAATAGTTTTCCTTTTCCATACTTTAACATCCAAACTGATATCTCAATAGCATCTAACTTCTGTATCATTCAACATTTGTATCATAAATTTTTTCTTTCATACATCTTTCGTATGATTTCGTGTTATTATTTTTTGTATCTTTGTGTCATTGTATTTATAAATCATTAATTCTCATTTTCAATTAGCAGCTAAATAAATACTTAAAAATATTTAACATTTCCACCTAACTAAAAACTATATTATTTACGATCCGTCCAGATTTATATTAATTTTAAAGAAAATATTTTATTTTTGTAACTATTTTAAGTTTTTTTTACTGTGCTATACATAGGTGCTTAGTTAACAGAGACAGTTTTATATCAGCTAGTGTAAGATTACAATTTGATATTATAGACATTTTTATTTTTGATACTACAACTGCGTATAAGAATTTATGCCCTATTAACGGCAATAGGGCAACATGGCTGGCGGATTATGGTTGTACTGCAACGTCTGCTCACCCCTTCGGGAAAATATAAGTTCTGTTAACTGCCTAGATCAACTCAAAAGATGTTTCACATTTCAACGAACTGTAAAAATGTTTGGTTTTTGCCCTGAAGTAAAATATACGCAGACAAAGTGTCAAAAATGTATTTCTTTTGTAAAATAATATTATAAAGGGTGCTCACTTACGCAATTCGACACAAACTAATTGTTATAAGAATATTATAAAGGATGTTTCTCCTTGCAGCTACACAAATGAATATTATATAGGGTGCTCACATTTGCAGCTCTTCACAAATGAATGTTAAAATAAGGACAATTTGTATTTATTGAAAGCTTTGTCGTGTACTTATTCCTTTTCCTTGTATTTTTAAATAAAAATGTGTCATTTTTATTCTTGTTTTATTTTGAGAAACTACAAACATATCCACATATCGAGTCTAAAAAATAGGAACCCTAAGGATGATAAAAAGAGACACTATTTTCTGCAAATTTTGTTACGATATGGAAAATTTTAACTTTTTCGTCTAAAATATAACTTGAGAAAAGCGGGTTGGGATCTATCGGGCAGGATCTTGATGCTCCGAAATTTATTTGGCATAATCTTCTTTATACGAAATTACAAATATTTTTAAGGCAAAATAATCTAATATATAAAATTCTCGTGTCACAATGTTAGTTACCATACTCCTCCGAAACGGCTGGACCGATTTGTATGAAATTTTGTGTGCATATCGGGTAGGTCTGGGATTGGCTACTATCTATTTTTTTTTCCAAAACGTTGTTTGCGGGGTCAGCTAGTATTTAATATAATTATTGTTTGGCCGAATGTTTATACTTAATAGGTCCAAATTTACAATGGCAGAATTTTATTTGGCATATTGCCATTTCTATGAAATATCATTTTTTACCTTAAATTAAAATTTGAATATGTTGTGCTACAAAAGTTAGTGACAGAAACGAATCGCTACAAAACTGACTCCCCGTAGTCTTGTCTGCCCTACCACTAGAGTGTAATTTAAGCCCGCGTAGGCGCGGAGGGCCGTGAGGTGAGAAACAGGTGGTTTTAACGCTCGCCGCCGCAGCTGAGGAGGAGGTAGCCGAAGCTGCGGTAGTGAGCTGCACTGAACCATCAAGCAGCTGAACCCTCTGCGATGATAAGCTCGCGTGGGAGCGCCGGAGCCGTGACAGAAACCATGCCTGCTGCATGTTGCATGCTCGCTTGCATGCTGCATGCAAGCGAGCATGCTGCATGCTTTCTGCATGCTTGGTGTATGCTTGTTTGCATGTTTGCATGCCGCATGCATGGTGTATGTATGCCATAATTTCCTGAAATAAAGTATGTTCTCCAGGTGAATTCAGACCTGCTTTCTTAGGATTAATTAAACTACTGACCCTGAGGGCATAGAAAACAGAAATAGTTCATAAGTATAAGACTCAAACTTTTTCGGGTACGGGGACGGGGTCTTAAGAAATTATCCATTGTCCTTTACTTTATTTTTATGTAGTCACTGACTGAAATATAATATTACTGGGCGGACGTAAGGAAACTTGAATTTTGCAGGCTATCTTCGCTAAGCCTTTTGATAGAAATCAATTGATTTTCCTTCCATAAAAATACAGCTCGTGGTAGTATTTTCTAACCACACCTGTCCACACTGATTTTATCGATCGATTAATTTTGACATTAGTTAGTTGTCATGTCAAATTCACCTCAGGCGGATTTCAAAACTGATAATTTCGTAAATAATTTATTTTTGTGCTTGTAAACCATACATAACACTATTGCTTTTCCAAACAAACATTAATTATGATAACCTAATAGAAGTGCGGTGTTCATAACCAGGAAAGGTCATGTAAATTGGAGTAAACACAGAATTGATATTTTTTTTGTTGATTTTTTTAAAATCTTGTAGAATGACGAAGAAGAAAAGCAAAAAGAATGTATCACGAGGTAAATAATATTCTTTTTATGTAATATCTCGTTCCTATACAATTTTAGCGCTGATCCTGCTTATTATAGTTATATTTCAAAGGTTTGATTTTTTTGCTGCTTTTTTTTATTATTTTTTTCAGCTCAGGGTTCATTTCGCTCAATTGTCGAGTTCCTGATTTCATGTGCAGTAAATTATACGTTGGCTTTCTAGGAATAGGATTATCCTTGTGTTTTAATGCTGGCTTCCCATCTGAGAGGTTTTTTTTCAATCTGAAAACATGACTGAAAATAAAAATACAGTACCTATTTTTTTTAGATATTATGATGGTATAAGTAGTTATGAGCAATTTTTAATAACAACTTCTGTCATCTGCAGCCTTGTTTCACCCACTACTGAATAAACGCCTCCTCCTTTTAGTGCCGTGCAATGATGATGGCTTCCGGAGACGAAAATATAGGAAATATTTTGATTTAAAAGAGTATCCATTGAGTTTCTTGCCCATTCTTCTCCATAGGAACCTACTATGCCTTGAAATGGGCAAATAGCTTCATCTTTCTAACTGACCAACTCCTTGACAATCCAAAAGTGCCTGTTATCAAGTTGGTATGCTCTTAGCTCTAAGGCCATTGACAGTAACAGAAATCAGTACCTACAAAAATTGCACTTTTAACATACACACACAAAGATATGTTGTTTGCCCGCAAGAATACTGTATTAACTCTAAAAACGTACTTTTTCAGGGAGTTCTTTTTCTTTTTTTGAAGAAGCTATTAAAGCTTTTAGATACAATTGTAGCTAAAAGCTTTAATCGCTTCTCCTAAAAAAGTATGTTTTTAGAGTTAATACAGTATTCTTGCGGGCAAGAATTATAGCTAAAAAGCTTTAATCGCTTCTCCTAAAAAAGTACGTTTTTAGAGTTAATACAGTATTCTTGCGGGCAAGCGATGTATAAACAATAGGGTTTGGGGCGAAGATATAAGTTGTGAATTTTTGTACCCTTTCGGTACGCAGCTCAGTTGACGGATGTCACTTAATCTTGTCAAATTCAAACAAAAGGTGCGCGCCGAATGGGAAGCTTCTAGAATAAAATGAAAAGAGAAAGAGTTTAAGGTTTGCGTTATACACTATATTTGACACATTACATTACTGTATACATGCACACAAAAAGCATTATTATTACAAATTATTATGAAATGATGAGGTAATTGAACAGTCACTTTCTTCCACTACATATCAAATGCAAGTTGGTTTAATCAACAGAAAAAAAATGTATCCCTTTACACCCGCACTGAAACGAGTGTGAGTTTTACTTTTAAAAAATTCTGGCGCCAAGTTGTTCACTTTTTGCGAATGAGTTAACTCCTGGGTTACCTATAAACCTGAGATTTTTTCTAGAATTTTTTCTTATCACCTCAGGCTGTATAGAATGCTATAAAAAACATAACTTGGAGAATTAAAAAAAAAAACCATCGGGTGTAAAGGGATATACTGCCTTAGTTCCTTTTAAACAAGTGGTTTTTGAAAAGAAAAGTTCCCTCAAGCAGATATCAGAAGGCCAATTCTTGTAATTAAAAACATTCAAAAAGTCTCAATCTCATCTCAGCGACAGTCAAGGTCAGAAACTTGTCAAAAATGTAGGGAAGTTAGAATTTAGTGGTATTTTTGACAGATTAGACTGTGAAAGTTCTTAAAAATATGACAATGGCCCCTCTGACTTTTATCATAATCTGCCTATCCTTTTCCCAACGGGATATTATAAATTGCATATCAAAAAATACTACATACATAGCATAAATACTGACTGCACAGCAAATAATCCTGCCTGCAGAGCAAATTCGCATAATACAAACGACGTCAGGGGCACCCCGAGGTTCGGTTTGGTTAGGTTCCTTTAAACCCTGCAGACAGAAATAGGAGCCCCGCTCAGCGGGGCTCCGTCGACCTGACGTAAAAATCGCTGCACGCTGCGAAAATAAATTGTAGTGTGTTTAGTGATATTTTGAGTTGAATATTTTGCTGTGCAATCAGTAATTTTGATGGGAATTCGGAATTTTATTGCATAGAAAAAGGATATTTTTTTATTTGCGTTTAAATACTACCCTTTCCCAACTATGTTGGGGTCGGCTTCCAGTCTAATCGGATGCAGGTGAATACCAGTATTTTACATGGAGCAACTGCCTATCTGACCTCCACAACCCAGTTACTGGGTAATACGATACCCCTTGGTAAGACTGGTTGTCAGATTCTCGGGCTTCTGACTACCCATAACGACTGTCAAAGATCCACAAATGACAGCCGGGACCAACGGCTTAATGTGCTTTCCGAGGCGCAGAGGGATCTCGTTATGTAAAGATGGTCACCCATCCACAGACCAACCGCGGCAAGCGTAGCTTAACCTGACCGACCGACCTGTGCGGCTGTTATCATTTAGCCATGAGCCCCTCAATTGCCCCTCTGACTGTTGAACATCAAATTATTCGAAAATGAAAAATGAATTCATTAGTAATCCAACAATGTTGGATTCTGGCTTCCGCCATCTTTTCTTCGCCTACCAAATGATCGAAAAAGAAATGAATGCAGTATATGATCATTTATATAAATAATTTTGTTCGTGTCCCTAAGGGAGAACGAAACAAAAATAAACATTCATTTGAGTGAAGTGTCTGATTTCAACTTTAACAAAATAAGATTACAATTATCAGAATAATTTGTTGAATCACAACCAAATCAAATACTACACCCTCATTTACTTGCAAACACACACACACAAGAACAAAGTTAGTACTTAATTACATTCAAATAATATTGTTTTTTTCTTATTTTCGCGCTTCTAGCCTAGTCCTGCTTATTATTCTAATTTATTAAATTATAAACTGGCTCTAATTATTGATTTAGTGACCACGTTTATCAGCCTAGCCTTTTCCCAACTAGGTTGGGGTCGGCTTCCAGTCTAACCAGATGGGGATGAATGTCAGATTGTTAGATGCAGCGACTGACTTCTAACCGCTACCCAGTTACTGGGGATTACCGATATTCTGAGGTAAGACTGGTAGTCAGAATTTTAGGCATTTAATTTTAAGTGATCAGATTAGGACAACTAGTAAAAAATGTATTTAATAAAAACATTTAAATTGCATCAATGGTGACCAAACCATAGACTAATTATGGAATAGCTTATGGTGAATGCTCTAAAAAGCCCGCGAAATTCAAATCTTCTGGTGATCCTCTAATGTAGCTCACTTTTTTTACGATTTTAGCAAGTTGCGGCACAGTTTTACGTTCTGTGTTGATCAAAATTTATTAAGCTAATTTCTAGTCATTTATTAAAAACTATTTTGTGAAAATATAACAATTTGCAGCAAATATAATTTAGAAGGAATCACCATAAGTTTTTTGTTTCGCATTTGACCATAGAGCAGTTATGTCTTTCATTACTTTTTGGTAAGAATTATTTCTGTTTCGTGAAAACGTTATGTTTCTTCTCTCGTATATTGGGTGATTTTTATGAATATAATAATCATAAAACGCAAGAAAAAGATAATTTCGCAGGCGATCATAGAGCTTAACAACCAAACTGTCATTAGCACTTTGATGTTGTGATCAAACTACCCTAAAAAAAAAGTAATTTATCAAAAAAAATCTTTCAGATTTCACAATCAATGACTGTGCGAATGCGCCAAAACCGGTTAAAGCAATCAGAAAACCGGCTCCGATTCTAAAACCAACCATGGAACCAACTTGGGACGAAGTCGGTGACGACACCGAAATCGCTCCGGAGGTCGCTGCCGATGGTACTAAACAATTAGTATACAAGAAAAAGAAAGAAAATACCGCTATAGAAGAACGCCCGGGCATTGAATATCCTGAAATCCTATTCTATCTCCTATCAAGATACATTAAACCAGAAGACATCGGAACTTTCGCTAAAATCAACAAATCAGCGTACGCAGTGACGAAAAGCAAAGCATTTTGGATCTTACAATACAAGAGGTACTGCGAAAATCATCCGAAGCTCCCAGACAGATTGCGTACTGACAGTTTGAAGGCCTATGGGTTGAGGCAGACGGTCATTCGGGCCTTATATCACACTTACGATAGGTTCACCCGACGAATTTGTCGAAGAGACGCCCATCCTAATGTGTTAGTGAGCTGGGTGTGTGTCAACGTCTGGTACGACCGAGGTTTGACATATTGGAACGTGTATTTCAAGCTGAAGAAGCCACAGATCCTTAACAGTCAGCCTAGTATTGAAAAAGATTTTATTGAGGAGCTCGGCAGGGTGGACGCAAATCCTGAAGAAGGGGCGCAAGTTTTGATGGTATGTATTTTTTTTAAATTTATTAACTTTTAGCTTTTGCTCGCGGTTTTTCCCCGCGTGGATGCGCCAATCCGGGACATACACAAAGGACGAAAGTTCTAATTTTCTATTTTATTATACTGGAAAAAAATTAACCAGTGCGCAAATAGTTTTTTTATAACCGTCGAAAAATTTGTACGCAGATTTTTTTTTTGTCCTGTATGTATAGATTATTTAGACAAAAGAAAAAAACCGGCCAAGTGCATGTCGGACCATGCACAATGAAGGGTTCCGTAGTTGGAGTGAATTTATCCCAAGAACAAACTTAAAGTTGTAGTTGAAAATCATGTTCTCCCATACATTCCAACTGAAAATGTAAGTTTGTACGCACAATAGAGAGATTTACCATGTTTTTTTAAGACCACAGACTTATAGGTTTTCCTGTAATCTATAGGTATAAAACTAAATTCTGTTTTCTTTTTTTCAAAATTTTAGGCTCAGTAGTTTCGGAGATAAAGGGGTATGGTGAATTTTCTTAATTAAATTTAATACAATTTACTTTAACATTATGAAAAAAAAAATGAGATCCTCACAGTAAGCCCTTTTATTTAATATGTCAAACGGTACAGATTGCGAAACTATTTTTTAAAATTTTCTATTTGCCCCCCAAAACTGATCCTATATTCAAAATTAATTTATTTACGTTACACGTCTGTGTTTGGGTCTGTGTTTGGTGTACCAAATTTCAATTTAATCGGTCCATTAGATTCGGAGCAAATTGGCTGTGACAGACGGATCCTATAAGGGTTCCGTTTTTTTTCTTTTGAGTTACGTGACCCTAAAACTAACAAAAATCTATTTAACCCTTCCAGGTAACTTGCAAAGGTTTCGACAGGATTCCACCGCTCCAAGGTATGACCTTATCCACCGTCAAAATGGTCTTATCTGAAGGCTACAGACACCACACCTTGCACCTTGGCTTCAACAGCTCCTGCTACGCGGTCAAAGGTATAGTTCCAGAATGCGAGATCATTCTCGATGCTGTCGTGAAGGCAATCGTTTGTAATTGGTGGCACCCTCAGTACCCGCATTCGGGTAATTTTATCCCCAGGCAAGATCGGCCCGCGTTATTGAAGGATTTTTTCGATGAAGAGGACGGGTCTTGAGTATTTTTTGGGTAGGCATTTCGCTTTCATGATTTCGGATTTGAACACTGATTAGGTAATGAATGGAGTGCTTATTTTTTTTAGAAATATTTGGAAGTGTCAAATCACCACAGTGATGGTTTTTTTTCTTCCAAGTGTTTTAAATGCCTAATTAGTATTTTAGATACTGAATTACGTATGTATTATTAAAATCTGTTTCTTAGAAAAAAAAAAACTTACTAATTTGGTAAGTTAAAGAAAAGTTTGTAATAATTCGGTATTTGGTGTCTATTTATAAAGGGCTATTTGACCACTTCCGGATAGATCACAATGACATTTTAAAAAATACAGAATTTGTGTGAAATTATTGGCCAGAGGATTTAAATCTTCAGATAACTTTTATTTGATGAATAAAATTGCAGTTTAATGAAAAAATTTCAACCAATTTATTCTTCAGATAAAAGTTATCTGGCGATTGATAAATCGGTCCGTGACCATAATTTATCCGGAAGTTGTGAACAAGTTTCTTAATATCATAGTTAGTGTCTTAATATACTAAACCATAATATTCTTGCATTTATATACGAAGTGGAGACGACACTAAAATTAAAAAAAAAAAACGTATATCTAATGACGTTTCCAGTCTGCAAACGAAAATGCAATCAGTATAGCTAGTCAAAGATTGGCAAAACCCATAGACTACTATTTACTTTTTTTGAAAAATAACTACGGAAAATAAAAAGTCAGGAAGCGTAACTATGAACAAAATCAAAGAGAAATTCAGCTCCTAACTTCACTACATTGACAAAATACCTCGAGTATTTGAACGAAAGTACACACATGCAAATAAGCCAATCAGCTGCGCTCGCGTAAAGCGTTGTATTCCGGCAAGCGACGTGATTGGTTCTGGTGCGCGGTGGCCTTTTCGGCAACACCCACCGCGGTAAACAACATTTGCATGGTGCCATTTTTAAGTTTGAGTGACATTTCTTGACTTTTATTATTCGTAGGTAAAAAACAATATTTGTAATTTCGATACTCAAATATTCCTATAGATGCATTAGTATTGTCAGGGTTTCATGGTCGTATTCTCGTCTCCACTTGGTATAAGCAAGTTTGTTATATAAATCTGTGTGTGCAAGGCAATGTGCAGATAGCACAAAAATTACTTGTACATTGTACGAATTTCCTAATTGTCTATTAAAATGGCAATTATCGTATCAAAAAATCTTTGATGTTTATAATATAAAAAAAAAACTGTTTCATAAAGACATTTATATAGGACTTCCTCTATACGTCTAAATTGACGATAATTTAAAAATAAGTGGAATACTAACTACAAAACAAAAATATATTGATGTTGTAAAAATCTATGTTTTTTAAAACTTATTAGGATTTCGACCAATCAGAAGCGTCCTGTGGATCTAGTCTTGGCATTCTATTGTACATAGCTTAATTATTTATTAAATATTATAATAATTAATAGGCTCAATAAAGACCGAAAAGATAAATTTTCTGATGACATTAAATAATGAACCTTAAATTCTTTTAAAGTGCAAACTGTATAATTTTACACCTTGCGGTTCAAGTAATAAAGTGTATTCTTTAATGTCATAGGTTGCTCTCGGTCTGAGCGAAGCCTTGTTTGTAGAGACAGCATTATTCAAAGTCAGGTCTGATGGATATTGTATAAAAAGATATACATATATGTATAATTGTGTAGTATAGTAGTTATCGTGCCTCGGAGAGCACGTAAAGCTGTTGGTCCTGCGCCTGATCTCTCTCGGGTCGTGTCGGATTGCCGTCCCATCGGACTATGAGAGTGAGGGAAGAGGGAGTGCACCTGTGTCTACGCACACACTTGTGCACTATAATATCTCCTGCGCACTTGGCTAGTCTCCGTTGTGATTGACATTCGGTCAAGAGGATAGTATGATATTGTTCTGTGTAAAATACAGATATTTAGGTGTATCCAGTTTGACTGGGAATCAGAAAACAACATAGTTGGGAAATACCTGGAAGGATTGCTTGAAATCTAAGTGTGATGTTTGAAAAATGACTGTGGTACTGTAAATGTAATGTTTTTTGCTAAGAGTTGAAAAGGTAATGGTTAAATAAACCGCTTGTTGGGTAACCGTTTAATCAAACGGAATGAGATTAGTAACCGTATTAACCGGTTTAATTAAGTGTTCTGCAAGATGTATTTGGGTAAAAAAAAACGGGTAAAATTGTAACCGGTGTCCGAGCCTCGGTTTTGTCAAATACCCGAATGATCGAGGTTGACTTAATATTCCATTGGTTACCTACTCCATATTTATATAAAAATAAGCTCAAAGCAAAGATTTAAATCGTTAGATTTGTCCTCAAGGTCGCGTGAAAAAGTGGTCATACTGTGTTTCAGTACGAGTGAGCTAGACAAAACTATTTAAGTGTCATTAAAACAGAAACGTGAGCATCTTTTGACACGGTCGGGTGAATCTAACGATTTAAATCTTTGGCTCAAAATGTGTAGTTATAGAATTTTATGTGTATTGTCTGTGAAATTTCAGTGTGTAGATGAAAATAGTCTTTATTGCACGCCAAATAATAGCAAGCAAAAGTATTACTTATACAAAAATATTTCTGCCAAACCACCTTAGGATTACAGAAATTACTAATGGGCAAGGTCAAATTAAATTAGCTAGCGAAACTTCGCAGAAGTGATGGGCACAGATATCTAAACATGTTAATGATAAAAAATAAATTAATTGAATGATTTTTTTGGGGGCCGCAATTATTGTAGTCACTTGAAATGTCAGATTAAAAAACCTGTTTTTTGTGTATTTTTAGACCTGAGGGGTGTCGATGCCTAAACGATAAATTAAAAAAAAAACTGATATTTTCAACTTCTTTCTTCAAGTAACAACACTACCAGCGGTCGTTGACCCCAATTTTGTTTTGTCAATTTTTTTCTCTATCTCAAACTTTCGCTAGCTAATTTAATTTGACCTTATACATAAGGTGTTTCAAAATTAACCCTATAAACTTTAAGAGGTGCTTTAGACCATCGAACTGAACGACTTTCACTATGGGACCAACTCTGAAATCACGAAAAAAAATCGGCTGTTTAATACAAAACTTCAATACCTACTTGACCAAAATGTATGAAAATGCAGATTTTTTTTTCGTGATTTCAGAGTTGGTACGATAGTGAAAGTTGTTCTGTTCGATAGTCTAAAGCACCTCTTAAAGTTTTTTTTTCGTGATTTCAGAGTTGGTACGATAGTGAAAGTTGTTCTGTTCGATAGTCTAAAGCACCTCTTAAAGTTTTACGGTTTAATTTTTTAACATTTTGTATAGTACTGTGTGTGTATTTAACTATTTATGTATAGAGGCCAACACATCAAGCTACCTCAATCTGTTAATTTTTCCCAATTGAATATGAACCTTATTCCTTTGTGGTAAAGTTGAAAATCTGTCAAAGAAATTTGACAGCTTGGGGCAGTTTGATGTGCTGCCCTCTGTAGTCTGTACATAACATTTTGTGTACTATGTGCGTAGGATGCATCCTGGGATTTTTGTCTATAAAGAGTAGGTTATGCAATGAATATTAAATATTCAAGACGAGTCAACTAGAAAAAAATGTTTTAGATAAACTTTTTAGCAGAGTCAATCAAAAAAGCAGCATTCAATTTCAATAAATCTAGATTAGTATGTAAGCAAGGCGAAAATATTGTCGTCTACAAATTGTATACCTATGGGGTCAAATTAAATTAGCTAGTGAAACTCTACAGACTTGATGGATATCGATATATAAACAAGTATAACATGAAAACAAAAGAGATTTGACGTTTTTTTGGGGTTCAACGATCGCTGGATGTTTTTTTTTTACATGAAGTATGAGTTGAGAAGATCCGTTTTCTTTAGTTTTACCGAGTCAAGATATCGATATACAGGGTGGAATTGAAGTCATGGGCATTATTTTAACCTAAGGCACTACTCACGATACTAATTGCATTAGGGCTATTAATACGCAAATCAAAAATATTATTAATGCAATTAAGGAAAACCTTAAAAATCTAGTAAGTCTAATTGCACAAGGCTTATTATTGCAAATAAACACTTAAAGTAATTAAAACAAAATACTTCGTAAGATTTTGATACTTCAACATTTAAATGTTGAAGTATCAAAATCTTAAAGCGCAGTACAGCGCAAAGCGAAATGTAAACATCACCTGCGCGCGCGCGGGTTTTTCCTTACAAGTAATAATAACAATGGGCTAAAAGACATGCCGTCCGGCGGGATTCCCTGAACTCTCTCCGTCCCCCTCCCTCACTCGCAAAAATACGAATATCACCCCCGCGCGGGGTCTGCTTCCCGCCGCAACATGAACCCGGAACCAGTGTCATAACGACTGCGCAGGTGCATTGACGCGTAATTGATTTATTGATCCCGTGATGTAATCGCCGTACTCGCCGCTCGCGTCATACGGTGCTTGGATTGCAGTGTATTAAGTGTTAGTGTAGTATTTGTGTGTTGTGTGTGTGTTTGTGTACACGATGCCTCGATCGCGTAATGTGCAGGCTAGGTACACCAACCAACAATACCCACAAATGGTTGTAATTTACGATCGCACAAGAAATTTAGTATAAACTCGTGAAATGTTCCATCGCCGCAACCCAAACGACCCTATTCCTTCACGGGGTCTCTTTCCACCAGAACCACTAAGAACCTGTTGGATTTTTCGTCTTTTCACGTGCTGGCACATGCACAAGCTCGTGGAAGAGCACCCGTTTACCCTCTGTCACTTTACCGACAAATAAGGTTTTTTCAAAACAATCCACAAGCTAGGTACGTAAATGTTTTTTTTTAATGTATGTTACTTGACGTAGTTTTGACCGTCCTAAGCCGGCAAAGTACGAAGGGAAAGTTGGAATTTATTATGAATCAATTCATTGGCAACTTACGAATGTCACGTGAGTCGGGCGGGGTCAAAGAATTCACGCCCAATGACGCGTACGGCGTAATGTACCTACGCATTTGCTATCGAGAAGCGCAAAGTGTTTGATACTTTCTATGACTTACTACATTTTAAGGTTTTCCATACTTGCATTAATAATATTTTTGATTTGCGTAATAGTAGCCCTAATGCAATTAGTATCATGAGTAGTGCCTTAGGTTAAAATAATGCCCATGACTTCAATTGCACCCTGTAGATCACGTCTATGAATTTTACACAGTAAAAGTAAATCACAACACAAACGCGACCGGTGACCCCACAAAAAAAATTATCAAATTAATTTCTTTTGTTTTATCGTGTTAAGTTATCGATCGATACCCATGACATTCGCGGAGTTTCGCTAGCTAATTTTATTTGACCGTCTGTAAAGTACAGACGCCAGCACATCGAGCTACCCGAAACTGTAAAATTTTCTCAATCAACTTTGAACCTTATATTTTAGCGATAAAGTTGAAAATATATTAAAGACATTTGACAGATTGTAGTAGGTTGATGTGCTGGTTAATTATATTATCATATCATACTCAAATCATAATCTTAGGACTCATCCTTAATAGAAATACTGTAAGTAGAGTGTCATACAGAAATTTAAAATACAGGGTGTTCCTGGAAGTATGGATCAAGTCGAATAGGGGCGTGGGCAAGGTCAAACTTTTTGATCCTGAGAATGATTGATGATTGAGAATTATTTTACGGTTCAAAAGTTGTGACCAATTTTTTTCAATCGTTTCGCATAGTGCTCAAAGAAAAAAATCATTAAAAAAACTATCAGGACTGTCTAAAAAACTTAAATTGACAGTTCCTGGTAGTTTTTAAATGATTTTTTACTTTGAGCACTATGCAAAGTGATTGAAAATAACAAAAGTTGGTCATAACTTTTGAACCGTAACAAAATTCACCAACATTCTCAGGATCAAAAAGTTTGGAAATGACTTTGCCCACGCCCCTATTTGATTTGATCCATACTTCCAGGGACACCCTGTATAAATAAAAATGAATGTTGTTGAACTGTCGAAGTCAAAGAAATTGCTACTTAGAGTTACGCGATTACCCCGCCGCTATAAGAGTGTATGGTATGGTAAGCCATCTTTTAAAATATTTAGGAAATGGACCCCTAAATAAAAAAGTTATAAAAATACTTTTAAATCACTTTTTTAATGTTTAGAAATATACCATTTAGCTTGAGATGAAGACTTGAAAACGACTGGATTGTGTAAGAGAAATATATAGGTATATTATAATAGAACGAAAAGGTCTGATCTTAACATAACAGCTCGTTGTTTTGACTTAACAGCATTATGCTGCGCTGCGCTGTGTTTAGCAATAAGCTAACTTTTTCGTGCTATGATTTTTCTGCAAACAACTTTGAGCTAAGCGAGGAGTGCTTTGCGACTGTGTCAGATTATTAAACTCTTTGTGCTGTCATCTGATGAATCAAGAAATAATCTTATGGGGGATGCGCTTAAGTAACCCGCGAAATTAACATTTACTTTCGTTTTTTGCAATTTGCAAGTCAATGGCCCCGATTCTGTTGTTCACAAACTAAATTTAAGTTCAGTGCATCTTTTTCTTTCTATTTCATTTAAAAAAGGACAGAAGATAAATATTAGTTTAGTATTGTCAAATTAGTAAGCGCTTGACGTGATTTTTAGTAGCCAATTTTTTAATCACGTCTAAACTTGTCTATGGATTATCTAATTTGACAGGACTAAACTAATATTTATCTTCTGTCCTTTTCATAACGAAATAGAAAGAAAAAGATGCACTGAACTTAAACTTAATTTAGTTTGTGAACAACAGAATCGGGGCCAATGGTAGATTTTTCTGATGACTATTATGACTTGGCCTATTACCCGATTCCGGCTTGATGTCAACTTCTGAGACCCATATTATAATAATTAAAGATTCACTTATCACTACATACTATAAAACAAAGTCGCTTTCTTTGTCCCTATGAATGCTTAAATCTTTAAAACTACGCAACGGATTTTGATGCGGTTTTTTTTAATAGATAGAGTGATTGAAGAGGAAGGTTTATATGTATAATGTAGTGTATTTAGTATCAGCATTGCACCCGTGCGAAGCCGGGGCGGGTCGCTAGTTTATTACAAGCCTCTTAATGATCAATGAGAATTTTAGGTTCTCGATAGTATTTTACAAATTCTTGCTTGCACACGTCGGCGTCGCGTTGGGTGCCCAGTATAATTGATACAGCTGATACGTCGGTAGCTACGCCCCCGATACGAGTACAATCTGATCCTGATATGCAAATTGCAAAAAAACGTAAGAAAATGTGGATTTTCCGGGATACCCTGACGCCTTTAAGTCAGCATGTATCCAGTGATCTCTACTGTGTTTTCAACAAAGTGTAACCACACAGGGCAACCCAGAACGTTTTGTTTTGTTTCCTCATTATAATTTGAAGAGCGAATTAGCTACATAACACAGCGTAGCGCAGCACAGCATAGCATAATGTTGATTGGTCATCATATTTAATCACCACGTCTGGTTAACGAGCTAGAAATGTTATTGGTGTATGGAAAGAAGGGTCTAAATCTTGTCAATATTATGTAATTAATTCATGAACAAAATTATACCTAAATGTTTAATTAAAATAATATGTCGGAACAGGAATGAATAAAGGTAAATTAATTATCTATACGGAAGCGTATCGAGTGGTTGGTTGCCTTTACATTGGCAAGAAATGTCGCCATGCTTGAAAATTAGATTTTACGTAAATTTACCTTTCTTTATTCCTGTATTTCAAAATAATTCAGAAGTAAAATTTATGTTGTTGCTATCATAAGAGATGTGTTCCATGTGTAGGATTCTGTGTATTTTTTATTTATTTGATTCGGTTGGAAATGTAACGCAATTTATACAGAGGCGACTTTAATTACCGTCAGCCTATAATGTTCCCATTGCTGGAGTCTCTGTGAGGAGGTGTCTAATTTACCAATTAAAAGCTAATTAGTTTTAAAAGAGTAACCGTGGAGTTTCTTTCTGGCTCTTCTCCATCGGAAACGCCGAACTGTGAACCTAGCATCTGTCAATTCTTGTAATTTTATTTTTATTTAATTTTTAATCATTATGTTCAAATTATCTGTCTGTAATCATAAATTGTCAACATTATTTTATTAATAGAAACTTAATTATTTAATTTATAGTCTACTGTGAATGTTGTGGTCTCCTATAAGTGAAGGAGTACACCTACACGATACTTTATAATTATGATGTTAATGTTTTGTGTATATCCCTTGTTGGAGATCCTTAAATAAATAAAACGTTCAAAATCTAGTCGCAGTCTCATCTCGGCGACAAAAAAATGTCAAAATGTAGGAAAAGAGGTATTTTTGACAGATTGAGACAGATCAGACTGTGAACGTTCTTAAAAATTACGAGAATTGCCCCTATGTTTCATAAGTGTCCATGATTCATGTGAAATAAATAATTTTGTAATTTGAGGGCACACTGCGGCACTCTAATGCGCAACCCACTTTCTATCATAATCTGAATCATTTTGAAGGATATTGCCAATATATCGATTCATATCGCACACCTAGGTCTATAGAGAGCTAACTCGAAAATCGCAATTTTTGAGTTATGCGTGCAATCGAATTCCTTAACTCACTACACGATTAAAACACAAGATTCTTATAACATTATTCTTCTATCTGCATTTAAAAAGCATTAATCTATACAAAAAATCTCCTCCAATGCACAGGGATACAGTAATCAGTTTTTCATCTTTTCTGAAAAAAGTGTTTTTTTGAGTTAATCGCTGTTTAGATCTAGGTGTGCGATATTATGTTCAAAAAAATTGTTCAAAACGTAATAAACGCAATGAATGTTGTTGAACTGTCAAAATTATTGCTACCGTTAGTATGGCAACTACCCCGTGGGTGAATGTCACGTGCCTTCGAATCAAGAAGCTTGTAGATAAAAATGGAGCCAACACTCTAAATACCTAACTGAAACCGACTGTGGGCTAACGCTCTCTTTCTAAATACGCACTTAAGAACGAGACAGTGATATATGTTTTCTTTGTCTTATTTATGGATTCAGAAAGAGAGCGACAGCCCACAGTCGATTTCACTTAGTTGTTCAGAGTTTTGGCTCCACTTTTATCTATATAGGTTCTTCTTGCTTCGAATTGATGATTCAAGGACATGTCGATTTGGTCACGATGTTTACCCATGACTGTTAACAGAGATGAAATAAAGTGAAAGTTGTCCAAAATCCACGATATCTATTTCACAAATTAACTAAACAACCAACCCACAAACTTTCAGAATGCACCCTCTTAAATGACCATCGTATAGTAACAACGTTATCAGCAAGTCTCCTCTGTATAAATTGCTCAAAGAAGCAATAAGGGCGGAATCAGTGCGGTGCGCAACACCATATGCAACGCTGTAGTACATCGAAATAATGGATCGTTTACACGAAGCGAGTTTCTCGATAGAGGCCCAAGCTAGACTCACCAGGCAAATATCGCCCTGAAGTCATCATTTACTTCTTGCACACAATAAAGTACAAACGGACTTAATGCCTGAGGCATACTCCGCCGGTCAACCAAGGGTGGGGAAGAGATAAGACGGCAAGTGCTCTTTGAGAGGAGATATTATCATTATCATCATTTTAGCTGAAAGGCGTCCACTGCTGGACAAATTCCTCCCCCAAGCTTCGCCACATCGACCGGTTCTGTGCTTCCAAGAAACTAGAAAGATGTATGGCATACGAATGTTATTTTCGAACTGTGTTTTGACAACTCAAATTACTTTTGTGTTTATGATCACCGCAACAAACTTCTAGAGCAGTATTTCATTGATAGTGAAAACTAAATCAATTCTCGCTTCTTGACATGCGTCATCTTACGCCAAGTAAATCCTACATCGCACAAGCAGAGTTGTCCGCACGATTAACATACAGAAACCCCGATATCAACCGTCAGGCATCACCACAATACCCGTCTGGTCGGAGGATCCTTCCTTTTATATGGAGGATGAGAAACTTTCCATTCGTCCACCTACTTCCCAATACCTCTACGTATAAGTCTTCAGCGTTGTGTCGATGGCTCGACAGGGTACTAAATTTTGTTGGCCCAAAACGTCACTTCCACGAGTTCCACGGCATCGTCGGTGACAGCGCCCAGCAGTGCTATTCTGTAAAAATCTCATCGTGAAAACTTAGGTGAAGTGAGCTGTCACTCCACCTGATGTTAGGGATTCCCACTATTGACAGCTCACTTCACCTAAGTTATCACAGTGAGATTTTTACAGAATCGACCCGCAGGTCGCTATCGCTGCTTTTTTTTTTAAGGCGCAGAGGGCAGGATTAGACATAGTTTGCGCCACAGCATGCTGCCGTACCGTCGAGATAGCCCCACTTACGTATCTATGCTAATAATAAAGCTGAAGAGTTTTTTGTTGGTTTTTTTGAACGCGCTAATCTCAGGTATTACCAGTCTAATTTGAAAAAAATCTTTCAGTATTTGATAGCCCAATTCTTAAGGAAGGTTATAGGTTATTATATCACGTTAAGGATCCATATGAGCTGAGCAAAAAGAAAAAAGTCATAAGTCATTACGTTAAGCGCGGCCAAGTAATGCGATGCAACGGTGTGGTCGGGGAACAAGAAATTTCACGCGGACGAAGTCGCGGGCAGAATCTAGCAAATAAGCATAAAAATACCATCGCTTATCATTTTTAGGAATTCAAAATGTTATTTTTTGAATTTATCTCCTTTCGATAATCGCCTATTCGAGTCTAAAAAACTTTCTTCGTGTAAACGAGCTTTGCAGTATTGGCGAGAAGAATTAATTAATCAAAATGTATGTAAAACTTATGTTGTACATTGATTATGTAAAGCGTTATGTGATATGATCATGAATATATATATTTTTATTGTTTCTTTTGTTGTTTTTATTTTCTGACCTAACTAAGGTGGATTTCGCACTTCAATGCGCCCCGCGACGGGATGCGGAAAACGAAGCCCAATGCCCTGCGCTGTACCGCGTTTTTATTTAATTTGTTTATAGAAATCACGCTCGGGGGCGCGTCCCGAGCACCGGAACTTGGCGCGTGGTAACGTTAGTGTAAAATCCGGTCATAGCACATAGATCGGATCATTCTCACTAGTTCCACCAGCAATTCGTCGCCAACGCCGCAAAGGGGCGAACCTCATACAAACGGTCAAAAATTAGTTTAATATACAAAAATGCTCCATTTGTCGAGCTCTATATCGTCACAAAAGGACGAAGCTCTAAAACTAATAGAAAAGAAAAAATATTGACGGCGTATCTCAAAATCACTTCTAGCGAAATTTTACGAAAAGACGAAACTCGAAGTTTGCCTTTTAGCGGCGACATCTATGCAAAAAACCCTAAAATCGAGAGAAAAAATCGTTTATTGGCTTTCCTGTATTTTTCATTTGAGGTTCGCCCCTTTGCGGTGTTGGCGACGAATTAGTTCCATGGAACTAGTGAGACTTTTTTTTCTCAGTAGTTCCATGCACTTTGATAATGGAACAAATGAAAAAAAACTTAATCGAACTCGTCTAACTAGTTTCCACCGTAATTGTTCCGTGGAACTAGTGATATTTTTTTTCTCAGTAGTTCCATGGTTCTTCTTAGTGGAACAAGTGAAACAAAAGTTAACATCATTCTCATTAGTTCCACTCAACTCGGAAAGGGATCGTCATCGTATCGCCTTTCGCCTTGCCGTCAAACAGGCGTCAACCTAACGTAAGCACGTAACCAAAGCGAATCAGCAGCTCCGATACGTCGCCTCGGCTAACGGGGTGTCCTGCGTGCGCGACGAATACGACGCAACGCGACGCGACACGAAACGATGCAATGCGACGCGATGCTACACGCGACAAATGTCCTGCGTGGTTTTGGTCAATACTTCTCGAATCATGGAGAAGTACAGTACAATTTTGTTTGAAAGTTCATATTTAAAGTACAGACTTTGAAATTTTTTGGCTTTTTTTTTTGTCCCACAACAATCTTTGTTCACGCACTGCGGCGATCAACGCTTCTGAAACAACCATTTCGTAGTTCTGTTCTGTCGCGTCTGGTCGCCCTCAAAACAAGTACGCGTTGTCGCGTCTCGCCGCAGACTGTCATATAGGCCGCAAGCAGGGTATGCCGTTGAGTTGATCGCGTTCGTCGCGTTCGCAGCGTCGCATCGCGTCGTATTCGTCGCTCACGCAGGACACCCCGTAAGACTAGGCGACACCGCGCTTACCGCTCGCCAACTGCTTGTTGATGGTGCTGCAGGCAGGCCGCGGGAAGGTGAAAGGGGCAAGGGTGGACGACGAGCCGTAAGCTCGGGAACTACAAGTTGACCACGCACCGCACCGCGGTTAGTGAGCTTGTCCCGAGGCGAGGCGATTACGTTACGATTCCGATTAGTATGCGTTGCAGTAGGGAGTTTCATACAAAGAATACTGAACGGCTCGAGCTGATACGGTGACGATCCCTTTCCGAGTTGATATGTATGCTATGACCTTAAAGTAACACACGTCGACATAAAAAAAAAGGTAACACACGTCGACGTCCAATCAGAATCCGAAGGTATTTGAAGGAAATTCCTAATCCATTGCTACATAAATATTTAAAAAGGGGATTGAAGACTTTTATATACGTACTGTCGGTCCGTTTTCATTTCAAAATGGCCGACAGGTAGGTGGTATCTTCAAACCGCTTTTGTTTGTCTGCTCGACAACGTAGACGACGCAAGGAATGTTTTTGAAGTGTCAAAATGAAAGAAAATGCGATCAATTGCCATTGTGTGCAATTACCCCGCAGGTCAAGGTGTGTATTTCCCACAGATATAGATAGATAACGCAAGCATCACGATCTGTATGAAAACCAATCGTGCCATTTTTTCACTATCTACTATGACGTCACAAGCGCTCTTTCTCACTCACGCTCACGCAGCCAGCAGTACACACGACTGAGCGCGAAAGTGGCGGCTTACGATTTTTGAACGTAAGTTGGTGCGATTTTTGGCACGCGAAGTAGTTGTTCATGCGTTATCTAGGTGTATCTGTAGGTATCTGTGGTATTTCCTATCCCGGGTTCAATTTGAGACACAGGTTGCGTGAAATCACCACGCTTGTAGCACGGTAACTAGAAATGAATACAAATGATAATTTGAAAAAAAAAAAAAAAAAACAACAATAAATCGACACTCATTTTATTGTTCATTACAGTAAGATTTGAGACAAAAATTACTTAAATTAGATGAGAGCATAACTTATCACAAATATTAACTATCTCTACGAATCTGTTTATTTATGATTATTATTTAGGGTACCTACCTAATCATAAAAATGCAACTATGACTATAATTATGTGCAGATTTTTTTTACAATAATTTATAACACTCAGTGACCTAAAACCGCACTTAAGTCACGCTTACATGTGACTTAAGACTATGCCGACCGCACAGTGGCGCCCTCATCGTTTGTTTGGTTATTTCATACAATTTAGAATGAAAATGCAGAAAATAAGCACGTTAAGTTGTGCTTCACAAGATTATACGTTAATATTATTAGAAACAGTAGTTTTATATTGTTTAGTTTTATTATAATCCTTAAAACGGATAACAGTGGCTACTATATTCCGTTTGTATTACCTACAGCTAATTAATTATCATTTAAATAATTCTACTTATTATACACACATATGACAAACAACAAAATTTTCTACGCATTGAATGACTAGAAATTTTCATTAGACATTCATTCATCTAAAATACATGATAACATTATTTTCAACGCGTTCAACTCCACTAAAATATATTTCTAAAACATTGATTTATCTATCCGCTATCATAACATTAGAATAATAATTTAAAAAGAGTACAATAATAAAACCTTTAGTTTACAAGCACACCACTAGATGGAGTTTTAATTATCTAGCTAAAAATTTTAAAAGGAGCTGGTTTAAGACTCACACGTAATTTTATTTATTATTATAAGCCTGTGTTGTCCCACTGTAGGGCTAAGGCCTCATACGTATATACTATAATAAAATACTTTGTGTTATATCGGTTCTAAAATAAAAAAAGACTTATCACCAAGCCGAAAGTCACATATTTATTTTTTATTAGCGTTTCCCCGCGACTTTCTCCACGTGAAATTTCTTTTAACATAAAACATATCCTATGGCACACGGCAGTACTAAAGCTTCCCATTTGTTTAATAATTTTCGGAATCGGATCTGTAGTTTCGAAGGTTACTCCTTATATACAAACTCACATAAGTACATCTTTAATATATTCGTATATCTTCCCGTCAGCCCGATTATCTGGATTCTTACTGGTTTTAAAAATGTTATAACAACATCACATCTGCATTCCTCGAAGGGTCAGGAAGAGATTTGTATATGTAAAATGATATAACTAAATCACAGATATAGATACCTAGATAACGCAACAGCTACTACTTCGCGTGCCAATAATCGCACCAACTTACGTTCAAAAATCGTAAGCCGCCACTCTCGCGCTCAGTCCTGTGTACTGCTGGCTGGGTGAGCGTGAGTGAGAAAGAGCGCTTGTGACGTCATAGTAGGTAGTCAAAAAAATTACACGCTTGGTTTTCATACAGATCGTGATACTTGCGTTATCTAGGTCTATCTATATCTATGAACTATACTATAAATGCCCCCAAATTTTCTTATACCATACCGTTACCGTGAATAGCAAATTTTCATCAAACATTTAAGTTGCTCTCCAGAAATAATTTCTGCTTGTGACAATTTTTCATCAAACATTTAAGTTGCTTTCAGAAATCATTTCTGCATGTGTATTTTGCCATGTTATAACTAAACTTTAAATTCCCCCAATGTCTTTTACCGTTCTACACATACGTTAGCAGTCTTGCGTGTGCTACATTGCACGTTACCGTTACCAACGAGTATTTTGTTTACTGGTTTAAAGAAACTGTTATAATAACTTTAAATGCTCCTCCAAGTCTCCTATAACCGTTCTATGCACACAGCAGTCTGTTGCGAGTGTTACATTGCGCGTTACCGTAAACACCGGTTTTTCACATCTACATTACCTAATATTAAAAAAGAGGTAAAGTTTGTGAGTTTGTAAAGGGGGGTAATTTTCGGTACTACAGATACGATTACAAAAGTTCTTCCAATGATAGAAAGCTACACTATTGCCGAGTGCCTTAAGATATGTATTATGTTAAAACAAGAAACTTCACGCGAACGACGTCGCCGGCAGGAGCTAATCGAAGATAAAATTAAACTTAGTGTGCAAACACACGAGCGAAACGCGTCAACAGCAGACGCAACTACAGCCGTCAACGCGTGTCAAAGAAAGAAAATACGTTTATTTGCGGCAAACATGACTCATAAAAATAAGCATAAACAAAAAATCTAATTAACAATTTGGGAGAAGACATGCGTCATATCCACGCAAAACGGCCATCGCTAAAGAAAGGAAAAAAAAGGCGGGCAAGTAGCCACGGACCTTCGAAGTCCTTTCATTTGACAAGGTGCCGTTCGTGTATTTGGGCGGCGTACGGTGCTCACTCGTGTATATGCTCACTTAGTTGATAGGAGATGTCAAGAATAGCTTGTCAATAGGTCTTTTTACCCGACTACGGCGGAGCAAAAGGAGGGTTATGATTTTGACCGGTATGTATGTATGTATGTTCATCTGTTCCCTCATAACTTCTAAAGTACTTATAATAATTTGACAAATGAGATATCTTTAGAAGCGTCTTGACCGTCCTCTGGTTATAGGCTATGTGACGTCACACCAAATTTAATATGGCGCCCTCTAGAGGACATAAAGTAATTTAAAAATAAATATTTTGGGATGGTGCCTTGTGGGGTATCAAATGAAAGGGCTTAATTAGCACATTACAAAATATAGATATTTTTTTTTAAATAAGCCCCAGAAAAATTAAATAAAAAAACTTTTAAAAACAAAAAACCCGACTACTGAAAATGATAGTACAGTGGCATGCGACCACGGGAAGGTACTTTCTTGTTTCATCCTTTTCAGTATAGTCGGGTTTTAGTTTTTACAAAACTACTTAGTAATGCTATAAAAACACTTTCTGAATTTATTCAAAAGTGTAAACAGCTTTGGCCTCCTAGGAAAGCTTATAATTATAATGGCCATCAAGGAAATCTGTCACTTTCATAAGTATGTCAAAAACCGCTCTGTATTTGAACAGCCGTAATTGTGTGACCGTTATCGATTTCTTAGAAAACCAAAGGCTGTATAACGCACACCAACGAATTAACACCTAAGTATGTCAACTTATATCTAATGATTTAGGGAATAAATCAATTTCTATCGGATTAAGAACATAAACAACTTTTTGAATGTTGTCAAAGGGGATTAAAGAAAAAATATGGAGCCGCATATCTACATGTCCGCCATTTTTTTTCAAAATGGCGGCCACGTAATAAACCTATATAAATCGATAGCTGACATCAATGTAACTAGAAAATATAATAAAAACAAACCCCGTAAAGCGTCACGTTTCCGATATCAGCGCTCAAAGTTGATCACGTGACTTCCATATTTTTTTGAACTTGCGTACATCTTGTTGCATGTTGCATAGATGTTTGATTATGCCGCCATTTTGAAAACAAAATGGCGGACAAGTAGCCACGGACCTTCAAAGCCCTTTCATTTGTTTTATAATTTTCTTCTTTCCAAAACATTTTACGAGTATTCAGCCCAGAATCTCCTCAGTTTCTTCGTCACAAAATCTCTTTTTCATCGTGTCCCATACTTTCGCCGCGACAGACGCATCCGTGTCTGTACACTGATACGTTTGTCCCGGATGCTTCCTAGTATAATGTCTCACAACATTCTGCTTATGAGAAAACCGTTTAGGACATACTTTACACAAGAAATACTTCTCATTGACATGGGTTTTCATGTGATATTTCAATCTGCTCTCTCTAGGAAACCCTTTATGACAGATATCGCACACAGTGTGCTTAATTTTCTCATGCCCTAGCATGTGTCTTTGCATATTATGTTTGTGAGCAAATTTTTTGTCACAAAGTTCGCAGGAGTAAGGTTTTTCGCCAGTATGGACCCGTAAATGAGGCTTTAACAAGCCAGAACTGGTGAAAGTCTTGCCACAGTGAGGGCAAGGATATGGCCTAATCCCAGTATGGACGTGCATATGACGTGTCAACGTACTCTTATGCTTAAAAGCCGTGGAACATTCTTCGCAGTCAAACGGCCGTTCGCTATCATGTTCCTTCATATGATATTTTAATAAAGGCTCATTTTCGAAGACCTTATCGCAAATTTTACATTGGATAGGACCGTCAGAAGTTTTGTTGCAGTCATTTTGGATATGTCTCTCCAGGTTGCGCTTGGCTGTGAAACTTAGAAAACATTTGGAGCATTGCAAATGTGCTTTTTTATGCTCCTTTAATAGATATTTCGATTTAAATTTCTCTGGGCATTGCTCACAGGAGTATGGGGTTACGAGAGTGTGGCGGGTAAAAATATGTGTGTCTAAGCGTAGTTTGTTGAGAAATTGTCTATTGCACTGATTGCATTGTACAGCGTTTGCTGAATGGGATTGTAAGTGCCGTTGGAGGTTGGCGTAAACTGTGTAATGTTTTCCACAAATCTCGCAGTCCAACTCTGAAAGGTAATACAGATTGCACCGTTACTGTACTGGGTAAGTTTTTGAATAGTTATTATAATTATAGAGAATGTACCAGAAAGGTGTGGTCAAATTTAAGGTTGGGAAACCTGAGATCAGAGATCAGAGACGCATTCCACCAGCTTCTATGGCATTTTTTTTTTACTGTTCAAGCAGTACGGTTATGGAATGACTTGTCCGTGTCGGTAAGGCGTGCTCAATCTTTGTCTACTTTTAAAATTATTTATATAGATCAGTATATGCTTTATGTATGTATTGTGTTATGTCAATGGTAAACCATAGACTACCAACAGTATTGTCTCTCCTCCCCCTTTTTAATCGATCCAAAGCCTGTCTTTAAAAGATCGCTCTTAGCGATAAGACCTTTGTAAAATTTCTACATTTATATCTGCAATTTATGTAGTGTACATAATAAAGAGTATTCTATTCTAAGGTTGTTGTAGCCGTCTCATAAATTTGGGTCGAGGAAGTATTGAACTTTTGCATGGGACAGTTGACAATTTTTTCACGATTACGATATTGGTCCCATGGAGAAAGTTGTTCAGTTTAATGGTCTGTACCACACCCTTAAATTTAACCACACCATTCTGATATATTGTAGTAACCAGTTTTCAAATGGTTATTTGTAATGGTTTTGTTTGTGGTTTGTGTTTTGTTTTGGTTGGTTTTTGTGTTTGTTTGGTTGTTTGTGGTGTTTGTTTGAGAATGGCCTTTTATGTTTGTCTGAAGGGCGCCATGTTTAGAAATGTAAGGGAGGGCACCCACGAGCAACTTCCTTTTGGACGATGCGCACACGGGAGCGACAGTAACGCTGCTTTTTTTTTTGTAAAATTTTCGGTTGAGCAGCAACTGGGTAGCTGGCAATTTTTTTGTCGCCGTGCACGCACTTGCATTGCAACCAAAAGACGGGCGACAGTTGCGTCCAAGCCCGCGGACAAAAATGTCTCGCAGTCGCTAAATGCAAACTCGTAGACTTGATATGAGAGACAAATTAGTTGCGGAGACAAAAGTTGCTCGTGGGCGCCCTCCCAAAGTGTAAAGGCGCGGGCCCACCGCGGCGCTTGCTGTGCACGGGCACGCGGCGCATTTTAGCTGCGTGTATTAATTTGATTGATAACGTGGGTCTACGTTTCCACTGGAGTACACGAAGACGACCCACAACGACTATGTACGGCGCACGGAGAGGCTACGCACGTGCCACTGCAATCCACGGACACGGGCTTCACTGCGGGAGGTGGGACGGGCGGGGAAGCGAACGAACGCCATTGCGCCATTTTGTCAATTGCTATTGGGTCATATTCGTGTACTCCAGTGGAAACGTAGACCCACGTAGACAGCGTTGAGCTATGAAACCGCCTATTCGAGCAAGCCACGCGTGTATCAATGACGTCAATTCATGCGTAGCCTCTACGTGGGTTGCAGTGGACACAACCACATACATGTTCTTACAAAGCGAAGCTTAATACACGTGCGTAGCCTCTCCGTGCGCCCCGGTGGGCCCGCGCCTTAATGGCTGACGCAGCGCGATTTTCACATGCCTTGTGCAGGAGTAGCGCGGATTTCATCATAGTTTCCTGCCCTTGTTCCATGTTACTCGAGATCGGCGAAACAAGTTTTCTTTTTCCATTCTCCCTTGTCAAACGATATCACGATATCATTCAATGAATTCAATCCCTTCTCTTTCATATCATTCCTCACAAAATCCGTCCATCTTTACTTTGGCCTTCCTCCCCCTCTCCATCCATCGACATTTATAGTAAAAGTTCGCAGTGCTGGACACCCCTACCCTATTTCCAGTTAAACAAATATCAACTTTATTTCAATGACATTTAAGTTGATTTCAGAGTGACTAGCACTATTGAAAAGTTATAATTTTTTTTGAATTTTTAGTGTAAACTGAACTTTATTGTGTATGAATTAAAGTTATTTTTCCATTAGTTCATATATTTTTACATTTTTGGCAAATAAATCGCGAACGCATATTGTATTCATCATTCTTTTAGTCACATGCGTTTGATTTTCATTGGCAAACAAATATCAACATTGCGTCTCTTAAAGTAAAGTCGAAAATACCGCGCACCTCTGTCTGCGTTGATGATTTTTTGGATGGGAGTTAATTTATATTTAATTTTATTTTAAGTGGAACAAGATTTTTATTTGTGAAAACTGCGCTGCGTTGCGCTTTATCAGGATTGTTAGAAGAAATTACCTTCAGAAGAAGTACCCCCTATTTGCACACCTGAGCCATCTGATGATGTGTTCTCACATGCTACCCCATCATCATCATCGTCCTGTAATAAACAAATGTGAAATATTAATACAATGCCACACAAAATTAAAATATATATAATTATATACAACGTGTAACGTTAAATGCGCAAAACCTGAAAATAGTTTGTTCATAATTGACTACTGAATCGATTTCAGTAACTTTTAATTATAGGTTTTTTTTTTTCAAAAATTATGTTTTTTGCTATACTATCCGCCGATTGAGCCAAAGAAAATGAAGTCTTATTTTAAGGCGATAAGACTCAATTTTGAATGCATAAAACAATGCTAGGATCAACACGATTTTCGTAATAAAAATAGTTATCTTTAAAAAAAATAGTTTCTTTCATTGTATTATGCTTTTAACTCAATGCTCTAATTGGGGTGTATGAGGTTTTGTGCATTTAACGTTACACGTTGTATATACAAAGGTGTTCACTGTATTGTCAAACACTACAGTGAATTATTGCAGATACTTAATAGGACACAGATAGGATAAATGATGATTTATCCTATCTGTCCTATTAAGTGTCTGCTGCACCGGACGACGTCATTACGTCGGCGCCGGCTGTCGCTGAAAACCAGCGCTGGGGCTCTGTCTTGCACGGGGTCGCAGCATAATGCTGAGCGATAGCCGTTTTGCGTGGATGTGACGCATGTTTCCCCCTGCCTTTTATTTATTTTATTTTTGTGTTTTTGTTCTTTTTGCGTCATGTTCACCGCAAATAAACGTATTTTCTTTCTTTCTTTATCTCTATCTTATCCCAACCCCGAACAACCATAATCATAGACATTGGCGTCCCGCAAGCACCACTACTTAGACCGCACGGATTCTTGATGTCTTCACAAGGTAACCGGTCCACCTTGTGGGACGCCTTCCAACGCTACGTCTTCCGGTACGCGGTCGCCACTTCTGAACCTTTCGACTGCATCAGCCATCTGTTCTGCGAGCAAAGTGCCCTGTCTACTGCCTCTAAGCTTGGCAATTCTTACCATATTACCTGGGCCTAAAACATAACTGGCGGAATGTGGGCGTTAGTTTACACCGCTGCCCGACTACTAACCCATCGGGGATCACGGGAGTGATATCATGTATCTGTGCAAAATAATTGCCAGAGCGTTTTTATTTTTATAATCATGAAAATAAATAATATACTGACTTAGGTACAATACGGCCGATTTATCTTGGCGAGTCTGAACTTCGCGCACAAGGCTGCGCAGTAGATTTTTTTGGAACCAAATGGCAGAGGCGAAGGGTGAATTTATGACAGAGGTAAAGCCGTAGCAAAAAAAAAAGTCAATAAACCGTTTCATTATATTTCAATGATAGAGTGGTTGTGTTCTGAATTTTTGCAGGGAAGCCGGCAGGAATCGGGTTGTATGGTACCTTCGCCACTGCTATTACTACCTTAGATTCTGGAACTTCTTCTTTGATAGTAACTTCCACGTATGTTTCAGGAATTACCGTTTTCACCTCCTCGATCGGAACAAGCCAGGAGACGTTTGGTGAGCGCGGAGGGTCTATTAATTCCGTTTTTATTCTGAAACAATCAAGAAGACGTAGGTTTAATAATATTTTCCGCACCGAATTTCTGACACGGCGGCCAATCTCATCGGAGACTAGCCAAGTACGCAGGAGATATTACAGTGCGGCCAATCTCAACGGAGACTAACCAGGAGATGGATAACCACTTTCTCTTTCCTTACTTTCATAGTCTGATAGGATGTGCAATACCATACGATCGGGGAGAGACAAGGTGCAGGATCAACGGCGCCACGTGCGCACCTAGCCACCGAAGTGACACACCACCAACTTCTTAACCCTGGTCTGCTTAGGCACTCAGAAAATCACTCATGAAAAGCAGAACACTTAGACCGACCTGAGAATCAAACACGCTCAGCAATCGGCGATTACTACGTCAACGAACTTTTCCTACATCCGATTCTTATCTCATATGTCTTGTATGTTATAAAGTAATTACAGGCCGAAGATGTTTGCGCTCGCGATCGGTGTCTGGATACCTCGATGTCGATACTCGCTATTTCTACTCAAACTCAAAGCATGTATTTCAAATAAACCAATTACAGGCACTTTTGAATTGTCAAAGGGTCAGAAAGAAGAAGCTAGTTGGTCGAAAGCGTAGTAGGTATGAAGAAAAACTGGCAAGAAAGTAATGGATGGGAAATCATCAAATGACCCCTCCCGTTCTGGGTGGAGCAGAAGGGAGTGTCTGACTCTTACTGACTAAAATCCACCCGCGTTCCTTCCTTAGCCCTTTATGTTCCGGGGTAGCGGTAACCCCTTCGGACAATCCCGCTGCCCCGGCAAGAAACTACATGGATGGAATTGCGAACACGTCGGTTCAGTCGGCTCAGGCCTCATTGGCCCAGTCCTGTGTTTGTGCTGTACTCTACCTTCTCCAGAAGACAAAGCTGAAGCGATTTGTCCAATCACGAGACAGATCTTGAAAATTACTAAAATTCTGTTTACGTAATTCTATAATGGCCCCTTATGTCCATTTTATTAAGCGGATAATATTCAATCGTATGAGTGATGTCAGCTCTTTTATTATGACATTTAGACTTTCCAGAATGTGTTTGCTTATAAAATAATATCAATATATGTATTGATAACAATGTTTTATTTCCCCAATTACAAATAGTCTGATTATAATCTAAAGTTTAGATTAGAAAAAAAAGTGCTTCTAAATACATTTGCGTGATACCGCGTTTTCACTAACCAGAGCGAGCGAACATTTTGTTTTCAGAAAATTTTTGCTGTGCTGCCGATGTTCGCTCAAAATAGAAAACTTTTCACTACAATGAGAAAAACACTTCTCATTCTCACTGGGTAAATATGGACGAATATGACGTCGATTTGCTTTAGCCTAGATTTAGATCTTTCACGCCGAAAAGAAGCGGTTAATGATTCAATCTTCTTTTCAAAACTCAAAGCATTTATTTCAAACTAGCGACCCGCCCCGGCTTCGCACGGGTGCAATGCTGATACTAAGTATAGGTACTTCAAGAATACACACACGCCGCCGGCCCCCCGGCCGCGGCAGGTACCGCAGCAAACGCTATGTCCCTGCATTTTAAATCTGTAATATCTTCGAAAATATTCATTTAAATTACATTCTGTAAAGGGTCATATTTATCTATATTAAATGCACAATGTATTTAAGGTACTTAATTGGATAAGGATTAATGCTGTATTGCTTAAAATCGCTTCGTAAATAAGCCATTATTTCTCGTAAAAAGTAAAGGATAAAAATGATTATTGTGGGTTATCCCCAAGAGATAGACATATACCATCACGGACTTTTTTGTAGACCTTTTTAAAGTGTACAATACTGTAGTAGTATATTATTTTGACCTATCTCGTAGGGTTCAGCCAGCGTTTGAAAAGTAAGCGCAAAAAAATGTGTTTATTTACGACATCACATGCATGCATGTATTATATATATAAACCTTCCTCTTGAATCACTCTATCTACTAAAAAAAACCGCATTAAAATCCGTTGCGTAGTTTTAAAGATCTAAGCGTACATAGGGACAGAGAAAGTGACTTTGTTTTATACTATGTAGTGATAAACCAATTACAGGCAGTTTTGAATTGTCAAGGGGTCGATCAGTCTGTAAGATGAAGCATATGTAGCGATGGAACATGCCATAACTGTAGGTAAATTAGAGCTATTTTTGATAGATTTAGAACGAGATTAGAATGCGACTGTTCTTAAAAATACGGGAATTAATTAATCAGTGGGGCTTCCTTTTCAATCTGTCAAAAATAACTTTTATTTCTCTACATTTTTGACACCGCTCGTCGCTGAGATCATATTACGACTAGATTTTGAATGTTTGTACCTAATATTTACAGGAATTAGCCTTCAGATGTCTTCTGTTTTGAAGGAACATCGGCAGAACAGGAAACATTTGTTCAAAACAAAATATCCGCTCGGCAGGGTAGTTTTATTATCGATGTCTGATCAAAAGATAATCTGTATAAACTGTTTCCATGGAGGAAAATGCCCGAGTTAGATGCTAAGATTAGGTATACCTAATCTGATTATTATTTGTATCTTTACCTACATGAGTTTGTTCTCTGTGTCATGTTTACCGCAAAAGGTCAATGATATTATAAAGGAAAGATATGCTACGTTCATACTGAGAGACGTTTTGTGTTGTTGGGATAGTGGTTTTCAACTACGACTGCGACAGATAATACGGAACGTATGACATAGAAAGAGATAGCTATCTGTAGTGTGTTGCGCTTGAAGTATGTCAACTAAAAGAAATTACAACAATTGTCTGAATTTGACTGCAACAATTTGCGCGCCCTAGTGCCCTCTTTATCTATCTATATATATAAAAAGACAAGTCCTGACTGACCGACTGACTGACTGACTGACTGACTGATTGACTGACTCATCAACGCCCAGCCCAAACCCCTGGACCTAGAAAGCTGAAATTTTGCACAGAGGTTCCTTTTATAATGTAGACGAGGAATAAGGAAGGAATTTTCGAAATTCAACCCCTAAGGGAGTTAAATGGGGGATGAAAGTTTGTATGGAAAATCTTATTCCTTGAGTTAATAAACTTGAAACTTGGCACGAATACTTACGTAAGTAAATTATGAAAATTGGTCCTTTTTGTTTTTCTAAACTACCTTCTAAAGGGGGATGGGGGGGTGTCAAAATTTGTATGAAAGAATTTTAATGCACGGTCCGATTAACTCAAGACTCAGTATTTATACTTAATACCAAAAATAAAGAATTACGTGTATCAGGGTTTTTCGAAAATCTACCCCTAACGGGGAGAAAAGGGGTAGTTAATTTTACAGGGCAAATTTTACTGCCTGGCTTAATTAACTCAAAAATTGGTATAAATAATCTGTGAGTCAAGTAATGAACACATTCCAAACGATTTTTTTAAATTCCACCCCTGTGGGGGTTGAAAAGTGGTGATACAGCTTATATGAAAAATCTTATTCCTTGGGTTAATAAACTTGAAACTTGGCACGAATACTTATCTAAGTAAATCATAAAGTTTGGCATTTGTTGTTTTTCTAAACTACCCCCTAACAGGGGATTGGGGGGTGTCAAAATAAGTGTGGAAGAATTTTAACGCGCGGTCCGATTAACTCAAAACTCAGTATTTATACTTAATACCAAAAATAAAGAATTACGTGTATCAGGGTTTTTCGAAAATCTACCCCTAACGGGGAGAAAAGGGGTAGTTAATTTATAGGGCAAATTTTACTGCCTGGCTTAATTAACTCGAAAATTGGTATAAATAATCTGTGAGTCAAGTAATGAACACATTACAAACGATTTTTCAAAATTCCACCCCTGTGGGGGTGAAAAGTGGGGATACAGCTTATATGAAAAAACCTTATTCATTTGGTTAATATACTTGAAACTTGGCATGAATACTTATCTAAGTAAATTATGAATTTTGGCATTTTTTGCTTTTCTAAACTACCCCCTAAAGGGCGATTAGGGGGTGTCAACATTTGTATGGAAGAATTTTATCGTGCGGTCCGATTAAGTCGAAACTCAGTATTTATACTTAAGACCAAAAGTAAAGAATAACATGTATCAGGGTTTTGCGAAAATCTACCTCTGACGGGGTGAAAAGGAGTAGTTAATTTTCCATTTTACTGCGTGGCTTGATTAACTGGAGACGGCCAGAGGCCTTTGTACGGTGAACCTGTGTCGCGTCGCTCTCTGCTCCCGATTACGCGCAAATTTATTTACTCTTTTATCATTGGAATATCTATTGTTTATCTAGAATTCGGATAGTGGCCGCCGAAGGGGACAGACGTGTCGTGTCTTGACCCGCCTTTGTTTTTACTTGATGCAATGTGCACAACACGTGGCTGACTCTGAGCTTGAAACTCGAACGGGGTTTCGCTTGCTGTGTTTTTGTGGGTGCAAATTAAAACACCTTAAAACGGTGGTAAAGTGGCATACGTGTGTACCTGATATACAAGCCTGAGGTCTAGGCCTTCCGGCCGAGAATATCGACGACGTGGATTTGGTGAGATCTTTCCATTATATATTTCAGGGACCTCCGATAGAGGCTTGGAGGCTGTATAAAACTGCGTTTTGCGTTGTTAATTTGGACTTTTGACGCCACGCGTGAATTTAACATTATTGTAAGCTATAAATAGGCTTTAAGGAAATGTCTTCATATTATATTTAGGAGCGAAGGACAAAATAATACACTCTATTATTTTAACCTGAAATACGGTATCGCTCTAGAATTAGTACTTCACGCTTTTCTTAATTTAACATTGTACTAAATTATCAAAACTGCCTTGAACAAGCTACCTATTTCCTAGCTTGTAAAATTTGTAAACCGCGCGCAAAATTGGACCGAAAGGGTAAAAAAAAAAAGGTTAAGTAACAAAAAATAGCGAAGCTCATAAATTTCAAGCGTTAAGCTCCCCTGTCAGCTATAGTGGTTCACAAACCCAAAGCTACACAACACATGTGTGCAGAGCAGGTCTTGTAATACCATAAAAACAAAAAGTTTTTTTCTTTTAAAATGGGCACAATTGCGCGTATGACAAAAGACGGAAACTGCCTATTCAGGGCCATAGCACATCAAATAAATAATGTAATGGGTTTAACTTTCGACCACGTGTCTGTCCGTCAGGATCTTGCTTCATATGTTTTAGAGCATCGAGATGACGAAAGAATTCGCTTAGCCCTTCTAAATAATGTACAAGAAATTCTTCCTAACAGCATTCTCTCCCAGGAACAAAGAATAACAAAATACATAACACAGCAGTTTAACAAGACGTTCTGGGGAGGAGAGGATATCTTAATCGCCGCAGCCGAGTTCTATCTTGTAAATTTGCACGTGCACACGGATACAAGACACAACCTAGTGTATTCACCTACCGGCGAACCAGTACCCGGCAACATACACATCCTCTACAAGGACCAGCACTACGATAGCTGGGTCATGACCGACGACAAACACTATAACAGCAACCCGATAGATATAATGAAAAATCGAACAATGTCACAACAACACTATATAATAAGCCTTTAATTAACCAGTACAACACACGTGAAGAGAAAGGTCAACTCACGAAATCCCAGTCTCAAACGAACAGCCCTCAATTAGCTAGCTCATTAACACAATATGAACAACAAGCACCAATGTGTACACCGTTATCAGAAGTAGTCGCAGATGTCACTGGGTTCACAATACTTAGAAACCAACCGTCTACCTCAATAAAGTACACTTGCCTAGACTTGCGTATTGCAACTTGGAACGTCCGCGGGGCCTCAAAACCGACCAAAAAAGATAAAATTGACGCTGAACTTTCAATTAGGGGCATTCATGTAGCCTGCTTACAAGAAACAGGTATGAACTCAGGAGCATACAACTCTACACACTACGAATGGCACCTCTATGGAACCTCAGGTAAAACACATCGGGGACTTGCAATTCTAATCAGAAAAGATGCTCAAATTGAATTAGTTAACAGAAAAAAGGATACAGACGCGATGTCAGCTACTCTTCAAGTTAACAGGGAAAATGACAAGCCTGCTCATCTGTATATAATCAATTCTCACATAAACTGTTGTACATCTATAGCAAACAGATCCTTCACAGGCTTATTAAACTTGATCAGACAAAAACCAAGGAAATGTACTTTAATAATTCTTGGCGACTTTAACGCACATATTGGTCGACATGATACACAAAGTTTCCAACGCAAAGGGCTGATCCAACAAAACCTACACCATGACTTATCTAACTACAACGGGGAAATGTTAATGGATATAGCCAACAGGGAAAAACTGCAAATAGAAACGACAAAAGCGAGATCATCGTGCAGGATAACGTGGTCAAAGGGCATTCAGAAATCCCAACTGGATCACATTATAACGCCACATGCATCAGAAAAACTTTTTGATTTTATTAAAGGCGAATGGGCCGCTAGGGGCACATCCGACCATAAAATAATCTGGGGTCTAATAAGAACAAATCGAATTTCAAACAAGAAAGAAAGCACCAAACACATTATTACACAAAGACAACAGCAAGCCGCGAAGGAAACAACAATTGCGGCCAAGGATTTTAACTATAAACAATGCTATTATGCCGCTCTCAATAGTAAATTCACAAAAACAAAATACCAAGATTGCATAACAAAAAAACTAAAAGATAAAGGGATCAACTCAACGGACAAACTCATCGAAATACCCTGGAATACCATAACGGAAGTATTAAAATCGGCTGCTCAGGAAACTCTTATTTTTCAGCCAGTTCTCTCCAGAGATCATCGACTAGCTCTTGCTAACCTACAAAAGGCTAAATTCCTACAAAGCAGGCAACCAGATAATCCAAATAGGCACAACCGAGTAAAAGAATGTCAGGCAACACTTCAAAAGGTTAAATATCAGGAAGAGCAAAAAGCATGCAGGGCCTGCCTCAATGGATTGGGGAAAAAACACCCTGCAAAACGCATGCAGATGCTATACTTTTTTTACAGCAGGAACAAACTTCAAACAAAACGTCGAAAAAGATCTACTTATATACCAATGACCAAATGGGAGCAAATTTTAAAAAATCCGAGGGCCATCTTATACCAACAGTTAATATAAAAAAGCCGATAATCGAAGTACAGGGTGAGGGACCTATTACGGACGACGTAATGGCAATCATTAATAAAATGCGGAACGGGACAGCCCCCGGAACGGACCAAGTGGTAATCGAATTATACAAAGCAATGCCCCAAATATTACAAGAAGCCGTCACCAAACACATGAACAAAGCCTGGACACTGAACGAAGCACCTGACACATGGTTGGAGACCGTACAGGTACCAATTCCAAAAAACAATAGCCCTAAAAATGAGAATGAATATCGCCGCATATCGGTTTGCAATACGGGTTACAGAATTTACGCCTCCTACGTATTAAAAAAACTAGATGAGATAATAACGGAGTTGGGCAACTACCAAGCGGCCTTTTTAAACAATAGATCAACAGACGACCATATATTCACGCTTAAAAGGGTCTTAGACGAAGAATGGCGTGCAGGTAAAAGAATTTATGTACTCGCCCTCGACATTGAAAAGGCATTTGACAACGTCGACCTCAATGCACTAAGAGATATCTTATTACAACGAACCAACAAATCGCTAACCAAGAGGATAATCAAGGTATGCATGAATGAACGAACATGCATCAAATGGTGTGGCCAGCAAAGCAGTTGGATTATTAAAGGAAAGGGAGTCAAACAAGGTTGCCCTCTGTCCCCTCGCCTGTTTACACTGGTCATCGACGAAGTCCTTAGAACCCTCGACGAAGAAACACAATTAATAAAACTTGACCAGGATCGCGAAATCTCACTCCCTCTAGTATTATCATTTGCGGATGACCTTATCTTTATTACAGATGACCTAGAAGGATTAGAAGGTATCATATACCA
The DNA here is from genome assembly GCA_949316385.1 of Globia sparganii. Lineage (NCBI taxonomy): Eukaryota > Metazoa > Arthropoda > Insecta > Lepidoptera > Noctuidae > Globia > Globia sparganii. Next base: position 10,482,030 of record OX438680.1, read on the forward strand.
TATTAAACCCCTACTAAACAGTGTAGGCCTCCAAATAAACGAAACAAAAACAAAAATACTAATTAGGGACCCCAAAGCTACACAGATAACGACCCACGTGACCCTTAATGGAATAAGTATACCAACATGTGAAGAAGTTAAATACCTAGGTACATACATAACATCTACATTAAGTAGAAAAAGCACTATAAAAAAACGTTGCGAACAGGCCATGAAAAACGCCAAATCGTTACTACCATTCATAAATAATTCAAATATGGACTGGAAATTAGCCAGACTCATGTATCGAATGGTGATCGTACCGTGCATGATACACGGTTTGAAAGTTTCGGCACTTACTAAAGCTAACAGATCAAGACTCAGAAAATATGAGCGAGTTATCATGAGGGACTTGATTAACCACTCTAGAAATAAACCAAGACAAAAGAAAATGCATGAAATATTAGACGGAAAAACAGTAACCAAACGCATCAAGAACCATAGGATGTGCTACCTCGCACATGTCTACAGGCGTCGCAAACCACACCTGCTACATGCAGCAATGCAATACAAAGCCAAATCCAAGAAGGTCGGCCGACCTATTTACACATGGAACGACAATTTAAATCAGGACATGAAGTACTTCGACAAGGGAATCAATTTCTGGATGGATACAGCGGAAGACAAAAGTAAGATCAAGATCGCTGCTAGTGAGATTTACAATAAACCGGAAACGGATAGTAGCGAAACTTCCGAAGATGACATCGATAACAGCAACATCTAACACAATACAACAGAACAATGACATACAAAAGAACCGAGAAAGCAGTAACACTCCGCCAAAAGACTCGCCGATGAAGCTCGACCTGAACCAGCCTGGCGGCAAGGTCGTTAGAAGATGCCCATCCATAGATAATAATTACCCATCTCTCCACTAGTCCAATGCTTGCTCTAGGATGCATATCCGGTAGGCTCTTAAATCCTTCCCTATCCTACGGGCACGTCCTCCTTACCAATTACCGCGCCCCCCGGTCTATTCCTTGATATGCAATGGCCGCTGTAGCACCATGATCATGAGGCTACAGAAGCTAGTGCGAATCTTGGGGTTCATTCGATTAATCGAGTCTGGTTTAACCACGCTGGGATCGGTGCAATTCATTCATTCATTCATTCATTACTGCGTGGCTTGATTAACTGGAAAATTGTTGGAAATAATCTTTGAGTCAAGTTATGAACAAATCCCAAACATTTTTTCAAAATTCCTCCTGTGTGGGGTGAAAAGTGGGGAAAAACTTTATACGAAAAATCTTATTCATTTGGTTAATAAACTTGAAACTTGGAAGGAATATTTGTCTAAGTAAGTAATAAGAAATGGGTCTTTCGAAAGTAGATCCCTGACGGGTAAAAAAGTGGTAATTCGATTTTTAAGGCCGGTATTATAGTGCGTAGCTTGATTTACTCCAAAAAAAATGGTATTAATAAATTTAAGCTTCAAACTTGGCACAAATACTTATCTAAGTAGTTAAATTATACTTTGTCATTTTATGTTTTTCTGCTCTAAAGGGAGATTGAGGGTGTCAGTTTATGGAAGAATTTTATCGCGCGGTCCAATAATATAAACTCGGAACTCAGTATGTATACTTAAGACCAAAATTAATAAAAAAGTGTGACTGGGTTTTTCGAAAATCTAACCCTAACGGGGTAAACGGGGGTAGTCCATATCACAGAGGAGTATTTTATTGCATGGCTTGAGTCAATGGGAAATTGGTATAAATAATCTTTGAGTCAAGATATGGAAACGTCTTATACATGTTTTCAATATTTCGCCCCTATGGGGATAAAAACTGTGAAGGTGAAAATGTGGTCTTATTCCTTTGGTTAAGAAACTTGAAACTTTTCAACATTTGCCTCAGTAAATAATAAAGATTGTCACTTTTAGGGGTTTACTACTTACTTACTTAAAATAAAAAAGTATGAGTTTTAGGGTTTTACTTATTCTACTCCTACCGGGGTAGAAAAGGGTAATAAAGTTTAAGGAGTAGAAACTCCAACTTCCATTAACACGAAAATGGGTATAAATAATCTTTATATCATAAAAATGGAAACGTACCAAACGCAAAAACAAGAGCTGTCGTGATGAAAAGGGAGGATAGTTTATTTGAAACATCTTAGGTAGTTTAACTAAAATATTGGCCCGAATACTTATTTCTTTAAATAAAGTAAGTATAAAGATCGTAATCAATAATTTTCGAAATACCTTTCAGGGGGAGGTGGAGAGGATGTTAAATTTATTTGAGGAAAGTACGAAACCCACGCGTACGAAGTCGCGGGCAAAAGCTAGTCGTATATAAGGTCAGTTAGGGTTAGAGGAACATACTTTATTTTGAGCCAAATGTTTTGAGCTCTAGGAGGAACAGATAATGTTTTATGATAATTTTGAGATACACTAAACTTGCCTTTGTTTATCAGCTTCCCATGTTTTAAGAATCATAACGCTAAATTGAATACTTACGCCAGTATTGGCCAAAATCGTTTAGGTTGTGCAAACGTTTCTCTTCGCCCTCATTAGGGATAAGAGGAACACTCGTCGTATCTCCTAAGAATGTCATGTGCTGGCGTCTGCACTTAAGTTATACATAAATAAGAATGACATTTGAATATATTCTAATTTTAGTTAAGTATCACTAGCACATTCACGTTGTAAAAAGTTCATTAATTCATCAGATGTCCTATACATTGAATAAAACGCTTGAAAATGCTTAATGTGATAGACCTGTTATCACAACAAATATAGATAACTTATCGAATTCCCCGTAAGTCTTTGTTCTATATTTATGAATAAGGAAAATATAGTTGATATTAGTGTTCCGTGACATTCGTGTCAAGCTTGAACAAAAGATTTCAAAGGGGATTGAAGATTTTTATAGGGCGCCTGGCATACCTACTGTCGCGCCATTTTGTTTTTTTTTTCAAAATGGCGACCACGCATGAAACCTATATTAATCGATAGCTGACATCAATGCTAACGCAAAATATATCTGACTAAATCCCGTAGTGTACCGTTTCCGGGATATTAACGTTCCAACTTGATCACGTCACATACATATTTTTTGAAGTTACTTAGATCTTGTTGCATAGATGTTTGATTACTTTAAACTTTCAGAGTTATTATTTTAAACATCTATGCAACAGATCTAAGCAAGTTTAAAAAAAAATATGGATGTCACGTGATCAACTTTGTAAAACCTCTTTTGGATTCCAAAGACAATTTAACTGATTCATGATGCACTCCGAAAAATTCGATTCTCTTTTTAAAATAAACTGCCTCGTTTTTAGTATTAAAACATAACTGTTAGCATGGAGATCCGTCTCAATCCCCGGTTAAACAAGTATATTGGGTTTCTCTATAAGGAAATTCTCAAAACCAGACTAGCGATCCGGACTCTAGACTCTAGGATATTGCTAATCCATTGCTTCATATGTTCGAAAAATGTGTCTGCTCAACAACTTAAATAATGCAATGAATGACGTTGAACTGTCAAAATGAAACCCACATTGCTACTGATAGTGCCTCACGCAATTACCCCGCAGTTAATGACAATGAGTTTACTATTTGGGTAATTCTACGATAAGAGGTAACTTGTGCGGCAATCAGTTTAAAATATAAATTTTATTCTATAAGTTGTTATTTTTTGCAATGAAACACACCACCTAAATGCACTTTATTAAATAACGTCACGATTAAATGCCTAATTAAAGTATATTTTTCTGAAATTCCTTGTAAAGTCTAAAAAAGTCTCTACCCTGGCCTGTCCCCCTGTCGGTTTCAGTTTAATTTGCAAACGATACGTACCTTCTTTGTATCAGTTATTAAAGTAAAGTAAGTTAAACACAAATTTCAATAAATATATTTAAGTATTGTTAAGGAAAAATAGAACTAAATTTATTTATTTGCAATATTTTTTAAACTTAACTTTTGTCCCAATGTTTTTGGGTATCTACCCTGGCAAATTTAATTCCGCTACTACAAACACAAATTTTAAAACGGCCATATTCCAAATAGCGCTCCAGGTCATCTATCAACGTGAAGTTAGCAATGCAAACACGTGAGCCCTTAAGAGTGCCGACATTTGTAAGTTGTTGCGACGCGTTGGTTCAAAGTGTTGGTTTCGCGAGGTCATTGTGTCTCTCCACTGGTAAGTCATAAAAGTTATATTATTCATTTAATTTATTTGCATTTACTGGTCTAATTTAATAATAATGCAATAGTTTAAGTGTGATACATAATGTACAGAAACATTTCTTATGTCAATTAAAACAATATAATTTATCATGAAAACGTCTCTCCCCTGCCATATTTCCCCTGGCAAGATAACTGTCAGGGGAGAGACTTGTTGACCAGGGGAAATAATGTTAGTGCAAACAAACTTAGATATAGCATATTTTTATCAACAAACAGATTTAAATAATTTTGGTAAATTCTTAATACTGAAAAATAAAGGAGGTTCTCAGTTCATATTGTTATTATATTATTGTCTAATATTGTTACAGATCATGGAACCGCGGAAAAAGTTAACACGTGAAGAAAGATTACAGAAGAAACGTGAAGCGAGACTACGATATGAAAAGATTAAAAATGATCCCGAAAAATATGAATCGCAAAAGCAAAAAGAAAAGGCAAAATATTTAAAAAAGAGAAAGGAATTATAAAAACTGTCGACCAACTGACTCCTAGAGAGCAATATAGGCAAGAGAGTGCCTTTAATTTATATTATTAATTTTATTTTATGATTAAAACATGTTCATTTAGTGAAATGTAGCATAGATACAGGTAATATGAAAATTATCCTGACTATCGCAAGTCTGATTATTTGTATTACTTATATGCGCAAAACCTGAAAATAGTTTGTTTAAATGGACTACTGAATCGATTTCAGTCATTTTTAATATACGTTTTTTTTTTTCAAAAATTAGGTATGTATTTTGCCATACTGTCCGTCGTTTGAGCCAAAGAAAATTAAGTCTTATTTTATGCCAATAAGACTCAATTTTGAATGCATAAAATAATGCTACGATCAACACGATTTTCTTAATAAAAATAGCTTTAAAAAAATAGTTTTGGTCATTGTATTATGCTTTTAACTTAATGCTCTAATTGGGGTGTATGAGGTTTTGCGCATTTAACCTTACACATTGTATAATTAGTATTAATAAAAGAATATTTTATTATTTGTTGTATTGTAATGACACTAAAGACATTTTTGTTTTAAATTTCAGAGCAGGCTGAAATAATATAGTCTGTTGATGTTTAATATGATTGGTAAAAATGATAGTCTGATTCTATGTTAAGTACAATGTTTAATTAAAGTTGATTTTACTAATTTTGTTACTTTTATTGTCACAAATTCTCTCCCCTGGCTAAATAAGTATCTACCCTGATCTTATTGTCTCTACCCTGCCCAATGTATTTACCCTGGCCTTGTAAAAAGTAATAAAATATGCATAAAGTGACCTGCCCTTACGTGAAAAGATACATAAATTGGACAAAAATCGTAATATAAGTGTTGAATGAAAAAACAGCAACTTTTCTCCGCGGCCGTATTCTCTAAGAACTTAAAACCTCTTATCGTAGAACTACCCATTTATTTTACAAGTGGCGAAATATGGGGAAAAGGGAACTTCTTTTTTTTGTTCTCGTATCTGCACGAATTATATGTAAAACATCAGTGACGTGGAGGAATATAAAGCAGCCAGCAAGGTGTTATAAAGGCTGACTGGCAAAGATGCGCCGGATGTTCAGACGCCAGCACATCAAGCTACCCGAAACTGTCAAAAATTCCCAATAAACTTTGAACCTTATACTTTAGCAATAAAGTTGAAAATCTATTAAAGACATTTGAGAAATTGTAGTAGCTTGATGTGCTAGCATCTGTCTGTACAGACGCCAGCAGCACCCTAATTGCGTAACACACTATTACTCTCAATTTGAATCATTTTGAAGCTTATTGCTAATCCATTGCTCCATATGTTCGAAGATGTGTCTGCTCAACAACGCAAATAACGCAATGAATGTTGTTGAACTGTCAAAATGAAACCCATTGCTACTGATAGTGTGTTACGCAATTACCCTGCAGGTCAACCTACCCCAATCTGTCAAATTTCTTTGATAGATTTTCAACTTTAGCACAAAGGAATAAGGTTCATATTCAATTGGGAAAATCTGACAGATTGAGGTAGCTTGATGTGCTGGCCTCTGTACATTCAAACGGCCCCTCTGATGGTTAGTGGTCACCGATTCACCGCCAACTGCAATACCAGAGACATCGAAAATGCGTTGCCCTCGACAAAGCTGAAATGTCTCTTGACCTTTGTCCTATCACCAATTATGGAGGATTTTTTAATAAAACATGTACGCACGGAACTCATAATGATTTTTTCAAATAATCAGCGGATACTGGAAGATAAAAATCATAATAACTCCGATATGAATTTAGATAATATGATGATTCAGAAACATGATTCAATAGCTGTTTGAGTCAGCAATAGAACTGATCATGGGTCTTTCCCAAATAATATAAATACTCAAATTAGGTAATATACAGTATAGAGGTATCAGAAACAGGGTGTAAAGTTCAGTTATCCTCCATAGAAAAGGGAGGATCCTCCGACGAGACTGGTGTCGTGTCTGGTTGGCAACTACCCGACGATTGATGTCGGGACGTTGTACATATGCTAGTTGCGCGGTAAACTCTGCTTGCGCGATGCAGAATTTTGCTACACGTCCAGTCTGATGTGTCGTTCGCATGTGGCGTTGTAGATGCCACCACAGCAGCATGCCGGGGGTTATCTACTAAACACTCTTAGGCTGAGGCTACATTAGGCCGCGACGCGACCTGCGAGGCGACACATGAGCGATTAAAACAAGTAAATGAATGCTCACGTATATGGCTACACCGTACATCAAATACCAAAATAACAGAGGTTTAAAGACAAAAACGCATGATCTATATCACAGCATATTAATTAATGATTATGATGTGGTAATTCTTACGGAAACTTGGCTTAATGATGATATCTCTAGTACGGAATTATTCGATGATCGTTACAATGTTTATAGAAGAGACCGTGAACTCAATGAGCTCTGTAGGAAGAGGACTGGAGGCGGGGTATTGATCGCAATTTTGAAAAAACATAATTCTATTGAAATGGCATCTTATAACAGTTTATGTGAAGATCTATGAGTTAAAGTTCAAGTTAAAACCAAAAACAATGCAGTCAGTGTTTGTTTTTGCGCAGTATATATTCCATCCCCAGTTAAAATTGATGTTTTGGAGCATTACTTTGAAAATGCCAGTAAAGTCATTGGTGCAGAGGGCAATACTTTTATAGCAGGTGACTTCAATCTGACTAACATCAACTGGCTCAACAGCGATAACAGTAGCTTCCTAGTCCCTGAGACCACTAATTGCTTAACTAACCACATTTTTACTGAGTTCGTTGCGTTAAATGGTTTAGATCAATTCAATCATGTCAGGAATGATAAATCAAAGATCTTAGACCTAGTTTTATCTGATATAACTAATGTTAAAGTGAACGAGTGCAATGATCCCCTATCGAAAGTAGACACACATCATCCTCCTTTAATGGTCCATCTAGATATACTTCCTGAAAAAACTCTGAACTGCAGTATGTTACCTACTCGTAACTATCACAAAGCTGATTATCAAGCTATAACACAACATCTTGACTCTATAAACTGGACTACAATGTTACAAAACTGTGGGACAATAGATGAAATGGTTGAAATATTCTACGAAAACGTAAAGGGTGCTATTAGCAACAACGTTCCTTTTTCTTGTAAAGTTAGTAACAATAAACTACCACCGTGGTTTACGAAAGATCTCACAAAATTATTGAAGGAAACATACAACCTTAGAATACGAGTAAAAAAATATAATAACGCGATGGATAAGATTAGTTTAGCATTACTAAAGGAGAGGTGCCGGTCATTAAACAAATCATCTTATATTACCTATATTGAAAAAATAGAAGCTAGAATAAAAACCAATTCTAAATACTTTTGGACATATGTTAAACACAAGCGTAAAAACAAAAGTACGATCCCGGAAATAATGAAATTAAACGATGAAGTAGCTGACAACAGTACCGATATCTGTCAACTATATGCAAAAAACTTTTTATCGGTGTATAATCAGAACCACCCCACACAGCTAACTAATACATCAAACAGTTTATTGAGTTGTGGAAGCCTAAATGTATTAAGTCACCTATCGCTTACAGAAGATATGGTCGCTAGCAAACTAAAATGTCTGGATATTCGCAAAGGACCAGGTCCTGACGAGATTCCCCCAATTCTCCTGGCTAAGTGCGCGAAGTCATTCTCGGCGCCTTTAACATTACTCTTTAATCGCTCACTTGAAACAGGTTGTTTCCCATCCGCGTGGAAAAAAGCTAAAATAGTCCCTATTTTTAAAAATGGTCGAAAAAACGATATAAAAAATTACAGTACCAATATCGATCATCTCTATTATCCCTAAAGTTTTCGAGTTATTATTATATCCTTATCTGTATAGCCACTTGAAAAATCACATAGTAGGAAATCAACATGGTTTCTTTCAGGGTAGATCAACTCACTCTAATCTAGTCGCTTTTTCAGAAAATGTCATAGACTCAGTGGACAAAAGGATTCAAGTTGACGCAGTGTATACTGATTTTAGTAAAGCTTTCGACAAAGTAGACCACCAACTTTTAATACAACGACTTGTGAGCTGCGGAATCCACGGTCCACTATTGCTATGGTTTCAGTCATACCTTAAGGATCGTCTATCGTTTGTTGTTTTGAATGGATCCCGATCAGAGGATTTTCACGTGACGTCTGGGGTACCACAAGGCTCCCACTTAGGGCCCTTGCTTTTCAACATTTTTATCAATACGATTATTCACTGCTTCCATTACGCAGAATCATATTTATTTGCAGATGATCTCAAGTTGACCCTGCCTATAAAATCTATAGAGGATTCTTACTTGTTGCAAGCTGACTTGGATAGATTAGTTGTGTGGTGCAAAGAAAATAGGATGAGCTTAAACTTACAAAAATGTTTACATATAAAATTTTGTCGCAATAAAAAAGTTTTTAATACAAAATACTCTATTTCGGGCGAGACACTCAACGAAGTTAATAGCATCCGGGACCTGGGAATCTTGATAGATAGCAAAATGACCTACAATGACCACATAGATAAAATAATATCAAACGCAAACAAAATGTTAGGTTTTGTATTAAGGACCTCCAAGCCATTCAACAACGCTAAAACTAAAATTATTCTTTACGAGACGTTGGTTCGCAGTAATTTGGAATACTGTTCACAGGTATGGTCACCCCGTTATAACGTTCATAAGCAGCGTATTGAACGAGTTCAAAAGAGATTCTTGTATCATCTATCCTTAAAAAGCAAAAATGCGATACAATTAAATTCATATAAAGAGCGTGTTCAGCACTTTAAATTCCAAAGTCTCACCAATCGTAGAAAAGTTCTAGATCTTTGTTTCCTACACAAATTAGTGACATCTAAATTAAACACTGAACTACTATCCAAAATATCTTTTAATGTTCCTCGCAGGTTACCACGGTCACATACCTACAATCTTTTTAGACAACCTTTGCACAAAACCAACTTAGGTGACAACTCTCCCCTTACGAGGGCTACTAAATTGTACAATGATATATGCCGCAAAGCTGGAATTGATATAAATCATGACAGTCTTATTACTTTTAAACGTAAACTATATCACCACTTTCGTTTGGAGGATATTTGATCTATCATTCTAATAATTAAATTATTTATAATCTATATTTATACTAAGATACTTATGATTGTTAATTCCTATTTAAAAAATGATCTGTTTTATTGTATTTTGTAAATGTAATTTTTAATCTTGTAAGCATGTCACTCTCGTATTAGCATTTTATTGTTTTTTATTATATTTATAATTCATTTATGTATTCAGAGCATGTGTACTCGATAATGTGTAAGCTGTGGTTACCTGTAATTGAGTGTGCATTACAGGATAATGTATAATACAAGTTCTTTAGTGATAAAAGATAATTGTAATGTATCTCGTTGGTAATCCTTAAATAAATAAATAAATAAATATTACTAGCGATCTTTGATTTGTTTAAGCGATAGGAACAACATTACTGTAATCACGGCATCGGCTACATCAAGGATCCCCAAACTATTTTGGACAAGTGACCCCTTTTCCAAAATGAACTGTTACCTCAGACCCCCATGGCCAAATTACCTACTTTTAAGATGAACCCCGTCGACCCCCAAAATCAGTTTTCGTTTATGTCGACCCCTAGGGGAATCCATGGGCTACATCAACATATCAGCCATCATCGCCGAATATATGCCGGAATTTCGCTTATAATGTAGCCATACCATGTTTTTCTCGTTTCGCTCTTCCAGTCACATCGCAAATCGCTGCCTACTGTAGCCTCAGCCTTAAAGTCGACGCCGCTAGCTCGACGTCTTTAAAACGCTGGACTTGACTGGATAGGGTATCAACATGAACGGCGAGTAAATCCCACATCTTCACTTTGCCATCGTCATAATGGCAGAAAAGCTGGAACAGTTGGACCAGAGGGATAATTGCGTAACACACCTACAGTAAGAATGGCTATCATTTTGACGGTCGGTTATTTACGTTATTGAGCAGACATTTTTGACGTGACAACGTCTTATAATCCGATGAAGCTGGCTGCACGCACGAAAAAACATGACGTCATGCGGCGTTACCTCGCTCTGAGGCGTTCCATTTAAGGCTTGAAGTGCAAGTGAGAGCGCGGAACGAGCGACAAAGAGGCAAAATCGAAAAAAAAAAAGAAAAAAAAATTGAATGAAACAAAAAGTTTTTTTTTTAAATATTTTCTTATGACGTTGTCACGTTCAACTATCGTCAGTAAACCGACTTTACAGACAACCGACTTTTTCTAACATATGAAGCAATGAATTCGCAATATCCTTCAAAATGATTCAGATTGTGCTTGATCGTGTGAATTAGGGTGCTGATGCTTCACAGTCTAAATGGAGCCTCTCGGCAGGTTGGCTTCGGAATTGGGCATGCTTTTGAACAGACGAAAGTCATGTAAAATTCACATGTCTACTAATATTTCTTTATTTATTTTATTATTTGTTATTTTCATTGGAAAATTTTTGATAAATCGTTACCAACAAGACCCAGGCATATGAATTAACCGCTTATATTACAACGAAGATAAACTGATATCGAACGAAACCCAATCGATTGTCCATTCCTTCTTGGTCTGTGGCAAAAATCGGAACTAAAGAAAATGTTTGGAATTTATTATTAACAGTTTATTTACAATACATTTTAGAAAGAAATTACGTTTAAGTATTTGCGGAACACATAACGCAGAGAAAGATCACAAAAAAATAACAAATTTGGGGAACATATGCGTCACATCCACGCAAAACGGCCAAAGCTGAGCATAATACTAAGCGAGACCTCTGTCTCGCTTAGTATTACGCTCGCGACCCATGGCTGATTTTCAGCGACAGTCGGCGTTGACGTGATGACGTCAAACCGGTGCAGTATACAAAGAGATATAAATAAGAAAAAAAAAACCCAATACCTAGTTTTAAATGTTTTAATTTTCCGCGACAGCCAGCGCCATTGTGACGTATCAATATATTTTTGACACTATGGGAACTCGTATCTCTCACATTTTTTGTTATTAATATCTAATCTCTGTGCTGATACTTTTTAGGGTAAAGCAAAAATAATATTTAGTGAGTGTCGAACAACGAACGAAAACAGATCCTTTTAGATAGTAAAGAAAAAAAAATCAAAATGTGTTGCTTCGCGGAATTTTTAGTGAAATATATTTTAATTATAGCTAATATTGTGTTTTCTGTAAGTATCTGTTTTTTTATTAAATTAATATCGATTTATTAGGGGCACATTTTAATTAAAATTTTCCGCGGCCAACCTGTACGATTATAATAAATATGTAAGTTAAAACTTGTTCCCACAAAACAGGGCTTTCTCTCTCCTACCGTTTTGCTGTGCCCTATATGGTCCATAATGAATGATCTAAATTATATAATTACCACCTAAGTACACATTATTGTAAAGCAATATAGTATTGAAAAGCCCCCGTTTCATATTATTTCAACGAACAATAAGTTGGCGTTATTTCCTCTATTGATCGTAAAATCTACTTGATATATTCGTATGTTGTTTAGTTATTAATACTGTTTCTAGTTTATGTGAATAACAGTCAAATTTTTTGAGGACAATTCTATTCATGGGCGCCGGCCAGTTTATTTTCAAGGGGGTGTATCTGCAGTTCAACAAAGCAGCCTATCGATTCTGTAAAAATCTCACCGTGATAACATAGGTGAAGTGAGCGTGAAGTGAACTATCAATGGAGGCCGGTCAGGTCGAATGACAGCTCACTTCAACTTAGTTTTCACGGTGAGATTTTTACAGAATAGCACTGCAGGCTCGATTATTTTTGAACTTCACGTATGATGTAGTGGATAAGTTAAGTTATTGTTTGTCCATACATACAAGGAGTCTATTTGTCGACTTGAGTCAATTAGATTTTAGGAAGTAGGTTCTGTACTTTGTTGACTAATGCAAAAAAAATGTTTACAATCGAGAGATTGCAAATAACAATCGAAAATTTTAGGATCTCGCTTCAAATGGGTTGAGTTCTCTATTATACTATTAGGCGTGTTCGGATATTTTTAGTTCTGAATGTTTTTACACCTACATTTTATTTTGAAAGGAAGGAACACGGGTGGGTTTTAGTCAGTAAGAGTCTGACACTCCCTTCTGCTCCACCCAGAGCGCAAGGGGTCATTTGATGAATTCCCATCCTCAAAAAAAGGGAGGTGCAAGTGCACCCTTTTGCACCCCGCTCCCGGCGCCCATGATTTTATTGACGTTCAGTCAATGTATGTATAATAATTTCACTTGGTTATAGCATAGTTTTAAGGAGCAATAACTGGTATCTCTACAGGGTTATTTGTAAAACACCAGCAACTTCTTAAGAGGTCATTGTACTCATCATTATGAACAACTTTTACTATGGGTCCAAACCTGAAATCGCGACAAAAAAAATCAGCTGTTCCCTACATTTATGTTCGTGTAACTCGTCAAAATGTAGGGAACAGCTGATTTTTTTTTTCGCGATTTCAGGTTTGGTCCCATAGTAAAAGTTGTTCATAATGATGAGTACAATGACCTCTTAAGAGGTTGCTGGTGTTTTACAAATAACCCTGTATAGTTATTATAATTTACGATTTCCTACTTCTATAAACCCAGACACTTTTTTTTACTAGCCTGCTCTGTCCCACTCCTGGGCAAAGGCGTCCCCCTCCACTCCTTCCATATTTCGCGAGCCCGCGCGTAAGAGCAGACACTTTGTGTAATTTATTTCAACACTCACTGCTCTCAAAGACAAAAACGGTGAAGAAAAACATTGCAAGGAAACCGGCATATCTAAGACCAAATTTCGAAGACATGTGACATCTACCAACCCGCACTGGGCCCGCGTGGTGGATTACGGCCCACTCCCTCTCACAGAGAGGAGGCCTGTGGCCAGCAGTGAGAATATTATATTCTGTATTTAAGAATGTAAATACGTGTATTTAAAAAAATTGCTTTAACTTCGACAAATGGTTTTTTCAATACTATTCATTCTACAATCAACAAAATTTACACGAACACAAAGTTGATATTTCTTTAAAAACAATTTAAAACAAGTACTTGACTTTTTAATGTTTTTTTTTTTGTTTTTCAGCTTGCAGGCCTAGCAATCATTGGCTTGGGTTCAGCAGCTCATGTGCAGCTGAATCAAATTCACGAAGTGATTCCAGTGAGCCTCAGTTTCCTCACAATCAGTATTATTGTCGTGGGATGCATAGTCTTCGTAATTGCATTCTGCGCTTGCTGTGGTGCTCTAAGGGAGTCTCGCTGTATGCTAATAACTGTAAGTATCTACTTTTTTTTTTTTTTTTGTAAGAACAGTTTAGGTTATAAGTGGTACAGACGCCAGCAGGTCAACCTACCCCAATCTGTCAAATTTCTTTGATAGATTTTCAACTTTAGCACAAAGGAATAAGGTTCATATTCAATTGGGAAAATCTGACAGATTGGGGTAGCTTGATGTGCTGGCCTCTGTACTACAGGTTAACCAGAAAAGATGTGCGCTTCGGCAATGTTCGTGTTTCCGAATTAGCACGAACGTTGCTGCAAAGAGTAACTCAGTAAAGCTACGGTAGAAAATCGGTGACCGGCCACATAGGATCTGCAGTTTACCGGTGAATGACGTTACTGAAACGATGTTAGAGCGTTTTTGACACCGTATAGTCAAACCCCGCTGCCCAAAGATTTAAATCGCTTGATTTGCCCGCGAAAAACTGTCCAGTTAGAGTATTGGAAAATAATGGACACGTATTTTTTGTTTTTGTAAATCAATGAATATTGGCAAAGATAAAACGCATCAAAACTCGGGAGTGGGGGCTCGTGACGTTTCTGACGTCACGAGCCCCCACTCCCGAGTTTTCTCACTAAAAATTATACCAAGGTGTGACGTAATGAGAATTTTAAAAGCGTAGTATCTTCGTCAATTTTGGTTTACGTAACAAAAGAAAAAATACGGGTCAAATATTTTTTGATAATCTAACTGACGGACTCATTAGATTTCTTCAGTTGAAAAGCCTATTATGGCATCTTGCGGTTGTCGGCTGCTTAACCAGGCTTGCCTGTGGGAGTCTCAATAAATAAGGGCCCTGGAGGCCCTTATTAGGGCTTAAAAACTAAGCGACTACACGGGGCACCTTCGTGGGGTACGGACCTCGGCTTAGGGTGTCGCTGGGGGACGGCAGCAAGGGACAGGCCGAACTGGATTAATTTGGGACGAATTTAAAGCTGCAGGATCAGCGGCGCGGGCTGGCTCGAGCAAGCGTCTGGGGGGAGGACGGAAGGACGGTGGTCAGATTTGGTTGAAGGAATCATCAGACTTAGCTAGCTTTTAAAGCAAATAGGATGACAATGGTCACCCATCCATACATTAACCTTGATACGTGTAGCTTTTCACAAATCGATCGGTCGGTCCTTCGTCAGTAGGTCTAGGTACATAATGAGGTGTCATTAATACATATAACAGATTGTAAATGTTTATCTGTTAGATAAGGCTCGCCCAAAAGTACTAGCCAAATAAACACCCTTTTTGTTTATCAGATAATGTATAATGTTTAATCCAACGTGTTGTTTAGCGGAAATGCCGTGACGGAGTGAAAAATTTTAGATTTTCAGTTTTATTATTCATATGATATTCTTGTTTTTTTAAATCCCCAAAGCATAAAAAATGGAATTACACATGTGTGTGCGCAGACACAGGTGCACTCTCTGTTCCTTTACTCTCATAGTCCGATGGGATGGGACGGCAATCCGACACGACCGGAAAGAGATCAGACGCAGGACCAACGGCTTTACGTGCTTTCCGAGGCACGGGGGTTTAAACCGCCAACACGAGACCAATGGGGCAGTTCAATTTTCGAAGTAACGTTACATAAAACAAACAAACGTCGAAGAAACAACAAGGGTTCGATCGATGTAAGGTTATCAATACTAAGAAACAGCGCGAACAAAGGTGTAGGAAAAACACAACGTCGCATTATCAAGGCATCGATTAGTCATCGATGTAACAATTTTCGCAGAATAGTATTTCGAACTCATTTAAGGAACCCAAATCTATTTATGAAACAAAGTCGGGTTAAATGTCCGCGCGGAACTAGTTAGCCGCGCCTTAGGTATGTGAGCGGTGGGACGGAGGGGCGGGGGCGCATTACTCAATACGGGCGTTGCGAGCCGCCGCCTCACCCCTTTCCCCATCTCAGCGGCCAACTAGTTCCGCGCGGACCTTAGTTACACCATTTAGAACTCAAGAACGGATGGACCGATTTTTATGATGTTTGATTTGTCTTTGCCCCGAATATCAGAATAACCATTAAAACATGGGAAAAATTCATTAAAAAAAAGTAACATACACGTAATTCATTTTCTCATACATTTTGTATTTATTGATTCTGAGGCGTTAGGAAGTTCGGGTCAGCTAGTATATTTTGGGGGGTCAACGACCGCTGGGACTGTCTTTCCTAGAAGTATAAGTTGAGAAAACCTGTTTTCTTATGTTTTATCGTTTTGATATCGATACTTCTGTGAATAAATTACTGGCATACTCTGATATATGCTAGTGTTCAGCTTACAGACCAGGGCCTCAAGTCTGCTATTACAATAGTGTCAGAATGGTCTATCATTGATTTCATAATTGTTGATTTTGACAAGTTTAGTAATCTACTAATATAATGGCGTCATCATAACTTTCCAATGGTCAACCACTGACACTCCATTGAAAGAAATGACATAAAATGGTAATCTCGCACATAATGACAAATAAATAAATGTAATGTTTATTGCTATTTACGAACTTCTTACTACTTCAGATTGCAAACACTAATACGTATGTAAAAATATATATTAAATGAAATCTAAATAGCATAGTTTTTCTCAGACCTTTGACCGATCAATGATCGACCATTATGAATTTACCAGATTACGAATTTTTAGCAAAATATATATAGCGTGTTGGAATGACGAATTTATAAAAATAGCAGCCTTGGGCCCCTGTTTGTGAACATTACTGAGTATGAGAATTTGTGGGCGACGGGGTGTGCGAGCGGCGCGAAGACCGCGCGCGGGCGACAAGCATACCGCTTGCAGGGTTTTTTCGCCGAGGAGCGGGCTGCTCACTTGAAGTGTGCGTGTCGTGTGAATGTGAATACTCGCGGGCAACGAGCTAGCCACGAGCTGTCCACTATTCTGTATTGTCATCGTAAAATTTACTTTAATGTAGCTGATTTAAAATCCAAAATTTAATGACAAGTTATTTGCTGTCTCGAAGCGGTGCTGTTATAATGAAACTTTTAGCTTCACAGGGAACCCGCGTCTTTACGCAAGCACCCTAGCAACAGACAATCGACTCAAACCTAGTTTTAACTACACACATCAAAAGTGTCTAGGGATCAACATATATTTTTGCAATAACTTTTCTCCTGATTGATATTAATTAAAATTTTCTTTAAGGATTCATCAAATAAAGTGTTTTCGTTTGTCACAGTAACGATAAACCAAGTCACCTTGCCAAGTCAAATTTGCCATTTTCCTAATAAAGGGATTTTTGACATTTGAACCACTAACACAAAAGTTCGAAAAAAAGACTGAAATAACAGTTTTCTCTAAAATTTTATTGGGTAACTTAAACAATTAATAATCCGTGTTTCTACCACGAACACTAACAACACAAGAACATCGGTTTGGCATACTCAAAATGAGTTCATCCAAATCACGCTGTGGAATGGCCGCCCATGTTCGTTGCAACAACAAAAAAAGGTCTTCTTGCGACTGGATACCCTCCATATTCGGCAGAGCTCTTCTCTGTAGCATATCCCATGCATGCTCAATCGGGTTCAAGTCTGGCGACTGAGCAGGCCAGGGCAGGACATTGATGTTAGCTGCGGCGAGAGTCTGTCTTACAACTCTTGCGGTGTGCGGTCGTGCATTATCATGCATTAACTGAAATAAGGGACCGATTTGCACTTGTAGAGGAACGATGACGTCTGATACAATCGTCTCAGCATAAATTTGAGCGTTGAGGTTGCCTCTGATCCAAATCAACTCAGTTCTTCCGCCGATCCAAATACCCGCCCATACCATGATGGTTCCACCACTATAAGGATGGACTTCCTGGGAGGATTTTAATCGCTGTTGGCGTCCAGGGGTTCTCCAGTGTCGTATACGTCTTGTATCCGGTCTCATACCAAAACGAGATTCATCAGAAAAGCACACGAAACGCCATTGTTCTTCTGCCCAATTTCTGTGTTCAAGAGCCCATTGATATCGAATCCTACGATTGTGCATTGCTATAGGTGGTACCCGTAGCGGTCTTCGGGAATGAAGGTTCACTTCATGCAAGCGGTTTCTGACTGTTTGGTCGCTAATTAAGTTCCCTGAAGAGTGATGAAGCCTCACGGCTAACATCATGGCGGTTATTGTTGGAGCTCTTCGAGTTAAGATTTGAATGTATCGGTCTTGTCTCCGTGTGGTGCAGCGATACCGTCCTCCATGGCGCTCAGCCACGGTACCAGTGCTTCGGTAACGTGTCCAAAGTCGACTGATAACACTCTGACTTGTATTCAGAGCTAAAGCCACAGTACGTTGCCGGGAACCAGCTTCTATCATTCCCACGGCTCTGAGCATTTCTTCCCTGCTTAAATGACGTCGCCGCTCCATAATAACGTTGGTTTTAATCAGTAGTAGGGAAACAGTAGCACTAATAATGTCTTCAATGCGTTGTATGTTTTTATAGGGAAAATATTGACAGCTGATTTTCATCTTTTACTCGAATTTGATTCACAGTTCCTGATTCAAATTATGAAATGCACCAAAAAGGATCCATATAAATTTATAAAATCATAAATTTATTACAAAGCCACATCTCAATCTCAAGAAATCCGCATAAAAATGCTTGATCCCTAGACACTTTTGATGTGTGTATGTAAATCTTTTCTATTTTCCAGTACGCAGTATTCATGGGAATCCTTGCAGCCGTTAAGATATACATCACAGTGGTTATATTCAAATTCCTGAACACCGCACTGCAGACAGTTTCCAGCTGGCTCACCAGCGCGTTCGTTAAGAACGAGGTGCGACCAGCTTTTCATGCTATGGAAACTCTGGTAAGTACCTCAATCATTATTCCATATGGGGTGGAGACTGGCGTGGCGCGTATCGGTAAGCATAGTATGCTGTGTAGGACGCCCCAAGCTAAATGGTCTGAACGACCTTTTCACGGCTTACCAGCTGAACGTATTTAGATGAAAGGGATTGATGATTTTTATACGGAACCTGGCATACCTACTCTCACGCCATTTTGTTTTTTTTTTTTTCAAAATGGCGGTGTCGCTTGAGTCCTATATAAATCGATAGCTGACATTAGTGCAAACAGAAAACAATATACATAGAAACAAACCCCTGAGAGCGTCACGTTTCCGATATATTAACGTTATCACGTGACATCCCTATTTTTTGAACTTGCGTACAGTCAACAGCAAAAGTAGATGATGAAAATCAGAAATTCAATACTAATGAACGGAGTTCGCGTCAGAACTGTGTGGCGTCGAAGTGTCGGTATGTGATTGTAAATTATACCAAACATTTACTACTTCGACGCCACATAGTTCTGACGCGAACTCCGTTCATTAATTACTTTTGAATCTCTGATTTTCATCATCTACTTTTGCTGTTGACTGTACATCCTGTTCCTCAGATGTTTGAAATGATCACTCTGAAAGTTTAAAGTAATCGTTAATACCTCGGAAATGAGACATGTTTCCGGCTTTGGTCTTATTATGTTTTCTGTTTGCATTGATGTCTGATTGTGCTATCGATTTATATAGGGTTCATGCGAGGCCGCCATTTTGAAAACAAAAACATAATAGCGGACGGGTAGGTATGCCACAGACCTTTGGCATACATGTCTATCTGTCATAGCATGACCTGGGTTGGTACAAAAGATATCTATTTATCCCATGGGATAATTTACGAAGTACGTGAAGCAGCGGGCAACGCTAATAGGTGTCCCATAAAATGTCCTCAATCATTTTAACATGTTTTTTTTTTTTTCAAATAATTTCAGTTCCAATGCTGCGGCACTGTCGGAGCTCCTGCATATTCTACTATTGGGGAACAAATCCCGCCATCTTGTTGCAACAACCCCGACATGGCTGTCGCTCAGTGCACCCTCGTGAACTCCTACGAAGGATGTATCACGAAGGTTGGCAACTACTTCGAGAACTTCGGCGAAGCTATTGGAATAGTCCTTATTGTGATTATTATTGTTGAGGTTAGTTTACATTTTTTTAAAGTTTTTCATCACCACAACCACGATAGGGCTTGTCTAGGCTAAGTAATATCAGCCGCACGGGTCGATCGGTCAGGTTAAGCTACACTTGCCGCGGTTGGTCCGTGGATGTGTGACCATCTTTACATACCAAGACCCCTCCTTGGTCCCGGCTGTCATTCGTGGATTTTTGACAGTTGTTACGGGTCATCAGAAGCCCGAAAGTCTGACAACTAGTCTTACCAAGGGGTTTCGTATTACCCAGTAACTGCTTCCTCGAGGAGCTGGGGTGGATCAAATAATCGATTTTCCCACCCTTACGCAAAATACGCGTATTGACGTGGAGTCGCCAACACCAGCTCGTATTACCTATTATCCAGTAACTGGGTTGTGGAGGTCAGATAGGCAGTCGCTCCATGTAAAATACTGGTACTCAGCTGCAACCGATTAGACTGGAAGCTGACCGACTGGAAAAGGTTAGGCAGATGATGGTGACTTTTGGAACAGACTGTAGTTGTACTATTCACGTCTGTTCACCGTATTTAATTGGTACATATCAATAATCAATTTAAAATCATAATATTTTATTTCACTTTTTTTGCATGGACTCTTAAGAAACGTCAGAAGTTAGGTGCCTGGTTCCAACTGCAGGGTAATTCCATAACACACTAACATTAGGAATGGCTTTAAATTTGACAGTTCAACAACATTCATTGTGTTATTTAGGTTGATGAGCAGACAAATCTTTCAAACTTAACAAGCAATGGATTGGCAATATCCTTCCGTACTCTTTTACAAATAATGACCTTTTATTAATTAAAAATGTTTTTTTTTTCAGTGTGTCTGCCTGATCTTCGGTTTGTTCCTGTCCTGCCAAATTAGGAACAAAAGATATAGATAGATTTTAAAATTAATTAAGTCTTTAAAAAAACAGGTTTTTCTTTTTATTATTTTTTTTATTTTTTGTAAACTTTTTGTATTTTGTGCTGTACATGACTCTCAAAATAATAATGTACTCGTAGCATTAATATCAAATAATAATATCAATTTTTGTACAATAAATAATGACTATTTTAAATTTGAATTTATTTGTCTTTATTCAAGAGGTATTGCAATACCCAGTAACTGAGTTGTGGAGGTTGGATAGGCAGTTGCTGCATATACGGTACGGCCGATTTATCTTGGCGAGTCTGAACATGCGTGAAAGTTCTCAGTGCCTATGTTTAGACTTGCCAAGATATTTCAGTCGTATTGTACAGTAAGCTTCAAAAAAAAAGGATCCCCCCCTCATTAGCAACGGGGGGGTCCTTTTCTTTGAAGCTTACTGTACAATACTTATTGTATTCAGCTGCATCCAGTTGACGGGGAGCCCGACTTTTGAGGAATGCTTTCTTTAACATCACGCTATGACCGAAAGCAGCCGACCAATACGAAAAAAGATATAAAGAATGCGAAGTGGAAACGAAGTACTTAATAGATCGATGCGATGCGACGCGGTGGGTCCAGAGATTCTTTTAGTATGTTGTGAATCTTACGACTTCCACGCAAACGAAGTCGCCGACAGAAGCTTGGTGTTTATAAAGGTACGCCATTGATTAATTTTAATAAAAGTAAAAACAAATGTGCCGATTGATCCAGCACAAACCGTAATACAAAACGAGTTTTAACTTTAGACCCAGCCTAAACCTGTGGTGAGACTGTTATTGTTTTTTAACTTTATTCCGACGAACGTAAAGTTCAAAACACAAAATTGACACAAACACAGACTCTGGCCTAAGTTGTCAATTTTGTGTTTTGTACTTTACAAAAAAGTTTTACGTTGAACCAGAGTTCAACGTCAGTTTTTGTAAAGCTTTAACTCTGTCAGATTAAAGTACAGTTCGATATTTAGAAATGGTTCGATGGTATAACTGTGTCTTAGATAAACCTTGTTTTGTATTATGGCCCGAAAGAGTTTAGCATCGAACATTTAGGACCAAATAAATATATGAAACATGAACTATTATTTACCTTGTATCATCTGGTATTAATATATCGATTTCCACTTTATTGTTTGTATTAAATTTGGGCTCATTTTTCTCCTGTGCAGCTATAACCTCTGTTTTGGCGTCCTCATTTAAATCAAATTCTTCTTTCACAACAACACACTCGAAAGCCATTTTAATTTAAACAATTTTATTCACATTTCCATATCAAAAAGTAGTTATTTTGCGGAACTACAAAATCAAAACCCAAAACCGCATTTGCATTTTATTTTTGACAAGACTACACCACAGATCAAACAGGACACATGTCCAGTGTTGCCAACGATAAATTTGAGATTACGTTTACCTAGTTGGTCACACAGATTAGTTAAAACTTCCATGACCACCTCTACGCATTGCACACACAATTGCACAGCTACGGTAGCCTTGGTGGCTATATTTTATTGCTACACCTATAAAGGCTACAACCCGACAACGCTCTGGAACTGTACTGAGTTTGAAAGCTAGAAACTTCTATTTTACATCTTCCTGCACATTCTGATAGTAGTTAATTGGTGTGAGGTTAAAAACGGGTTGCCCTGACTATCTGATCAGTTATTATAAGAAGATAATATTGAAGAATTGAAGACAATCAATATTCGCATAGAAATGCCTGAGTTGCAGTACATTTATGGTTAAAAAAGAAAGTATAACAATACGTATTATTGTGTAGTCGTAATAATTAAAAGTACTCTACCTATATCATGGGACTCGCAAGCAGCAGGATATTTTTTTTCAGGGAGGTGCAATAGGTGCATACCTATTCATCTTCTCATTATGCTGTTCAAGAAAAACAAGCAAGGAAGCGAGAGCGACCGACAAAAGAGCTCGAAAATCGAAATGTTTTACACACACCTAACTGTGAATACTTGGTCAGGTTTCTTTTGAACACTCGTATTTGTACGGAAATAGGAGTTGCTTTGTCGACTTATTTAAGCAAAAACTCTTAGGAACAACAGAGCCGCCGAAGCGAGCTCGATAGCACATAATTATTTTTACGTCGTTTGGGATTGATTAAAAAGTACTTCATAAGATTTGGGGCCCCCATTGGACCAGGGAATATCGGGATAAAAAGTAGTCTACTTAAATGTTAATCCAGGGTGTCAGCTGCCTCTATACAAAATTTTATCAAAATTGGTCCAGCCGTTTGAGCGTGAAGAAGTAACAAACATATAAACACACACACACACACACACAAACTTTCGCGTTTATAATATATTAGCTGCGCCCCGCGGTCTCACCCGCGTAAGTTTCGATCCCGTGGAAATATCGGCATGAAAAGCATCCTATGTGTTAATCCTGGTTATAAAGTATCTGTTTGCCAAATTTCATCCAAATCCGTTTAGTAGTTTTTGCGTGAAAGATTAACAAACATCAATCCATCGATCCTCACAAACTTTCGCATTTATAATAAATAATTAATAATAGTAGGAAAGTAGGAATAGTAGGAAAGTAGGATAGGATTAGGGCACATTCCACCAAACTTTTATAGGTACGGTGGCCAGCACATCAAGCTACCCCAATCTGTCAGATTTTCCCAATTGAATATGAACTTTATTCCTTTGTGCTAAAGTTGAAAATCTATCAAAGAATTTTGACAGATTGGGGTAGGTTGACCTGCTGGCGTCTGTACCTCGAATAAGTCATAACTTGAGAATAAATTTTGAATTTTTGACAGTTTTTCCATACTTAGTAGCACTGTCAGACGTAAATTTTATTCCACGTAATTATAAAAGATATCTGACTTTGGTAAAATCAGTCCTTAGTGTGATAACTCAGTTTTATTCAAATCATGATAAATGCCCGAAATAAAATACTTATTCAGGGCTTCTTTTGCTGCTGTTTCTTGAGTTCTTTTCTATTTCCAAATCTACTATATCTGGCGTCGGCGGGGTTGCCGTTCGAGGTGTAAAAACATAGTGAGCGTATTTCTTCCCTCGCGTCACAACGTCCATATAATCGTATACCATCGTTGCGAAAGCATGCAATTCCGAACAATTTCCTATAAACATAGGATGCCAGTCTGAAGAAAACATTGAATTGCTTCATTTTTGGAACGAAGTTCTTCTATGGGGGAGCAAGGGTAGCCCGCGAAATTCAAATTTTCTGACGACTTTTGCAATTTACATGTCAGTGTCAGGTTGTGTATTGAACAAAAAATGATTTGCGAGCATAATGAATAATGAGTATTTATTTACAGAACAATAATTATTAAAATCACCCAAATTATAATTTTAATGATTATAATTCTGTAAAGTCATGATAGTTTTGTTACCATATCTCTAAGTAGTCTGTGTTTGTTACGCTTGCGAATGATATTTTAATCAACATTCAACATATGACACTGACCTGCAAATTGCATAAAACATAGGAAAGCTAGGGGTTTGAAGATTTTTATATGGAGCCTGGCATGCCTACTGACGCGCCATTTTGAAAATGTCGGCCACGCATGAGAACTATTTAAATCGATAGCTAACATAATTCCGATTCAGCCTGTCCCAGCGACGCACTAAGCCGAGGTCCGTACCCCACAAGGGATACCCGCCCTTAGTGTGAAAGCAGTTACTTACTTGGTCCTGAAAAATAAGAGAGGTATCAATTTTAAATTTGCAAACTTGATTTGTATTGTCTATTACAGTTTACGTAATAGGTACCTATTATGTAAACTGTAATAGACAATATAAATCAAGTACGCACGGCGCCACATCAATAAACACAGTTACATTTTGATCGTTAAAGGGTCATTGTACAGTCAACAGCAAAAGTAGATGATGAAAATTAGAAATTCAATACTAATGAACGGAGTTCACGTCATGACTGTGTGGCGTCGAAGTGATTCAAAAGTATGTGCTTGTAAATTATACCAAACATTTACGTAACCACCCAGACACAGTTCTGACGCGAACTCCGTTCATTAGTATTGAATTTCTGATTTTCGTCATCTACTTTTGCTGTTGACTTTACTCATCATTATGAACAACTTTTACTATGGGACCAACCCCGAATCGTGAAAAATAAATCGCTGATCTTTACATTTATGTTCGCATAACTCGACGTAATTTAAGGATCAACAGATTTTTTTTTTCACGATTTCGGGGTTATTTTTTGACTATGGCCACTTAACGATCCCTTATACTTCGAAACCACGTCAATTCCATAACTATTCCCGCCAATCTCGCGTTCATTTCGCGCGGTTTAGTTCACAGAGAATCAGACCCCAGTCGGGCAAAGTGAATGAATTCATTGAGCTATATTATAACTAGAGAAGCAAACCTCACTATAATGTGTCAAAAAAGTGTAGCCACTTTATAAACGCGACGACGTAGCTTTGAAACCACTAAACATTTAAAAGTAAACATATATCTGTCTCACTTACACACGTCGTAAGAATAATACCGTCGCTTAGATTAGACAAAGACCGCAATATAAACATGCAATGACGGGATGGGGTTGCCTACCCATGCGAAATTTTACCCAGCATTTTAAGCCACAAAAAGCGTTTTAGGTTAAGTTAAATTATTTTTTAAATATTTGAATTATGTATTTCTTATTGGATGTGTAATAGAAGTTTATAAATAATGAAAATAACTAAGACGTTTTCTTTTTGAATATTCTTTCTTTATTATTAATGAAATTGAATGATTTAGTAGGTAGCCAGTCAGTCTCTTTTCTCAGCAATCGGATTATTTCCACCCATTTTTCACGGCGTGCTGCATCTTTAGGCACCCTGCTATGTTGTTATTATTAAAAAATATTTAAAATCACTTATTCCATAAATTAAAAATTCCCACTAATGTGGGAAACTAAAACTAAGTTTTTAGTGGTAACACTGAACCTAATATACAAAATTCTACATTTTATTGCGTTTTTACGTTGATATAAACACAGAGACAATTAATTTACGTGTGGAAAGTAATTCCGGTTAATTTATTATGTTTTTGTGATCTTAAATCGCACACTTTCGCGATATTTTTTGTCGCATGACTGCGACGGCGCGGTTGACTTCGGTTGGCGTCACACAGAGCACTGAACTGACGTTAGCTACGCTGATGGCTGTGGCCATCAGCCTAGTGGCAACGCCTTGGTGCGGTAATTGCTAATCTAGTGTAACATATATATCAATGAATGAATCCTACCAAAGTAAACCGATATCAGACGCTTCACTTTGCTGATGACACTTACAAAAATGGACACTTACAATAATGAATTTAGTATAATAAATCTATTATTAATTCACTGAAAACTGTCATTCAAAAGCGGTCTTGGTTTTGCGTTGAGGCCCGTGTCTTTGTAGTTTGTGAATTCTAACATTGCAGCTTCAGCCAAAAACTCTCCCCATATTTTATGCAACTCAGTGTTAACGTAAGCATTATATTTTTCTTTTTTAGTTTTTTTTTACGGAAGTCCTGTTTTCATTAGCGGTTACATTTGAATTTTGCAATTCTTTTGATACATTCTTATTTGGAGACGCCGTACTTACTTTAAAAGAGAATATTAGTTAGTCCAGACGCCAGCACATCAAGCTACTACAATCTGTAAAATTTCTTCAATAGATTTTCGACTTTATTTTATAGCATAAGGTTCAAAGTTGATTGGGAAAATTTGACAGTTTCGGGTAGCTTGATGTTCTGGCACCTGTACATCTCTGTTTAACTCTACGAGGAATACATGCGTGATGTTGTGATATTTGACAATCGAATTAGGTTTAAAAAAAAACTTACATATGGTCACGAGAAAAACACCTGTGAAAAATAAATTTTTCATACCTAAATTTAAAAAAAAAAGTTATTCTATTTCTTTTTAATTTAAAGATTAAAAATATATTTCTCCATTTAAATTGAGCTTATAATTGAAAAGACTACAGCTAAAGTCTTTTCAATTATAAGCTCAATTTAAATTTCAACATTAATATGAAATTCATGAATTCATGATTGGTATGAAATTCTTAAAATGTACAATAAAAAAAAATGACTCTTTCCTTAATAATATTGTTGATTGAAATCCATCAAATGGCGACTAAAGGCGAATTTCGCCATTGAAACCGAACGCGATCAGCACATTTAAACTGCGTTCAAGAGCTGTCAATGGCCCCGATTCTGTTGTTCACAAACTAAACTAAATTTATGTTGAGTCATCTTTTTCTTTCTATTTCAGTAAAGGACATCCATAGACAAGCAACAAAGGATAATCCATAGACAAGTTTAGACGTGATTAAAAATTGGCTACTAAAAATACGTCAATTTACGTCAGGCGCTGACTAATTTGACAGGATTAAACTTATATTAACTTCTGTCCTTTTCTTAATGAAATAGAAAAAGATGCACTGAACTTAAATTTAATTTAGTTTGTGAACAAATCGTCGGATATAGTTGAAGTTTAGTTAGAAACCGATGGATGTTGTCGACTAAAAAACTTGATAAATGAGCTGTTTGTTTTCTATTACTAGAATTAAATTTTATTCGAGAACATCCATCTGTTTCTTACTAAACTTGAACTATATCCGACGATCCTGCATACTTATCTCTTTTGTTGGCTGGTACACACGGCTACACATCAAGCTATACATTTCCAGTTTTAGCTGACCTCGCATTGTATAGGTTTTTCGTACAGTCAGAAGTCGGCTTATACTGGTTATGTATAGCTTGATGTGTAGCCGTGCGTACGTCATTAAAAGACAAGGTACTATTTGTCTATGTAACAGATCATTTCAACTGGTGCAGTTTCAATGGGGTTAAAAACCGAAAGCTCGTTATAGGTGGCAGCACTGCTGTTAGTCCTGAAACCGCCATTGTTGTATTAGTGTTTACTGTTATGTCGATCACAAATTAAACCAACTCGAGGATGATCTTCCTCACATATCTGCACTGGAAAACTTCAGAGATTTTAAATTCTAAATTGAAACCCACTGACCCATAATATACTTACCAGAATTGAGTGTAATTAAAACAGACATGGTTCTCGTCTTTTTTTGATTCGAAAACAAGTAATTTTGTTACGAATTTGTCCCATAAAGGCCTTCAGGTTTAAAATTAATAGCATTTAGTCTACGAAATGACGTTCACTCGTAGCGATATCTGAAGGCGGATCGACACCGGCGCACGTGTACCGCACGCTCACGATCCGTGCACTCTACGCGCCTCGATCGGCTACGGACGCGTAACACTGCACGCGCGTCGCAAACAGCTTCGGCGCAGTTCGCGAGCATTGATTTGTTTGTGATTTATTTGCTGATTTAGTGTGGACACGTTTGATAACACTTAGCGAAACCACGAATATTACAACTTGCAAAGTGTCCATACTACATATGTTCCTAAGATGTACGTCCGCACGTGTGGATCCGCCTTGAAGTGAGCAAGTGGCAGTTCTTATACCTATTTATTGGGAATTTTTTTAAAACTACGCTTCATCGTTAAAATGAAATAATTTATTAAATATTAAGAAAAAAATAAAGATTACAATGATCTTAGACATTAATTAAATAAATTAACATGATTATAATTATTGATAAAGAATAAATAATTGAGTTTTCTTATAAAAATAATTTACCTAATTGGCATAAGTACATTTTGTAATGTAGATTTAGATGTTAGTGTAGATTTTTAAATGGGTTAACATCGTAAACAATGTAAAAACTCGATGTGTCATATTTAACGTCACTACCAACCTTGCTGTCTGGTGTTTTCACCACGGCATCGAGCTCGGTCATCTCGTGCCAATACCAGAATAGACAATTAGGAACTTAAACCATCACTTTTACCAACATTAGTACACCTATGCCTTTTCAAACCACTGCTTTGCGTAAACTGACTATTACAGACGTCACAGGCAAACGGTTTTTCCCCTGTATGTATTCTCATATGCAATTTTAAATTACCGTTTATAGAGAATTGCTTATTACATACGTTACAACTGTATGGCCTTTCTTCCGAGTGGACCCGCATATGTTTGGATAAATTACCAATCTGTTTGTTGCAAATCTTACAAGTATACGGTTTTATACCCGTATGTACCCTCATATGCCGTTTCAACTGACCAGTTTCTCTAAAACACCTTTTGCAAATCTCACACGAAAATGGTTTCTCTCCCGAATGAACACGCATATGAATTTTAAGATAGCCGTTGTCAGAAAACGGTTTTTTACATATTTTACATGAAAACGGTTTTTCCCCTGTATGAGTGCGCTGATGCAGCTTAAAACTCGCCATTTGAGCGAATTGGCGATTACAAAATGAGCAGGTATACGGTTTAAACCCTGTATGCACACGCATATGAACTTTTAAGGTTGTATAAGCAGTGAAATCTTTCTTACAGACTTCACAAGAATACGGTTTTTCCCCTGTATGTTGCCTTTCATGTATTGATAAATAACTTTTGCTAGAAAATTGTTTGTTACATGTATTACAAGTATGTAGTTTAATGCCTGCGTGAATGATAAAAATATGTCTTTTCAAGTGAGATCTCTGAAGGAATCTTCTTCCACAAACGTCACAGACGTACGGCTTTTCCCCTGTATGGATATACATATGGGATTTTAACGTCTGATTATGTCCAAAAGCTTTATTACAGACCGAACAACTGTATTTCCTCTCCCCTGTATGTGTTTTCATATGTTCTTTCAAACCTTTTTTCCTTTGAAACTCTTTACTGCATTCCGTGCACTTGAATTTTTCTTCAAAATGTATTTTTATATGTTTTTTTAAGAGTCGAGCTTTCTCAAAATTCTTTTCGCAGACCGTGCAGGGGTATGCGTTGTTTACTATGTGTGCTATAGTTATATGTTTTGTTAATTCTTTATTGTTAGTATGTGAAGTACTACACAGATGGCAGGTGAACGATTTTTCTCCATTGTGTGCTTTCATATGCACCTCTAAAGACCCGTTGTATGAGAATTTTTTTTGACAAATATCGCAGGAATATTTTTGCGTTTTTTTCTTTTTCTGCTTTCTGTGGTCGTCTGAAATGAAGGAAAATAGCGTTGTAAGTTTTATGATAAAGGAGAATCGCAAAAAAAAAAATGGAATCTGGTCTAAGCACCAATGAAAAACAATAATAATTATGTCATTAGTTAGGTATTTTATTAAAATACAATAACTACTATGGCGGCTCATTTCAAGTCGCTGTGTAAAAATGTTATGGCGATGTTTCGTAGGATTGACCTGCATAGCTATTCACAACTACTCGATACGCTTCCGAACCGTATCGAACTTAAATGTTATCGTAGGATTCCTCTAAACGCTGTTCAATTTTGTCAGTTTAAAGTCAAACAGAAGACCACTATTCTTCCGACAGCTGTCTGGTGTCGGGGGCAAGGCAAATCAGGGGCAATTTCCGTAATTTTTAAGAACGTTCACAGTCTGATCTCAGTCTCAATCTGTCAAAAATACTTCAAATTTCCCTACATTTTGACATTTGTTTGTCGCCGAGATGAGACTGCGACTAGATTTTGAACGTTTTAAATTACGAGAATTGGCCTACAGGTTATTGAAATGTGTCATTTTCGATACGACAGCTTGTCGTATGGTTGTGAATTAGGGTGCTAGACACTAGACAACGGAACCCTTGCATACTTAATAACTTCTAGTGGTTTTAGTTTTAATATTTGCAAATGTACGCTTTTCGATGATAATCTTCTAATATATAAAATTCTCGTGTCACAGTTTTAGTTACCATACTCCTCCGAAACGGTTGGACCGATTTGTATGAAATTTTGTGTGCATATCGGGTAGGTCTGAGGATCGGCTACTATCTATTTTTCGTAACCCTATT
Source organism: Globia sparganii (assembly GCA_949316385.1). Classification (NCBI taxonomy): domain Eukaryota; kingdom Metazoa; phylum Arthropoda; class Insecta; order Lepidoptera; family Noctuidae; genus Globia; species Globia sparganii. The sequence continues at coordinate 10,512,816 of OX438680.1, forward strand.
TTTTTTTGCAAAACGACGTTTTCGGGGTCAGTTAGTAATAAATACAATGACATGGTCCCATCGAGTTGGCCTGATAATGAACCTGGACGCTACATGACGGGACCCTTGAATAGCTACTTGTAAACCCTTCGAGTGTGGGCTCATTAGATGTGACTCAATGAGTATTATTGAGTTTACCTACTGACTGACCCGGATGCCAGATGACCAACAATTAACTATGGGACCAACACTGTAGCGGTATCTACAACAACACATGCGAACAACGCGTCATACTGACGTCACAAAATCCTGCATCTCGCAAGCAGAGTTTATCGCGCAACTCGCACATATACAACGGCCCGACATGAATCACCGGACAGTTGCCCGCCAGACACAACACCCGTCTGGTCGAAGGATCCTCCCTTTTATATGGAGGTTGAGTAAACATTTTGTCGATTTATACGAACACAAAAATATATGGAGCAGCTTATTTTTCTTTCGCGTTTTCCGGGTTTGTCTAATATGAGTTTTCATGAGGTTGGACGTAGAGTTGCGGACACTAGCCAGCTATACACTTCATTAAAGCACCTATGTCCCTTGCGTAATAAGTACTGTTAGTAGTTACAGAAAGTTTTAATCACCATCACTCAAGTCTGGGGCCCCCACCCACTCTGCGTCCGACTCCTCTGGAGGCTCCGTCCTCGACCGGGAGCTCCTTAGCACCGAAAGAGGCTGGTCATCATCTTCTACCGGGGCGATAAATATCTCCATCGAAGGGAGGCTGTCATCTGAGGATAATCAGCTTTGTGAATAAGCGAAAAAGTGCTAGAAATATAAATGCACATACAATCACGCATGTCTTCACCAAAATGGAAGGCAGAGTTGGATTGCACACCTTCATTACGCCAGTTATGTTTTAACACCTATCACCATCTGCCTAGCTTTTCCCAACTATGTTGGGGTTGACTTCTAGTCTAACCGGATGCAGCTGGACACCAGTATTTTACATGGAGTGATTGGCTATCTGACCTCCACAGTTACTGGGTAATACGATACCCCTTGGCCAAGACTGGTTATCAGACTTTCGGACTTGCGACTACCTGTAACGACTGTCGAAGATCCACGAATGACAGCCAGGACCAATGGCTTAAGACTATGCCGACCGCACAGTGGCGCCCTCATCGTTTGTTTGGTTATTTCATACAATTTAGAATGAAAATGCAGAAAATAAGCACGTTAAGTTGTCCTTCACAAGATTATACGTTAATATTATTAGAAACGGTAGTTTTATATTATTTAGTTTTATTATAATCTTTAACGGATAACAGTGGCCACTTTATTCCGTTTAAACAAACGATGAGGGCGCCACTGTACGGTCGGCATAGTCTATAACGTGCTTTCCGAGGCTTGATAATTATGTAAAAATGGTCACTTATCCACGGACCAACCGTGACGAGCGTAGCTTAACCATTTTGATCAAGGCGTGCGGCTATTATTACTTAGCCACAAGGTGGTCACAAGCCCCTCAACTAAAAGTACTACTTCAATACTATTAGTATTAATATATTTTGTAAAGAATACAATCTTACCATCATATCTTATATCCTGATCATTATGACTAGATTCTTCTTTTAGCCCTGAAAATAAAAGTTGATATTGGCCCCGATTCTGTTGTTCACAAACTAAACTAAATTTATGTTAAGTGCATCTTTTTCTTTCTATTTCAATATGATAAGGACAGAAGATAAATATTAGTTTAGTCCTGTCAAATTAGATGATCCATAGACAAGTTTAGACGTGATTAAAAAATTGGCTACTAAAAAGACGTCCATTTACGTCAGGCGCTGACTAATTTGACAGGACTAAACTAATATTTATCTTCTGCCCTTTTCATAATGAAATAGAAAGAAAAAGATGCACTGAACTTAAATATAGTTTAGTTTGTGAATCGGGGCCATTGTACAGACGCCAGCAGGTCAACCTACCCCAATCTGTCAAATTTCTTTGATAGATTTTCGACTTTAGCCCAAAGGAATATGGTTCATATTCATTTGGGAAAATCTGACAGATTGGGGTAGCTTGATGTGCTGGCCTCTGTACTACTGACAACATGAAATAATTTTAATGGCAATGGAATATAAGCTTTGTTGCGTGGCATTAAAGTTAGATTTAAAAAAAATGTAAATGGCCTTCAAATGCATATTGTTTAAGAACACTGTTTGTATTAGCTGTAAGTTTCCCGAATAGAATAAAATAAATCTAATATTATATAAAATCCTCGTGTCACAGTCTTAGTTACCATACCTACTCCTCCGAAGCGGCTGGAAAGATTTTTATGAAATTTTATATGCATATTCAGTAGGTCTGAGAATCGGCTACTATCTATTTTTTTTTTTTTTGCAAAACGACGTTTGCGGGGTCAGCTAGTAAATAAATAAAGTTTGCGAGCTACATTGAAATTTCGACCCTTTCGACTGTATAAACGTGTGAGACAGAAAAAACTTACCATCCCCTGCAAATTCCTTTTTAACATCTTTGTCTACAAACACAGATTCTGAAACAAGACGAGAATAATCATATTATCATTCTGTAATTATATTTGTGTTTGTGGGTCGTTGGTGAGCATAGGTTGCTGGGTTCAATTCCCAGCACCCTAATTGCGGAACACACTATAGATCTCAATTTGAATCATTTTGAAGCATATTGCTAATCCATTGCTTCATATGTTGGAAAAATGTGTCTGCTCAACAATGTAAAAAACGCAATGAACGTTGTTGATCTGTCAAACTGAAACCCATTGCTACTAATAGTGTGTTACGCAATTACCCCGCCGGTCAGACAGTGGTTTTGGGTTTTGCCATTAGGAATTTCTCAGTAAATGTTAATTGTAAATGTGAGGTCTTTGTAGACTTTAGATCTATAGACCATTTATTATTTTATTCAGACAGGCCTACGCTGTCCTCCCATACCTACTGTAATTTGAAAACATTGTAAAAGCTAATTATTATTAAAAGAGTAACCGTGGAGTTTCTTGCCGGCTCTTCTCCATAGGAAACGACCAATTGGAACCGTGCACCTAGCTTGTGACGTTTCACAAGTGCCCATGTAGGTTTATGTGAAATATTTTGATTTTGATTTCAGTGGCAGTCCAGTCTAGATTTGCGTCCAGTAGATAGCAATAAGATCGCTTCCTATTACATGGGACTTTACATAACGGGCGAAATATGGGTAGCGGAGGTTACAAGCGTGATGTTGTTATGGTAATTTTTTTTTTATTATATCTCGGGACCACCCTGGGGACCCGGACCTTTGGAAGGCGTACCAGGGGCCGAAACCAACTCGCAGAGGCATCTTAGACAATCATAAAAAGGCACCAAATGACGATTATACCTGTATGCTCTATGCAAGTGCACTCAAAGACAACCCCCGGTTCGTGCAGGACTATTGCAGGGGTAATTTTATTATTATGGTATTTTTTTCACTATCTAAATGTAGTTTTCACTGGGCCGGACTTGTCTGCCGCATGTCAAATGACAATTGGGCTAAGAGAACCACCGATTGGGTCCCACTAAACGCACGACGCCATCGCGGCAGGCCGAGACGAAGATGGCGGGACACGAGCTTGGCTCCTACCGAAAAGACTGGCTGGCACTCGCAAAAGACAAAATCGTGTGCAAAGGAGAGGGAGGTCTTTTGACCTTAGGCTAGTTAGATTAGATCAACCCTTTAACCGCTTTCGTCGGATTAATCCGACAAATATTTTCGTGTCCATTTCGCCAGAGTCGTATATTTACGACCAAATACCACAGCTCGTTTACTCTGTTTTTTTTTATTAATTACGCTGTATTCTATCAGGTTATTCGAAAAAAAATTTTTTTTTCGAATCACTTTGCCGGGCGCTGGGGGAACGACAACTGTTATGAAGCCGGGCGGTTAAAAGTAAAAACTAAACTAAATTTAAGTTCAGTGCATACTAAACTAATATTTATCTTCTGTCCTTTTCATAATGAAATAGAAAGAAAAGATGCATTGAACTTAAATTTAATTTAGTTTGTGAACAACAGAATCGGGGCCAATCTCTAGATAGAAAAGTTTTTTTTATAACTTTCAATCAATTTGTCTAGCCTTTTTCCCAATTAAGTTGAGATTGACTTCTAGTCTTTTGTCATATAAATGGGAGTCATCTCTTTATTTAGAAAAAAGTCAACCTGTATAAAACATTAAGGTGCCACTAGTCGATATTTTTTTCAAACAAATTTCGGGAGAGTATTACTCCACTGTTTGACTTCCAGTCTTCTGTCCTTTTCATAATGAAATAAAAAGAAAAAGATGCACAGAATTTAAATTTAGTTTAGTTTGTGAACAACAGAATCGGGGCCAATTTCACCTGTATATATATAAAATAAATATTACAAAACAACGTAATTACCTTTATAACCACAACTGAGCAAATACTGCTTCAGCTTATCTTCACATAGTGACACTTGCTTCTTAAACTCGGCCGCATCTCTAAGTCTTGGTTCACATATACTGCATACGGAGTAGGTACCAGCATTGTTTGGTAGAGGATTTAACTGTAATAGAAAATACAATATTTTCGTCATTGATATAAAGGTGTCCCGGAAGTATGGATCAAATCGAATAGGGGCGTGGGTAAGGTCCAAACTTTTTGATCCTGAGAATGATTGAGAATTATTTTACGGTTTAAAAGTTGTGACCAATTTTTTTCAATCGTTTCACATAGTGCTCAAAGAAAAAAATCATAAAAAAAAACTATCAGGGCTGTCTAAAAAACTTAAATTGACAATTCCCGGTAGTTTTTGAAATTATTTTGTTCTTTGAGCACTATGCAAAGTGATTGAAAATAACAAAAGTTGGTCATAACTTTTGAACCGTAAAAAAATTCACCAACATTCTCAGGATCAAAAAGTTTGGATGACTTTGCCTACACCCCTATTTGATTTGATCTATACTTCCGGGGACATCCTGTATAGGAAAATTGCGCAGTGCTGCACACCCCTACCCTATTTTAAGTTAAACAAATATCAACTTTATTCAATGACAATTGTTTCAGAGTGACTAGCACTATTGAAAGAGTTACAAAAATGTTTGAAGTCGTAACGTAAACTGAACCTTATTGTGTTGGAATTAATGCTATTTTTCATTAATTCATATTTGTTTACATTTTTGGCAAATAAATTGTGAAGGCAATATACAGGGTGAAATTGAAAACATGCGACAAACCGAAATGGAAGATTGTACTCATCATTATGAACAATTTCTACTAAGGGAGCAAAGCTGCAATCGCGAAAAAAAAAATCAGCTTTTCCATACATTTTGACGTGTTATGTGAACATAAATGTAGGAAACAGCTGTTTTTTTTTTCGTGATTTCAGGTTTGGTCCCAGAGTAAAAGTTGTTCATAATGATGAGTACAATCTCCCATTTCGATTTGTCGCATATTTTCAATTTCAACCTGTAGAGGTTGCAGTGGCCAAAGTAGAGGGCAATAGGAGGGTTGTGTATTTAAAAAAATCTTAATTATTGTAGTTACTAGTGACACAATTGCTGTTGCTGTGCCTGAGGTTCTGGATTTGATTCCCGATTTGAGTATTATTGGGTTTTCCATCTGTTGTTCCATCTGCTGTTACATGGGACTTAACACAAATGGCAAAATGTGGGTGTACGGTCAGCATCAAAAGTAGATTAACACTTCAGTTTTTTTAATCTCAATTATTGAGCTAAATATTTGTTCAAAATTGCAGCAAAAATACAATGTAATTTTGAAAAAAATTACAAATATTTTGTTCAATAACTGAGATTAAAAAAACTGAACTGTTTATATTTTGCTAAATGACTGAGATTAAAAAAACTGAAGTGTTAATCGACTTTTGATGCTCACCGTACATACTATACAATGGGTACCCTTCAAGGACTATAGGGGTGATGTAACATTAGTCAGTGGTCTAGTGGTCTCTTAAATGTGTGGTCCCAGGTTTGGTTCCCAGGTTGTGCAAAATCATTTTATTTTATTCTAGTTGGCAAACTTAAAACTAATATAAACAGTGTTCTTAAACAATATGCATTTGAAGACCATTTACAAGTTTCCACTGATAAACACTCGAAACAAAAAAGACAACAAAAAAAGGTTGGTACAAAATACCTTTAACATAAATTAGGAAATAAATTAACACAATCGATTAATATATGACGCAAACAATTGCTTTTCCGTAAAAAAGCTTTTCACCAACAAATGCTTAAGCCGAGAAACACTGGTATTGAAATTATCATCATCATGGGAATTTTTCAGCAGCCCACTCTGAATTTGTGTCTCTGTTATGGTAATGACAATAGGGTGTTACAGGGGTAAAAACTAGCGGAATGTGGTTGTACTCTGATTACCACTTGTAAAATACCTACAGGCGTGATGTTCTGAAATGACGTGTTTAATCAAAAGTAAAAAATAAGTACTATTTAATTGGTTCAGTAAAATGCAATTGGCATATATGTGAGAATAAACTTACATTTATTAATATTAATTTACTGAAATTATAATCATAAAATTACTCACAATTATATCGAAAGTATCCCTCAACAAAACATAATAGTCTTGTTCAATTTCTTCGTTCGAATACACGTTTAGACTCTTCAAATTGCCTTCAGCATGGCAGCAGCGGCACAAACTACTAGTATTCCATAACACAGACATTTTTAAAACATCATTTAATTCATCTATAATGGTTTACGATACAAATAGCTTAGAATAAAGAACCGGAACCACAACAATAGATGAGATACTGCTACTATTGTTCTACGATTACCACGTAACTCGATTTGAAAATCGCAGCTGTGATTAATTTGTATGAGTAAACAAGAATTCAAATGGAATATCCAGTTTTCTGAGAGTTTGTTTACCGTGGTAGGTTTACAAATTGTAAAATTGGGCTTGACAGTTGACACTGACATTTGAAGTGATGTTCGGGGTACCAAAACTAAGAATAGTGAATTGTTTAGTCGACTATTCAGATGGTACAGAGGCCAGCACATCAAGCTACCCCAATCTGTCAGATTTTCCCAATTGATTATGAACCTTATACCTCTGTGCTAAAGTTGAAAATCTATCGAAGAAATTTGACAGATTGGGGTAGGTTGACCTGCTGGCGTCTGTACGTCTATTTTGTAGATATCCCGATGCCTCAAGTCCGGCACATCAATGTATGTTTTTGGCATAAGTCTATAATGTCTCTGATGGCCAGCTTTGGTTTGGTTGCAAGAAAACGGTGAACGATCACACTGTAACAGCTGTCCAAATACGTAGCATTTTTTGACACTTATGTCAAATACTGATGAAAATGACTACTATGACGGCACTGCTTACCTAGGAAACCAAAGCTTTACGGGCTAAGTTTGTCAATTTTTTTGACATTATTAGATTGTTGTTATCATTATTCCGTCTGTCAAGAGTCAAGACCCTTTTTCTCAGGAAGCCGTAGAGTTATCAAGTATAACAAATACCTACTCAAGGCTGCAATTACTCCTTGAAGTAGAGAAACAATCAAACTTCTAAGTCAACGCAATCATAAGATACGGGCCACAGAGCATTTTATGATACGGGCGTTTATGTTCCAGCTGCATATTTTGACACTCGCCAGGGAATACCCTTATGTAAACCCTATAAGTTACTTCCCGTTGACCTAGAATCATAAAATTTGGCAAGAAGCAAGTCATATAGCACAAAGGAAAAAATGCGATAACCGTAAAGTAGTTTTACGTACAGACGCCAGCAGGTCAACCTACCCCAATCTGTCAAATTTCTTTGATAGATTTTCAACTTTAGTACAAAGGAATAAGGTTCATATTCAATTGGGAAAATCTGACAGATTGGGGTAGCTCGATGTGCTGGCCTCTGTACCTACAAAGGACATGTTTCATTTTCGGCCATAAATTGTACAGTAGTGAAAAAATAGGAAATAATTCCACGAATTATGGAAAAATATTCTTTTCTGAATATTACCCTGATTACTTCGACACAAAAAAATAATAGTTTTTCAAACTATTGCCATAATCTATTGAACATAGCGTCGTCTTACTTGCATACTGCTTTCGTCCAGAAATGATGTTACATTATAACATAATAATATCACGTAGACGTTATTTATTTAGTTATAAAAGGCATGTATTTCTTTGCTATTAGGGTAATATCTATCTTAACAACTTTTTTGATTAATTACAAGAAAGTGTGACGATTCAATTCATCGTTAAAAAATATATTCTACTTATGTGGATTGTAGATTTGTAGGTACTTCTGGACGAAAAATTCTAGGTTTGGATTGTTGACAATGACATTACATCAGTCAGTCTGTCAGTCTCGTTGTGGTCTCGTTCGTTTCGACTTCGTGGCTTTCGGTGTTATTTTGCGTTTCATTTCTTTGTTTTAACTTCTTACGACTTTGGCTTTGTACAATATAACGGAAAACAATAACAATAACAGTTTTCACAAATTCTAGGTTATGTAAACGTCATCTCTCCAACCTGTCATGGCTGGCTATCGATGGTCATAACAAACGTCAAACATTTTCAGTTTTTATTTAGTGCCTAAAGAATATCAATTATTATGAAAAAAACATTCTTTGTTGTATTCAGGGATTAGTTTTCCAGGGTTTCTAAAGTGTACATGTTATGGCCGGAGTCCCATACAAGAATGAAGCGTCTCCTTTGTACGAAAGCCTCGGTGCGCGAGTCCGACTCACACTTGACTGGTTTATTTATAGTTAATAGAGTCAATTAACAACAGTTTTTTCTGAATACCGAAAATCAATGAACAACTAATAATACTTTTTGAAAAAGTACTATTTAGTCAATTTCATGAACAGCTACTTTGACGTATTCAAATTAATTATTTATTATGGCAACAAAGAAATAAATATGGCACATCTAGAAGTTTGAGCGCGCAGCTGCCAAAAATCGATAATTGTTCGAAAAATCACTTTAGTTTTAATAGATACACCAAAATGCCTGAAACAATAATAGAAAGTGTCCTTACGGGAAAATTAGAGGCCACATTGCTAATGAAGTGGCTAAACGATGAATCTTTAGAGGTGCAATCCTAACCTACAACAAAATTAAATATTTAGCATACTTTTACAGTATTTTCATGTTATTTATGTTTTTAGGACACGCCTGAGGACTGTATACTAAATTGCAGCAATAAGAACGAGTTTGTGACGTGTTTTTTGTCGTATCTAAGGAATCAGACTGATAGGTAGGTCACCTGGAAATTTTGTAAACAATGGATTTACTGTCATTATTTTCACAAAATAATCAGTTATTTTAGTGAAGTTGACCGAATCACCCTAGTTTATCACATAGACTCAAGATTTATTTAGAAATTGCTCTTACATTTGATGAAAAATTGACCATTCACATATTTTCTTTCAGTATGATATCCTGATAATGTGCTAAAAATCATTATTTTTCATATTTTGTTTAGTTAATAAATAGTAGACAGACTTGTTTGCGTCCCAAACACATGCATAATACTAATGTTTTCATAGGTTTCACATGTTATATTTAGATGGTTCAATAGTTAAATACAAACTTATTGTAATGAAGAAAAAATTAAATAAGATAAGTTATCAGGAGGCCAATTCCCGTAATTAAAAACTTTCAAAATCTAGTCGCAATCTCATCTTAGCAAAAATCAATGTCAAAAACATGCCAAAAATGTAGGTAATTTACAGGTATTTTTGACAGATTGAGACAGATCAGACTGAGCATTCTTAAAATTACGAGAATTGCCCCTCTGGTATTTTACACATTTTATGAATAAGTATAAATTTCAATGATACTTTTTATATCATCATCTGCCCTGCCTTTTACCAACTACGTTGGGGTCGACTTCCAGTCTAAATTGAATGCAGCTGAATACCAATATACTACATAGAGCGATTATTATACATGTTGAAATTGAAAACATGCAACAAACTGAAATGGGAGATTGTACTCATCATTATGAAAAACTTCTAATAAGGGACCAAAGCTGCATTCATGAAAAAAAATCAGCTGTTCCCTACATTTTGATGAGTTATGCAAACATAAATGTAGGGAACAGCTGATTTTTTTCGCGATTTCAGGTTTGGTTCCATAGTAAAACGTTGTTCATAATACAATCTCCCATTTTTTCAATTTCACCCTGTATAGTGGTATTTTACACACAAATTTAATAAAAATACTCTTCCGTGCAGCGAATTTCGCTCCGTTTCCCGCGCCCCATCGCGTGGCACGGTGCAGTGTGTGATCTGCCTTAGTTTTTCAAATGGCTTAGCATGATCCTCCGTTATGTCGAAAATACTGCAGCATTAAATTTTAAATAAATATATGGTAAAGTTGAGGATTAAGGCCTATACTACCTCAAATGGCTTAGCATGATCCTCCGTTATGTCGAAAATACTGCAGCATTAATTTTGAAATAAATATATGGTAAAGTTGAGGATTAATGTTAGGTCTTATGTTAGACGAAAACACGATTCCTTAAAATTTTCTCTATAGAAAAAAATCCAAAGTTACCTCCAAATCAAACAATAAACCGCTGGTATTAAAAAAATACTTCAAATTAGATAGTGAAACTTTGTATACTAACCGAACTAACTATAAAGCAGGTCTTATGGTTTTTATTATTTTTTAATTACCATTATTTTCACCGTAAAAAGCAAATACCTGAACTATTGGCGCTGCCTGCCGCCTAGCACCGCACTCTGTCTCGCTCTCACTCAGTCCGCGAGCAGTATCGTGCGAGCGAGATAAAGAGTGAATTTTAGCTGAGGTAGTCTAGGCTCTTAAGTAATGCTTGAGTTTTGAGTGAAGTTCTGTAATATAAGCCTTAGTAAACATTTTATCCTGATATTCCCACGGGATAGAAAATGACTGAGGCAGGTGAAATCATGGGTTACTCTCAGATAATTTACATTCCCTCACCACTTGCTCAATTGTTTTATGTACTTACTTTATTGTTTGACTGACCATTTGTAATAATAAGATCCTAATGTTTATAATAAATCAAGTCATTTATTCAAAATAATGTCATGTATTTTGTACAGAGGCCAGCACATCAAGCTACCCCAATCTGTCAAATTTTCCCAATTGAATATGAACCTTATTCCTTTGCAGTAAAGTTGAAAATCTATCAAAGAAATTTGACAGATTGGGGTAGGTTGATGTGCTGGCCTTCTGTAGATCTTTTGTTGGAGATCCTAAATAAACAAATAAACTAGGCTGAAAATCAGCACTTTTTAAACATCAAGATAGTCCCACAAAATGCCCGCCGTTCACCATTTCCTAGTGCTTTATCTGGGAAGAAGCGGCCCAAAAAACTCCCCAGTTCAGCAAAACAATTCCTAACCATAGTATTGCCATTATGTTGCAGCATACTACAAACCAACAGCAATGCAATACAAATACTCCAACACAGCACACCAGAAAAACTCCTCAGTACTCGAAACTCGGTACGGAAACACAGACGGTCCATCAGTGATCCGACCAGTGAAGACCGAACTATGGACAGTCTTACTGTCAAAACTGGTTAGTATAATATTGATATTGGCCCCGATTTCGTTTATTCACAAATTAAACTTTTAAGTTCAGTGCATCTTTTTCTTTCTATTTCATTATGAAAAGGACAGAAGATAAATATTAGTTTAGTCCTGTCAAATTAGTCAGCGCTTGACGTAAATTGACGTATTTTTAGTAGCCAATTTTTTAATCTTGTCTAACTTGTCTATGGATTATCTAATTTGACAGGACTAAGCTAATATTTTATCTTCTGTCCTTTTCGTAATGAACTAGAAAGAAAAGAAGCACTGAACTTAAATTTAGTTTAGTTTGTAAACAACAGAATCGGGGCATTATCTATTTGTATAAACTTAGGTCTCTTTAGTGCTCTTAATTAGGCCAAGCGAAATTAGACTATTTTTGGGAGCTATGACGTCTTGGCAATGTCTCGCAATTTACTACAACTAGGACTGCGGAACTCATTCATAGAGAAACGGTATATAGCTTTATAGAGATTCTTCGACTATCTCAGCTCAATAGACATAATTTTCTTTTTCTTTCATTCAAAACAGATCACCAACGCAGCCATGAGTCCCCCAGCAAAGACCGCAAACGAACAGGCCGGCGAGTAAAAACAAAACTGTTCACTGAAGATAAAAGCATAAACCAATCAACGTCGTCCGATGAATCTAGACTCAGTACAGGCGTAGACAGACTGGTACTATCAAGTACACCAATGAAAAACGGTATCAAACCGTCCGAGTATCCAAATTTACCTATCAGCAGCCCGGTAACTCCAAGAAGTTTTGTTAAAGAACATTATGAACGCTGTGATACACCACGTTTGAGTCACAGACATTCCAAATCTCAAGAAAAAAGCTGCTTAGGAGATTATATGGTCAACATCCAGAAAAGTAATAAAAAGAAAAAAGGGAGAGGTTCTACGGACAATGATGACAGTAAAGTTGAATTGGATTTGAGTAACTCAGAAATGTTTCCTGTAATTGGTGCAAGAAAATCAAGTTCGCTGCGGTCAGAGAAACGTAGAATCAAACCAACAAATATAGATAAATCACAGAAAAGTGTGTCCCTCAGTAGTTTTAGTGCAGAATCTTTTCAAACCTCACCGTTACTTGTAGAAGAAAATTCAGCATTCAAACAACAACGCGTACAAGTGAAAGAGACGAACAGCTTTGAAACAGAACGCAACATTTTGAAGCAAGAAAGACATAAATTGATGGAGAAATTTAATATTTTAAACACTTCTACAACACAAAAAGCTGTTGCTACCCCTCAAATAAAAGTAACACAAAAAAACTCAACAGAAAAATCACAAAATTACATAAAAAGTGACGTTTCCAAAGTGGTTTTCAAAGAGAAACTCGATTTATTAGTAGATATTTATGAAGTTTTGATAAAAAATAACCTAATAATGAGTTTAAATACTGAGATATATTTTCTGATATCGATTTTGATATCTAAACAGTTCGAAGAAGATTATATTTTGGCGGAGAGTAAGTTAAATGACGGAGATGTGGAGTTTTTGATGAAGACTTTACATAATAGTACATATTTTGCTGTTAAATCGCTGTGGCATCAACGGGTGACATTAGAAGTTATATTGGATAAGAGTTCATTGAAAACTTTAGGTATGTATCTTTGTGTCAATTTAAATTGCGGCGCAATAAATGAAAAGTTTTAATGGTCTCTGCACACAGCCGGCGTGGCGTGGCGGGGTGGCGACGCGGCGCTGGCGCGACGGCATCGATCACACTGCGGGCGCGATCACGTCCCGTCCCGCCGCGCCGGCGTGGCGCGACGGTTACCGTCGCGTCGAGCGGGACGGCTCTGTGCGGCGTCGTCCGTAATATCTAGTACATTACAACTGCTCAGCGTCGCGTCGCCGTCCCGTCCCGCCGCGCCGCGCCCGCTGTGTTCAGAGACCTTAAAAATTGTACATTGCATTTTGAACTTTATTTCCATTGTGAAGAGAAGACCAAAAACAGATAGCGCGTCTTCTCCAGCATTCTCGAGAATTCTCGTGGCTTAGGCGCTTCCCTACCTTATTCTTCTGCTGCAATGCGGGTATGCGTTAAAGTAACCTGAGGAATTCATTCTTTACATTATTTATTTCACAAATAAAACTCATTGGTCGATTGAAAAATCAGATCTAAGTCACTTGTAAACTCCTCTTTCCAGGTGAAAACAAAAAAGTCCGTTCCTTCTACCCGGAGCTCGCTAAATTCCTGCTAAACTGTTACGGACTTCGCTGTGAGGCTGAGACCAACCAGGACCGCTCCAGACAGACGGAGGCAAGGTCACATGGAGTGGTGTGCTTCAACTCTGAGACGGACAACATTGATAACTTCCCCAGTATGATGAGCTTTCAGAACTTTAAGAAGCAACGGGATATGTTCTATGAGATTTGGAGGTTAGTATTAAATAGGATATTATCAAATCAAATCGATCTAATGCCTGAAAGAAAGGACTTAAAAAGGATTTCAACTTTATCGCTAAAGCAAGGTAACTTGATGTGCTGGCGTCTGTACATTTGACCGTACACCTCTGTCTATCTCTTCGGTGAATACAGGGAGTTTGTTGCGCCACTTCTTCTCAGCTAAAGCACTGGTGAAGTGGTGTAGGGTGGGCATGCCGGGGGAACTCTATAAAAATGCTGATTCTCAACTTATTTCTCCCACCCCCCCTTATTTCTCTCTTTTTCTTTCCCCTTTTTTCTTCCTCTTTCTTTTTTTTTCTTCTTTAATTTGTGTAAATGACTTTTGATTTTGACATGTTATCTATCAGCCGAAGTCTCAGTTGTCACCCCCATTTTTGTCATATCATCTTTCACATAGGCCTTCAAGATCTCTACAAATTAAATGCGAACGCACATTTGCGTGGGCATTCCCGAAACCTATTGGAAAATTCATAAAAAAAAAGCTCTTGAAGCAAATCTTGCCTCGAGTTGTAACAGCATGGAATAGGCTCCCGGAAAATGTTGTGACGGCTCCCACACTGAACTGCTTCAAGAATCGACTGGACAGTTTAAATATCTCCAAGCAATACAATACACACGCATCAGCTGGTTAGCTGCTAGTGTGTCTAACCAAATAATAATAATAGACTATCCATCGTTTCTTTGGGTCTTCGACTACTCCTAAACCACTAATGAGTTTAGTAAGAAAGAAAGAAAGAAAAATGCGTTTATTGGCATTACAGCAAAATAAATACACCTTAAAACTATAAAAGCAGAAAACAAAGATTATAATGCCAAAAGGGCCTCAGCTCAGCATAATGTTAGATGACAACACAAGATGTGCCACCTGACGCTAATTTTCAGCTGCAACCCACGAGTGCCATACGCTGGAATAACAAACACATACGGAAGTGTGTGTCCGTTATAATAAATTAAGAGAATTAATTAAACTTGATAATAATTATTTTTATTTAAACTTATTGTGTTCTTATGATCTAGGAATGGATTGAAATAAGTGATTTTTGAATTTGAATGA
This sequence comes from Globia sparganii, assembly GCA_949316385.1. Taxonomy (NCBI): domain Eukaryota; kingdom Metazoa; phylum Arthropoda; class Insecta; order Lepidoptera; family Noctuidae; genus Globia; species Globia sparganii. Next base: position 10,527,854 of record OX438680.1, read on the forward strand.
AAAGCTCATACAAAATTAAATTAAATGTTGTGACATAATCAAAATCAAAATATTTTATTTCACATAAGCCTACAAGGGCACTTACGAAGCTAGGTGCACGGTTCCAATTGGTCGTTTCCTACGGAGAAGAACCGGCAAGAAACTCCATGGTTACTCTTTTAAAAATAATTGGCTTTTACAATGTTTTCAAATTACAGTAGGTATGGGAGGACAGCGTAGGCCTGTCAACAAGTACCAGGTACTTGATAAAATAAAAAACTTTTGAAGTCGGTTGTTTTTTTTGTTAAAAAGTTTTAATTTTTTACTTTTTATAGTCAGAGTGCATCTCATGACAATTCCAATAAGCCCAAATACGGCTAGAATACATGGTTTTATTACGAAGTTCCGGTACCTACCTTCCAGCTTCATCATCTGATCGGTTTGATGGTACCATTTTCGTCAGAACCATTTATTTAAAGCTTCGTCATAGTCGCTTAACTATCTTAATCGAGATATCTTATCGCCACCCGTGAAATACTTATTATCATTGAAGAGTTCCTGTGGCTATCTGTGGTCTCCTTCATCAGTTCCACTTCACCAAATTATACTTTTTGAATGCAAATGCTTGACATGTTGATGAAAATACCAAAATTGCTATATGTATGCCTATAATATTTGAGGAGTTCCCTCAATTCCTCATGTATCCCATCATCAGAACTGGATTTTGACAAGAATGGGACCAATCTGGAAGCATATCCTTTCAAATAAAAAAAAAAAATTCCAAATCGGTTCATAAATGACGGCGTACTGAGGTAACAAACATAAAAAAAAAAAATACAACCGAATTGATAACCGTCTCCTTTTTGAAGTCGGTTAAAAATACATGTAATGATATTGTTTTTCAGATGGTACCAAGACACTCAGTCAGGCGGCTCGTCCCGCTCCTCGTTCCGCGCTCGCGTCAAAGCGCTCATCTGTAGCGGCGCTTGTCCGTCCAATCACGCACATTTGGCTGCTCTGTTCACCAACCACATGCATCAGCATTGTCTGCCTACAACCAAACAGGTAAATCATCATCTGCCTAGCCTTTTCCCGACTATGTTGGGGCCGGCTTCCAGTCTAACCGGATGCAGCTGAATACCAGTATTTTACATGGAGCAACTGCCTATCTGACCTCCACAACCCAGTGACTGGGTAATACGATACCACTTGGCAAGACTGGTTGTCAGATTTCGGGCTTCTGACTACCCGTAACGACTGTCAAAGATCCACGAATGACAGCCGGGACCAACGGTTTAACGTGCTTTCCGAGGCACGGAAGGGTCACGGTATGTATAGATGGTCACCCATCCAAAGACCAACCGCGGCAAGCGTAGCTTTACCTGATCGATCGACCTGTGGGGCTGTTATTATTTAGCCACGGGCCCCTTGGTAAATAATAGAACATTTTTGAAGTGAAACTTCTTAGACGATGCGCACACGGGAGCGACAGCAACGCTACTTTTTTTTGTTAAATTTTTGGTTGGGCGCCAACTGGCTAGCCGGCAACTTTTTTGTCGCCGTGCGCGCACTTGTATTGCAAAGAATAGAAGGGCGACAGCTGCTGTCGTGTCGCTACATGCGCGCACTTTCATATAAACGCGTAGACTTGATGTGAGAGACAAATTAGTTGCGGAGGCAAAATTAGCTCGTGGGCGGGGCTCCCTTAGCCGACCGTGTAAAATATCGCGACGGGATTTTATCGCGCACTGGATTATCAACTCTCTTTGTTGAGCCAAGCATTGAGAATCCAACAAAGCGCGTTTAGTGCGAGATATATAGGTAATCGCCCTGGAAAAACTCGCTCGTGCTCGTGCTGGGCTTAGCGTGCATGAGCAACACGCACAATATCAGAGACACGTCGTTGGCTGCCGGCGCCAACGTACCGCTCGTATATGAGAACGATGCCCAAATACATTAGCGGCATGTTGTGGAAGGCTGCAGTCGCCTCTATCGACGGCTGTCGCAGACTAGCGACGTCGGCTGTCGCAGACTAGTAACGACGACTGTCGCAGACTAGTTACGACGGCTGTCGCAGACTAGTGACGACGGCTGTCGCAGACTAGTGACGACGGCTGTCGCAGACTAGTAACGACGACTGTCGCAGACTAGTAACGACGACTGTCGCAGACTAGTGACGACGGCTGTCGCAGACTAGTAACGACGACTGTCGCAGACTAGTAACGACGACTGTCGCAGACTAGTGACGACGGCTGTCGCAGACTTGTAACGACGACTGTCGCAGACTAGTAACGACGGCTAATTAAACGACGGCTATCGCAGACTAATAACGACGGGTGTCGCAGACTAGTGACGACGGCTGTCTCAGACTAGTGACGACGGCTGTCGCAGACTAGTAACGACGGCTAATTAAACGACGGCTAGCGCAGACTAATAACGACGGCTGTCGCAGACTAGTGACGACGGCTGTCGCAGACTAGTGACGACGGCTGTCGCAGACTAGTAACGACGACTGTCGCAGACTAGTAACGACGACTGTCGCAGACTAGTGACGACGGCTGTCGCAGACTAGTAACGACGACTGTCGCAGACTAGTGACGACGACTGTCGCAGACTAGTGACGACGACTGTCGCAGACAAGTGACGACGGCTGTCGCAGACTAGTGACGACGGCTGTCGCAGACTAGTGACAACGGCTGTCGCAGACTAATAACGACAGCTGTCGCAGACTAGTAACGACGCCTGTCGCAGACCAGTGATGACGGCTGTCGCAGACTAGTGGCGACGGCTGCCGCAGACTAGTGACGACGGCTGTCGCAGACTAGTGACGACGGCTGTCGCAGACTAGTAACGACGACTGACGTAGACTAGTGACGACGACTGACGCAGGCTAGTGACGACGGCTGTCGCAGACTAGTGACGACGGCTGTCGCAGACTAGTAACGACGACTGTCGCAGTCTAGTGACGTAGAGTAGTCTATATTAATGATCTACTCCATTTATTAAAAAATCAACCACAAATGGTGTTATTTGCTGATGACACTTCCTTAATTTTTAAGGTAAATAGACGTGCTACAAATTTTGACGACGTAAATAACGCCCTACTGCAGGTCCAAAATTGGTTCACTGCTAATAATTTAGTATTAAATGGGAAAAAAACGAAGTGCATAAGATTTTCTTTACCAAATGTCAAGAGTAGTGATTGTGAGATAATATTGAATCAGGAGAAACTTGAATTCGTCGAAAAAACAGTTTTCCTAGGGATCACGCTCGACTCAAGGCTACAATGGGGTCCGCATTTAACATCTCTTGCAGGACGGCTCAGTTCGGCAGCTTATGCTGTCAGAAAAATCCGTCAATTTACTGATGTAGGTACCGCGAGACTAGTCTATTTTAGTTACTTTCATAGTATCATGTCTTACGGTATTTTACTTTGGGGACGGGCTGCAGACATCGATTCTATTTTTATTCTGCAGAAAAGAGCCATCAGAGCCATATATAATCTCCGCAAGCGCGATTCTCTAAGAGAACTGTTTAAGGATATTAACATCATGACGGTGCCTTGTCAATATATCTACGAAAACATCATGTATGTAAGGAAAAATTTACATCTTTTTAGCAAAAGAGGTGAAAGACATAATTATAGTACTAGAAATAGGGACCTTTTAGTTCAACCAGGTTTCAGACTAGCAAAAGTAGACTCATCTTTTATGGGGTACTGTTTAAAATGTTATAATAAAATACCTCCCCACATTCTTCAACTGAATGAGACAAAATTCAAGTCATGTATAATGCGGGTTGCAGACCAAGAGCTAAGCTAAGTTAGTTTAGCTTAGCTCGCCTAACTGATGTAGTTTTTTGGCCTTTTCTATTTGGTTTATCATATTCATCTTCTTGTAAGATGATAATTATCATGTGATAAGAAGATGAATTCAATTCAATTCAAATAGCCTCTATTAACAAACTTAAAATTATTTTACATATTTTTTGTGAATATCAGATTACGGTTGGTTTGTCTTGCTCACCAGCATAGGCCTCCCCCAGACTCTTCCAAATTCCACGGTCTTGTGCTTTTCTCCTCCACGCGAAGCCAGCCGTCGCACTGAGATCTTCCTCCCATCTACGCACTGGCCTTCCTCGTTTCCTCATCCCCTCTCTTGGGTACCATTCAGTGACGTATTTGGCCCACTTCTCTATTCTACTTCTGATTGTGTGACCTGCCCACTGCCATTTTAGTTTTTTTATTGTTAGTGTCACGTCTGTAATATGTGTTTTTTTCCTTATAAGTTGCAATTTAACTTTATCTTTTCTCTTCAGGTTCAGTATGCTACGCTCCATGTTATGTTGGCATGTTTCTAACCTTTTTATATTTTTGGAAGTAAGAGGCCATGTTTGGCAGCCATACGTCATAACCGGAAGAATGCACGAGTTGAATGTTTGTCTTTTTAGTTTGATAGGTATAGATGGGTTTTTAAAAATTTCTTTTAACGACCAGTACCTTTTCCATGAAGAGTTGATCCTGCTTCGGATTTCTTTGTTTGTGAGTTGCGTTGGGGAGATAGTTTGCCCGAGGTATGAATATTCTTCAACATATTCGATGCTTCCATTGTTAATCGAGATTGGTACTTTTATGTTATTGGTCATTAATTTAGTTTTTGTTGTGTTCATTTGCAATCCAACTTTGTTACTTTCTCTTACTAGCTGTTCTAGCATTTCCCGTAGATGTTTCGGGTTATTGGTGATGAGAATGAGGTCATCAGCGAAGCGCAGATGGTTTAATACTGCTCCGTTTATTTTAATTCCGTATCCGTCCCAGTCCAACTTCCTAAATATCTGTTCCAGAGTGGCAGAGAAGAGTTTCGGCGACAGTGGATCTCCTTGTCTCACACCCTTCTTTATTTCGAACTTCTCTCCCACTCTTTCTGTTTTTACCCTTGCTGTCATATTTGTATAAATTTTTTTAATTATTCTTATGTACTTCTTGTGTACACCTTGATTTAGTAGTGCTTCCCAAATACACGGATGTTTTAGAGAATCAAAAGCCTTGTTGTAATCTACGAATGCAAGGTAGTACGTCAATCGGTACTCGTTGTATTTCTCAATAACCTGTTTTATAGTATGAATGTGGTCTACTGTCGAGAATTTACTGCGGAATCCCGCTTGTTCCTTTGGTTGGTTCTCGTCTAATACCTTTGTAATTCGGTCCAGAATTACCTTAGCGAATATCTTATACAAGTTCGACATCAAACTTATCGGGCGGTAGTTACCGATATTATCCCTACTACCTTTCTTGTGTAGTAAGATAATCGTTGAAGTTGACCACTGAGGAGGTATTTCTTCTTTATCTAATACTTTGTTGAACAGGTCCCTCAGAGTATCGATTATGGCGTCAGTAGAGCCTTTCAAGAGTTCGTTTGAGATACCATCTTCTCCAGGTGATTTCCCGCTCTTTTGAGAATGTATGGCTTTGTTTATTTCAGAATCTAAGATTAAAGGGACTTCTTCGTCGCCATGCATGTCTATTAGACTGGGTGTTCGATGTGGGTTTTTGTTACTTTCGCTGTAGAGGTCTTTGTAGAATTCGGTCGCTACCTTTAGTATGTCAATTCTCTTTGTCTTGTCTTTCTTGCGTCCTTTATCGAGTAATTTTGGTATCCACTCCGTAGATTCTTTCAATTCTTTCCAAGCCTTTTTCACTCCTCCTGTGGTTTTTATGTGGAATATTATTCTTTCATTTCTTGTGTCTTGTCTATGTTTCCTAATACATTCTTTAATTTTCTTGCTTATGTGTGCTATCTCCTTTCTGTCTCTTGGTATTTGTTGTTGTAAGGTTTGGCGTTTCAGCAACAGCTCTCTTGTTTTTTCGCCCACTTTGTCTCTATTATTTTTGCTTGATGTTAATCTACTTCCTGCTTCTTGTAATTCTTTTTCCAGGGTATCATACTCTTCGCATGTGCTTCCCATTTCTTTTGCATTTCGCAGTGCTTCTTTGAGACGGACCAGAGTGTCTTCTGGTAGCGGCAGATGTACTTGTTTCTTTGAGCTCCTTATGTTTTTCCTTGATGGTTTTGGATGGCTTCCATGGAGTGTCCCGCGTACCATGCGGTGGTCGGTGTTGAAGTTAAGCTGCTTAATAACATTAACGTCCATGAAAAGTTTACGTTTGTTGGTGAGTATTAGGTCTATTTCATTTTTCACAATACCGTTTGGCGAAATCCATGTCCATCTTTTATGCGCTTTTTTATTGAAGAAGCTGTTCATGATATACAAGTCGTGCTCTTGGACGAAATCTATTAGTCTTTGACCGTTTTTATTTCGTCGTCCAGATGTATAAGGTCCCAAGTATTTGCTCTCAGTATTTGTTCTTTCGCCTACTTGGCCATTAAAATCTCCCAATACAATAAATGTGTTGTGTAAATTCTCCATAGTCAGTGTGAGGTCTTGGTAGAAAGCGTCTTTTACTTCTTCTTTCGCGATTTCAGTAGGTGCGTATGCTTGAACTATCGATACTGGGTGATGGTAACCAGGCAATTTAATATTTAGAACCGCTATTCTATCCGACACTCCGATGAAACCTTCTATCCTGGGTTTCAGGTAAGATTTTATTAAAAAACCAACACCGTGTTGTCCCGCGGTCGTATTCTTATAGTAGAATACAAAATCTCTGTGTTCTTCTATTTTTTCTTCAGAGCGTCGAACTTCGCATAAGCCAACGATGTCCCATTTTATTTGTTGAAGAGCCTGTTCTAGTTCGTATAGTGATTCATGTGTTTTTAACGTCCTTGTGTTCAGGGTTGCAATATAAAGGCTGTGCTTATTGTTTTTATTCGTAGTATTTAGGTTTTTATTCGTAGTTGTTAGATTTTCATTCGGAGTTTTTAGGTATTTATTAGTAGTTTTTGGGTTTTTAATTTTATCCGTAGTTTTTAGGTTTTTATTCATAGTTATTAGGTTTTCATTCGAAGGTTTTAGGTTTTTATTACTAGTTTTTAGGGTTTTATTCGTAGTAGTTAGGTTTTCGTTCGTAGTTGTTAGATTTTCGTTTGAAGATTTTGGGTTTTTATTCGTAGTTGCTAGGTTTACATTCGAATTTTTTATTTTTTTGATCGAGGTTTTTAGGTTTTTATTTGTGGTTTTTAAGTTTTTATTCATAGTTTTTAGATTTTCTTTTGTTGTTTTTTGGTTTTCTATTTTTCTTTTTTGTTCGTAACGGGGTGAATCTGGGGGGTTTTGGTCTTTTACCCCCACGGGGACCAGCCGGCTTGGGGGAGTTTTTTCCAGGGAAAACTTTGTAATACTTGTTAATTCTTGTGGTTTTATGTACGAAGTATACTTATACTTGGGGGGCCTTGCTCGTTGCTATTCCGATTCGTCTGAAGAGAGAGCTGTGTTGTATCTCGGTGTATCCTCATTGCTAGTACCTTGTAAGAAGGAAGTCATAGAACTTTGTATCTTGGATTTATTCTTGTACACTTTGGTTCGTTTGGTTGCTTGCCCTTTAGCTGGATGAGGTTTGCCTACATATGAATTTGTGTTGTGGTTAGGTGGAGTAATTTCTAATTCTCTTTTATGAGTTTGTTTACTGTGAGTCTCAAATGCCTCCTCCTTACTGTTATTTGGTTTCGTATTTGCAGCTGTTTCTTTAACTATAAGGCGATCATAACGTAGGAATGCTATTTTTCCCTCATTTCTCTCTATTTGTACCTGTTTCTGAAGTTCTCTTCTCTTTTCCAGGATTTGTTTAGGGTAATCCTCTTTTATATAAATTGGTTTGTCTTTAAGGTTTTTCTGGTTTTTCAGGACTGATAGTTTTTTACCATATGTAGTGAAGGTTACTGTGATGGGTCTTACTTTATTTTCTGTCTTTTTCCCCATTCTTCTGACCATTTCTAGTTCTTTGGTGGTGCAATCAATTCTTAAATCTTCTGTAAGAATGTTTAAGATTTTCCTTTCCAGTTCTTCATACGACTTTTCTTCTTCCTTTACAGCAAAGAAAATTATGTTCCTGAGTCTTGCATGCTTTTCTATTTCTAAAATTCTTTGGTTTTGTTCAATACCATTTTCCTTAATATGATCAATTTGTTCTTGAATTATATTAAACTTCTGGTCTAAATTTTCGTTTATACTGTGTGTAATTCTAGTTTCTAATTGGCTTAAAACTTCTTCGGAGTCCTTTTTAATATCAGCTCTCAACCCTTTAATTAATTGTTCCATATTAAATGACGACATGCTAGCTCCCTCTTCTGACATTGCTTTAAACTACTTAGTAACAGTGCAATCAAGCGATCTATGACGCACGTCGTTTTCCTACTCGATACCAGATGGCGTTATTGTCGTCTGACGATCAGTAGATAATATTACTTTTCGATTCTTAATAAATACTTAAGTAATGATTATGATTAATTAAGCACTAATATGGTTCTTTAATAAAGTTAATTCCACTAACACAGCTAATATTGTCCTTAGTTTTTGTTTTTATCTACTCACTGTTCGTTGTCGGGTCTGTATTTTGAGTCCGATTTTCACTGTTCACAGTAATTATTATTATTATTATTATTTTATTTATCAGACAACAATAGGTCCATATTAACAGATCAAAGATGTTAGTAATGTTCGATTGATTTAATTAAGCACTTTTCGAGGTCCAACATTAAATTGAATACCACTTATAATTGTTCTTAGTATGTTCCACTATTTTGATGGTTTACTGTTAATTGACGGACCTGTATTTTTTAGTCTTATTTCCGCTGTTTACAGTAATGATCGATTGTACACTTCATTCGAAAGATCAATAATCACAATAATCTATTTAAGGAACCACTTTTTACTAGCTAAACACTTATAATTTATTTGATTTCAATTAAAATCCGAGAGCGATAAGAATACAATGTTTACTTATCAGAGTACCCGCAACTTCCAAGAAGATGAATATGATAACCAAATAGAAAAGGCCGAAAAACTACATCAGATAGGCGAGCTAAGCTAAACTAACTTAGCTTAGCTCTTGGTCTGCAACCCGCATAAAACGCACACTATGTAGGCAGGCATATTATAAGTTAGGAGATTACATCGCTGATAAAAATGCCTGGCTCAATGCTGGTCCTGCTCCACAACCACAACTAATTGATTAACACTTGAAAATACTGTTGGAGCTGCTGAAGATTGTAAGACTATCTTTGCATTGTATAAACTCAATTTCCTTTGTATTGTATAACTGCATAGCACAGATGTGAGTTCTATGTACTATTGAGCTACCATTTACCGGGTAATATGTTTTTCATTGACTAGAATGTGCCCTGGCGGCTGATAGTATGTCATGCTCGCTCAAGTGTCTCGCTGACGGTGGCGTGTGTGTTGGATCATTCGGTTCCCTACAAAATGGTTGACTAGTCACGACGGCTGTCGCAGACTAGTATCAACGGCTTTCGCAGACTAGTGACGACGGCTGTCGCTGACTAGTCACGACGGCTGTCGCAGACTAATAACGACGGCTGTCGCAGACCAGTCACGACGGCTGTTGCAGACTAGTGATGACGGCTGTCGCAGACTAATCAAACGACGGCTGTCGCAGACTAATAACGACGGCTGTCGCAGACTAGTCACGACGGCTGTCGCTGACTAGTCACGACGGCTGTCGCAGACTAGTCACGACGGCTGTCGCAGACTAATAACGACGGCTGTCGCAGACCAGTCACGACGGCTGTTGCAGACTAGTGATGACGGCTGTCGCAGACTAATCAAACGACGGCTGTCGCAGACTAATAACGACGGCTGTCGCAGACTAGTCACGACGGTTGTCGCAGACTAGTCGCGACGGCTGTCGCAGACTAGTCACGACGGCTGTCGCAGACTAGTATCAACGGCTTTCGCAGACTTGTGACGACGGCTGTCGCAGACTAGTCACGACGGCTGTCGCAGACTAGTCACCACGGCTGTCGCAGACTAGTCACGACGGCTGTCGCAGACTAGTCACGACGGCTGTCGCAGACTAGTCACGACGGCTGTTGCAGACTAATAACGACGGCTGTCGCAGTCTGTCGCAGACTAATAACGACGGCTGTCGCAGACTAATAACGACGGCTGCCGCAGACTAGTCACGACGGCTGTCGCAGACTAGTATCAACGGCTTTCGCAGACTAATAACGACGGCTGTCGCAGACTAGTCACGACGGCTGTCGCAGACTAATAACGACGGCTGTCGCAGACTAGTCATGACGGCTGTCGCAGCTAGTGACGACGGCTGTCGCAGACTGTCGCAGACTAATAACGACGGCTGTCGCAGACTAGTCACGACGGCTGTCGCAGACTAGTCACGACGGCTGTCGCAGACTAGTCACGACGGCTGTCGCAGACTAGTCACGACGGCTGTCGCAGACTAGTCACGACGGCTGTCGCAGTCTGTCGCAGACTAATAACGACGGCTGTCGAAACTAATAACGACGGCTGCCGCAGACTAGTCACGACGGCTGTCGCAGACTAGTATCAACGGCTGTCGCAGACTAATAACAACGGCTGTCGCAGACTAGTCAAGACGGCTGTCGCAGACTAATAACGACGGCTGTCGCAGACTAGTCACGACGGCTGTCGCAGACTAATAACGACGGCTGTCGCAGACTAGTCAAGACGGCTGTCGCAGACTAATAACGACGGCTGTCGCAGACTAGTCACGACGGCTGTCGCAGACTAATAACGACGGCTGTCGCAGACTAATAACGACGGCTGTCGCAGACTAGTCACGACGGCTGTCGCAGACTAGTATCAACGGCTTTCGCAGACTAGTGACGACGGCTGTCGCAGACTAGTCACGACGGCTGTCGCAGTCTGTCGCAGACTAATAACGACGTCTGTCGCAGACTAATAACGACGGCTGTCGCAGACTAGTGACGACGGCTGTCGCTGACTAGTCACGACGGCAGTCGCAGACTAGTCACGACGGCTGTCGCAGACTAGTCACGACGGCTGTCGCTGACTAATAACGACGGCTGTCGCAGACTAGTCACGACGGCTGTTGCAGACTAATAACGACGGCTGTCGCAGACTAGTCATGACGGCTGTCGCAGCTAGTGACGACGGCTGTCGCAGACTAGTCACGACGGCTGTCGCAGACTAGTCACGACGGCTGTCGCAGACTAGTCACGACGGCTGTCGCAGACTAGTATCAACGGCTTTCGCAGACTAGTGACGACGGCTGTCGCAGACTAGTCACGACGGCTGTCGCAGACTAGTCACGACGGCTGTCGCAGACTAAGTCACGACGGCTGTCGCAGACTAATAACGACGGCTGTCGCAGACTAATCACGACGGCTGTCGCAGACTAGTCACGACGGCTGTCGCAGACTAGTGACGACGGCTGTCGCAGACTAGTCACGACGGCTGTCGCAGACTAGTCACGACGGCTGTCGCAGACTAGTCACGACGGCTGTCGCAGACTAGTCGCGACGGCTGTCGCAGACTAGTCACGACGGTTGTCGCAGACTAGTCACGACGGCTGTCGCAGACTAGTCACGACGGCTGTCGCAGACTTGTCACGACGGCTGTCGCAGACTTGTCACGACGGCTGTCGCAGTCTGTCGCAGACTAATAACGATGTCTGTCGCAGACTAATCACGACGGTTGTCGCAGACTAGTCACGACGGCTGTCGCAGACTAGTCACGACGGCTGTCGCAGACTTGTCACGACGGCTGTCGCAGACTTGTCACGACGGCTGTCGCAGTCTGTCGCAGACTAATAACGATGTCTGTCGCAGACTAATCACGACGGCTGTCGCAGACTAGTGACGACGGCTGTCGCAGACTAGTCACGACGGCTGTCGCAGACTAATAACGACGGCTGTCGCAGACTAATCACGACGGCTGTCGCAGACTAGTCACGACGGCTGTCGCAGACTAGTGACGACGGCTGTCGCAGACTAGTCACGACGGCTGTCGCAGACTAGTCACGACGGCTGTCGCAGACTAGTCACGACGGCTGTCGCAGACTAGTCACGACGGCTGTCGCAGACTAGTCGCGACGGCTGTCGCAGACTAGTCACGACGGTTGTCGCAGACTAGTCACGACGGCTGTCGCAGACTAGTCACGACGGCTGTCGCAGACTTGTCACGACGGCTGTCGCAGACTTGTCACGACGGCTGTCGCAGTCTGTCGCAGACTAATAACGATGTCTGTCGCAGACTAATCACGACGGCTGTCGCAGACTAGTGACGACGGCTGTCGCAGACTAGTCACGACGGCTGTCGCAGACTAGTGACGACGGCTGTCGCAGACTAGTCACGACGGCTGTCGCAGACTAGTCACGACGGCTGTCGCAGACTAGTCACGACGGCTGTCGAAGACTAGTCACGACGGCTGTCGCAGACTAGTATCAACGGCTTTCGCAGACTAGTCACGACGGCTGTCGCAGACTAATAACGACGGCTTTCGCAGACTAGTGACGACGGCTGTCGCAGACTAGTCACGACGGCTGTCGCAGACTAGTCACGACGGCTGTCGCAGACTAGTCACGACGGCTGTCGCATACTTGTCACGACGGCTGTCGCAGACTAATAACGACGGCTTTCGCAGACTAGTGACGACGGTTGTCGCAGACTAGTCACGACGGCTGTCGCAGACTAATAACGACGGCTGTCGCAGACTAATAACGACGGCTGTCGCAGACTAGTCACGACGGCAGTCGCAGACTAGTCACGACGGCTGTCGCAGACTAGTCACGACGGCTGTCGCAGACTAGTCACGACGGCTGTCGCAGACTAGTGACGACGGCTGTCGCAGACTAGTCACGACGGCTGTCGCAGACTAGTCACGACGGCTGTCGAAGACTAGTCACGACGGCTGTCGCAGACTAGTATCAACGGCTTTCGCAGACTAGTGATGACGGCTGTCGCAGACTAATCAAACGACGGCTGTCGCAGACTAGTCACGACGGCTGTCGCAGACTAGTCACGACGGCTGTCGCAGACCAGTGACGAGGGCTATCGCAGACTAGTATCAACGGCTGTCGCAGACTAATGACGGCTTCAGTTGGAAACGTGCCCCTCGTGTATTATTTATTTCATTTATAGAGGTGTAAAATTCACTCAACCTCCATAAAAAGGGCCAGACGACCAGGCCTTCGACCAGACGAGTGTTGTGTCTGGCGGCCAACTGCCCGATGATTCATGTCGGGCCGTTGTATATATGCTAGTTGCGCGGTAAACTATGCTTGCGAGATGCAGGATTTTGTCACGTCACTATGACGCGTTGTTCGCATATGGCGTTGTAGATACCGCCACAATTTAATTCGGGAAAACAAACACAAACATCGTAATAAACTCGTAGTAAGAAAAATAAAAAAAAACATTACATACGTGTAGCTCACGACGTTATCCACATCTTAAATACTACAAAATTATTATGGAATTATTTGCACACGAGTGAAACTTAAAAGGTAAAATCTTCAGATCCTTTTTAAATGGAAAGAAAAGAGCTTGTGGTGTGTACGTCGCAGCCAACTGGTTAAATTAGCCGTTTAGTTAACCGCCTGGCCTTTAGAAGTAGTGCTCGCCTCGCTTCGCTCGCTCGGCTCGCACACGGTTTATAACTTAACCAATTTGGTCGGGGTGCCCTGGCATAGTTACTGCAATCAATTCGGCTCGCGCGTGATTGGTTACTGTTCGAAGTTAATTGAATAGCCGCCGTTTAGTTAAAAGGCTAGGCGGTTAACTAAACGCCTAATTAAACCAGTTGGCTGCGATATGTATATGAGCACTTTGGCGGCAATTCGATAATTGGACCAGAAGTGAAAGATAATTGAACGAGGATTGAAAGCTAATAAGAACGCATAGTAAGTACGGCAGAAAAAGGGGAGGCTTATATCCAGCAGTGGGTGATTTCGGGCTGAAATGATGATGATACAGTACAAACTAGCGCTAACTAATCGCTATTTCTTTCTTATCATATCAGGAATCGAAGCTCAGTAAGCTACAGCGTCGTCTAACGTGCCCCAATGCGCCTGAATCGCATCGACTACCGCAGTTCACATCGCAAGAAATGTTCTACAAGTGAGTATTATTTTTTATTGTCTCTTTTATTCAATCAACCACCATCATCTGCCTGCCTTTTCCCAACTATGTTGGGGTCGGCTTCCAGTCTAACCCGATGCAGCTGAATACCAGTATTTTACATGGAGCGACTGCCTATCTGACCTCCACAACCCAGTGACTGGGTAATACGATACCACTTGGCAAGACTGGTTGTCAGATTTCGGGCTTCTGACGACCCGTAACGACTGTCAAAGATCCACGAATGACAGCCGGGACCAACGGCTTGACGTGCTTTCCGAGGCACGGAGGGGTCTCAGTATGTAAAGATGGTCACCAATCCACAGACTAACCGCGGCAAGTGCAGCATATCCTGATCGATCGACGGCCACGGGCCCCTCCTTTATTCAATAAATATACATATTAATTATTATTACTTTTAAATATAAAATAAAAAATATAACAATGATAGCCTACCGGTATCGGGAAGACGGTCCAAGCTACCGGCGGTCAAGGCTCCAGAGAGAGGAACTTCCTAACAATGCGAGCCGCCAGAAGAAAGCGGTACCTTTCTGAAACAAGCCCTTAGGTAACTGTACAAAGTGTTATGGGACCAACACTGAAATCACGAAAAAAAAATCAGCTATACAGGGTGTCGCTGGAAGTATGGATCAAATCAAATAGGGGTGTGGGCAAAGTCATTTCCAAACTTTTTGATCCTGAGAATGTTGGTGAATTTTTTTACGGTTCAAAAGTTATGACCAACTTTTGTTATTTTCAATCACTTTGCATAGTGCTCAAAGAAAAAAATCATTTAAAAAAACTACCAGGAACTGTCAATTTAAGTTTTTTAGACAGCCCTCATATTTTTTTTTAATGTTTTTTTTTTCTTTGAGCACTATGCGAAACGATTGAAAAAAATTGGTCACAACTTTTGAACCGTAAAATAATTCTCAATCATCAATCATTCTCAGGATCAAAAAGTTTGGAAATGACCTTGCCCACGCCCCTATTCGATTTGATCCATACTTCCAGGGACACCATGTATATAATAATATTTGTTACAGAGAATTTATAATAAACGCCGAAAACGAATCGTTTCGGGTACACTTAAGGGACGCCATTGCTTCAGAAATAGTTACTTTGGACGCAACGCATATAGCGCCCGATGAACGCGGAAATAGTAAGTATAACTCTTTTAACCAGTCTTACAGTTCGATTCAAACTTTATGACGGCTGTGAAGTGCGCTACTCGTTGCGCAGTACCGCACCCCTCACCCCCGCTGACACGTGAATTTGTTACTGCGCACCGGCTCGCCTGATGTTCCGAGCCCTATGCTATTTATCCTTTTAAGGTGCCACTTGTCGATATTATTCCTATACCGGGAGAATATTACTCCACTGTTTGACATTGTGCATGCAAAGTTAACCCTTTAACCGCTTACGTCGGATTAATCCGTCAAATATTTTCGTGTTCATTTCACCGGAGTCGTATATTTACGACCAAATACCACAGCTCGTTTACTCTGTTTTTTTTTATTAATTACTAGCGACCCGCCCCGGCTTCGCACGGGTGCAATACTGATACTAAGTACAGGTATTTCAAGAATGCCAGCACGCGCCGCCGCGGCCGGTACCGCAGCAACCGCTATGTCCCTGCATTTTAAATCTGTAATATCTTCGAAAATATTCATTTAAATTAAATGCTGTAAAGGGCCGTATTTATCTATATTAAATGCACAATGTATTTAAGGTACTTAATTGGATAAGGATTAATGCTGTATTGCTTAAAATCGCTTCGTAAATAAGCCATTATTTCTCGTAAAAAGTAAAGGATAAAAAATTATTATTGTGGGTTATCCCTAAGAGATAGACATATACCATCGCGGACTTTTTTGTAGACCTTTTTAAGGTGTACAATACTGTAGTACATTATTTTGACCTATCTCGTAGGGTTCAGCCAGCGTTTGAAAAGTAAGCGCAAAAAATGCGTTTATTTACGACATCACATGCATGCATGTATTATATATATAAACCTTCCTCTTGAATCACTCTATCTATTAAAAAAACCGCATCAAAATCCGTTGCGTAGTTTTAAAGATCTAAGCGTTCAAAGGGACAGAGAAAGCGACTTTGTTTTATACTATGTAGTGATGCTGTACTTTATCTATCAAGTTATTAGAAAAAAAATTTTTTCGAATCACTGTGCCTGGCGCTGGGGGCACGACAACTGATATGAAGCCGGGCGGTTAAAAGGTTAAACATGATATCGTTTTGACTTATTATTAATTGTGTCTGTATGGAAACAGAAAAGTAAAATAAGAAGCCATTAAAAAGTCATGAGCCAACAAAAAATCGTTTTTCTTGCTATTTTTAACGTAACTTTGGGTTAAATAAGTAATAAACTGTAAAATCTTCAAAATCAAATCCGTACCGACAAAGCTCAGTTATTGAAGAGATCAATAAGCTTTATTTGTAATTGATTTATGCAGTGGTTTTTTCATAAAATTCGATTTTCCGAAGCACTTTTCGAAATTTTTTACGCGGAAATTTTTTACGCGGTTTTTTTTAGTTCGGAACGGTGTTTCTGTGCATGAGAACTAGATGTTGTTCGTTTAGACTAGTGTCTAACTGCTCATCACTGATACTGTCTCTGTCGGACACGAAGCCAGGCGAGACAGCGTGCTTTTTGGCCATGACCACCAGTGAGTTCGAGCTCGCGACTAGTTTACTCTTAACCGCCCGACTTCATATCAGAGGGGTAGTTCTCGTATTTTAAAACGTTCTAAAATCTAGTCGCTGTCTCATCTCGGCGACAAACGTCACAAACTTGTAAAAATGTAGGGAATTTAGAAGTATTGTTTGACAGATTGAGACTGAGATTAGACTGTGAACGTGCACAAAATTACGAGAATTGCCCCTCTGTTGTCGTACCCGCACAGGGATTCGGAAAATATTTATTTTTCGAATAACCTGCCGATCGATTCTGTAAAAATCTCACCGTGATAACTTAGGTGAAGTGAGCGTGAAGTGAGCTATCAATAGGGGCGATCCCTAACATCAAGTGGAATGACAGCTCACTTCATGCTCACTTCACCTAAGTTATCACCGTGAGATTTTTACAGAATAGCACTGCTGATAGAATACAGAGTAATTAAATAAAAAGCAGAGTAAACGAGCTGTGGTATTTGGTCGTAAATATACGACCCTGGCGAAATGGACACGAAAATATTTGTCAGATTAATCCGACATAAGCGGTTAAAAGGTTAATAATGTGTGAGCTTACTCTTTTCAGTATGAACACTTTTTCGCCTAAGAGCGGGTTGTTTCACATGCACCTGACGCACGCGTATACGTAAAAAATGGCTCTAACTATCGACCAACCAAAAATTAGATTAAATTGTTTCTAATTATAATTACAGAATTATGGCCTTACCGTACGTCAAATAATAACGAGTACATAATCGTTATTATTTGACGTACGTATATTACGTTAACTAAGCGTTTTAAACAACCGGCCCTTAGTACGATGAGAGCAAATCTAGCGATTTAAATCGATTTTGGGATGAATGAAGAAGCCTCCTCATGTAGCGCAGTTAGTTCCACCAGTTACTCAACTGAAGCTCGCGCTTGGCGCATCCTGGACAGTCACACCCAACACCTTATTTGACTGGAAAATTCTTCCCTTGCGGTGGTAGGGCTAACGTCCGCCTGGTCTGCGACCACCCTCCCACCAGTCCGGCGTCAAGCAGCCTGCTGTGTTTCGTCGAGGCGTGGGAGTTCCAGTGCCTTAGGCATCTTCTGGGCACGCTCGTTCTTTCATAGACCTCATCCATCGCATTCCATCAGGCATGATCGAGGTCAAGAGCGGGCCTTATTCAGCAATAAAAAAAAAACCTTTGGGCAGCGGGGTTTTGACTTACAAGTCAAATACACGTAAACGACAGAATATTTTCATGACGACCGTTATACTTATTAGGACAGAAACACATTTCTAGGAAAATCTTCACACAAAAAACTTAATTATAACAAAGGTCTTTTATTTCAGCAAATCCAGACGTAACAAAAGAATATCTAGCTCTATCTAAAAAGCTGGCCCTCTTAGCCAAATTCCTAGGACTACTAGCTTCCCTGCCATACACGCAAGTGACCACAGACTCCAATAATAAGAATGCGATAACGAAGGTTGTACAAAAAGAGGTTTCTTATACCGCGCCGAAGGAAAAGGTGCTGGAGAATGATCTGGTTTTAAGGAATTATGTGAGTACTAGCAGCGCCCCGCGGTTTCACCCGCTTAAGGTGCCACTTATCGATATTTTTTCTATACTTAAAAATTTCGGGAGAATATTACTCCACTGTTTGGCATTGTGCATCCAAAATTAAACATGATATCGTTTTTACTTATTATTAATTGTGTCTGTACGGAAACAGAATAGTAAAATAAAAAGCCATTAAATGTTATGAGCCAACAAAGATTCGTTTTTCTTGCTATTTTTAACGTAACTTTGGGTGTAAATAAGTAATAAAAGAACTGTAAAATCTTCAAAACCAAGTCCGTACCGACAAAGCTCAGTTATCGAAGAGATCAATAAAGTTTATTTGTAATTGATTTATGCAGTGGTTTTTTCATAAAACTCGATTTTCCGAACCACTTTTCGAATCTTTTTACGCGACTATCAGTTCGGAACGGTGTTTCTGTGCGAGAGCACTAGACGTTGTTCGTGTAGACTAGCGTCTAACTGCTCATCACTGATATTAGCTCTGTCGGACACGAAGCCAGGGGAGACAGCGTGCTTTTTGGCCATGACCACCAGCGAGTTCGAGCTCGCGACTAGTTTACTCTTAAGTCTCGATCTCGTGGGAATATCGGGATAAAACTTACTGGCTGACGCTTGAGTCAAAGAAGATTTAATCTTATTTCAAGGCAATAAGACTCATTTTTAAATGCATAAAGTAATGCTGGGATTAACACTATTTTCTTTATAAAAATAGCTCCCCTAAAAAAAATTGTTTTGGTCATTGTATTAGGCTCAATACTCTAATTGGGGTGTATGAAGTCTTGCGTTAATTATGTTACTTGTATTTAATTACTTTTCCATTTTTTCCTTCTTAATAAATAATTTCATTTTTGCTTTCAGAGTCAACCAACGATAGATCTAAAAGGGATCCTAATAAATGCACAAGAAAATGGCCGACTGTCATTCACGATACCATGGATAGTACACTACCTCTCAATGCTCGACTACACATCCCTCCGAATAAAATACTACCAAAATCTACTAAAAATTCTATTCGATATCTACACACATCGTCTAAAAATCGATAACAGTACTATGAAGAAAAATACGATCATCTATTTAAAATCGATTCTCGGCTGGCTATTCGATTTACCGCACTTCCCACAAGAATTATTCTTTGAAAATCGACTAATTGTTAGTGTTGGGAGTGAACTTCATATCGATAGTTGTGATTTAGTTGATGAGACGGTGATTATAGAGCTGTGCCCGCATTTGAGGGACTTGAATGTGTTATTATCGACTTGTCGAGTGTCACAGGAACAGAAAGATATAGGCAGTTATAGGCATATTACGCCTGTTAGCTTGACTTTGAATCCTGAGGATCGGATTAAGAATAAGGAGAAGGAATTGCAGGTTAGTGCTTTTATAATTTTTGGGCTTAACATACTGATGTAATGGATCTTCAGGAAATATTGCTTTACGCCCAAAATTAATATATTTCCTAGACTCCTTTATTGTGCACGTCTTTTGAAATCGTTCTCACAAGTTTAAACAAATCTTGTGATATGTTTGGATTTAAAAGAGTTTTCATGGAGTTTCTTCTCCGTTCTTCTCCATAAGAACCTACGCTTCAGAACGGGCAACTAGCTTCAACTTTCCGACTGACTAAAAAACTGAACTTGACAATCTAAAAGCAACTGTAAATAGTTTATATTTCATAAACGCTTGGAGTTTTAATTTAAATAAAACATCTACATTTGTTCAACTTTTTTGGCGGTATTTGCTAATACCTAATAAAAACTTTTCCTATTAAAAATCTTACTTCCCTCCCCAGGCTCGTCTCGAAGAAGAACTCCTGAAGAGTCAGCCGTCGTCGACTCGACGCGTACTAGAGCTAGTAATAGAACGCGTGACATCAGCATGTGTGCGCGAGCTAAGCGGTCACACGCTCAGCTTGCAGCGAGCGAAAGCGCGCAGCCAAGTGGCCAAGCTGCTCACTACCACGCAGCTAGACCAGGTAACAAATAACTTTACTTGACCCTAATTGACCCCAGAAAGTTCCAAAATTGACCTGAGAAATGACCCAGGAAGTTCCCAAATTGACCCAAAAAATGACCCAGGAAGTTCCAAAATTGACCCCGAAAATGACCCAGATTTTCTTTCTTTCTTTCTTATTTATTTTTTATTTCTTATATTATTTTTTTAATTTCTGTATTGCCCGTGACACCACAGCGGGCCCTGTCAGAATACCAGCGCTGCGAAATTTATTTTTAAATATCGCAGCATCATGCTGAGATAGGAGCCTTTTGTTACTTTTTATTTTTTATATAATTTGGTATTTTAGGTTAGATTGTGTTTAGTTAAGTTTGTGTTCCTCCTGTACGAGTCGCAATAAATACTCTTCTTTATTTCTTTCTTTCATTAGACCAGGTAAAAAACAACTCCAAAAATACTAAACCAAAAATGACACACAAAAAAGTACTAAAAATTACTCAATTCTACTCCAAATATTACCCACTTTGCTCCCAAAGTTGACCCATAAACTTTTCAATAATGACTATTTTGATCCCCAGAAATGACTGAAAGGGTTTACTAAAAATACCCAAATATGAATCTAAAAATTACCCAACATGACCCGAATCTAAAAATGACCTTGCGAGAGTAACAAAAATGACTCAAACTCAATGTCAGTCATCTAAAGGTATTCATTTTTCAGGCGCGTATTAGTGCTAGAAATACAACGCATTAAATTGACATGTGTTCGTGAGCTAAGCGGTTACACGCTCAGATTGTAGCGAGCGAGACCGCGAAGATAAGTAGCTAGGTTGTTGATTATCACACAACGACCAGGTCAAAAAATACCTTAGGTATTTTCCAGAAAATATCTAACGTATTTCGCAAAAATAACTCAATTTGACCCCATAGTGTTCCCAAAGTTGACCCAGTATGTTCCTAAAAAATAACCCAGTGTTCTCGAAAATGACCCACAAAAAAAACGAGTGTGCTTATGACCACACGACTGAAGTGAAACTTCTTTCGCTCCATCTGTATGTATATTTCATTTACTAGCTATAAGAGAAAGAGAGAAAGAAAATGTGCGCGCGCACTGCTCTCTCTTGCTCCTACACTGTGATACAGACAATAAGCCTGCAGTGTGCTTAGATATACGGAACGTATTTGGCTATGAGAGGAAGAGAGAAAGAAAATGTGCGCGCGCACTGCTGTCTCTTGCTTATATCCCCCACTTAACTTCCGTTCGCCTTGCCCGATCACACTTTTCGTAACGCCTACGTCACGCGTTCGCCAGCTTACTCCCCAAGTCAAGCGTGCGTAAAGAAGTTTCACTTCAAAAATACTTGATAACTGCGCTACTCGACCACCAAAAATTACTTAGTGTTCCCCAAAAATTACCCAACATGAACCTAAAATGACCTCACATAAACTTCAGAAATGCCCATATAGGCTCGCCCCCTTTCGTCGTAGGAATTGAAACATACTGGGTGTGATTTTGCCCGAAACATAACTGGGTGATTTTGTCCGAAACATAAAATTGTGATTTTGCCCGAAACATAATTGGGTGATTTTGGCCGAAATACTATTGGGTGATTTTGCCCGAAACTTAACTGGGTGATTCTGCCCGAAACATGATTGGGTGATTTTGCCCGAAACATAATTGGGTGATTTTGCCCGATACATAACATTGTGATTTTGCCGGAAACATAATTGGGTGATTTTGCCCGAAACATTACTGGGTGATTTGGCCCGAAACATAATTGGGTGTATTTGCCCGAAACATAATTGGGTGATTTTGCCCGAAACATAATAGGGTGATTTTGTCCGAAA
Organism: Globia sparganii; assembly: GCA_949316385.1. Taxonomy (NCBI): domain Eukaryota; kingdom Metazoa; phylum Arthropoda; class Insecta; order Lepidoptera; family Noctuidae; genus Globia; species Globia sparganii. Next base: position 10,549,930 of record OX438680.1, read on the forward strand.
CATAACATTGTGATTTTGCCGGAAACATAATTGGGTGTTTTTGCCCGAAACATAATTGGGTGATTTTGGCCGAAACTTAACTGGGTGATTCTGCCCAAAACATAATTGGGTGATTTTGCCCGAAACATAATTGGGTGATTTTTGCCGAAATATTAAATAAAAAATAAAATAAAATTCATTTAATTCAGGCAAAACCCATATTACACACAATAAAAAAAAATTAAAAACAAATTTCAATGTCTACACATAAAATTAATTAATACAAATAAAAAGGTCGCAGAAATAAAATTAAAATAAAATATCAATACAATTAAAATAAACGAAGATTAAAAGATACAAATTGTCGATGTCAAGGTTAATCAAAAATGAAGTGGACCGGCTATACATGTCTACTACAGCATTTCCTAATGAAGGGGCAGTCAATTCGCTGAGCAATCATCACCAGGACAGTATTGGAGCTGACCCGCACCCTGCGCACTAAGGACGCGCACCGCTTGCGCATGGTGGCGTGAAAACAGTCGGTGCGCGCTTCCGCAACCATGCCCGAGGCGCTGCAGAAGCGGGGCAGCCCCAACACCGCCCTGAACGCGTTGTTGTACTGGACGCGGAGGGCGTTGTAACGCGCTTGTTTGTAGCGAACCCACAGGCTGCACGTGTACAGTGAGGTGCAATATGCTTTAAACAGGGTGATTTTAACTTGGTTTGAACAACGTGCAAACCTGCGGGCTAGCATATTCGCTCTTTTCGACAAAGCCCTCCGCTCCCGTTCGATGTCAGCATGATCCCTGAGGTCAGCTGTGACTATATGTCCCAGATATTTAAAATGGTCCACTGTTTCTAGGGGAACACCGTTAAGAAGCACTGGTGGTACAGTTTCCAGACATTTAGCACCGCCGCCCCCAAAAACCATGCATTTACTCTTGCTAACATTATATTTTAGACCATGCCTACCTGCGTAGTCCTCACAGACCTGTGTCAGGGTCCTCAAACTACAGACCGACGCGCTCAGCAGCACCATGTCATCGGCATAACTTAGATTGTTGACGCAAACGCTATCAACATGGCAACCAACATGCCGACTACTGAGAGCGACGATTAGCGCGTCCATGTAGAGGTTGAAAAGGGTTGGCGAGGTCAATCCGCCCTGCCTCACTCCACACTCCAGCTGATATGACTCCGACATTGCCCCCGCCCATCTGACGCTATTGACCTGATGCGTATACCAATACTTAAAGATATTTACAAGTTCACGCGGCAAGTTAATACTGTTCAGCTTATCCCAAAGGATATCATACGCCACCAGGTCGAAGGCCTTAGACAAGTCGAGGAAACACGCGTATACAAGAGTCTTACGATCCGTGTAGTATCTGACGATATGCTTAAGACACAGTATAGCACTTTCAGTAGACAATTGTGATCGAAAACCAAACTGGTTATCGTGCAGACTTACATATTTATTCAACTGTGTGTTAAGCAAACCGTCAAACACTTTGGCTATGATAGTGGCTAGGGAAATAGGCCTGTAGTTTGTTTTATCGGCAAGGTTTTATTTTTCACCACAGGCACCACCACAGTCTTCATAAGATCCGTCGGCAGGTAAGAGTGGCTCACGCACAGTGAGAAGAACATTGCTAGTACCCTACAGATATGCGGGCCACCATATTGCAGGTGTTCAATGCTGAGGCCGTCGTGCCCCGGGGATTTTCCTCTCGACGTATTCTTAATAATTTTAAAGTCAAAGTCAAAGTCAAATCATTTATTTCAAATAGGCACTTAAAAGGCACTTTTGAACGTCAAAATTAAAAATTAAAAAATAGAATTGATTCTAGTCGCCCATTCCAAAATGTAGTTTTCGTGTGGAGAAGAATGGGCAAGAAACTCCACCGTTACTCTTTTAAATTGTTTTACAAGTTTTTGTATACATTCATTATATAATTATATGTGAAGAAGATGCACCTAAAATAAATTTTAATCTACCAAAAATGGTAAAAGAATTAAAAATACAACAGACTGGTAAATCAATTATGTGATAGATACATGGTGCTCACATATTTACAAAGATTGTAAAATTTTACTAGTATTTTAAAAAGTGTGTGAGTTACATTTGTCACAGAATGTAAAAAACAATGTATTTAAAAAAAATAAAAAATGTAAAAAACAATGTATTTAAAAAAAATAAAAAAATGTGTATGTATAAATTAAATTAGCAACCAGTTTGATTTTGTCTAGACTCTAGATTGTCCTATGGAGCAGGACCAGCATGTTTCCAAACATTGTTATCTTGGATATAATCCTCCAATTTGTAATATCCTTGTTTACAAAGTGTACTTTTAATATGAGTTTTAAATTTTCTTTCATTTAATTGTAAAATATCAAAAGGTATTTTGTTGTAGCATTTAACACAGTACCCCATAAAAGATGTTTGCACTTTAGATAATCTGAAAAAAGGTTGATCTAATTTATCTTTATTTCTAGTATTAAAATTATGTCTATCACTTATTTTATTAAAAAGATGTTGATTTTTTCTTACATACATAATATTTTCATAAATGTATTGGCAAGGTACCGTCATAATATTAACCTTTTTAAATAGTTCCCTAAGAGATTCACGGCGACGTAGATTGTAAATGGCTCTGACAGCTCTCTTTTGCAAAATAAAAATGGATTCAATATCAGCAGCCCGACCCCACAGTAAAATGCCATATGACATAATACTGTGGAAGTAACTAAAATAGACCAAACGCGCGGTTTCTACATCTGTTAACTGTCTTATCTTTCTAACATAAGCGGCCGAGCTTAGCCGCCCCGCAATAGATGTTATATGAGGCCCCCATTGTAATTTCTCGTCTAGCGTGATTCCTAGGAAAACTGTCTGATCAATAAACTCTAGTTTTTGGCCATTCAATATGATGTCGCATTCGCTGCTTCTAACATTAGGCAATTTAAATCTAATGCATTTGTTTTTTTTTTCATTAAGTACTAAATTATTTACCGTAAACCAATCTTGGACCTGAAGAATAGAGTTATTCACGTCGTCAAGGTTTTGTGACCGTCGGTCTATTTTAAAGATCAATGATGTATCATCTGCAAATAACACCATCTTTGGTTGATTTTGAAGTAATTGGGGTAAATCGTTAATATAAACTAAAAAGAGGAATGGACCCAATATCGAACCTTGAGGAACGCCCATTGTCATTTCAGACCCTAATGAGTTTATGCCGTTTACTTGAACTTTAACCTTTCTATCTTTCAGGTATGATCTTAGCAAATCAAGTGCTGTTTTTCTAATCCCATAGTGCTCCAGTTTCATCAGAAGTGTCTCATGGTTTACGCAATCGAACGCCTTAGAGAGGTCGCAAAAGATTCCAATGGCATCTTGTGCTTCTTCCCAGGCGTTAAAAATGTTCTTTATTAGGGTAACACCGGCGTCAGTAGTACAACGCCCTTTGGTGAAACCGTACTGGTGTTCATGAAAGATGGAATTTTTATTAAAGTGACGTAACATTTGATTGAGCATAAGCTTTTCAAACACCTTACTGAGAACTGGCAGAATCGACACAGGCCTATAATTGTTGGGTTCTTTACTGTCACCGGATTTGAATAATGGAACTACTTTACTATGTTTCATAAGATCCGGAAAAAGTCCTTGATCAACACTGGTGTTAAATATGAAAGCTAAATAAGGCGCAATGGTTTCGATGAGAGATCTACATACTTTTACAGACATTCCCCAGAGATCTTCTGTTGATTTAATTTTAAGATCTTTAAAAGCTTTTATAACAGCCTGGGGGTTTGTATGCTGAAACCTAAACTCCAAAGGGCATGGCTTTACATTCTTTTTAAGCAAAGAAAGTGTGGGGGATGAATTTAAAGCTTCAGTAGTTTTTAAGGGAATATTCGCAAAAAAATTTTCAAATTCCTGAGCTATTTCTACATCTGAGTTAATGGGGCCATGTGCAGTCTCTAAATTAAATTCAGTACTACGCTGTTTTTTCCTACCTGTTTCATTATTTATTATTTGCCAGGTAGTCTTTATTTTATCATCGGCTGATTTTATTTTATTGCTAATATAAAGAGATTTAGCTATTTGGCACACACTTTTAAAAGTTTTTGAATATTTTGCAACATACTGATGAAAGTTTTCATTTTTCAAATGTTGCTTTAAGCCATAAAGTTCAAAAAGTTTTTCCCTGCTTTTACGAATACCTGGAGTCGCCCAGTCACTAAATAAAAACTTTGTGTAAATGCTTTTAGTTTTTAGTGGAAAAGTGTTATTAAACTGGGCATTTAACAGTGAAAAGAACTCGGCATAGAACTCATTTGGGTCACCTATATTATTAAAATTCTGATCACATAATTTACTGGCCAAAGAATTATTGATTTTTTCTAAATTTTTACCTGTAATTGTCCTAAACCTTATTTGAATTTTTTGTAACGGCATGTAAGAGCTAAATGTAATTGTCTGTCCACTGTGATCAGACGGCAACTTATTTACAATTTGTTTGTGTAAGTAATCACAATTACAAAAAATATTATCTATACAAGTGGCAGAGGAAGCTGTCACTCGGGTTGGTTCAATAAAAACATTTGACAAATCAAATGACCTAAAAAGGCTTATCCACGTCTCTCGCAATAAAACCTTACCCCGACTGCCTCACTCGGCATCTCAGCATTGCAAACACCACCCGCAGGACCCAGAGGGGAGTGTATAGAAAAATAGTTCCTAAAGACATCCGCAATGTCCTTATGGTCACTCACTCCATCGATGCTCACCGGAAGACCCGGCCTTACATTAGCCTTGCTTGTGCTTTTCCAGAAACCACGAAAGTCACCCTTGGAATGCTTCTCAGCAAGGGTGTCCATACGAAATTGATCCTGACGATCTTGGCAAGCCTTCAATCGTGACTTGAACACCCTTCTGCTCTCACACATTTCAGTGTACATGATACCGGACCTAAGCTTACCACATGCTACCCACTCCGTAAACTTAAGCCGAGCCTCCCCGTGAGCCTCTCTGACATGCTCGTTCCAACCCACTACCCGTGGACCACTCCCATCCGCCTTCGTGCATCCTCGACCCACCAAAGACGCATCGCGAAGGGCAGCCACAATGTCAGAGTACAAACTGTCAAGGGCACGCCTGTGACCCTGGTCATTACAATAATAGTCAGCACAACTCATACATTCGACAGGAAAATCAATTAACCTCAACCGTTTATGACACACGTTGGTATAGTTTGACACCTGTTTCACGGTTCTCACACCCCACACTACATTGTTATTACTTATTATAGCACTTGTTTTATAAGGCAACTTTGGCGTCAATAACTTTAAGTTACACTCAAGAACCAGAGGGAAATGGTCAGACCAAATAGTGTCATATTTAATATAAACATTAACAACAGCTCGTTTTGCCGCCTGAGTTACAATACAATGATCTAACCAGCTACAGGACCCGTGAGCCTCGCTAATGAATGTGTAAGCACCCGAATCAGTACCTAGGAAATCAACATCTATACACGACCAACTCTGTTCACTACAAAAATGTATAAGCTCATTAAAAAACAATTCAAATAAATCGGCATTGTAATCACCTAACATAAAAACTGATTCAACACCGTATTCGTCAACCATTGCGCTCACCGTACTTAGGCAATCCGTAAAATCAGGCAGGTTGTCCACCGCATTCGTAGGCATATAAACACTCATCACAATCACCGGGCGATCACTTGTCGTTATCTTAATAGCACAGATACGAGCACTGTCACACCGTAACACGGACACTTGCCGAAAAACACTGGTTCTCCACAGAAGAGCGACACCGCCATACGGCCTCCCGCGCAGTATGCCTCCAGACGTGTCGACTGCAGACGTACCTGCGTATCCGAAGCCACTGTCGATCGTGCATAGATATGGTATATCATCCGGCATCAACCATGTTTCTTGTAAAGCAATCAGATCGCAGCTGTTACATAGCTCCCTAATACTATCCACGGAGCGTTTGACGTTTTTACAGTTGAAACTAGCGAAGCTATAAGTATATCTATTCATTATGTTATTTACTTTGACCGTGCGCAGATAATAATCTGCTCGGATTGCGGCGTTTAAAATAAATAAAACGTCTAAATATGATACCTTTAGGCCATATGTTCTCATCTAGGTACAAAGATAATTTCGATTCCAAGACTAAGAATTTGTAAGCTTTATAGCCTTTCTCTTTCTCCATAATTATTTTCTCGATGGATACAGTTTCCTGAGTCTTACTGCGAATATAATTAATTATGTCATCCTTTGTAGTTTCACTGTGAATATTTGTTATGAATATAGGAACTTTCTTGTCAGCAGCTTTGAAATTACAATTCTGATCTTTCGCTAAGCCCGATTTTCCCAGGTAACGATAGTTAGATGGTTTCCTACGATACGAAACCTTGCGCCACCCATCACCATCAGTATCCACGTTCGGTGTTGTTTCGTTTACGCACAACACATCCAAACTCGGCTGCCTCATTAACCGGCTGTTATTGACACTAGCGTTATCAGTTGCAGTCAGCTGACGTTCCGCTACTTGTTCTATAGGGATCGAGCGCGCAGACGTCACCGCCTCCGCCGACGTACTTGCCACCATCGAGCAACTTGTCACACTAGTTTCACCCGGTATCGCCGCTGTCGCTGGCCGTTGTTCGGTACATGACTCACATTCGATTTGTTTACCGTCTACCTGCTCAATTGCTCGATATTGGGGTGTATTTTTATTAGAGTCACAGTCGCTATTATTTTGATGATCATGAAGATAGGATAATCCCACAGGGCCACTATCCAATAACCAGGCACCACGCCTAGTATTCACTTTAGACACGGATGTAGGTGGTAGTGAATCGTTCTTAAGTTGAATAACTTCAGCTTTCAATGCACTCAGATGATCCAACGTAGCATACGTTGACTTTATTTCTTCGATTGAGGTTTGCATTCGCAAGAGATCCTTCAGAAGCTTTGTGCAATCCAGATGGTCAAAGGTGATGGGTGGTAACTTTTCCAATTGCCGTGCCACGAACACTGGAAGTTCGTCCGGATGAGTTTTAAACAATTTCATAATATCTGCTAAATCTCGTTCCTCCTTGCCCTTGTTTTTACGAACAATTTTTCGCACGTCACTACGAACCGAATCGAATAGAAGTGATTTTGACTTTTTAATCTCCACACTGGTGAATGCCGATGTACAAATTTGCACCAGCGTCACTTCGTCAATAACCGACACTTTGTTCTGAATAATAATAATAATAATAATAATAATAATAATGTTTATTTTCCAGTAAAATGTTCACAAATGTTACAAGTACAGTAATATGGTGCAACATAAAGTGCATTGAGTATTATCGCCTGGCACCCAAACTAGGTTTATAGCCTGTGACTTGGGGACCAGGGATTCCATAAGGGTAAATGGATGAACAAAATGTTTTAGTACAACTGTTTTCACCAGTAACATGGTTAACATAACAATATAATTATTATATCTGTGTACAGAAACAAGAAAAAGTAAAAATAAAAATTAATAAAACTGTGAGTGTTTGAGTTATAGTGAGTTGGTCGTGGTAGGACGTAATAGGTAATTGTGTATATGTAAGTAAAGTGAAAGTGCGGTTTTGTGTATGGTGCGAATGTGTCCTGGTAGGTGTAGTAATGGTGGAAGTGTGAGTAAGTGTGTAAGTGGGGGGAGTGTATGAGTATTTGTGTGTGAAAATACTTGGATAAGAGGAGATCTGTCTTAGGGATGTGGAGAGAGAAGTTTTTCGATCTCGTCGTATGATTTCTCAATTAGCCATTCTTTAACTGTATTTTTGCATTGGTGATAATTTAAACTGTGGATATGGAGAAATTTATTGATTTTATTATATAGAATATAGCTGAGGTAGGTGAATTGGTGTTGTGCGAAGGTGGTTTTGTGTCTAATTGGTGGAAGGACAATGTCTGCGCGACGTTTAGTACTTGCTGTAAACGGCAGCCGATGCTTCCTTAATACACATTGAAGCACATATAAGCCTCTCACTGTCAGAACCCTGCTTTCCCTAAAAAGTTCCAAAGTAGGGTATCTATAGGGCTTGCAGAACATAACTTTGAGAACTGCTCTCTGAGCTCTTTCTAATTTCAGAAAGTATGTTTTGCAAGCGCCACCCCAAGCCGGCAGACAATATAGGAGAAGAGACTGACAGAGTGAATAATAAACCATCATGAGTGTTTCCGAGTCAGCTGAACAACGGAGTTTCTTAAAGATGGAAATGAGTTTACGCGTTCGGATGATTAGATTATCAATATGACTATACCAGTTCAGGTGTTTGTCAATTTGCACGCCCAAGTATTTTATACAAGAAGTGGTTGCCAGAGTGGGACAAGTACAGCAGGAGTTTGGAGAACAACTATGTGCTTTAACAATGGGCGTTATGTTTGGCTGAGTCTTATTACTTAAAGAAAAAGAAACAAGCTTCGTTTTTTCTACATTCAGGGTTAATAAATTATTGTTAAACCAGTTCATGACAATGTCCAACACCATCTGAGCATATTTTTCTGTTTCACTCCAATCATTCCCATGAAACAAGTAGGGCTGTATCATCAGCGTAAGTAAACATGAAGCAGTTAGTTAATGGAAGTGAGCACAGATCATTGATGTAGATGAGGAACAAGGTTGGACCTAGAATGCTGCCTTGTGGGACGCCGTATTCTATTTTAGCTTTATCGCTTATTACCTCATCCAATTGAACATGCTGGAAACGATTCTCCAGATAACTTGAAAAAATGTCAAGTGCAGGACCACGAATTCCCATGCGTTCAAGTTTCGACAGAAGTATGGGCACAGAGACAGTGTCAAAAGCTTTCGAGATATCTAGAAATAAACCAATACACCGCTGCTTCTTATCCATGAGGTGAGTCGCTTTTTCAGAGAGTGCAATAACTGCATCCTCAGTTGCAATTCCGGCTCTGAAGCCATATTGGTTTTCGGAGAGAAGTTTATGAGCATTAATGTATTTAAGCAAACGGGTGTTCAGTATCTTCTCCAGAATCTTCGAAATGGTTGGTAGAATAGATATGGGTCTATAATTTTTGACACTGCCTCTGTCCCCTCCCTTATGAATAGGGTGGACTAGAGCTGTTTTGAAACTGTCTGGGAAAACACCAGTAGATATTGCAAGATTGCAGATATGTGTGATGTAGGGGATTAAAATATTGCGCGTAAGCTTCAATATATGTCCAGAAATACCGTCAATTCCAGCCACAGAACTAGATTTCAAGTTGATTATAATTCTCTCTACTTCCGAATCGTCGGTTTCCAGGACACACATTGAGTTACAAGTTGAAGCTAAATTTGATGAGTGACCTATATTCAGACACTGCCGTATATTTGTAGCTAGGTCTTTGCCTACATTAACAAAGTAATTGTTGACTCTATTTGCTGATGCAAGTTTGTCAGGTTCGAGTTGTTGCAGTTCTCTCAATGGTGAGGGTGTGGATTTTGAGTGCGTTATTGATTTTATTAAATCCCATGTTGCTTTGCAGTTGTTTTTTCTTTTCATAAATTCAGTTTTTTCGTAATTTATTTTCAACTTACGGAGCAAAGAATTACAGAAGTTGCGATAGCGAGAATACGTTACTTTGAGGATGGGGTTGTCTGAATGAGTTTTTAAAGTAAGATGCATTTTGTCCCTGTTTCTGATACAACGAAGTAAGCCAGGAGTGATCCAGGGCTTGATATTACGGTTCTTTCGTGAGACTTTGGAGAAGCGAGTGTGTTTGTCAATGATTTGAGTCAATAAAGTTGTTAAGGTGCCCGCTGCTTCATTAGCGTCACAAGAAAAAAGGATTGGGGAGAAATCAGTACTTTCCATCTCTTTTTGGATGTTTGAAATATCAACAACTTTGGCAGTGTAGGTGAGCTTGGGCTTAGGGACATCAAGGTTGACACTCAGGAATACAGGTAAGTGGTCGGTAATAGGTGAGTCTATGACAATGGATGTTCCAGGTTGTTCAGTTTTTAAAAGAATATGATCTAAACAGCTATTTACTCGTGTAGGATATACGTGCGCCGGCAATAAACCATGGGAGGCAGTGAAGGTGAGGTATTCGTACGAGTGCCTATCATTGTTGTTCGGCTTGATATCAATGTTGATATCACCGACTAAGGCAACGTGTTTAAATTTTGTTAGGGGCTTTAAAATAGTTTCCAAGCTGTTTAAAAAATTATCAACGTGGGTGAAGGAAGGTGATCTATATAGGGCTAAGATGCCAACATTATTGTCAATTTTGCAAAGCAGACAGTTTGCGTCAGTTATATCAGGTTCAGAAACGGTGCAGTGTAGGGAAGACTTAATATACATAACCACCCCATCATTCTGGTTTTTTATATGTTTTGTGAAGTGGGCATTGTAACCATTTATGTTGGGAATTACCGCAGATTTTAGCCAACACTCGGTCAATATAATGATATCACAATCAATTCTAAGGAGATGTAAGAACGCTAGAAAGCTATCAAAGTTCTTGTTTAAACTGCGAATGTTGAGTTGTAGTATGGATAGGTTTCTTTGAGTCTTCGGTATTTTAGCTAGACATTCACCCAACGGTAATTTATAAGATTTTGATACTTGGTAGGCATCTAATTCTAATTCAAGGGCATTAATGTGGTTAGTCATTTAAAGTAAATAATATGTTCCAAAATAAAGTGATGCACACATTTAGGCATGGGGAGATGAGGCAAACTGAAGCTGCATCAGGTATATTTGCTGTGTAGAGGCGTTCATTATCAGCCGAAATGGTAAAGTTATAATTCTCCATTATAAAAAATGTAATGTAGGAGTGGATACAAAAAGTTTGGGATGGTATTGTCGACGAGAATAAATGCGTGAGGGACGAGAGTGTGAGTGTCCAGAGGTTTATGGATGAAGAGTGAGTGTATTGAGGATTATGTGTATGTGAATAATGATTGTAGTGGTGGGTAATTCTTAAGACATAAACAAAACAAACGGTGTTAATAATCTTAAACATGCGGGAAATACAACTTATAATAAGATAGAAGTTAGTTATAATGAAACCTGCATAAAAAAACAATAATGAATGGCAGTTTAGTAGTCATTGGTTGGTTTGTGCTAAATCCCGTAGCGTCTGCTCAGACTTGACCAGTATTGGTTTGAGTCCCTCTTCCTTCCGCAACAGTATATTACCATTGGCAGTCCAACAATATTTATACTCCTTAAGCTTTGCAAACTCGCGTGCAGCAAAAAATAGTTTCCTTGAGCTGGCCGGGAGGTACTCACTGACATATATCGGACGGTGGTCGCCAAGACCTCCTATTTTTGTAGTACTGAGTCGGGACTCCTTCGGTTGCTTGTTATTGTAGCTGCGCACTGAACTTAGCAACACATTCTTAGTCTCCATCGTGGCAAATTCAGCAACAACTGGCCTGACGGTACCTGGTTTGCCAGGCAGTCGGTAAACGTCGCGGATATCGTTGTCTTTAAGAGGCATGTTGACGGCAGCACTCACACGGGCAACAATCGCAGATAGATCTTTAGCACACTCATTTTCTTTGAGTGGTATATTGCGAATCTCGATGCAAGAAGAGCGTGATAATTGCTGCAAATCTTCGATTTTCATCTCTAAATTTTGTATGCAATCCCTGTACATTTGTTTATCTTTTTGTAATAAATCAATTTGTTTCATCAGATCGTCATATTGATTATTGATGAAGCTGACCGTCTTCTCAATTTCAATGTTAGCTTTTTGAATGGCTAAGTTTTGCGATTTCAGCTCAACTACCTCCGAAAAAAGCTTGGCTAGGGATGAGCTTTGTTCTTGTGAAAACTTTAGGAAATTGGCTTGTTCCTCCGCCTTCCATGTATTGAGCAAATCTAAAATTTCCTGTTTGAAGTCTTGCAGTTCACTACCAGGCGAAAAAGCTGAACGTGGGCGTTTATGTCGCGAGGTGACATTAACACTTTCATAGGGACTGTTTGTAGTAGCCTGAGGAATGTCAGAATCAGACATTGACTGAACCATGCCACTAGTAGACGCAGGAGTGGCTGGGGGAGTCCGTAGTGCACGAGGCATCACGAAGCGCCAACTGATACTCAACCTTAGCCCACAGAAAATAAGAAGTAAGGCGTAATCTCAGGGACTCCCGTAGCGGCACAGCGCGTAGCCGATGCGCAGGCTCGTAGGCGCGTAGCAGTCAAGCAATACGTCGTAGCACTCACGATGACGTCAGCTCGTAGCACTAGTCGCACAACGGCGACCGCAGTTTCGCCACTCGATGGCTAGTACGGTTGGTTCGGGACGACAGCGCGCGACCGCCAATGCACAAGTCGCCGGTTCAAATCCACCGCGTCCGGAAGCAAATCAGAGCACCACAATTTTAGATGATACGACAACAATCTATTTGTTTCACTCTATGACCGCCCAATAGGCGGAGTTAGTCCATAAAACAACTTAAGGTGTAAAAGGGAATCAAAATTTTAAACAACACCCAATCAAATGAGGGCACACGAAGTCAGTGAGTTACTGGGGAACACAGTCACTGTACACGTCCGCACGGCGTTGTGACTCGCGGTGGAATATAAGACAACATCTCATCTATTACGATGTTACACGAATTGCACTTTAGAACGTCCGTCATTTTAACTCGTTACTAATTAGCGCTGTCGTCAATACGCGCCTGTCACGGTAGGGTACGTGACCGAGACTGATATTATTGGGTGATTTTGGCCGAAACATAATTGGGTGATTTTGGCCGAAACATAATTGGGTGATTTTGACCGAAATATTATTGGGTGATTTTGGCCGAAACTTAACTGGGTGATTCTGCCCGAAACATAATTGGGTGATTTTGCCCGAAACATAATTGGGTGATTTTGGCCGAAACATAATAGGGTGATTTTGTCCGAAACATAACAGGGTGATTTTGTCCGAAACATAACATTGTGATTTTGCCGGAAACATAATTGGGTGATTTTGCCCGAAACATAACTGGGTGATTTTGCCCGAAACATAACTGGGTGATTTTGTCCGAAACATAAAATTGTGATATTGCCCGAAACTTAACTGGGTGATTCTGCCCGAAACATAATTGGGTGATTTTGCCCGAAACATAATTGGGTGATTTTGCCCGAAACATAATAGGGTGATTTTGTCCGAAACATAACATTGTGATTTTGCCGGAAACACAATTGGATGATTTTGCCCGAAACATAACTGGGTTATTTTGCCCGAAACATAACGGGGTGATTTTGTCCGAAACAGAACATTTTAATTTTTCCCGAAACTTAACTGGGTGATTCTGCCCGAAACATAATTGGATGATTTTGCCCGAAACATAACTGGGTGATTTTGCCCGAAACATAACGGGGTGATTTTGTCCAAAACAGAAAATTGTAATTTTTCCCGAAACTTAACTGGGTGATTCTGCCCGAAACATAATTGGATGATTTTGCCCGAAACATAACTGGGTGATTTTGCCCGAAACATAACGGGGTGATTTTGTCCAAAACAGAAAATTGTAATTTTTCCCGAAACTTAACTGGGTGTTTCTGCCCGAAACATAATTGGGTGATTTTGCCCGAAACATAATAGGGTGATTTTGTCCGAAACAAAACATTGTGATTTTGGCGGAAACATAATTGAATGATTTTGCCCGAAACATAATTGGGTGATTTTGTCCGAAACATAACTGGGTGATTTTACCTGAAACATAATAGGGTGATTTTGTCCGGACCAAAACATTGTGATTTTGCCCGAAATATAACTGGGTGATTCTGCCCGAAACATAATTGGGATATTTTGCTCGAAACATAATTGGATGATTTTGCTCGAAACCTAAGTGAGTGATGTTGCCCGCAGGCGTCCCTCCTGGACGCCGCGCGACAGGTGTACGTGGCGCAGCTGCAGCAGTTGGTGCGGTCGGCTCGCGCAGCGGGGCGCGCCGCCATACAGGCGCGCGCCGCCGCCGCCGTGGGCGCGCTGCTGGCGGCCGCGCCCGCGCCGCTCGTGGCGCTGGTGGTGCGCGCCGCCCTCGCCCGCCTGGCCAAGTGGCTCAACGACAACTGGAACACTACGGGTGAGTTCACATCCTCATCTACTTACCCTTCGTCAACCTTTTCTCAACTATACAACATAACTACTACACACAAACACAACACTACAACTACTACGCTACTACTACTTACAGACAAAACTCTTACATGATAAGGGCGAGCCGTATGTACAATGAAACTTGCCAGGAAGTTGATATTGATCTTTTTAATACTAGCGTGTCCAAATTTAAGAAAACTCTTTGCAACCACTTTTTCGATAACATTACTTAGCCCTTGCACTGTATATTAATAAAGAATACGCGAATGTAACACTGTTTACTACCTAGTGTTTAATTAATTCTAATTTGTTTACATGCTATCTGTGAAAACTTGTAATTGGCCATCTTCATGTTATTAACTTTGAATATTGTGTCTGCCTAGCTGTAAGTTTTCCGAAAAATATAAAATAAAATAAATAAATAAATAAACAGCCCTTATTGTTCCCACTGCTGGGACACAGGCCTCCTCTCTATATCTAAGAAGGAGTGGGCCGTAATCCACCACGCGGGCCCAGTGCGGGTTGATAACTCCTCCAATATTTCTGAATATCGTCCAATATCCATCTTACCATTTCTATCCAAAGTCCTTGAACGTAACCGTTCGAACGTATCCATGATCAAATAAACTCTTTCCTCTCCAAAAATAATCTCCTCAACCCTTTCCAGTCTGGCTTCCGTCCTGGTCATAGCACCACCACAGCGCTTCTGAATATTACGAATGATATAAGGTCAGCCATGGAAAGCGGTAATCTAACGGTCTTAGCTTTACTAGATTTCAGTAATGCTTTTAATATTGTTGATTTCGATGTTTTGCTTGGCATTCTACGCTCTTTTAATATATCTCCATCAGTAATTGACTGGTTTCGTAGTTACCTGTTCGGTCGCCGGCAACGTATTTGCATCGGAGAAACCTTTTCTTCCTGGAGTAATACTTCTACTGGTGTACCACAGGGTGGCGTTCTTTCCCCTTTACTTTTCGCAGTTTTTATTAACTCAATCTCCGACGAACTAATTTCTTCCTACCACCTTTATGCAGATGAGAAATCTGTCTGAGGCTATCTTAGTGATTAATCGCGATTTGGCCCGTATATGTGACTGGAGCAAGAGGTATGGACTTATGGTCAACCCCATAAAGACGCAGGTTATTGTGGTTGGCAGTTCTAGGACGGTCTCTAGGATTGACTGGACGACTCTTCCCCAAGTTTCTTTTGACAACTCTATTATTGAGTATTATCACTACATAGTATAAAACAAAGTCGCTTTCTCTGTCCCTTTGAATGCTTAAATCTTTAAAACTACGCAACGAATTTTGATGCGGTTTTTTTTTATAGATAGAGTGATTGAAGAGGAAGGTTTATATGTAGTGTATTTAGTATCAGCATTGCACCCGTGCGAAGCCGGGGCGGGTCGCTAGTTGTATCAATAAGACTCAATTTTGAATGCATAAAGTAATACTAGTGTCAACACGATATCTATATCTATACTTATAATAAATCTGTAGAGAGGTCAATTCTGTACATGAAATATATTTCCAAAATAACTATCAGCGGGTGATTAGTGATCGTTACTGACGCCAAAAATGCAATCAGTAAAATTTTTGTCTGTCTGTCAAACTCAAACTCAAAGCATTTATTTCAATTAAACCATTTACAGGCACTTTTGAATTGTCAAGAAGTCGGTCAGTCAGGAAAAAATGAAGCTAGTTGCCCATTCCAAAGCGTAGTAGGTACCTATGGAGAAGAACGGGCAAGAAACTCCATGGACACTCTTTTTAAATAATATTTTTACAAAATTATTAGTTACATCATATGTTGAATTTATAATATGTGAGAACGATGTAAAAAATAAATAAAAATCAAGTACGCGTTAAAAGTGTCCAGAGTACAGTAAATAGTAACAAAATAACAATCCAAAAATAAAATAATCTATACTAATATTATAAAGCTGAAGAGTTTGTTTGTTTGTTTGTTTGTTTGAACGCGCTAATCTCAGGAACTACTGGTCCGATTTGAAAAACTCTTTCAGTGTTAGATAGCCCATTCATCGAGGAAGGCTATAGGTTATATATCATCACGCTAAAACCAATAGGAGCGGAGCACCGATGAAGAATGTTTCAAAATCGGGGGATTTTTTTCCTATTGAGAGCTTCCGCTGCGTGCGCTGCGTAAACGGTTAAAGTTTTGCAAAAATTATATATGACAGAATTGTTCCCCTTTAAAAGCTTTAAAAAAAAGTCCGCGACAGCATATGTCTATCTTTTAAGGTTAGCTCACTATAACCTCTTTTATGCTAACCAAATTTGTTCTAAAATAATGCATTATTTGCGAAGGTGTTTTTATAAACATGCTATTAATTCTTATCCAAATAAATACGTTATTCATCACATGTATTTAATTTTGAACAAAATTGCCTCTGACATCATTTGATTTCAATGTATATCTTAGGAGATATCATAGTTTTAAAATAATACTAATAATAAAGCTGAAGAGTTTGTTTGTTTGAAACACGGTTTGAAAGCTCTAACTCTCTGGAAGTATTGGTCGCATATATAAAAATATTTTTGCGTTTGATAGCCCAGTTCTTGAGGAAGGCTATATTCTATTAAACTTGACGCTAGGACCCTTAGGAGTTGAGCAAACAGAAAAAAGTCTGAAGTTTTCGCCAAGCGAAAACGAAGTAATAGCGCAGGCTGGCGACACGTTGTAGGCAGGCGACGGGGTGGATCGGGGAACCAAAAAAAATTTACGCGGACGAAGTCGCGGGCAGAAGCTAGTTAAAAATAAGCCGTGGCAGCTAAAAGATGACCAGCCCCAACTGACGGCGCCCGTTCACGAACATGACGCATGGATCAGCACCATCCAGCTCAACCATTTTGTAGGGAACCGAATGATCCAACACACACGCCACCGTCAGCGAGACACTTGAGCGAGCATGACATACTATCAGCCGCCAGGGCACATTCTAGTCAATGAAAAACATATTACCCGGTAAATGGTAGCTCAATAGTACATAGAACTCACATCTGTGCTATGCAGTTATACAATACAAAGGAAATTGAGTTTATACAATGCAAAGATAGTCTTACAATCTTCAGCAGCTCCAACAGTATTTTCAGGTGTTAATCAATTAGTTGTGGTTGTGGAGCAGGACCAGCATTGAGCCAGGCATTTTTATCAGCGATGTAATCTCCTAACTTATAATATGCCTGCCTACATAGTGTGCGTTATATACATGACTTGAATTTTGTCTCATTCAGTTGAAGAATGTGGGGAGGTATTTTATTATAACATTTTAAACAGTACCCCATAAAAGATGAGTCTACTTTTGCTAGTCTGAAACCTGGTTGAACTAATAGGTCCCTATTTCTAGTACTATAATTATGTCTTTCACCTCTTTTGGTAAAAAGATGTAAATTTTTCCTTACATACATGATGTTTTCGTAGATATATTGACAAGGCACCGTCATAATGTTAATATCCTTAAACAGTTCCCTTAGAGAATCGCGCTTGCGGAGATTATATATGGCTCTGATGGCTCTTTTCTGCAGAATAAAAATAGAATCGATGTCTGCAGCCCGTCCCCAAATTAAAATACCGTAAGACATGATACTATGAAAGTAACTAAAATAGACTAGTCTCGCGGTACCAACATCAGTAAATTGACGGATTTTTCTGACAGCATAAGCTGCCAAACTGAGCCGTCCAGCAAGAGATGTTAAATGCGGACCACATTGTAGCCTTGAGTCGAGCGTGATCCCTAGGAAAACTGTTTTTTCGACGAATTCAAGTTTCTCCTGATTCAATATTATCTCACAATCACTACCCTTGACATTTGGTAAAGAAAATCTTATGCACTTAGTTTTTTTCCCATTTAATACTAAATTATTAGCAGTGAACCAATTTTGGACCTGCAGTAGGGCGTTATTTACGTCGTCAAAATTTGTAGCACGTCTATTTACCTTAAAAATTAAGGAAGTGTCATCAGCAAATAACACCATTTGTGGTTGATTTTTTAATAAATGGAGTAGATCATTAATATACAGGGTGCAATTGAAATCATGGGCATTATTTTAACCTAAGGTACTACTTATGATACTAATTGCATTAGGGCTACTATTACGCAAATCAAAAATATTATTAATGCAAGTATGGAAAACCTTAAAATGTAGTAAGTCATACAAAGTATCAAATTAGTTGCGCTTCTCGATAGCAAATGCGTAGGTACACTACGCCGTACGCGCGTCATTGGGCGTGAATTCTTTGACCCCGCCCGACTCACGTGACATTCGTAAGTTGCCAATGAATTGATTCATAATAAATTCCAATTTTCCCTTCGTACTTTGCCGGCTTAGGACGGTCAAAACTACGTCAACTAACATACATTAAAAAAAAACATTTACGTACCTAGCTTGTGGATTGTTTTGAAAAAACCTTATTTGTCGGTAAAGTGACAGAGGGTAAACGGGTGCTCTTCCACGAGCTTGTGGATGTGCTGGCACGTGAAAAGACGAAAAATCCAACAGGTTCTGAGTGGTTCTGGTGGAATGAGACCCCGTGAAGGAATAGGGTCGTTCGGGTAGCGCCGATGGAACATTTCACGAGTTCATACTAAATTTCTTGTGCGATCGTAAATTACAACCATTTGTGGGTATTGTTGGTTGGTGTACCTAGCCTGCACATTACGCGGTCGAGGCATCGTGTACACAAACACACAACTACTACACTAACACTTAATACACTGCAATCCAAGCACCGTATGACGCGAGCGGCGAGTACGGCGATTACGTCACGGGATCAATAAATCAATTACGCGTCAATGCACCTGCGCAGTCGTTATGACACTGGTTCCGGGTTCGTGACTTCGTGTTGCGGCGGGAAGCATACCCCGCGCGGGGGTGATATTCGTATTTTTGCGAGTGAGGGAGTGGGACGGAGAGAGTTCAGGGAATCCCGCCGGACGGAATGTCTTGTAGCCCATTGTTATTATTACTTGTAAGGAAAAACCCGCGCGCGCGCAGGTGATGTTTGTTTACATTTCGCTTTGCGCTGTACTGCGCTTTAAGATTTTGATATTTCAACAATTATTGGCGTTAACGAAGTATTTTGTTTTAATTACTTTAAGTGTTTATTTGCAATAATAAGCCTTGTGCAATTTGACTTACTACATTTTTAAGGTTTTCCTTACTTGCATTAATAATATTTTTGATTTGTGTATTAATAGCCCTAATGCAATCAGTATCGTGAGTAGTGCCTTAGGTTAAAATAATGCCCATGACTTCGATTCCACCCTGTATACTAAAAAGAGGAAAGGACCCAATATCGAGCCTTGTGGCACACCCATTTTTACTGTTAAACCAAGTGAATTGACACCATTTATTTGAACTTGCTGTTGTCTATCATTTAAATAAGAACTAACTAAACTGAGCGCAAGTTTTCCAAGTCCGTAATGTTTAAGTTTCAAAAGCAAGGTTTCGTGATCGACGCAATCAAATGCATTGGAGAGGTCACAAGAAATTCCTATGGCGTCTTGCGACTCTTCCCATGTGTTAAAAATGTGTTTTAATAAGGTTACACCGGCGTCGGTCGTACAACGTCCTTTGGTGAAACCATACTGTTGATCGTGAAGGATTTTATTCGTGTTAAAATGATTGAGCATTTGATTAAGCATTATCTTTTCAAACACCTTGCTGAACACCGGTAACACGGATACGGGTCTATAATTGTTAGTGTCTTTACTGTCCCCAGATTTGTAAAGTGGTATTACCTTACTGTATTTCATTAAATCGGGGAAGACTCCTTGATCCACACACGAATTAAATACTAAGGCTAAATAAGGCGCAATAGTCTCAATTATGGAGGTACAGACTTTAACGGACATTCCCCAAAGATCTTCGGTCAATTTGATCTTTATTTGCTTAAAAGCTTTTATTACTGTTACGGGGTTAATATGCCTAAAGTTAAATTCAATCGGGCAGGCTGCAACATTCGCCGTTACTAAATTAAAAGCGAGCGAGGGCGAGGAATTTAAGGTTTCAGTTGTTTTGAGTGGGATACTAGTAAAGAAATTTACAAATTCTTGAGCAACTTCTTTGTAATCGCAAATGAGACCACGTGACGTTTGTAGGGTGTAATCAGAATTATGCTTTTTGTTCCTGTTTGTTTCATTATTGATAATTTTCCAAACCGTCTTTATTTTATTGTCTGCTGATTTAACCTTATTGCTAATGTATAAGGCTTTAGCAGCCTTACAAGCGTTCTTAAATGTTCTAGAGTAAGTAGCAACATACTTATTAAAAGTTTCCGTGTTGATATAAGGCTTAAGGCCATACAGCTCGAAAAGTCTTTCCCTACTTTTCCTAAGTCCTTTAGTTGCCCAGTCACAAAATAAAAACTTAGGGCTGATACTTTTAGTTTTCTTTTTAAAATAATTATTGAATTCGGTTTGGACTACCGAAAATAATTCTTTATACAAAATATTAACATTGTCCATTGTAAGGTTCTTTTTACTTAATTTACAAACTAAAGTGCTATTGAATTTATTTAAATTAGCAGTTGTTATTGGTCTGGATTGGATCTGCACTTTTTGAATTGTCATGTTGGACTCAAAAGTTACAGTTTGACCGCTGTGATCAGAAGGGAGATAATTAACAATGGCTTTATCTAAATAGTCGCAGCAACAAAAAACATTATCGATACACGTTGAAGTAGTCGTAGTTATCCGAGTTGGTTCTATAAACACATTTGACAAATTGAATTATTTAAACAAATTTAGAAATCTACTGGTATTTAAATTATTTTCTAAAATATTAATATTAAAATCACCACAGATAATTACTGACTTATTACCAGTTGCAAGTTTTGCCAAAACATCTTCCATTACTGACTCAAATATACAATAATTTTGATAATTTGGGGGTCTGTAAACGCACACTATAAAATGCTTATCTAGCTTAACACAAGACAGTTCAATGCTATGTTCAACCGATAGTTCAACTATGTCTTTACGAGGTTTGAATCTGTCTGTCTGTAAAGTTCTGTCTGTCTGTAAAGGTCTGTCTGTCTGTATGTTCGTTATAGAAACAAAAACCACTCGACGGATTTCAACGAACTTGGTACAATTGTTCTTCATACTCCTGGGCAGGTTATAGTATACTTTTCATCACGCTACGATCAATAGGAGCAGAGCAGTGAAGGGAAATGTTGGGAAAACAGGATTTCTTTTTAGGTGAAGTAGTAATAGGTTAGTAGTAGTTAGTTAGTAGTAGGTAAGTTTTGGTTAATTTATGTTCAGTTTTTTTTAATATTAAGTAGGTAAAAGCGTAGGTACTTTTATTAATTATAGGTATAGGTATTATTAATTATAGTAGTTATAGGTATTTAGTTTTGAGTGAAGTAGGTTTTATTATATATTATTTTATATATTAGACGTAGTTATATATTTTTAGTTATTCAAGCCCCAAGCGGACGCCGGCGTCCGCCCGCTATTGTCTTGAAAAACGCGTTGAATGAGAAATACGCGTTCTCAAGAATCGGCAGAAGAAAGAGCACATCGGTTAAACTCTATGAGAGTTAGTGCCTCAATTTCCGGAAGTCATTATTCCACGCGGACGAAGTCGCTGGCAAAAGCTAGTTCTTAATAAAAATAGGAAGTTTTAAAAAATAAGTTTTGGTCATTGTATTATGCTTTTAACTCAATACTCTAATTGGGGCGTATGAGGTATTGCGTTAATTATTTATGTTACACATTGTAAAATTATTGTTTTCGATATATTAATTTGAAGCGATTACATTCGATCCCATCACTTAGTACGATATAATGTAATTTAATACGCATAACAATTATATTATAATTTTGTCAAAACTGATACACGTACGGTATTAATGTCTGTAAGAAGTCATAAATAAGATAATTCACTAAGATATGGCAGTTTATATATACAGGATGTCCCTGGAAGTATGGATCGAAACAAATAGGGGTGTGGGCAAAGTCATTTCCGTCAGTCAGTCGTGTCAGTTTTTTTTATTGTAATTTTGACTTTGTTTTTGTTTTTAATTTTGATTTTAATTTTGATTTTAGTTTTGATTTTGGTTTTTGATTTTAATTTTAATTTTGTAAGTTTGCGATTTTATTTTTATTTGTTTTTTTTCATCTGATTTATACGAGTATGGATATTTATCTGAAATAAATGATTTGATTTGATTTTGATTTCCACACTTTTTGATCCTGAGAATGTCGGTGTTTTTTTTTACGGTTCAAAATTGTTTATGATTTTGACATTTTTATCACTGATTATTTTGACATTATTAAACAACAAAAAATTTCCAAATATAATTATGTACTAACACTAGTGTTTAAGATGTGTATGTATTACTAACAAATTGGATTGTATGACCTGTTAAATAAATTATTATTATTATTATCTAAACTTTTGTTATTTTCAATCACTTTGCATAGTGCTCAAAGAACAAAATCATTTTAAAAAAACTATCAGGAACTGTAAATTTAAGTTTTTTAGACAGCCCTGATAGTTTTTTTTATTTTTTTTTCTTTGAGCACTATGCGAAACGAATGAAAAAAAATTGGTCACAACTTTTGAACCGTAAAATAATTCTCAATCATCAATCATTCTCAGGATCAAAAAGTTTGGAAATGACCTTGCCCACGCCCCTATTCGATTTGATCCATACTTCCAGGGACGCTCTGTATATTTTAATACGCATTTTAAAGCTAACTTTTACGTAATTTGGTAATAGTTACTTTCTAAGGCAGCTGTCAAAAAACCATTAACCTACTGTACAGAAAGAAAGAAAGAAAGAAAAGTGCGTTTATTGGCATTACAACAAAATAAATACACCTTAAAACTATAAAAACATAAAACGAAAGATAATGCCAAAAGGGCCTCAGCTCAGCATAATGTCAGAAGACAACACAAGATGTGCCACCTGACACTGATTTTCAGCTGCAACCTACGAGTGCCATACGCAGGAATAACAAACACATAGGGAAGTGTGTGTCCGTTATAATAAACTAGCGACCCGCCCCGGCTTCGCACGGGTGCAATACTGATACTAAGTACAGGTATTTCAAGAATGCCAGCACGCGCCGCCGCGGCCGGTACCGCAGCAACCGCTATGTCCCTGCATTTTAAATCTGTAATATCTTCGAAAATATTCATTTAAATTACATGCTGTAAAGGGCCATATTTATCTATATTAAATGCACAATGTATTTAAGGTACTTAATTGGATAAGGATTAATGCTGTATTGCTTAAAAACGCTTCGTAAATAAGCCATTATTTCTCGTAAAAAGGTAAAGGACAAAAAATTATTATTGTGGGTTATCCCTAAGAGATAGACATATACCATCGCGGACTTTTTTGTAGACCTTTTTAAGGTGTACAATACTGTAGTACATTATTTTGACCTATCTCGTAGGGTTCAGCCAGCGTTTGAAAAGTAAGCGCAAAAAAATGTGTTTATTTACGACATCACATGCATGCATGTATTATACATATATATAAACCTTCCTCTTGAATCACTCTATCTATTAAAAAAACCGCATCAAAATCCGTTGCGTAGTTTTAAAGATCTAAGCGTTCAAAGGGACAGAGAAAGTGACTTTGTTTTATACTATGTAGTGATTAAAAGAATTAATTAAATGTGATAATTAATTAATTATTTCATTATTAATTTTACAATATTAAATAGAATTATAGAGTGAGCGATAGTTAAAATACACAATTCATACAATTTAAAAATTTCAACAATAAACAGCAATGTCAAAATAAAATGTTTCTTTAATGTCAACAATAAAAGTTAAAAATAAATCAGAAATGTCAGGAAATTACAAAAAGATAATGTCAATTAATTAAGTTAATAGGAGAATTAGTCTAGTTAGCACTAGATTGTCAAACTAATCAACAAATCATTTAAACACTTTCCATGTTAGATGATGGATACAAAAATAAATTTTAAAAAATAGTAAAATCAAGAAGCTATTGGATAACTATAATTAATAAGCAAGTTTACATTGTTTGACCTAATGCTAATTATCTGGAGGAGGAAGTATAGAACTGTCATCGAAATAGTCCTTTATTGAGTAGTAGCATTTATCTATTAGAATTTTCCTAAGTACTCTCTTGAATTTGTCCAGATTTAGTGACTTCATTGTTTCAGGCAGCTTGTTACATATTTTTGTGGCCATACAGAACGTACTTTTATTCATTAAGGCTGTTCTGCCATGTGTTATTTCGAGCTCTAACTTATTTTTGTCCCGTAACTGTCTATAATAGCTTTTGGAAGCTACTTTGTATTGCGAGATGTGTGTTTTCACAAATATGTTAGTTTCGTAGATATACAATGATGGTAAAGTAAGAATATTTAGGCTCTTAAAGAACGGTTGGCAACTGTCGGTGCAATTTAAGCCACACATAGATCGGATACACTTTTTTTGAGCTCTAAATACTAATTCTCTGTCGACTGAGTTACCCCAAAACATTATACCATACCTAAGTGTAGAGGCAACATAGCCGTGATATGCCATTAGTACCGATTCAGGGCTGACAGTTTTTGATAGTTTGTAAAGTACATAAGCAAACTTACAAACTTTTTTACAAATTTCGTCTGTCTGGGATCGCCAGGTCAAGTTTTTATCTGTTATGATCCCAAGGAATTTGGTGACAGCAGTTGAGTCAATTTGAGTCCCTAAATAATTTATGTCAGGGATTTTATTTGGAACTCTCTGGTGGAAATGCATAATTTTAGTTTTTTCTAAATTTATAATGAGATTATTTTTGTCAAACCATGATATAATTGTATGTAATGTCGTATTTATTTCATTTTCATATGTCATAGTATCGTCACATTTAATTACTACTGTGCTGTCGTCAGCAAAAAGTACCATAGGATGTTTTATGTGGTGGGGAAGGTCATTAATACTAAGAGAGGCAGCGTTGTGTAGCAAACATAGTAAACATATACGTAAGAAAAAGAAACCTATTGCAGGGTGGAACTTACATGTTGGCGAGGCACACAGGGAAGCCAAGCAGACATTTTATTTGTGGTGTTGGTATGGCAAACCAAATTCAGGTGCAATTTATAACGAGATGTGTGAAGCCAGGAAAATATTTAAGAACCGCCTGAAATGGTGTCAGAACCATGAAGAACAGGTAAAAATGGATATTTTGGCCTCTCATCACTCAAAAAACGATTTTCGATCTTTTTGGAAAGCTACAAATAAACTAAATAACAAACCGGTTACTCCTGTGTGTATCGACGGCGTAAGCGATGCCGGTGAAATAGCAGATCTGTTTCGACAGCATTTTACTATCAGGTCGCCATTGGGGTCCTCGCAGTCGGTGATCAATGTAAAGAACGGTGAAAAGATAGATTTTAGATGTACAACTAGAGAAGTGAAGTTGATAATCAAATCAATGACTAGAGGTAAATCTCCCGGCCATGACGGGTTGAGCATTGAACATCTACAGCATGCTGGACCCCACTTACCGAGATTGTTGACTATGCTGTTTAACCTATGTCTAAGCCACTCATATTTGCCTGAAGAGATGATTAAAACAATTGTAATACCTATAGTTAAAAATAAAACAGCTGATTTATCTGATAGGAATAACTACAGACCTATCTCGCTTGCCACAGTGGTATCGAAGGTATTTGACAGCATGTTGAACTCACAGCTGACCAAACACATTAAACTTCATGACAATCAGTTCGGCTTCCGGGGCGGACTATCCACTGAAAGTGCAGTTTTGTGTGTTAAGCATGCTGTCAAATACTACACAAGACGTCAAACTGCAGTTCACGCATGCTTTCTTGATCTTTCAAGGGCCTTTGACCTGGTTTCCTATGATATTCTTTGGAAAAAGTTAGAAAATACTAATCTACCAATAGAACTCATCAACATCTGCAAGTACTGGTACGGAAATCAGGTCAATGGCGTGCGATGGTCGGGAACCATGTCGCAATCGTACAGGTTGCAGTGCGGGGTGAGGCAGGGGGGATTGTCCTCGCCAACCCTATTCAACCTTTATATGAACGATCTGATTGAGGCACTCAGTAGGACCCGGGTAGGTTGTCACATAGACGGAATTAATGTAAACAACATAAGCTATGCTGATGACATGGTTCTACTGAGTGCATCGGTATGTGGCATTAAGAAACTGCTTACCATCTGTGAAGCATATGCCGAACAACATGGATTAAAATATAATCCACTCAAAAGTGAAGTCATGGTCTTTGAGGCCAGAGGAAAAGAGACAGGTAACGTGTTTCCCAATATTACGCTTAATGGTACAGCTTTGCGTAGGGTGTCTAAATTTAAGTACTTAGGACATATTCTGACCTCTGACCTCAGGGACAATGATGACATCGAGAGGGAACGGAGGGCGCTGGCAGTGCGGGCGAACATGATGGCTCGCAGGTTTGCACGTTGTTCGACAGAGGTCAAAATGACACTTTTTAGGTCTTATTGTACATCTTTCTATACGTGCAGCCTGTGGGCCAACTATACTCAAAAGTCTTACAGTGCCCTCCGAGTCCAATTTAATAATGCGTTCAGGGTGCTGATGGGGCTGCGGCGATTCTGTAGTGCATCAGGGATGTTTGCTGTACATCGCGTAGACTGCTTTTACGCTACGATGCGTAAAAGATGCGCATCCCTGGTGTGTAGAGTTCGCGGCAGCGCCAACAGCATCCTTAGCATGATCGCTAGTCGGCTGGACTGCAGTTATATCAATAATTGCTGCGCCATTTCTCATGGAATGGCGCAGTAGTGACTGTTGAGTTTTACTTTCTGTGGTCTTTCTGTTCTGTTTTTACATATATTTTGCTGTGGGTAGTTTTAAGTTTACTAACACTAGTCTATAAGAACATTGTTACTAACAAAATGGACTCCATGGTCTGAAATAAAGTATTATTATTATTATTATTATTATTAATGTACAGCAAGAAGAGTGGAGCCCCTAGCACGCTGCCCTGAGGTACGCCGTACTTTACTGTCCTACATTTGGATCGATATTTTTTCTCGCAACCTGCGTTTGTACAAATTTGTGCTATTTCTACATATTGTTTTCTATTTTTCAAATAGGATTCTAACAATTTAAGTATATTCCCCCTGATACCATATTTTTCAAGTTTGCTTAATAAAATTTCGTAATCTACATAATCGAAAGCCTTGGTTAGATCCATATAGATGGCACAAACAGGATTTCTTTTGTCCACATTTGTTACAATAGGAAGAAGAAGATCATGCATGGCCTTATTAATTGTCTTCTGTTTGCGAAATCCCTTTTGTTCCTTGACTAGTATATTTGATTTCTCCAGGTACGTATAAAGGGATTTATAGATAACTTTCTCGAATATTTTTGAGAAGACAGGTATCAACGCAATAGGCCTATAGTTTGCCATAGATTGCTTATCCTGTTTTTTGTGCAATGGTATAATTATGGAAGTTTTTAGTGCTTCGGGAAAAATTCCATTAGATATGCTCATGTTAATGATATGACTGAGGTGTGGAGCTATGTATTGAGCCACTTCTTTTATAACTTTAGTGGAAATTCCGTCACAACCCACACTATTTGTATTTCTAAGTGAGTTTATATGATAAACTATGTCTTGTGGTAAAGTTGGTTCCATAAATAAAGAACTAGAGGTGTTCGAGAGACCAGGAATTGGCATTGCCTTATTTTTAGGTTCAATCACTTGGTCAACATAAAAATTGTTAAAAGACTCGGCTATTTCTATTGGGTTTGTAATTAGTTTTGAGCCTTTTCTTATTTCTGTTATTGGCTCTTTAGGGAAGAAGCTTTTAGAATTATTAATGACTGTCCAAGCTGCTTTCGATTTATTTTTGGAGTTTTTAATGTAATAGTTATTTTGTGATTTTTGCGTCAATGATATAATTTTCTTTAATCTAGCAGAGTAAATTTTGAATGTATTTTTATTTTTTGATGTAGGAAGTGCTCTATATTGCCATAGCAGTTGCCTTTTCTTTTTACAACATTTTCTTATCCCGTTAGATATCCATTTTGCTTTTTTGGTAATTGATATTGTTCGCATTTCACAAGGGAAACAGAGATTGTAAAAGCACAGAAAAAGATTTAGAAAATGATTGTAGGCCTCGTTAACGTCACTGGTGCTATAAATGTCTGAAAATGTGAGACTTTTTATGCTGTTTTTAAATTGTCCTATGTTTTGTTGACAATAATTTCGTCTTTTTACTCGCCAGCGCATTAAAGCGCATGTTTTCTTAACTGGACATTTCAAGAGTTGTGCAGTATGATCAGACAAGCCAAGTTCTATAATTTCTCCTTTACAGCCCTTTACATTATGTGCAATATTATCTAAACATGTCCCACTGCTGAGCCTAGTGAGTTGAGAAAATTGCAGTTTTAAGTTATAGCTTAACAGTGCATTTTCAAAGTTCAAAGTATGTATATTTCTTTTCAAAATGTTGATATTGAAATCACCAAATAAAATAACCTTTTTGCTAAGTTTTAAACATATAAAATATAATATTTTGTTCAAGTTGTCGTGAAATTTATCTAAATTTGATTGGGGCACCCTATATAAGCATACAATAATAATGTTGTGTTCTGTCAATTCTATCGCGCAGCATTCAATTATGTTTTTTAGAGAATAATTACTTATGTTTAACACTTTATATTTATGGCCAATCCTAGTTAAAATGCATGCACCACCTCTTCTACATCCTCGAGAGGAACTCACTGATAGGCTGTAGTTGGATATGAGTAGTTCTTCCTGTTCTGGTGTCATAAAATGTTCAGTTATGCACACAGCATCTATCCGTTTTCTGTTATTTTCGAGTTCTTCTAAGTAAATATTGAGGGTTAAATGTTGTGACATACATGTATGTGTGTGTCAGTGTAGATGTTTTGTGTATATGTTATGGGCCAAGTGATTAATGCGGGCAGTATTCATAATGCCCGGGCAGTATGAATAATGCCCAGCCATATCGGGCCAAGTGATTAATCACAATCTAAACTCACCTATCTATTTATCACATTGCCCGGGCATTATGAATATGGCTACATGATGATCGGGCAATGTGATTAGTTTTTTTATTTTTGAAATTGTTAAGTTTTCTAGCGCCGGAAACTTTTATACCTAGTAGTATTTCAAATTTCAATTTAATTCGCATAATACTAAACGACGTCAGGGGCACCCCGAGGTTCGGTTTGGTTAGGTTCCTTTGAACCCTGCAGACAGAAATAGGAGCCCCGCGCAGCGGGTCTCCGTCGACCTGACATAAAAATCGCTGTACGCTGCGAAAATAAATTGTAGTGTGCTTAGTGATATTTTGAGTTGAATATTTTGCTGTGCAATCAGTCATTTTGATGGGAATTCGGAATCTTATTGCATAGAAAAAGGATATTTTCTGATTTGCGTTTAAATACTACCCTTACTCTACCCGATAATTGATTTCAATACTTGTAATGGTCGGTCTATCTAACTAAGTATTCATTTGAAAGTATTAAACATGCTTTACATAACTCTGCCCAATAGGCACTGGGCATTATTCATAATGCCCGGGCAATATGATAAATTGATTGGTTATAATCACATTGCCCGCTCTTATTGGGCATTATTCATATTGCCCGGGCATTATGAATAATGCCCGATTAATCACTTAGCCCATAACATATACATACATAAATAAATGATGTCCTTCCTACAGATGTCCTCTGCAAAGACATAGAAGGAGAGTTGAAGACTCTTCTCGCTCTCGGCGACCTGGCGACGTCATCGTGTCACAACACCGTCGTCGACGTCACTGCGATGACGTCAGCGGCGCCGCTGTTCGCAGCGCAACACGTCAGCGCGGCCGCTTGCGTTATTAACTTGAAGGTAACGAAGTTATTCGGTATAGGATTAGTGGAACATCGTTCGGTCAAAGTATACACGGTTACTTGTAATTCGACGTATATCCGTCAGAAGCTGATAGGGGGGCCAAAATGCAACAAATAGAACCCCCTATATGTATAGCCAAAATTCTATAGTTTTCGAGATATTTGAATTTTTAAAGCGATAAGGCCGCCCATTGTATGTTTTGTAGTAATAATTGTTTTTTTTTTGTTAAGTATTTTCTGGTGTACAATAAAGTATATATAAATAAATAAATAAATAAGGGTTTTTCCATATAATTTGAAATAAACAAATAACTACATATTGAATGGGTCCCATTAAAAATGATATGTAGCTGCCACTTCAATTAAGTTATTAACATAATTAAAAGTTCTTAATTCAACAAAATAAATAAAATTATTAAAATGATGAGCGATTTAAGAATACCCATTCAATATCGACGCTTGAATGGTAGAATTTACTAAAGGACAGGTCGAACTTCTCAGAAAAAAAATCATATAAATTCTTGTAATCATTCTACAGGCATAATTCTTACTGTTTTGGAAATCTTATTTTAGCATCTGAATCAGAATTTATATGATTTTTTAAAATGAAAAGTTAAACTTTAAACTGTGTTCCTGTAAAGTTAGTCCTACCCATGTCACTTAGTCAATTTTGCCTTTCTAGCATCGATATGTAGTTTTTTGTTTATTTGGAATTATATCGAAAAAACCTTAAAATTCAAATATCTCGAAAACTATTGAATTTCGGACATGCACATGGGGGGTTCAATTTGTTGCATTTTGGCCCGTATCAGCTCCTGACGGATATACGTCGAATTACAAGTAACCCTGTGTAGGCAATTGGTACTTTTTAGGGTTCTGTACAGAAAGGGTGCCTACGGTGTCCAGCGTGTTTGTCCGACACAGAGCTGTTAGTTTTTTGCCGTAACTTATACATATAATCTTTAGAACAACTTTCACTATGGGCCCAAATTTGAAATCACGTAAAAAATCAGCTGTTTCATTCATTTTGGTCAAGTAGGTATTAAAGTTTTGTATTAAACAGCTGATTTTTTTTTCTAGTGAAAGTTGTTCAGTTTGATGGTCTAAAGCACCTCTTAAAGTTTGTAAGGTTAATTTTTTTAACACTTTGTATACAATAGACGCACAGAACCGGGAAGTATGGCAGAAGGAAGGGGAGGCCTATACCTAGCAGTGGGTGATTCCGGGCTGAAATGATGAGGATGATGAAGAAAGAAAGAAAATAAATTTATTTGACCCAGGTTAAATAAGGCACACAATATTCACACAAAAACAAGAAAAAAAAAACTTATAATAGTATTGTGTGCCTCACGGCTGCGCCAAATAGATCCAGTGAATGTACTCAATATAAACAATTGAAAAAAACCTGTTAAAACTACACAAATACATAAATAGGATATATACACATACATACTATAATATACATATGTAATATATATATACCTACAGGGTGTTCCTGGAAGTATGGATCAAATCGAATAGGGGCGTGGACAAGGTCATTTCCAAACTTTTTGATCCTGATGATACTTCCAGGGACACCTGTGTATAGGGTGACTGGTAATTAGTGACCGTTACCTAAACACGTGATTATACGCATGATAACAAACAACTTTTACTATGGGACCAAACCCGAATTCGCGAAAAAAAATCTGCTGTTCAGTACCTACATTTTGACCAGTTAGGCGAACATAAATGACTGAACAGCAGATTTTTTTCACAATTTCAGGTTTGGTCCCATAGTAAAAGTTGTTTGTTATCATGAGTACAAGCACGTGTTTAAGTATCGGTCACTAATTATCAGTCACCGTATATACATACAAATTCAAGGGAGAATGAGAATGAGAGGGGGGGGGGGGAGGGATAATGTGCGTCTTTCTTTCTTATCTTTTTTTATATCATGGCAAATAATGGAAAACTACTATTGTTTTCTTTTCTTGGTAACGGAACCCTTATTTCGTGAGTCCGACTCGTACTTAACAGGTTTCTTTCTGTCTAACGTTTGCGCTAGAATTACAGCAATTATTTTTCTTATTATTTTCTATTCTCACAGGAACAAGTATGCCTCCTTATCGACGGATCTGAAACCCCGACACTGACGCGGGTGCTAGCTACATGCGCGGTGGCGTGTTCACCACAAAACATATTCGTGCGCCCGCCCACACAGAAGGCTATACTGCAGCTTAGCGTCGATCTGTGTGTTATGTTCGGTGAGTGTTTACCTCAGAATTGATCCAAAACGACCCAATAAACTTAAAAAATGACCCAACGTAACGCAAAAATTACCCGATGTCTATTAAACCCAAAATTGGCTCAACATGAATCTCTAAAATTACCCAACGATACCCCTTTTTTTTTTTTTTGAGGGTGGTAAATTATCAAATAACTTCTCTCGCTCTGGGCGGAGCGGGAGGGCGTGTCAGACTTTTACTGACTAAAACCCACCCGTGTTCCTTCAGTTGCCTGTGCCAGGGGCCACGGTATCTCTCTCGAACAACCCGCGACCCTGGCAGGCATCGGCCCTAGCGGACCCCGTCAGTTGTTGCTGACATCTCTTTGAGGCGCACGTGACCCAACGATACCCTAAAATTACCCAATGTGAACATTAAAATGACCCAATGTGAACCTCTAATATAGACCAGACTCTACCACCCATAACAAAAAAAAAAACATCGGAAACCAAAAGTAATCCACATTCCTTGTCCACAGTAAGTCGAAAGCCGAAAGAAGTGAACGAATCATTCCTTTCAAAACTCCACGCAATCTGGAACATATGCTGTCCAGACCGAAAACGGTCACCGCCCCAAGAAATCACTCTCCCAGAGAGACGGGAAGAACTCTCACCAACATTCAGAAACTTTGAAGATGAGGAAAGAATACCCACACCAGTCAGTGATAGCGAAATACCCACAAAAATTATCATAATTAACCAAATCCCCGAACCCGAAAAAATTGCTCAAACGCCAGAAGTGACGGAGAAAAGTGCTCAATCCCCAGAAGTGACGGAAAAAAGTGCTCTAGAAAGTGATGATAGTGATGTGAACTTGGAGTTTTTCGATCGTATCTTGTGCCCGCGTAATATAATGCTCCTTAGTGATGGGAAAAGTGTCGATGTGTGGGAGGCAATGGCTACCGTGTTGGTGTTTTTGTTGAAACATGACTATTTGAGCGAGGATTCGTTGACGGAGCAGTGTCTGGCTGTTTATAGGCAGGATTGGAATCAGGTTAGTGTGGATTTTTTTTTTTTATCACATCATGGTAATACCGCCTTCTTTCAATGGGTGTAAGCAGAAAAAAAGCGGTGATGGTCCAGTGATAACAGTCGCGCCTTACAAGTTGTAGGTCGTAGGTTCGAACCCAGACAAAATACAAATACAAAATTGTTTATTTCTTTAAGAAGATTTGATTTGGTACAGCAAGTTTGTGATTGGAGCCTTCTGTTAAGCAAATAGTGCCTGTGTTAGGAGACTCCACTCTTCCATAGAAAAATAATAGAAATAACTTTATTAGCTAATCTGTATCTAAGTTTATAAAATTATGATTCTAATATTAATATTTCAAGCTGAGGGCATTGGTTGTATGTGTGTGTGTGTCGGGTGTGAGTGTGTGTTGTGTAATTATGTGTGTTTTAAAAGTGTTTCCGTTTCCTCATAAGTGAGTTTCTTTAACCATTCTATCATTGATTTTTTGCAATCGTAATAGGGTTTATTGTAAATAAATATTACTTTATAACACATTTATTTTATCATCATTTATTTTAGACAGGTGCTTTACAATGTGTAATTATTTTTCATAACCACTCTCAAAAACAGCGAAGGAAAATATCGTGAGGAAACCGGCATGTCCTAGAACCAAAAATTCGAAGACCTGTGACATCTACCAACCCGCACTGGGCCCGCGTGGTGGACAAAGAGGAGGCCTGTGTCCCGTAGCAGTGTAAACTGCTACGGGACACAGGCCTCCTCTTTGTGAGAGGGAGTGGGCCGTAGACAACTCAAACTCAAAGCATTTATTTCAAATAAACCAATTCACAACATTTCAGTTTTAAATAAATACTAAGGTACCGACAATCATTTAGAGCTTTATGTTTGAGTATTCCATTCCAAAATTTTTAGATTTTTTTATTACTTATTTAACGAAATATTCAAAAAAATCCTCTAACGATCCAGAGTAAGGCATCGTCACAGTTTTGCTTTTGCTCCTAATTATTATGAATAAAAACAAAAGTTGACAATGTCGAATATAGTCATCTGTCATTGTCAAATATCAGTGTTCAAGTGTTGTTTCCCGAGGATGTTTTGTTTGAAAACGCATTTTTATTTACTAATAATAACGCATCGTTTTAAAGATTGATTTGCCATTAAAGTTTCGGACGGTTATGCTATGGCAGACAGCCGCAACCTTCACAAGGTGGATTATATGATGTTGTTGCAATACATGCGTGAAAACGACTCGTTTAACGTTGCCGAAATCCGGGGAGCTAAGGTTTTGTTGTCATCAAGGGATGCTTATGTTGAAACTTCTGTAGGCTACGTGGAAGTGAAACGAGAAAATGCTGTGTGTTTTATCAAGGGCAGAGTAACTCCTGAGCACAGAGTTCGTACTTAAATGTACTCAGTTGTCGTTAGCATTAACAAGGCAGAAAAAACAATATTGGATGTGAAATGTGAAGATTGTGCTGCAAGTCAGGGTGGATGCAAACATTAAATTTGTTTTATTATGTGGCTTATTAAGCGGACTGAAGAGCAGATCAGACTGATCCAGACTTTGAAAGAAATAAAGCCTATCATGAACACTGGGTCTACTACTACGAATAAGTAATAAGTCAGGAAGTCTAATTCAGAACAAATTCCACAGAAAAAGTGGCCCTACTTCAAACCAAAACGACGTATGATTCAAAATACGAATCACTTCCAAGGTTACAAAAAGACATGCTTGGTGATGGTTTAAATTCAGAACGAAAGCCGGGATTGGTTCTCGCGCGTGCTGCAATGTCTGCTATGACAGTTGAGTCAAGTGACGTGGACAATAAGTGCACCAAGTCAATAGTAAAAGAATATTATTGTACAATGTTTTTTTTTAATAATATATTTTGTTTTTTTTTGGGTTACTTTTTACAATCCAATGAACTCTATGTCCTGCGACATATGATTAATTTATTAAGTTTTTGTCTAGAAGACATTAAAAGAGAATCTTTCAAACTGGTAGGTACAGCAGTTTTGTGTGACATGGTATATGCTTTTAATGATTTATAAAAATATTTTTCGTCAAAATGAACTGAACATACTCTGCTGGCTTTCACAGGCATTCAGTCGTACTCTTGTCTTTCTAGCTTAACTGAAGCTATCCGCTTATTTTGCCGAATTGGATCGGCAGGGAAACTAAAAGAAAACAAAATAAGCAAAATAGAATAATGTTATAAAAATAACTAAATTTTATGGATTTACTTTTCAATATTTCATCAATAAGAAAAGAAAAATTAACTTGGTAAAAAATTTACTGACTTCATTTTGCATAGTATTGACCACCTCGGTTTGATAACGTATTTGAACATCTTTGAATATAATTATAATTTTGCTACTATTTACCAGTGAAAAGTGATCCCTGGACATTTTAATCTTGTATGGCTCCTGCACCACTCCACAACACATGCTGGCATGATGATTCACAGCTGTAGTTCCCCATGATTAAAACGAAAACGTACCCGAAGTGCTCGCTTGCAAGAAAAATGTCCGACTGATGACGCGCTGGGTACAATTTTTAAGCCCCGCCTACTTGGGCCTAATATTTGTTTGGTCATTTTTTTATCGCAGTTACATTTCCTGACTTATTACTCGTAGGTCTACTATGACAGATTGTTTGCAGAAAAGTTAGTGAAGGAAGGTGAAATGTTTTGGGAGAAATTTATTTTTAATAAAATGCTTGATATTGTACATTATGATAAATAAAAATTAAAATTGTAATAATAAAGTATCTCTTTTATTAAGTATCTATAGCAACGCACAGTTAAAGTTATCAAAATATATAAAAACAACATAGTTTTCTTAAATATAAATTAAAAATTGTACACTGAGGGAGGCCTTCCAATGCCTAATACTTCCTTACAGGTGACTGTAAATTTATAAGTCCACAAGCAACTACCACTGCATCATCTAGTACATTTATTAATTTATTATTTACAAAAGCATGTGGTTTCCACATTTTTAAAAGTGTTACCCTCCTGATAACCCTTTCTATATGTATGCGTAAACTAGCTAAAATTTTACTATCAATCACCTCCGATTTTGTCATTTTCGTGTCTTTGAGGACACTAGGCGGGCGCAGAACTTTAACAGATTTCTTAACTAAATGTGATTCTAAATGCTTAAAACGGTTTATTCCCAGTCGTCCCCACCCCGTCGTCCCCACTGGGCACGACGGCTGGGCTGGGAAAAAAAGTTTCGTTCCTTCCCAGTGATGACGATTGGAACTTTTTATTTCCCACTCGTTCCGCTATAGGCCGACAGTCAAAATACAATAATGGGGATTTGAAGAAGAGATTTTTCACGGATTGTTAAAATGTGCCCAGTGGGGACGATGGGGTGGGGACGACCTGGAATAAACCCGTAAAACCCCTGTCTGCTAGAATGGTAGCATTTGCTGGTATTATCTCTAAATATGCACTTTGTTCCACTAAATACAATACATATCACATAGACGTCCCCCATAACCTTCAGACACAAAATTTATATAACCATCTGGGGTAGCAGTAAATAAGTTCTATTTCGAAGCAATCTATTATCAATTATTTCCAATTCAGCCTAGACAAATGCGAAAAATTAAAATACAAAAACCAATTTATGGAAACAAATCCTAAATTTAACAAACGTCAACGTCATCATAAGACGTCATCACGTCAATCTCCATCTCATTTTTTTTTCATGACCCAAGCAAAGGTAATATGTAGATTCAACCTTACAAGCGTTTTTGAATTTTTCGAGATTTCAAAATTATTTTTGACTAACTTAGAATACAAATTTTGTGAAAAGAAAAAATATGGGTCTCCTAGTTTTCTAAGTACTATTTATTGAGCAAACAAAAAAAACACAAGGCAAAAAATTGAAATGTTGTGAATTATAGGCACTTTTCAATTGTCAAGGGTCGGTCAGTCAGAAAGATGAAGCTAGTTCCCATTCCAAAGCGTAGATACCTGTGGAGAAGAACGGGCAAGAAACTCCACAGACACTCTTTTAAATCATAAAATTGTTACAAAAATCTTGGTTACATCATTCATGTTGAAATTATACATGTGAGAACGATGCAGAAAGACGTGCACGTTAAAGGCGTCCGTACTAAAAAGAACAATTCATAAATTAAAACATTAGTCCACCACGCGGGCCCAGTGCGACTTGGTAGGTAGGTGTCACATGTCTTCGAATTTTTGGTTCTAGGACATGCCGGTATCCTCACGATGTTTTCCTTCACCGTTTTTGAAAGGAATGGTGATGAAATTATTTGCACAAAATAAAGCGCCTAAAACGTTCGAACCCTAGACCTACAACTCGTAAGTCTAGGCCATTACCACTGGATCACCGTTACACTGGACCAACGAGGGTCTTCAATACCTACCATTCATATCAAATATCTTTCTTTCTTTCCACAGAATGTACTAGAAAGTCTATCAACTTGCATGAAGTCAGTTTCCGCCCGCTGGTCAAGATCTTCAACGGGCAAGTTTACATTATTTCTCGACTTCTTAGCCGAATACTGTGGCGACATGGATTATGAACCTCTGGAGTGATAATCATCATCTACCCAGTCTTCCCCCTATATTTGGGTCGACTTCCACTCTAACCGGATGCGGCTGAATACCAGTATTTTACATGAAGTGACTACCTGTGTAAGAGTTACAGCACAGTTACTGAGTAACAAGATACGGGGGGTTTGTTTATACTTTTATCAGATACTCTTCGAACAGACCATAGTGCTTTCATAAGTAGCTAACAAATTTTGAATTCAACACCACAATTATTGTTAAGTGGAATGGTGATTAAAGAAAAACAACTCAATCATAAAATGGACTGTATAAATATTTAACACCAATATGACTTTAATTATAAAACCAATTGATGATTAGTGATTACCTACCCGCCAAACGGAAACGTAAGCTGCCTGAAATTTGGCACATCGAGTTTTCGAAAATGTTCGGATTTGTAGAGCGTTGTCTCTGTCACTCGTACTTGTTGAACAGTATCTTTCTAATGCTCGATGTGGCTAATACAGGGTACTACAGGATATTTTACTACTATCATAAATATACATTAATTAATCCTAAATTAAAAAAAAAAATAGAATGTGAAAAAATATATCAAAATCGGTGGAAAAATGGATAAATGATTTTATTTCTGTAAGTAGATTTGTACAAACACGTCGATCATATTTTAAAACTAGACGAGGTCGGCGTTTCCTATCTGACTACACTGCGAACAACGGCCGAAACAAATTCCGAGGTATACAGGGTTATTGGAAAAACACCAGCAACCTCTTAAGAGGTCATCATTATGAATAACTTTTACTATGGGACCAAACATGAAATCGCGAAAAAAAATCAGCTGTTCCCTAGATTTTGACGAGATAGACGAAGATAAATGTAGGGAACAGCTGATTTTTATTTCGCGATTTCAGGTTTGGCCCCATAGTAAAAGTTGTTCATAACGATGAGTACAATGACCTCTTAAGAGGTTGTTGGTGGTTTTCCAATAACCCTGTATATGTCTCTTTTAAAGTCCAGACATAATCTTGGTCAGAAAATCTGAAGACCATGTAGATCTGAAATGGTCTTGTGGACCTGTCCAGTCAGTGCATGTATTTATCAGTTATCGTGCAGCTCAACTCAGAACTTGGAGCTCAACGATTCGACGAACAATACTAAAGAAAGTCCTTTCTTTGTACTCAGTAAAAAAATACTAAATATCTGTCCAGATATTTGGTATTTTTTTACTGTGTCATACTTTTTTTTCTAGGTTTCAAAAAATCAAATAAAATAAGCAGTCTTATATAACATGTATATTTGTGATAATCACCCCGCTTGGCAGACTGGTAATCGCAATCACCAAATGCGGTGATTACTTAAGAATATAGTGACAAATAAATTGTATAAGTAGTAAATGTCTATTAAATAATAAATTTGAAAACTATCATCGTACAAAAAGAATAATCGTACAAAAACCTTCAAAAAGATGTCACTGTTTGATAAATATTTTTGAAGATTATACAACGTGAAATGCGCAAAACCTAAAAATAGTTTGTTCATAATTGACTAATGAGTCGATTTCAGTAATTTTTAATATAGGTTTTTTTTTTCAAAAATTATGTATAATTTGCCATACTATCCGCCGATTGAGCCAAAGAAAATTAAGTCTTATCTTAAGGCAATAAGACTCAATTTTGAATGCATAAAGTAATGCTAGAATCAACACGATTTTCTTAATAAAAATAGCTTTAAAAATAGTTTTGGTCATTATAATAGCCTCCCCGACCGATTTCGGTCACGGTGGTCAATCTCAACGGAGATTAGCCAGGTACGCAGGAGATATTATAGTGCACAAGTGTATGCGCAGACACAGGTGCACTCCCTCTTCCCTCACTCTCATAGTCCGATGGGACGGCAATCCGACACGATCGGAGAGAGATCAGGCGCAGGACCAACGGCTTTACGTGCTTTCCGAGGCACGGTCATTATATTATGCTTTTAACTCAATACTCTAATTGGGGTGTATGAGGTTTTGCGCATTTAACGTTACACGTTGTATAAGTTGAGCTTACACCAACCACTAAGGCCACTCCCTCTCACAGAGAGGAGGCCTGTGTACAGTCCCAGCAGTGGGTACATTATAGGCTGATTATGTTATTTAAAGTAGAATAGACAATTAATATGTTCTGTATGTTCAGTCGGTCTCGTAATTCCTTTACCACTTTTGACAACAATTCCCAGTAAATTGTAACTTCACTTAAGTTGAAACAGTGGCGCCATGGCGGCATCTACTTCGCCACATGTGAACTACGTATCTTACTGACGTCACGTAAAATCCTGCATCGCGTAAACAGAGTATACCGCGTGACTAGCATACATATATACAACGTCCCGACATCAATCGTCGGGCAGTAGCTCACCAAAGAACACCCGTCTGGTCGGAGGATTCTCCCTTTTCTATAGAGGACGAGTGAACTAAATACACTGTTCCTCATACCTCTATAAAACTGTCTAAGTGTGAGGCCAAACGAACGTAATTTTGTGAGTCGTGATTCGCAGAATTTCGGTCGCAGAAATTCTGCTGCATTCAGTTTCATACTAAAGTCCTGTTTGTACCACACGGCGACGCAATATGAGTTGTCTGCTGACTCACGCGCGTTATTTCAACCGAATTGCGCTCAGGGTGAGGGAGGTGAGAGAGGCAAGCGTCAGTTAACTAGTTAAGTTACATAAGGCGACTGAAGTTACGTCCGTCCGTCTGGCAGCCTAACCAAATTTCAGTTGAACGTTAATTGCGTTACTCAAAATACTCACAGCTCAAAAAATTATGCTTGTTTGGCCTCAGCCTAACTGTCACATAGACCTTGTGATTTTACTACGTGCAAATGTCATTCAACTTTAGGGTGGTGAAGAAATTACGAGGTCAACCGTACAATATAAAATTACAATTGAATATGGGTTTTCATCCTTTTGTGATCATCAAAAAGAATGTTAGTAAAAAATACGAAATGTATAAGAAATACAATAATTTCTTTATACCAACGAATCTCAACTATGATCGAAATAACATCGATGATATTTTAATTAATAAACAACGATGTTATGTACAGGGGCCAGCACATCAAGCTACCCCAATCTGTAAAATTTTCCCAATTGAATATGAACCTTGCTCCTTTGTAGTAAAGTTGAAAATCTATCAAAGAAATTTGATAGATTGGGGTAGCTTTATGTGCTGGCCTCTGGACATTATAAGAAAATATTTCTGATATTCGACAAAGAAAGATCAAACAAAAATAAAGGCATTTTTTTCACAAGCTGACGGGGGCTCCTTTGCAACTATGTTGGGGTCGGCTTCCAGTCTAACCGGATGCAGCTGAATACCAGTATTTTAAATGGAGCGACTGCCTATCTGACCTCCACAACTCAGTTACTGGGTAAAACGATACCGCTCGGATCTACGAATGACAGCGGCTTAACGTGCTTTCCAAGGCATGGACGGGTCCTAGATATCTATTGAATGGTCTCCCATCCACGAACCGACCGCGGAAAGCAAAGATTCGAACGACCCGTGACTTATTATTTTGCCAGGAGCCCCTTTTGCCTTCATTGACGTCCCAGATACAAAGCTTTCATTCATTTATTTATTCATAACAATTTACATTGTGTTGAAAATTATATTTAAAAAAATAAATAATTAAATATAAAATAATTATCAAATGCAGAAACAATACCAAATACAATGTTAAATAATTTTATCACATACAATATAAAAGCCTAGCCATTAGAATTATTTTGAAAAGAGTTCAAGGGTCAATTCATATTAAAAAAAAGTCAACAAATAAATATAATGTCAAAATAATATTACGTAGGCATAATGTCAAAATCAGTCTCAAAAATATTAGGAGTACAACTAAATGCTAAAATGTTTCAAGTGACCTTCAGTTAAAAAACTGAATGAAATATCTAAAATCAAGAATATTGTTTTAATATCAGAAATATTTTCGATCAAAAACAAATTATTCAGTAATATCGATACAAAAACGTTTTATAATCCTTATATTTTGACTGAAATTTGTAAAATTGTATTTTAACATTACAATAATGTCTTATGATGACCTTTCAAGAATTCTTATAAACAATTAAAAAAAAAACACCAGTTTTTTAATAGTTGAAAATATACATAAGTAGAAAAAAATAAATATGAGTAGATGCCTTATATGTACATTTGTATAGTCAAGAGACTTTTAATGGAAAATGTAAATATTTTATTAATTTAAATTATAGAATCATAACTTTTTCTCCACTATTTTGGGGTTGGTTTCCGGTATAAACGGATGCAGCTGAATACCAGCATAGCTATTCACAACCACTCGATACGCTTCCGTACCGTATCGAACATCAATTAGTAGGAGTCCTCTAAACGCTGTTCACAAGTCCATTACCCGATATTTTTCAGTTTAAATCAAATAGACGACCACTATTTTTCCGATAGCTGTTGTCTGTCGGGTGCAAGGCAAATAAGGTTATTGAAATATGTCATTATCGATACGATAGCGTGTCTGATGATTGTGAATAGCTATGCTGTATTTTACATGGAGCGACTGCCTATTCCCGTAATTAAAAACGTTCAAAACCCAGTCGCAATCTCATCTCGGCGTCAATCAATGTCAAAAATTTTTGGGAAATTAGAAGTATTTTTTACAGATTGCGATAGAGATCAGACTGCGAACGTTCTTAAAATTACGGGAATTGCTTCTGACTTCCACAATCCAGTTATTGGGTTGGGTGGGACAGGAAGGCCCGCAACCACCTCGCTTATTGGCTCATATCTTTACCACGGCATGTTACAGTTTTCCAAAGAAAAGTTGCGCTTCGGGAATCATCGTTTTTCCGAATTAGCACGACTGCACGAGTGTCGCGCCATAGAGAATCCCCCACAGTGGCAAGCGTCTGTTTTGTTTTCTACCGCGCTATATCGCAGTGCACCGATCTTTGTGCGTTTGTATAAAGTTTTCCCTCTGTCAGGTTACCTACAGAGACTACTTCGGTCTCAGATCGTCATTTTTCACTCGAAATTTATTAAGTAAACGTGGTAATATAAAATAGGCAAGTGCTTTCATGATTTTAACAGCTCTGTATTATATCTCGAAATCTCGTTCGTATTTCTAAAGATTGTCGATGACTCCCGAAGAGCATACTTTCTTTGGAAAGCTATAAGCTATTTTCATATAGAGAGAAGAGGTAAATAGGCGTTCACAGATATTTTACCTATGACGGCAGTAACCTAACAGCAACCTTATCAGAATGAGAATAAAGATCACAATGATTTCGATAGAGTTGTCAGTGGCAACAACCGAACAGCAACCTTATTATAATGAGAATAAAGGTCACTGTGATGCAAAATTAGAGGTAAAATAACTGAAACGACTGCAGTCTGTAATTAGCAGCTAAAACTCAAAAGCTTTAAATGAGCGAATGGCCCCGATTCTGTTGTTCACAAACTAAACTAAATTTAAGTTCAGTGCATCTTTTTATTTCTATTTCATTAAGAAAAGGACAGAAGATAAATATCAGTTTAGTCCTGTCAAATTAGTCAGCGCCTGACGTAAATTGACGTATTTTTAGTAGCCAGTGGTTACCGCGAAATTCAATTTTTTTTACGTTTTTTGCAATTTGCAGGTGTGTTTGACGTGCCAATTTTAAAAAACCCCGATTGGATTTGGCCGATGTTGCCAGATTATAATATCAATAAGATAGAAGTCAGGGAGTGTATTAACTATAGTTAGTAAATCTTCTGTTGTGTTTAGTGGTACAACTATGGTCTTTTCTCAAATAATTTTAAAACTTTGCTGTTAGTGTTCTAGGAAATAAGCCGTATTGTATTGTTAAAAATCAGGTGTTTCGAAAATCGACTATGCCTTAAATTTAGTAGATTTTCGAAATTTTAAACTTGAATCGAGTCGTGTCTTGTAAATATGATTGTTTTGGAAAATTTATAATTTTTAATAGGTTATGTATGCCTTTTTTACATACATTATTGTTATATTTAAGTCTGTTAGTTTAAATAATATGTAAATGTTGCCTTTAATTACATGCCACTAAATACTAAATTATATTACGAAATCCTTAGCAGAATGTGTAACATCGCTTTTGCGAATAGTTAAAGTGTAATAAAAATTAGTTTTTATTTTAACCAAAAGTTTTTTTTTCTGGAAACCTGCAACTTCACTGGTTCAATTATCTGATAATACGGCAAGAATTATTACTTTCAGATCATCATCACTGACAGCCTTGATCCACCCACTGCTGATAATATAGGCCTCCTCCCTTTTGTGCCATCCTTCCCTGGTATGTGCGAGTGTCATCCAGGTCTTCTCCGCGATTTTCTGTCGGTCGTCTACTCACCTGGCCGTGGGTTTGCCAACGCTTCTACCGTTTCTTG
The DNA here is from genome assembly GCA_949316385.1 of Globia sparganii. NCBI lineage: Eukaryota > Metazoa > Arthropoda > Insecta > Lepidoptera > Noctuidae > Globia > Globia sparganii. The sequence continues at coordinate 10,594,131 of OX438680.1, forward strand.
GCAACCATTCCATTAGGACTCAACTCCACCACCGTATAGTCAGTTACAGCAATTAGCTGAAGCACCACATAGCTCGTGCAAATAGGACAGAAGAAATGCCTGGCATCATGAGTCCTATACACAGAGGTCATAATTATAGTTTAAAATGCTGAAGTCTGCTGAACATGGATATGCCTAAGACAGAAGAGCAGTATTGTACAGACGCCAGCACACCAAGGTACCCGAAACTGTAAAACTTTCCCAATCAACCTTGAACCTTATACTTTAGCGATAAAGTTGAAAACCCATTTAAGAAATTTGACAGATTCAAGTAGCTTGATGTGCTGGCGTCTGTACAATTCTTTCACAGTTATTTTATCTGTGACTAGCTTCTGGCCGCAAATACGAAAAAAACTCGCGATCCACCGCGTCGTATCCCATAGCCCGCGATATAGGTAACTTCGTTTTCGCTTACCGTTGTAGCGTGATCTAAAAAGTTTAAATAACCTAGCACCTTCCTCAAGAATTGGGCTATCAAATGCAAAAAGAATTCCGTTTTGAGATCCGACTGGTAATTCCGATGATTAGCGCGTTCAAACACAAATAACAAAAAAAAAAACAAACTGTTCTGCTTTATTATCAGTACGTTTATATCGAGTCTGACAAAATCACCCACCACCAGTGGCGTCTTAATAATTTAAAACATGAAACATTGAAAAAACATTTAAGAACGTGAAACATCAAGTTTGAAAATAGTCGATCTTTAATCGACTAATTTTTATGTCGCTGCCATCTAAGCGCTGCCATGACACCAACACCAAGCTATCTGTCAAGTGTCAGTGAGTCAGCTCAACCGTCAACTTGTATAGGAAAAATATTTTGGTCTGCCGAAAATCCTGAAAATTCTAATGTTTACCCAATAAATAATGTCGGAAATATGGAATCTAAGTACATTATGTCGTTGTTGTCACGCCGATGGCCACTTCAAGAGCCTCAATTCATCGTATCAAGGCAAAAATGATGTCGAAATATACGAGACTATGTTACGTGAAACATTGGGGATATTTGTAAGTATTATTTTGTCTAATTACTTCCGTAACGAATGTTTGCTCCAGACCAATCTAAGCAGGGACCAGACATACGCGCAGGAGATATTATAACACCGCACCGCCGAGCCGTGTGTGCGGTTACAAGTGCACTCATCCCTCACTCTCATTGTCCGATGAGACGGCAATTCGACACGACCAGAAAGAGACCAGGCGCAGGGCCAACAGCTTAACGTGTTTCCGAGGCCGAGAATCATATTTTGATCAAGATACAACCTGACATTTTTTTTTTTTTTTGTGGATGGGAAATCATCAAATGACCCCTCCTCAGGGTGGAGCAGGAGTGAGTGTCAGACTCTTACTGACTAAAACCCACCCGTGTTCCTTCCTTAGCCCTTTTTGTTCCGGGGCAGCGGTAACCCTTTCGGACAATCCCGCTCCCCCGGCACAACCTGACACTGACTTGCAAATCGTGTAAAACTATTAAATTTCACGGGCTATCCCGACGCCTTCGCCTTAAACCATTACATTGCTACATCTTCATCACCCAAATGTTTCAGATATCGACTCATCCCGTGCCGCTAGAAGCAAGCTACACAATATGTGATAGCTGTATCCTCAAGCTGAGATATGCAACTGACTTCAAGAACCAAGTGCTTATGTGTGAAGAGAAGTTCAAGTTTTATTGTAATAGTAAGTTTAGTATTTTTTACAGTTATTTCAATCAATGCCATGTATTTAATGGAAGCTCAAATAATTCCCATATTTGCACAATTTAGAATAGTGGTCAACTACCTATTTTCTTACTTAATCAGCACTGAATGATCTCTTCATCATTTTCCAGCCCTTAGGCCGCTGCCTGGAATTTTGCGGGCAGCGGCGGCGGCGCGGGTGGTCGCCGATTGCCTTGAGTGCATCGCTCGTTGCCCGCTCCCGCGCCGCTGTTTTCGAGAACCGGTCCATTTAAATGTACGCATAAGGTCCTGCCGCTCCCGCGCCGCCGCCGCTGCCGCCCCGCTGCCCGCGAAATTCCAGGCAGCGGCCTAAGGTAATACGGGCTGGCGTCCGCAACTCCACGTCAATGCGCGGATTTTGCGTATTTTGCCCCAGCCCTTATCCAATTTTTTTTGGGGTCGGCGTAACATGTCTATTTCTTCCATACTTATCTTTTAGTCGTCATCTCAGTAATCACCCGCTCTAATCATATCATCATTTACACATTCCATCCATTTTTTCTTTGGTTTTCTCCTTCTCTTATAGCCATCGACATTCGTTCTTCTCCACAGGGATCTACGCTTTGGAATGGGCAACTAGCTTCATCGTTCTGACTGACCGACCCTTGACAATTCAAAAGTGCCTATAATTGGTTTATTTGAAATAAATGCTTTGAGTTTGAGTTTACTCAAAACTTTCCTCACAACAAATTTTTGTTTCCTCATTTCTGAGTAACATATGCCCAAGATGAACAAGATGTAATAAGTTAAAAAAATATGAATGTCACGTGATTAACTATGAACGTTAATATCTTGGAAACGTGACGCTTTAGGAGGTTAGGCCCTATTATATTTTCTGTTTTCATTGATGTCAGCTATTGATGTATATAGGTTACACGAATGGCCGCCATTGTGAAAAAAAAAAAACGAGTGTGCTTATGACCACACGACTGAAGTGAAACTTCTTTCGCTCCATCTGTATGTATATTTCATTTACTAGCTATAAGAGAAAGAGAGAAAGAAAATGTGCGCGCGCACTGCTCTCTCTTGCTCCTACACTGTGATACAGACAATAAGCCTGCAGTGTGCTTAGATATACGGAACGTATTTGGCTATGAGAGGAAGAGAGAAAGAAAATGTGCGCGCGCACTGCTGTCTCTTGCTTATATCCCCCACTTAACTTCCGTTCGCCTTGCCCGATCACACTTTTCGTAACGCTTACGTCACGCGTTCGCCAGCTTACTCCCCAAGTCAAGCGTGCGTAAAGAAGTTTCACTTCAAAAAACAAATTGGCGTGACAGTAGGTATTATTTATTTATTTATAGTTAATTAAAATGGTACAACACCAATTACATTAATTAACATTGAAACAATAATTATGTTGACAATAATATAATATAACTAACAGATCTCGCAAACGTTGTTTTGCAAAAAAAAAAAACGAGTGTGCTTATGACCACACGACTGAAGTGAAACTTGTTTCGCTCCATCTCTATGTATATTTCATTTACTAGCTATAAGAGAAAGAGAGAAAGAAAATGTGCGCGCGCACTGCTCTCTCTTGCTCCTACACTGTGATACAGACAATAAGCCTGCAGTGTGCTTAGATATACGGAACGTATTTGGCTATGAGAGGAAGAGAGAAAGAAAATGTGCGCGCGCACTGCTGTCTCTTGCTTATATCCCCCACTTAACTTCCGTTCGCCTTGCCCGATCACACTTTTCGTAACGCTTACGTCACGCGTTCGCCAGCTTACTCCCCAAGTCAAGCGTGCGTAAAGAAGTTTCACTTCAATAACCAAAGAATCACCGTTCGCGTAACGCTAGTAAACTCGCAAACGAACTACTGACTGAAATATATATATATTTCATTTACTAGCTATAAGAGAAAGAGAGAAAGAAAATGTGCGCGCGCACTGCTCTCTCTTGCTCCTACACTGTGATACAGACAATAAGCCTGCAGTGTGCTTAGATATACGGAACGTATTTGGCTATGAGAGGAAGAGAGAAAGAAAATGTGCGCGCGCACTGCTGTCTCTTGCTTATATCCCCCACTTAACTTCCGTTCGCCTTGCCCGATCACACTTTTCGTAACGCTTACGTCACGCGTTCGCCAGCTTACTCCCCAAGTCAAGCGTGCGTAAAGAAGTTTCACTTCAAAAACAAATAGATGTTGGCCGATTCTCAGACCTTTTTATTCGATTCGATCCACCCCAGCTCCTCAAGGAAGGCCAGCAACGCCTTGATTCTCAGACCTACTGAATATGCATATAAAATTTCATAAAAATCGGTCAAGCAGTTTTGGAGGAGTATGGTAACTAACATTGTGACATGACAATTTTATATATTAAATTTAAAACTAGCATGGCTCACTGGACTCCCTTGCATACTTTCTCTCACAAAACATCAGACATAATATATGCATTGGAAGCCAGAAGGGCATTCAGCAGCTTCAGGGCTCTTTTAATTTAGACGTTCCGTGTCGGACTGCTGCGGCGCCGCAGCGGTGCGGTTGTCATACTGCGAAGGGCTAGTCGATTTTTTCCATACAATTATTGCAGTTAGAATTTGCGACGTTGCCGTCCTGCTGTCGTGCGTACGCGGCACCGGCGCCGCACTGCGCGCTTGGTGCATACGTTGTATGGAAAAAATCGACTAACCGTTCGTGGTACGACAACCGCAACGCTGCTGCGGCGCCGGAGCAGTCTGACACGAAACGTCTAAATTGAAAGAGTCTTTAGAGTATAACAGACTGGGGATTCGGCTCCAATTCAGCTCCATATAAGTCTTCAATCCCCTTAATTTACAAAATGTTATGTTTCTACACCATTTGGTCTAGAAGCCTGAACTTTTTTGAAATACCCCGATGAAAGTGCGACATTTTGCCGACGGAAAATCCCAGCGGGTGCAAGGCTTGTTAACCAATTTTGTGTATTTTTTATTTCCAGATGAACAATTCGTTATTACATCTGATATAAAGGCTGAAGGAGAAAATTATGAAAGTGACTTATGCAATGGTAAGCATTTAATAAAAAAAAAAACTTTTTTCCAAAAAAAAAAAAAAAAAACAAGCAACTTCCAAAAAGGACACTACAAAGTGAAAAATAACTTTAATTTCGGAAGTCGTTGTCGTTGGGTTAAGACCCTTTTTCTCAGGAACGCATAGAGTTATCAAGTTGAAATTAATATCAAATAAGTACTCAGGGCTGCAATCCCTTGAAGCACTTGACCGGTTTTTTTTAATATTTAAAATACATTATTTTCTTTGCAGATCATGAAATTGATGAAGATCGGACACAGAATATCAAAAAAGGTAAAGTATTTTGAAAATGCAGAAAAGACCATAGAAACGATGGATGAACTGTGTGAAAGATCATATGGGTTCGTGGATCGTATGGGATCATAATATCGTAAAGATCTAGAAAGTGGGTGACTACTGGGATCACAACTGATAGAGAAGTATAGAAGACAGGGGCGTAGCTACCGTCATATCCGCCGTATTAAGACTATGCCGATCGCACAGTGGCGCCCTCATCGTTTGTTTGGTTATTTCATACAATTTAGAATGAAAATGCAGAAAATAAGCACGTTAAGTTGTGCTTCACAAGATTATACGTTAATATTATTAGAAACGGTAGTTTTATATTGTTTAGTTTTATTATAATCCTTAAAACGGATAACAGTGGCCACTATATTCCGTTTTAAGGATTATAATAAAACTAATCAATGGCCCCGATTCTGTTGTTCACAAACTAAACTAAATTTAAGTTCAGTGCATCTTTTTCTTTCTATTTCATTAAGAAAAGGACAGAAGATAAATATTAGTTTAGTCCTGTCAAATTAGTCAGCGCCTGACATAAATTGACGTATTTTTAGTAGCCAATTTTTTAATCACGTCTAAGCTTGTCTATGGATTATCTAATTTGACAGGACTAAACTAATATTTATCTTCTGTTCTTTTCATATTGAAATAGAAAGAATAAGATGCACTGAACTTAAATTTAGTTTAGTTTGTGAACAACAGAATCGGGTCCATTAGCCGACGGTGGTGGCGTGTTGGGCACGTTTTAATTTGTCGGCTGTACCCGACCGAGGCGGTGAAAAGGTTAAAGATACGGGGCCCCCAAGCTAAAGGGGTCTTCCGTCGTGTGTATGCAACATTCGTAAAATCCTACTAATATTATAAATGCGAAAGTTTGTGAGGATGGATGGATGGATGTTTGTTACTCTTTCACGCAAAAACTACTGAACGGATTTTGATGAAACTTTACAATAATATAGTTTATACATCAGAATAACACATAGGATACTTTTTATCCCGATATTCCCACGGGATAAAAACTTACGCGCACGAAACCGCGGGGGGCAGCTAGTAATATTATAAATGCGAAAGTTTGTGAGGATGGATCGATGGATGTTTGTTACTCTTTCACGCAAAAACTGCTAAACGGATTTTTATGAAATTTGGCACATAGATACTTTATAACCAAGATTAACACATAAGATACTTTTTATCCCGATATTCCCACGGGATCGAAACTTATGCGGGTGAAACCGCGGGGCGCAGCTAGTATTATCAAAAACCTCAAATTTTTATTGATAAGAGGCCCGTAATGGATGAATACCTAAGGGGCCGTCTCCACGAGCGAGAGAATCACGGCGATAGTCATGCGGTGCCATCAAATTATCGTCGCGATGATATGATATGATGATATGATCGCTGTGTGGAGATTGAGTCATAGAGTTTTCAATTGACTTTGATGGCACGACGATAATATCGCCGCGATTCTCTCGCTATTGGAGACGGCTCCTAATATAAATATGAAAATTAGCGTAATTAGTTTATGGCTTACAAAGGCTTGCATTCTATTAGTAAAATCACTCAGAAAATCTAAACTACTTATCTGAGACATGATGCAGATATTCGGATAGTGGCCGCCGAAGGGGACAGACGTGTCGTGTCTTGACCCGCCTTTGTTTTTACTTGATGCAATGTGCACAACACGTGGCTGACTCTGAGCTTGAAACTCGAACGGGGTTTCGCTTGCTGTGTTTTTGTGGGTGCAAATTAAAACACCTTAAAACGGTGGTAAAGTGGCATACGAGTGTACCTGATATACAAGCCTGAGGTCTAGGCCTTCCGGCCGAGAATATCGACGACGTGGATTTGGTGAGATCTTTCCATTATATATTTCAGGGACCTCCGATAGAGGCTTGGAGGCTGTATAAAACTGCGTTTTGCGTTGTTAATTTGGACTTTTGACGCCACGCGTGAATTTAACATCATTGTAAGCTATAAATAGGCTTTAAGGAAATGTCTTCATATTATATTTAGGAGCGAAGGACAAAATAATACACTCTATTATTTTAACCTGAAATACGGTATCGCTCTAGAATTAGTACTTCACGCTTTTCTTAATTTAACATTGTACTAAATTATCAAAACTGCCTTGAACAAGCTACCTATTTCCTAGCTTGTAAAGTTTGTAAACCGCGCGCAAAATTGGACCGAAAGGGTAAAAAAAAAAGGTTAAGTAACAAAAACTAGCGAAGCTCATAAATTTCAAGCGTTAAGCTCCCCTGTCAGCTATAGTGGTTCACAAACCCAAAGCTACACAACACATGTGTGCAGAGCAGGTCTTGTAATACCATAAAAACAAAAAGTTTTTTCTTTTAAAATGGGCACAATTGTGCGTATGACAAAAGACGGAAACTGCCTATTCAGGGCCATAGCACATCAAATAAATAATGTAATGGGTTTAACTTTCGACCACGTGTCTGTCCGTCAGGATCTTGCTTCATATGTTTTAGAGCATCGAGATGACGAAAGAATTCGTTTAGCCCTTCTAAATAATGTACAAGAAATTCTTCCTAACAGCATTCTCTCCCAGGAACAAAGAATAACAAAATACATAACACAGCAGTTTAACAAGACGTTCTGGGGAGGAGAGGATATCTTAATCGCCGCAGCCGAGTTCTATCTTGTAAATTTGCACGTGCACACGGATACAAGACACAACCTAGTGTATTCACCTACCGGCGAACCAGTACCCGGCAACATACACATCCTCTACAAGGACCAGCACTACGATAGCTGGGTCATGACCGACGACAAACACTACAGGGTGCATTTGATATCATGGGCATTATTTTAACCTAAGGTACTACTTATGATACTAATTGCATTAGGGCTACTATTACGCAAATCAAAAATATTATTAATGCAAGTATGGAAAACCTTAAAATGTAGTAAGTCATACAAAGTATCAAATTAGTTGCGCTTCTCGATAGCAAATGCGTAGGTACACTACGCCGTACGCGCGTCATTGGGCGTGAATTCTTTGACCCCGCCCGACTCACGTGACATTCGTAAGTTGCCAATGAATTGATTCATAATAAATTCCAATTTTCCCTTCGTACTTTGCCGGCTTAGGACGGTCAAAACTACGTCAACTAACATACATTAAAAAAAAACATTTACGTACCTAGCTTGTGGATTGTTTTGAAAAAACCTTATTTGTCGGTAAAGTGACAGAGGGTAAACGGGTGCTCTTCCACGAGCTTGTGCATGTGCTGGCACGTGAAAAGACGAAAAATCCAACAGGTTCTGAGTGGTTCTGGTGGAATGAGACCCCGTGAAGGAATAGGGTCGTTCGGGTAGCGCCGATGGAACATTTCACGAGTTCATACTAAATTTCTTGCGCGATCGTAAATTACAACCATTTGTGGGTATTGTTGGTTGGTGTACCTAGCCTGCACATTACGCGGTCGAGGCATCGTGTACACAAACACACACACAACACACAACTACTACACTAACACTTAATACACTGCAATCCAAGCACCGTATGCCGCGAGCGGCGAGTACGGCGATTACGTCACGGGATCAATAAATCAATTACGCGTCAATGCACCTGCGCAGTCGTTATGACACTGGTTCCGGGTTCGTGACTTCGTGTTGCGGCGGGAAGCATACCCCGCGCGGGGGTGATATTCGTATTTTTGCGAGTGAGGGAGTGGGACGGAGAGAGTTCAGGGAATCCCGCCGGACGGAATGTCTTGTAGCCCATTGTTATTATTACTTGTAAGGAAAAACCCGCGCGCGCGCAGGTGATGTTTGTTTACATTTCGCTTTGCGCTGTACTGCGCTTTAAGATTTTGATATTTCAACAATTATTGGCGTTAACGAAGTATTTTGTTTTAATTACTTTAAGTGTTTATTTGCAATAATAAGCCTTGTGCAATTTGACTTACTACATTTTTAAGGTTTTCCTTACTTGCATTAATAATATTTTTGATTTGCGTATTAATAGCCCTAATGCAATCAGTATCGTGAGTAGTGCCTTAGGTTATAATAATGCCCATGACTTCGATTCCACCCTGTATAACAGCAACCCGATAGATATAATGAAAAAATCGAACAATGTCACAACAACACTATATAATAAGCCTTTAATTAACCAGTACAACACACGTGAAGAGAAAGGTCAACTCACGAAATCCCAGTCTCAAACGAACAGCCCTCAATTAGCTAGCTCATTAACACAATATGAACAACAAGCACCAATGTGTACACCGTTATCAGAAGTAGTCGCAGATGTCACTGGGTTCACAATACTTAGAAACCAACCGTCTACCTCAATAAAGTACACTTGCCTAGACTTGCGTATTGCAACTTGGAACGTCCGCGGGGCCTCAAAACCGACCAAAAAAGATAAAATTGACGCTGAACTTTCAATTAGGGGCATTCATGTAGCCTGCTTACAAGAAACAGGTATGAACTCAGGAGCATACAACTCTACACACTACGAATGGCACCTCTATGGAACCTCAGGTAAAACACATCGGGGACTTGCAATTCTAATCAGAAAAGATGCTCAAATTGAATTAGTTAATAGAAAAAAGGATACAGACGCGATGTCAGCTACTCTTCAAGTTAACAGGGAAAATGACAAGCCTGCTCATCTGTATATAATCAATTCTCACATAAACTGTTGTACATCTATAGCAAACAGATCCTTCACAGGCTTATTAAACTTGATCAGACAAAAACCAAGGAAATGTACTTTAATAATTCTTGGCGACTTTAACGCTCATATTGGTCGACATGATACACAAAGTTTCCAACGCAAAGGGCTGATCCAACAAAACCTACACCATGACTTATCTAACTACAACGGGGAAATGTTAATGGATATAGCCAACAGGGAAAAACTGCAAATAGAAACGACAAAAGCGAGATCATCGTGCAGGGTAACGTGGTCAAAGGGCACTCAGAAATCCCAACTGGATCACATTATAACGCCACATGCATCAGAAAAACTTTTTGATTTTATTAAAGGCGAATGGGCCGCTAGGGGCACATCCGACCATAAAATAATCTGGGGTCTAATAAGAACAAATCGAATTTCAAACAAGAAAGAAAGCACCAAACACATTATTACACAAAGACAACAGCAAGCCGCGAAGGAAACAACAATTGCGGCCAAGGATTTTAACTATAAACAATGCTATTATGCCGCTCTCAATAGTAAATTCACAAAAACAAAATACCAAGATTGCATAACAAAAAAACTAAAAGATAAAGGGATCAACTCAACGGACAAACTCATCGAAATACCCTGGAATACCATAACGGAAGTATTAAAATCGGCTGCTCAGGAAACTCTTATTTTTCAGCCAGTTCTCTCCAGAGATCATCGACTAGCTCTTGCTAACCTACAAAAGGCTAAATTCCTACAAAGCAGGCAACCAGATAATCCAAATAGGCACAACCGAGTAAAAGAATGTCAGGCAACACTTCAAAAGGTTAAATATCAGGAAGAGCAAAAAGCATGCAGGGCCTGCCTCAATGGATTGGGGAAAAAACACCCTGCAAAACGCATGCAGATGCTATACTTTTTTTACAGCAGGAACAAACTTCAAACAAAACGTCGAAAAAGATCTACTTATATACCAATGACCAAATGGGAACAAATTTTAAAAAAATCCGAGGGCCATCTTATACCAACAGTTAATATAAAAAAGCCGATAACCGAAGTACAGGGTGAGGGACCCATTACGGACGACGTAATGGCAATCATTAATAAAATGCGGAACGGGACAGCCCCCGGAACGGACCAAGTGGTAATCGAATTGTACAAAGCAATGCCCCAAATATTACAAGAAGCCGTCACCAAACACATGAACAAAGCCTGGACACTGAACGAAGCACCTGACACATGGTTGGAGACCGTACAGGTACCAATTCCAAAAAAACAATAGCCCTAAAAATGAGAATGAATATCGCCGCATATCGGTTTGCAATACGGGTTACAGAATTTACGCCTCCTACGTATTAAAAAAACTAGATGAGATAATAACGGAATTGGGCAACTACCAAGCGGCCTTTTTAAACAATAGATCAACAGACGACCATATATTCACGCTTAAAAGGGTCTTAGACGAAGAATGGCGTGCAGGTAAAAGAATTTATGTACTCGCCCTCGACATTGAAAAGGCATTTGACGTCGACCTCAATGCACTAAGAGATATCTTATTACAACGAACCAACAAATCGCTAACCAACAGGATAATCAAGGTATGCATGAATGAACGAACATGCATCAAATGGTGTGGCCAGCAAAGCAGTTGGATTATTAAAGGAAAGGGAGTCAAACAAGGTTGCCCTCTGTCCCCTCGCCTGTTTACACTGGTCATCGACGAAGTTCTTAGAACCCTCGACGAAGAAACACAATTAATAAAACTTGACCAGGATCGCGAAATCTCACTCCCTCTAGTATTATCATTTGCGGATGACCTTATCTTTATTACAGATGACCTAGAAGGATTAGAAGGTATCATATACCATATTAAACCCCTACTAAACAGTGTAGGCCTCCAAATATACGAAACAAAAACAAAAATACTAATTAGGGACCCCATAGCTACACAGATAACGACCCACGTGACCCTTAATGGAATAAGTATACCAACATGTGAAGAAGTTAAATACCGTACATACATAACATCTACATTAAGTAGAAAAAGCACTATAAAAAAACGTTGCGAACAGGCCATGAAAAACGCCAAATCGTTACTACCATTCATAAATAATTCAAATATGGACTGGAAATTAGCCAGACTCATGTATCGAATGGTGATCGTACCGTGCATGATACACGGTTTGAAAGTTTCGGCACTTACTAAAGCTAACAGATCAAGACTCAGAAAATATGAGCGAGTTATCATGAGGGACTTGATTAACCACTCTAGAAATAAACCAAGACAAAAGAAAATGCATGAAATATTAGACGGAAAAACAGTAACCAAACGCATCAAGAACCATAGGATGTGCTACCTCGCACATGTCTACAGGCGTCGCAAACCACACCTGCTACATGCAGCAATGCAATACAAAGCCAAATCCAAGAAGGTCGGCCGACCTATTTACACATGGAACGACAATTTAAAACAGGACATGAAGTACTTCGACAAGGGAATCAATTTCTGGATGGATACAGCGGAAGACAAAAGTAAGATCAAGATCGCTGCTAGTGAGATTTACAAAAAACCGGAAACGGATAGTAGCGAAACTTCCGAAGATGACATCGATAACAGCAACATCTAACACAATACAACAGAACAATGACATACAAAAGAACCGAGAAAGCAGTAACACTCCGCCAAAAGACTCGCCGATGAAGCTCGACCTGAACCAGCCTGGCGGCAAGGTCGTTAGAAGATGCCCATCCATAGATAATAATTACCCATCTCTCCACTAGTCCAATGCTTGCTCTAGGATGCATATCCGGTAGGCTCTTAAATCCTTCCCTATCCTACGGGCACGTCCTCCTTACCAATTACCGCGCCCCCCGGTCTATTCCTTGATATGCAATGGCCGCTGTAGCACCATGATCATGAGGCTACAGAAGCTAGTGCGAATCTTGGGGTTCATTCGATTAATCGAGTCTGGTTTAACCACGCTGGGATCGGTGCAATTCATTCATTCATTCATACTTATCTGAGACATGATGCACCAATTTTCAAACTCACTTTGCTAATAGTTTTAATTGTGAGAAATTGTACTATTTATTTTTCAGAATACACTATAGAAGTTGATATCGAGCATCCAATTATAGAAGTTAAAAAAGGTTCGTTATTAAGTATTTTAACTACTAGTTAGTATGACCTTCAAAAAAGAAGAGTTCCTTCTTGAAGTCTGCAGGAATCCACTGGATTCCGAAAGCACAGAATTGGTCGAATTTGCGATGCTTGTGGAAGGCCAAAGTAAACTAAACATTCGGAGACATGTGACATCTACCAACCCGGATTGGGTCCGCGTGGTGGGTTACAGCCTCCCCGAGGGGAGGCCTGTGTCCCACCCACAGATATAGATACACCTAGATAACGCAAGAGCAACTACTTCGCGTGCCAAAAATCGCACCAACTTACGTTCAAAAATCGTAAGCCGCCACTCTCGCGCTCAGTCCTGTGTACTGCTGGCTGGGTGAGCGTGAGTGAGAAAGACCGCTTGTGACGTCATAGTAGGTAGTTAAAGAAATGGCACGCTTGTTTTTATACAGATCGTGATACTTGCGTTATCTAGGTCTATCTATATCTGTGGTCCCAGCCGTGGGAAACTTACAGGCTGATTATTTTTAAACAATTTTTTCATTCTTTTTATAGAAAACCTACCAAGAACTGACATAGTAAGTATTGCAGGCGAACATGAAGCGGAAAAAAAGCCAGAAGATATACCAAAGAAAACTTTAAAAAATAAAGGAAATACAAATAGAAAGAAATTAACAAAAAATAAAGAACAACGTAAGTGTTATGAAATTTTCCTCCTCGTTTTTACGGTTCCGTAAATCCGTACCTCAAAAGGAAAAACAGAACCCTTATAAGATCACTTCGTTGTCCGTCTGTCTGTCCGTCGGTCCCTTTTTCTCAGGAACGCGTGGAGTTATCAAGTTGAAATTAATATCAAATACTCAAGGCTGCAATCGCTTGAAGCAGGGAAAAAATCAAACTTCTAAGTCAACGCAATCAAAAGATACGGGCGTTTATGTTCCGAAATCAAAACCTATAGGGTACTTCCCGTTGACCTAGAATCATGAAGTTTGGCAAGAAGCAGTTAGGTATGTAGCACAAATAAAGGAAAAAATCCTAAAACCGTGTAGTTAGATTACAATAGAAAAAAAATCTATTTACATATCTACTTTGTAAGGAAACGTCGGTGCGCAAATCCGACTCGCATTTGATCGGTTTTTTTTTTACCAAGAAATTCTGTTAGTAGGTATGCTTGCTCCTCTATTGGGTGGGTTCCCCATCGACGCGCAAACTGTAAGCATGATGATTCTGGACGACTCCCTAGCTTAGAAATTTTTCGTCGGCTATAAAAAAATCTGTTATTTTTCCTACGCGGTCGAAAAGTATGGAACAGCATTTTTTTTTAATAACCGACGTAAATTTTCATCGGAGGACCAAAATCGATGAAGTGCGCAGTGCTGCACACCCCTACCTAATTTCAAGTTAAACAAATATCATCTTTAGTTCAATGACAATTAAGTTGATTTCAGTGTGACTAGCACTATTGAAAAACTATTATAAAAATGTTTGAAGTTGTAGCGTAAACTGAACTTTATTGTGTAGGAATTAAAGTTATTTTTCTATTAACTCATATTTGTTTACATTTCGGGAGGAGGAGGGTTGGTGTTACTCTGTAACGCGACTTTCGTGCTATTAATATTTCCGAAGCGCATACTTTTACTGGTCTAACTGTACACACGGCTACACATCAAGCTATACATGTCCAGTTTTAGATGACCTCGCATTGTATAGGTTTTTCGTACAATCAGAAGTCAGCTTATACTAGTTATGTATAGCTTGATGTGTAGCCGTGCGTACATCGTCATCATTCTGTCTAGCTAGCCTTTTCCCAACTATGTTTGAGTCGGATTCTAGTCTAACCTAATGCATCAGCTGGATACCAACATTTTACATAGAGCTACTGGCTATCTGGCCTCCACAACCCAGTTACCTACTGAGTAACATGATACCCCTTGGTAAGACTTTTTTGAGCTTCTGACTACCCGTTCCGACTGTCAAAGATCTAAAAATCGCAGCGAGCACCAACGGCTGAACGTGCTTTCCGAGGCTCGATATGTACCTAATGGATGGTAACCCATCCACGAACCAACCGCGGCAAGCGTCGCTTAACCGTTGCTCGACCCGTGCGGCTGTTATTATTTAGCCACGAGCCCCTCACGCTTGATGCGATGTCTCATAAATGAAAATGTTATTTTTTTTAATTTTCAGGTAAGAGACGCGTCAATCTCGACCGCTCCTTAATTATTCAAGTGGACACAGACACAGGCTCCCGTTTCTCTTGCAAAGATTGTGGGGGACTGTACCAAACGGAGAAAGATATCAACAAACACATTAACAAAGAACATGCAACCTTATTCAAGTGCGAATACTGTCCAAGACAGTTAAAATCATTCGCGACTTTAAAAAAACATCTAAAACAACACACAGGAAAAGAACTTACTTGCAGCTTTTGCTCGAAAAAATTCGCTTCAAAACACGCCTTGAAAGAACATGTAAATTGTCACACAAAGGAAAAAATCTACAAGTGCCATTTGTGTGAAAAAGAATTTAAATACAACCAAACGTTAATTAGGCATTTAAAAGTACATGCAGGTACTAATAAAACAATATTGTGTGATCTTTGTGGTCGGTCTTTCAATGACCAATCAAATTTGAACGCTCACATAAGGACAGTTCATGAAAAACTACGTCCCTTTCATTGTGAAATATGTCAAAAAACATACACCAACAAAAGACATTTGAAAGACCATTTAAAAGTTCATAACGGCGACGAAAAACTTTATAAATGTGACATTTGTGAACAGAGACTGTCTTGCCCAAAATCAATGAAGATCCATAGACTAAGACATGAGAATAAATTCATGTGTAGGTATTGTTCTAAAATATTTGACGATGCTGCTTCGCGAACAGAGCATATCAAAGCTGTTCATAACAAGGATCTTCCATGGCTTTCTTGTCCTCTTTGTGGGAAGGTTTTTTCCGCCAAATTTTCTCTCAACCGTCATATAGACGAGCATAAAGGTATTAAGAAGTTCCCATGTGATGTCTGTGGGTTAAAATTCACCCAAAAAGGGATTTTAAATCGTCATATTTTTCGCAAACACAATCCCGAAGCGGATATTGATATTGGCAAGACCAAATGTGATATTTGCAAGCGTAGTTATAAGAATATAGTTGCACATATGGATAAGCATAATAATAAGCTATGTGCCTGTGAATTATGTGGGAAAGCGTACACAGATACGAGTGCTTTGAACAGGCATAAGTCTTTAAAGCATTTTGGTAGGACTTTCGATTGTGGCATATGCGAGAAGAAATATTTGAAGAAGTCTACGTTAGATAGACATATAATTAAAGTGCATCAGATTAAAATTGAAAAAGATTGTGAGGAGGGTACTTGAAAAATTAAAGATTAAACATAAGCAACTTCATTGGCCTGTTTTATTACCTTCTGATATGTTCTGGTTAATTTATCTTACAGCTATACATAAAATCACACTTTGTTTCTACAAAGGGTTGGGCAGAAGTGTACCTATAGGGTACATCAGGGATTCCCAAACTATTTTGGACAAAGTGATCCCTTTCCCAAACTATTTTGGACAAGTGATCCCAAAATGAACTGAACCTCAGACCCCCATGGCCAAATTACCTACTTTTAAGATCAACCCCGTCGACCCCTAGGAAACCGATATCGAACCCTTGGGGTCGATATCGGTTTCCTAGACCACTTTGGGAATCCCAGGGGTGCATGTTCAAGTTCCATGTAACCGGGGGCCAGCCTATTACCATTAATCGGGAACAAATCCAGACTCCAGGCTGTCTTGAGAAATTCCCGATGGAAAAACCTGATAACACTGTCCGACCCGGGAATCGAAGCCAGGACCTCATGCTCCGCAGTAGCATCTTACAGATATCATTTCATATAAATATATAGGCTGGGCAAAAAATCGTGGATCAAACGAAAAAAAAAACGCTAGCTGGGGTTATTTGCATTAAAAAAAACAGCATCACTACAAAAGTGCTTTTATGATAGTGGGTACCATGATTTATCAGTATTGGCACATTTTTCAATATCTTTTAAGTCCCACGAAAAATTATTTGGAACTTTAGAACCTTACTGTAAACACTCAAATTGTCATAAGTTTTAAGCGCACACTACACTAGGGAACATTTTGTTCCACAACATGACGCGCGAAACTCAATATACGTGACGCTGCAACGTTGCATAGTGTCCCGCAACAATGTACGTGACGCGGGGCATGTTGCTTGCTCCCGCCTCGAGAGCGAGCGCACGTGTCCCGCGCCAGTGTCGCGCCATTTGTCACCGAGTGTAGTCGCGTACGCAATGTACCCCTTATGTAGTGTGGGGAAATGATACCGTGCTTTCACTTCTGGAGCTACTAGCACTAATAGCCGAAACCTCCTCGGGCGACATTTCTATGAGCACTGACTAGTGTGGCTGGCAAAATGTTCCGCGACAATTTTATTGTCTCGTGATAGTATCATGTAGTAGGGATATGTTCCGCAACATGTTTCTTCATTTGCCCCCTAGTATATCCCAGGGTTTAAGATCGGGCAGCGGGATTGTCCGAAAGGGTTACCGCTACCCCGGAACACAAAGGGCTAAGGAAGGAACACGGGTGGGTTTTAGTCAGTAAGAGTCTGACACTCCCTTCTGCTCCACCCAGAGCGGGAGGGGTCATTTGATGATTCCCATCCAAAAAAAAAAAAGGCTTTAAGATGAAGTTAGGGCCATTGCCACAGATAATTTTTACTGCAAAAAACCGCAGCTGTCGCCTTGTTTCGTTTGATCCACGATTTTTTGCCCACTCTGTATAGCTGAAGACTTTGTTTTTTTTGTTTAAACGCGCGTATCTCTGGGACTACTAGTCGGATTTTAAAAATTATTTTTGCATTTGATAAACCAATTGTTGAGGAAGGTAATAGGTTATTTAACATCACGCTAAGAATCTAAGGAGCCGAGCAAAAAGAAAAAGAACGCTAAGTGAAAACGAAACAAACCGCGGGCAGGCGATGCGATACGTTGGGGGAACAGGACATGTGAACGATGTCGCGGGCAGAAGCCAGTATCTGGTAGACACTGCCCATCGGATAAGTTCCCCTCAATTTATTTAGCACTTTATCTATTATTGATCATAGCAGGTGGCGTTCTGTAGTTTCTGTCTGCCCTCGTGGTAAGAAGGCGTGAGTTTATGTATGTAAAGTCTATTCAAACTTATGTTTCAAATTAATATAATTTCTAGTTAAACAAATATCAACTTTATTTCAGTGAAAATTAAGTTGATTTCATAGTGACTAACATTATTGAAAAAGCACAATAAAAATGTTTGAAGTTGTAGCGTAAACTGAACTTTATTATGTAGGATTTAAAGTTATTTTTCCATAAACTCATATTTGTTTAAAATCTTCACCTTCTTCGTCTTCTTCATCTTCTTCGTTTTCACTTAGCTTCTCTGGGTACCTAAATAGAACCTGTGTGGATACACAAATTACATACATAAATACACAATAAATATGCCTTATACATAAATGTACGAATTACATAGAATTAAGAACTTAATTAAATATCTAAATAAAGCTCATTTTACATTGCAGAATTGTTTGGACTTATAATTTTGTCAACCTCAAATAAACTTTTCAACAATTATCCTTTATAGGTACCGATAGTTTAAACACAACTCTGGGCCCGCGTGGTGGATTACGGCCCACTTTCTCTCACAGAGAGGAGACCTGTCCCAGCAGCGGGAACTTAAGCTGATTATATTATATATCTCTATGGTTTTTCATTCATGACGATTTCATTCATGACCAGTCGTTATGCTCAAAGTATGGAAGGGTATGACGGATGCTCCTGACATCCATATTGAGCTGATTCGACTTTACACACCGAATAATTATCTCTGTGATAGAAAACATCGACTGCTAGACGTGCCTTCGTGTCGGGCTATGGTCCCGTGCTGCATTGCTCCCGTACCGCGCGTGTTTACCGCACTTAGTAAGGTCGTGGAGGCCAAGCCGTCCGTTCAGCCGCGGAAAGCTGAACGGGCTTCATACAAAATCGTTGTTTTCTATGGACAAACGCTGAACAGTGAACATTAAACGTATTCGAAAGTGAGCACGTTTCTCAAACGAGCTGTCAAAACTGTCAAAATTGTAACTTACACTCGCGATAACACAAGGTCAAGCTGATTTACGAGCTCACGTTCGAGTGGGAATCGATCGTCACTATCTACGAAGTAAACTAAAAAACTTACACTCACAACTTTTAGTTCTCGCGTATGGCACCAGATGGCGCTAATTCAGCGCCATACAATTCTGTGTAAACGCTAACGCGATGGTGAAGTTAAAAAAACTCACACTAAGCACACTGAATAAGTGTGATTAGTCCCCAATTCGGAAGTGCGATCTGTTCGCTAATAAATTCGAAAATTTGTGAAAATAATAGTATTTAATTGTTGTTATTAGTTCATGTTAGTACTTCATAAATATCTTTGATTTATGTAGATAATTGGTTTCTTAAGCAGTATAAATCAAAGAAATAAATAATAAGTAGGTACCTCGTTTTACTAAAATTCACCGACCCACTGCCACATTTGTCTAGTCATTTATTGGACTTAAGTGCGACTACTGAAGAGTCCTGAGTTCTATTCCCAAGACGGGCTGTGTTATTTATTAGGTTTATCCATGCCATTCCATAAGGTTTAGTAGAAAACTAGCGTCAGGAGCGTCAGGCACCAGTTGTCTGGCATTTATTCTGAACTGATCCCTGGTACTTATTAGGCGCTCCCTGAGGCATACAATACTATTTCAAAGACGTTTTTTTCTGTTTTTAGGGTTCCGTAGTCAACAAGGAACCCTTATAGTTTCGCCTTGTCTGTGTGTCCGTCCGTCCGCAGCTTTGCTAAGACTCTTAGTACTAGAAAGCTTTAATTTGGCATGGATATATGTACATAGTAATCACGCCGACAAAATTGCGGGTTTGTGAAAACCATTTTTCGATTCAGGGATCCGTTTGTGAAATATTAAGCTATAAAGTGCTAATTTTTGTTAGAGTCAAGTGTCCTTCCTCCTCTGCCAGCTAAATGATTGCTTTTGGATATGTGAAAAAATTCACGGCAGTAGTATATATAACGAAATTAAAAGGAAAACTATCAGAGCTAAGTAGGTTTTACAAAAGTTTACGCGTATAATAGTCGACCAACTTAAATTTGCAATTGCAATATATGGGAGAACGTGATTTTCAACTACAATGTTAAGTTTGTTCTTGGGATAAATTCATTCCAACTACGGAACCCGGTTTTTTTTTTAGTTTTTCTTTCAATAGGATTTCTAGGTAGGAGCTTGGAGTCTGAATTGGTTGGTACCCGGATGATGGCAAAAAGCTCGTCTCCAGTTAAAATGGAAGGAACAGGCGAAGGCGGTACTGAAGCGTAGAAAGGACTGCTACAAGATGGACTGATGACCAGGGCCTCAAGTCTGCTATTACAATAGTGTCAGAATGGTCTATCATTGATTTCATAATTGTTGATTTTGACAAGTTTGGTAATCTACTAACATAATGGCGTCATTATGACTTTCCAATCAACCACTGACACTCCATTGAAAGAAATGGCATAAAATGGTAATCTCGTACATAATGACAAATGAATAAATGTAATGTTTATTGCTATTTACGAACTTCTTACTACTTCAGATTGCAAACACTAATACGTAATATGTAAAAATAAATATTAAATGAAATCTAGCATGTTTAGGAGTAGTTTTTCTCAGACCATTTAGCAGATTTAGCAGATTACGAACTTTTAGCAAAATGACAATGGGATCGTGTTGGAATGACGAATTTATAAAAATAGCAGACTTGGGGCCCTGGCGAAGGTCGCAGGAATCCGCTGTATGAGGGAAGGACAGGACTTCGATGTGTCGACGCTTCAGGGAGGCCTATATCCCGCACTGGACATCTTTCGTTATACAAAGTGTAACATTATTAACGCAAGACCTCATACACCCCAATTAGAGAAGTGAGTTAAAAGCACAATACAATGACCAAAACATACTTTTTTTTTAAACCTGCTATTTCTATTATGAAAATCGTATTGACACTAGAATTACTTTATGCATTTAAAATTGAGTCTTATTGCGTTGAGATAAGATTTAGTTTTATTTGGCTCAATCGGCTGTTAGTATGAAAAAATAAATAATTTTTGAAAAAATACCTATATTAAAAGTTACCGAAATCGATTCAGCGGTGCTATTCTGTAAAAAGATCACCGTGATAACTTAGGTGAAGTGAGCTTAAAGCGAGCTATCATTCCACCAGCCGGTCGATTCTGTAAAAATCTCACCGTGAAAACTTAGGTGAAGTGAGTTTGTTTTTTCTAGGAATTGACACTATTGACAGCTCACTCCACGCTCACTTCACCTAAGTTTTCACGGTGAGATTTTCACAAAACACCGCAGCAGCATTACAGTAGTCAATTATGAACAAACTACTTTCAGGACTTGCGTTTATTCTGTTATACCTTTTATAGACAACTAGCGACCCGCCCCGGCTTCGCACGGGTGCAATACTGATACTAAGTACCTACAGGTATTTCAAGAATGCCAGCACGCGCCGCCGCGGCCGGTACCGCAGCAACCGCTATGTCCCTGCAGTTTAAATCTGTAATATCTTCGAAAATATTCATTTAAATTACATGCTGTAAAGGGCCATAAATCCGCATCAAATTCCGTTGCGTAGTTTTAAAGATATAAGCGTTCAAAGGGACAGAGAAATCGACTTTGTTTTATACTATGTAGTGATTCTAATTTTTCAACTCATTCTTAGTGGTTGTAATGGAAATCATATCACTTGGTTTTTATATTTTACTAGCTGATCCCGCAAACGTCGTTTTCCAAAAAAAAAATACATAGTAGCCGATTCTCAGACCTACTGAATATGCACACAAAATTTCATACAAATCGGTCCAGCCGTTTCGGAGGAGTATGGTAACTAACACTGTGACACGAGAATTTTATATATTAGATTTATCCTTTTTTTGAGATTTTGGTTTTGTGAAGACTTTGTAGGCCCTGTAGATTTTAGATCTGTAGACCATTTTTTTATTTTATCAAGTACCTGTACTTGTTGACAGGCCTACGCTGTCCTCCCATACTTACTGTAATTAGAAAACATTGTAAAAGCCAATTATTTTTAAAAGAGTAACCGTGGAGTTTCTTGCCGGTTCTTCTCCATAGAATACGACCAATTAGAACCGTGCACCTAGCTTCCGACGTTTCATAAGTGCCCTTGTAGGACTATGTGAAATAAAATATTTTGATTTTTTCGGCTGAAATGATGAGAAGCAGCCTTGCGGACAGCGCTGTCGCAACTGTCAAACACACCGCGACAGCGCTGCCCGCAAGGCTGTATCCTTAGAGAATAGCATGGCTGTACACCTCTAAATAAACCGTCTGAAAATACAGACGTGCATCATGTCATCGGCAGCCTTGGTTTACCCACTGCTGCTATAGGCCTCCTCCCTCTTGTGCCATGCAACCCTGGTCCAAGCAAGGATCCAGGGTTCTACAACGACGGGCATGCCCACAACCCTAATAGACTTATGACGTCACAAGTTCACGGTCTGTTGAGATATAGGCTGATGATATTATATCCTTTAATATGCCTTAATAAAAAAAATAAAAAAATACAATGAATCGTGCGTAAAATCTTGGTTAGGGCGTCATTTATTTTGTAAACATCTCCTTTGTAGGATTGCACTTTATCGAACACTAGCGGCCTGTCCCGGCTTCGCACGGGTGGACATTTATTTTTTAAACATTTTATTATTTTCTTGCAATTAAAAAAGCCTATAATAATCAGTGATAATGTAGCATTCAAATGGTGAAAGAATTTTTAAAATCGCTGCAGTACTTTTTGAGCCAATACGTTACAAACACACATACAAATCTTTCCTCTTTATAATATTAGTATAGATGAGCGAGTTCATATACCTACCGACACGCACTTGACTTGAGGCACAGAATACCTAATAGTACTTCGTACTTGAGGGCTGGATCCGCGCCTGCCTTGGTCTGTGCGAGTCTCATCCAGGTCTTCTCCGCGATCTTTTGTTCGTCGTCGTCCACGCACCTGACCGTCGGTCTGCCAACGCTCCTTCTACTGTCTCTCGGCAACCATTCCGTTAGGGCTCTGCCCCTGCCATCACCAGGTCTGGCCAACTATCCTGCTCACTTCCATTTCAGACTACCCGTAGTCCGACATCGTCGTGATGTGGTTTCTGTATAATTCGGTTGACAACACATCATACGGGAGGTTGACTTTTATATCATAGCTCAGTTCACATAATTTTACATAAAAATAACTGTGTTAACGATGGTACCACAAAACCTTTACGGATGTACTACCTACATACTTACTTAAACAATAACTAACCTTATATTTTAAAAAACAAAGTCTAATTTGTACTGCACATTGAAAGTTGTTATTAAAACCATACAATGTTAACTATGCGATTAAAAAGTGAAGTCATCATGCGATTATAAACGTTCCTGCGTTGAATTAAGATAGGGAAAGTATTTTGTATGTTGCTATAACAAGTTTGTAGCACACCGCAGCGCAAGATTCGAAAGTGGACACGAGACTTTAGTCCGGCTGCTTGGCCGAACGGCGAAGACGCGTCGCTGCCTCGATTCGAAAAAAAAAAAACTTTTTACTAGTGGTGCATTTGACAGCTGTCAAAATTTCATTGTGTATGTCTTCCAGTGGTATTTTGTGTACGAAAAACTAACAAAATAATAATAGTGTACGCTGTATTTGGATTATAGATGTTTGTATTATAAATACCGGCTGCATCGCATAGGTAAGTTGATGACTTTATGTTGTGTAGCTAGGAATTTGCGTATGTATTTAGTGACAAGAATATGTGTAGTAGGTAGGTGTAAGTACTACTTTTTTAAACTATACGACCGGTTTCGCTTGCGTTCTATAAGTTACATTTCTTTACTACTTGTGTGATAAAAGTTTAATGATTATTTGTTGAAATGTCGGTGTTAAATCATTGTTGCATCTAGTTTACGAATCCTTGTACATACTTTATTTTAAAACTTGGGGTAGGTTGTGTTTTTATTTACCTACTGCGTTTTTAAAACCCGGTGACTTGCGTAAATTTAAAACTACCCGCAATGGTTAAAAAAATAAACAAGCTGTAAGTACAATAATTTCTAATTATTTTACGGCTTTATTATTATTAAAATATTGCTAGTCGATATCGTAATGACCCAGCGGTTCGGTAGCCGGCTTTTTATGCACGAGGATGCGGGTTCTAAACACATTAGAAAAACGACTTTTTTAATGTAGGGGTACCTACTTACGATTTTTTTTTTGGGATTTGTGATTTTTCTAGAACTTTTACGACTGTTGGTACAGAGAGTAAGTATTTTAATCTTTATGCGAAACTCAATGACTATACAACTTTGGCGAAACTGCATCGACTGGCATCGTTTGCACGTGAGACGTTCTTCTAGCTGACTGTATCATTTTCCAAAATCTGTGTATGCAGTTAGCAATTATGTAAGATACGGACAGTCTCATAAGAACGTTTTCCTGTTGCTAGCTGCAATTGTGAAAAATTCACCTTCAATTGTAAAGGGGTTGCGTTATTTGCAATTTGCAAGTTAGTGGCCCCGATTCTGTTGTTCAAAAACGAAACTAAATGCATCTTTTTCTTTCTATTTCATTAAGAAAAGGACAGAAGATAAATATTAGTTTAGTCCTGTCAAATTAGTCAGCGCTTGACGTAAATTGATAAGAAGCCATATTTTTAATCACGTCTAAACTTGTCTATGGATCATCTAATTTGACAGGACTAAACTAATATTTATCTTCTGTCCTTTTCATAATGAAATAGAAAGAAAAAGATGCACTGAACTTAAATTTAATTTAGTTTCTGAACAACAGAATTGGGGCCAGTGTCGGGTTGTAGGTACGTCGTTGATTAAAATATGATTCGCGACCGTAACAAATATTTATTTATAGAATTGCTAGCTGACCCCGCAAACGTCGTTTTGCAAAAAAGAAAAAAAAATAGATAGTAGCCGATTCTCAGACCTACCCGATATGCACACAAAATTTCATACAAATCGGTCCAGCCGTTTCGGAGGAGTATGGTAACTAACACTGTGACACGAGAATTTTATATATTAGAAGATAATCATAAAAATCATCAGTGCATCTCTCTAAGCTCATTACACATATTCCCAGCGTGTTTGTACACTTGATTACCACAAGTAAAGCGCGCGCCGCTTCGTGAGATAAAAATACTGTATCTACCAAGTATAACTACTATATTATTTATTCTTATAAACTCATTTAACGGGAGAAAGCATGCAAAACAAACAGACTTTCCTATTATGACATAAGTCAATTTACAATATTGTTTGAAATCGCTATAACATATCGTCGACCGTAGGTTCAATTGAGGTAAGGGACATTGGGTATCTTGTCCCTTACCTCAATTGAACCTACGGTCGACGACATGTAACATCATGACCGGTATACCACCAAAGAGTAAGCAAGGCACAGGTTTATTTTATAATATCTTAAACAGCGGGGTAATTGCGTAACACCACGGCGTAACTCATTCAGTAGCAATGGGTTTTATTTTGACAGATCAACAACATTCATTGAGTAATTTACATTGTTGAGCAGACACATTTTTCGAACATATGAAGCAATGGATTAGCGCGATAGACACTATCAATCTCAAATCATTTTGAAGGATATTCCTTCAAAATGATTTGAGATTTATAGTGTATTACGCAATCAGGGTGCAGGGTGGCAGTTCCATACATCTCGACCACGGTATAATTCTCGACCGTGTAGGTAGGTGATTTTGTTGAAATACAGCAGATTTTTTTTTTTTTGATAATCGTGGAAAATTTCTACGTTAGGAGGTCTAGAAGAATCAAAGCTAAATTTATGGTTTTAGTTGGCGCGACGATGTCCCTTGCCACCCTGTGCAAAAGGGAGCGAGCCTTTCTTTATTAAACCAGGCATACCTAATTCCAGGCTGCTACTGAGAAATTCCTGACGGAAAATCCTAATGATACTTGCGCAAACTGTGAATCCAATCGTCCCCAAGCTTAATTAAAGAGTGCCCTCGCGTGGCGACGAAAGTAAACTAGTCGCGAGCTCGAACTCACTGGTGGTCATGTCCAAAAAGCACACTGTCTCATCTGGCTTCGTGTCCGACAGTGCTAGTATCAGTGATGATCAGTTAGACGCTAGTCTACACGAACAACGCCTAGTTCTCACGCATAGAAACACCGTTCCGAAATGACAGGCGCGTAAAAAAATTCGAAAAGTGCTTCGGAAAATCGAGTTGTATGAAAAAACCACTACATAAATCAATTACAAATAAAATTTATTGAACTCTTCGATATTTGAGCTTTGTCGGTACGGACATGGTTTTTAAGATTTTACAGTTCTTTTATTACTTATTGACAACCAAAGTTACGTTAAAAATAGCAAGAAAAACGAATCTTTGTTGGCTCATAACTTTTTAATGGCTTTTTATTTTCTGTTTCCGTACAGACAACATTAATAATAAGTCAAAACGATATCATGGATGGACTTTGGGTGCACAATGTCAAACAGTGGAGTAACACTCTCCCGAAATTTGTTTGAAAAAAATATCGACTGGTGAGTGGCACCTTTAAATCAAGTAAGCTACAACCAAGGAAGCGATGGATGGTTTTTGTAAAAGATGATATGGTTAGAAAGGAGTTACTTAACTAATGAGATGACGGTTGATGCATGGAATGGCATTAAGTCCGCCTTTGTACCTTTTTGTGTGCGAAAAGATTAAATAAATAAGAAAACTTGCGGCGCCGACAACTTCTTCTTTTTAACGTGTAGATGGCAATCTAAATGGACTCGGCCCAGAATTCGACTACGTGTTTAGCAGCATCACCAGTGTCCATCAGTTCCTGTAATGTGCAGCTGACAGGACACACAGGACACGATATTAACACTCTCCCTGGTATGGGAACCGCCGGCGTCCCCCAAAAAAATTTGTTTAGCTGACCAAAGCACATCACCCAAGAGAAGTATCACATTTTCCATCATGCCAGTAGTTGTAAAAATTATTTGAATTCGGGAGGTCAGGGCGGATCCCACGGCGATTTTTTTTTTGGACCCGCCCCGGCGTATCCCACGGCCTCTTATAATAATTTTGACTTTTGACTTTGGGACCCGCCGGCGACCTCCGTGGCCTCCTGAACAAGTGAAAAGTTTTATATATCGTCGGCAGGGAGAGTGTTAAGTGTCCTATCGCTTGTGGAACAGCACCACATTTAAACTCCAAGGCGGAGTCGTCTATGAATCTGATAAACTGGAATAAAGGCAGGCGGATAAAAAGGCAAAATTAACTTCCAAGAATCCAATCAAACGTCCAACAATTGAATATTAATAAGAGCCAGCAATTTCAACACAAAAGTTTTAAACATGCGGCACACAGTCGAATGTCCTTTCAAATTTTGTGAACAATACTACGAAAATCATTGAAACTTTTACCAGAATGTAAGTAGTTCACAGTCACACAAGCTTTTGTTTTAAACCGACGTTGCCTTGACTTGCCGGCCGTATAGAATTCTCAGGTAACAGAGGCACTTTGCATATTATGTCGCTATAAATATTGCAGTTTCAAACTTAAATCTATACAACATGTAACGTTAAATGCGCAAAACCTGAAAATAGTTTGTTCATAATTGACTCCTGAATCGATTTCAGCTTACTGTCAAAATTTTTGGAAATCCTCTATGCTCTTGCATTTTCGGCATCAGACTCGTTTCCACACCTTGTAGCAATTCCTTTTTTCCTTTTTACTCGACTCCTAAACAACTTAGCGTGATGTTATACCTATAAGCCTTCCTCAAAAATTGGGCTATCAAATGCAAAAAGATTTTTTCAAATTCGATTGGCAGTTCAAGAGATTAGCGCGTTCAAATAAACTCTTCAGCTTTATTACCTATTAGTATCTACAACGTGTAACGTTAAATGTGCAAAACCTCATACACCCCAATTAGAGCATTGAGTTAAAAGCATAATACAATGACCAAAACAATTTATTTTTAAAGCTAGCTATTTTTATTAAGAAAATCGTGTTGATCCTAGCATTACTTTATGCATTCAAAATTGAGTCTTATTGCCTTAAAATAAAACTTAATTTTCTTTGGCTCAATCGGCGGATAGTATGGCAAAATACATAATTTTTGAAAACAAAACCTATATTAAAAGTTGCTGAAATCGATTCAGTAGTCAATTATGAAAAAACTATTTTCAGGTTTTGCGCATTTAACGTTACACGTTGTATATAATAATGTATACTCGTATAGAACGAAATAGTATGTGAGTAAATTCTTCACGACATCATTTTAGAATTTCAATCAGGCAGGCATCAATGATTTAACATAGGTTCATAGCTCTGGACTGGGGTGGCTGCCCTAGCCAGGCTATTTATAGCCCGAGTAGGTACTTGGAGTCCTTGGGACAACCTTTGCTAACTACTTTACTTGTCAAGTAACTTTGCGCCAAGAATGTAAGTACATAGAAAAAACCAATCAAGTGCGAATTGGGCTCGCGCACCGAGGTTTCCGTACAATAGGTATGTAAATAGTTGGAGGAGGAGGGGCCCCTGGCTAAATAATAACAGCCGCACAGGTCAATCGATCAGGTTAAGCTACGCTTGCCGCGGTTGGTCTGTCGATGCGTGACCATCTTTACATACCGAGAACCCTCCGTGCCTCGGAAAGCACGTTAAGCCGTTGGTCCCGGCTGTCATTCGTGGATCTTTGACAGTCGTTACGGGTAGTCAGAAGCCCGAAAGTCTGACAACCAGTCTTACCAAATGGTGGCGAGCACTGGGCAGCTCGCCGTCCGGTAAGGACCAGGCCCGGGTCGACGGCGCGTTGTGTTCCATGTGCGCCTCAAAGAGATGTCAGCACTAACTGACGGGGTCCGCTAGAACCGATGCCTGCCAGGGTCGCGGGTTGTTCGAGAGAGATACCGTGGCCCCTGGCACAGCCAACTGAAGGAACACGGGTGGGTTTTAGTCAGTAAAAGTCTGACACGCCCTCCCGCTCCGCCCAGAGCGGGAGAAGTTACTTGATAATTTCCCACCCTAAAAAAAAAAAAAGTCTTACCAAAGGGTATCGTATTACCCAGTAACTGGGTTGTGGAGGTCAGATAGGCAGTCGTTCCATGTAAAATACTGATATTCAGCTGCATCCGGTTAGACTGGAAGCCGACCCCAATTTAGTTGGGAAAAGGCTAGGCAGATGATGAGGTATGTAATTAGTGGATCAGGGGATTTTTTAAAAATGTAACTACAAATTTACGGTGTTCGGTTTTTTTCCTATACTTGTGCTACATCACCTTGCTTCTTGCCAAATTACATGATTCTAGATCAACGGTAAGTACCCTATAAAATTTGATTCCCTTGAGAGTGTCGAAATATACGCTTTTTGCGGTGCAAACGGTCGTATCTTTTTTTTACGTTAACTTTGAAGTTTGATTTTTTCACAGCTTCAAGGGACTGTAGATCTGAGTATATGGTTTTAATTTCAACTCGATGCCTCCACGCGTTCCCGAGATAAAGGGTCTTGACAGAGAGACGGACAATAAAGTGATCCTATAAGGGTTTAGTTTTTTCCTTTTGAGTTATGGAACCCTAAAAATGCTCAAGATGTCATTTCCCATAGCAAAATACATAGTAGTTTTCATTCTATTTATTGGTATATTGGCGTGACTATAGCTGACATAATGGCAAATCCTACTTAGTTTTAAGTAAATGTTCTGTGTCGTAATGTTTATTACTTTGCATACCTATTATATTGTATAGAAGCAAGTTTATCTAACTGAACAGACAGCTGTGCTGCTGGGGAGTTTGTTGCGCCACTTATTCCTAGCAAAAGCACTAGGAAGTGGTGAAGGGCGGGCTTTTTTGGGGAATGTCTTATGTAATTTTGACGTTCAAAAGTGCTGACTCTCAGCCTAATTTAATAAATGACTTGTGATTTTGATTTTGTGTCAAAACTTTTCTCACGACATTATCCTCACTTCTCCGTAACCGTTTAGTCCACTCTCGGCCCCTCGATGCCCATACCATGACAACCGATTTCCACACAACTTTTGAGCTACCGGTGCCACTTTAAGAGTTCCTCTTATTGTGTGTAATTGAAAGAGAAAGACAGCAAATACGTTTATTTGCGTTAAACATGGCGCTTAAAAAGAACACAAACACAGAAAAAAAATAATGAGTTGCAGGAAAATATGCGTCACATCCTCGCAAAACGGTCATCGCTCAGCATACATTTTGTAAACAGTACGATATAGATCCGTTTCTAACTAGTGTGTCATCAGCTAGGAAGTGCTTTTGTTTTTTTTTTGTGCATGGGAAATCATCAAATGACCCCTCCCGCTCTGGGTGGAGCAGAAGAGAGTGTCAGACTCTTACTGCCTAAAACCCACCCGTGTTCCTTCCTTAGCCCTTTGCGTAACTTTTTCTTGTAGTTCATTTTGTTATGATGGTCGTTATGCATAAGCAGTGCGAGCATTCGAGCAACATAGTAATTATGCTGTAGTTTATAGTAACTTGTTGTGAATGTCCTTAGAATTTACTTTTTCTTGTCTGTATTTTAAAGGTACCTGTAGCACACCCCGGACACTCCGTACAACGCGCGCAAAATAATTACCTACTACTACTACATAGCCAAATGACGTTGGTACACGTGCAAATGTGTGCGTAAACTCTAGTAGGGTTGGTTGTTGTGCGGAGCGTAAAAAAAATGGCGGGAACGACGACGACGCGACTAGAAAGGACTAGTTTGATTGTTTATCTAATTAGTCGGGTTCGTAATGAAATAAAAATAATATTATAATAGTTAAGTAATAAATGTAAAACTTTTTAACAATAACTTTAATTTCGGAAGTCGGTGTCTTTGGATCTGTATTTTAGTTTATTGCCACCGACTTACGAAATTAAAGTTATTTTTCACTTTGTACTTAGTGTTTTTTAGGAAGTCGGTTTTTTTTTTTGCTAAAAAGTTTTTATTTTTCGCTTTTTAGTGGGTCTGTTTATAAAGTATATAAGTTACAATAGCCTAATGTCAACTTGCTCATCGCCTTGTACAAAATATTGCTTTTCCCGATGCAGGGACGTTAATTGTTGAGGAGTTCTCTTGGTACTCCATCATCAGCATTTCACCATTCGCATTGTGAAGAGCATAAATTGTGCTTAGCAAACATAATAAAGTAATCGAATCGCAACCTGTCAAATACTTATTATTGAGTAGCCCCGGTGGCCATCTGTGGTCTTCATCATCAGTTCCACTTCACTAAATGTTGCTATCCCAGAGCCAATACCCATGCAAATAAGGTACTTAGCTAAATATTGCTTACACTAAAATATTTTCGTTTAAATGACCTACTTAACTATAAATATTCGGTTATTATATCGCATGGTATTAAAAATGCGATATCTTACAAACATTTATGTAAATACAAATTCGGAAAAGCATCACAATATCGAACCATAGTGATTAAAACTCAGATAAAACTTTTAAATCGCAAAATTGTGTGTTCGTGTCAGCAGTACAGTGCTGCGGTTCTTTGTGAGCGCCCGAGCTAATGAACCGCCGATAATGTCGCGGGTGTGCGGGGTAAGGTGCGGTATCTGATGTCAGCGCGGGGTAGGGAGTGGCCATTCTGTACGAAGTACTATTAGGTATTCTGTGCCTGTAGGTAACTGGCTTTCAGACTAATATACTGTCCTTAATCTGTTTGTTTTAGCTGTAAGTCTCCCATGTTATTTAAATAAATAAATAAATAAATAATGCTAAGACCTCATGACAGAATGTTTATATGAAATCGATATTCGATTCTTAAAGATGCTCCACAAATTACCGCGCCCCTCCACTAGTGATGTAAACGAGTCCCACTTACTAGTGTTGCGCCACGCAATGAGTACATAACGCAACGTAAGCGTCACGTAATAATATCGTTTAAAACGCCTCTGCCCTCTTTTAGTTTCCTGTTTTATGGATGTGTATGTGTAATTTTACTTGCATTACCAGATCAAAATCCTAGCTAAAAATAGAAATTAATGCAAGGTGGACATATTCATCACTCGCTGGACCCCTGAAGGAGGACATCACCATCTAGGGAGACCACTGAGAAGGTGGTGTGACGATCTGACGAGATTTGCAGGGCCACAGGACAGGAGGATTGGAAGAAAAAAAGGGAGGAATAACGAAAAAAAAATGCAAGGTGGATATTCAAATGCTACCATACGCTTTTATAGAAGGAGGTGCTCGTGGCTAAATAATTACAGCCGCACGGATAGCTATGCTTGCCGCGGTCGGTTCGTGGCTGGGTGACCATCCATTACGTATCGAGACCCCTCTGTGACTCGGAAAACTAATTTTCATTGGTCGATCTTTGACTATCATTATTGGTCAGAATCAGAAGCTCAAAAGTCTGACCCAGGCAAAGTGTTTCCCAGTAACTGGGTTGTGGAGGTCAGATAGGTAGTCGCTCCGTGTAAAATACTCAGTAATGTCTGGTTAGTTTGGAAGCCGACCTGCACAGTGTCGCAAGATGTAGGTATCATGCAGTGGCGTGCATTGGTTTTCAGAATGGGTAGGCAGGCACTAGGCCCCTAGTCCAGGCAGACGCGGACACTAATCAGAAAAAAAAAACAAAGTGATTTTCAATGTTCAAATTATTTTCTTACCCACTTATGATAGGTAATTTAGTGAGTTTCTTAATTTTGGGGCACATACACTAAAATGTAATTGACAGGTTTATGGTGATTTATCGAGGCACTGCTTATATGCCTTTATGCAATGCACGCCACTGGTATCATGTGCGGCAGTTGCACCGCACATGTACGTTAACTTAACTTAACTTAACTGTCACCTTGACCTGCCTTCCACATCACCTGCCCTGTTTAATTGTTGTGGTAGCCGAGGGCCTTGATATATATTATGTGTGCTTCACATTTGTCCGGGTCGGCATGATTCGGCACAGCCGGGCGGAAAAATCTAATATACAGAGTAGTATAACGACCCATCACATAGCCGTGAACTACGCAATCTGTACATCAAACTAACATTGCACAGAAATAATTTGTTGGGAAAAGACATTTATTTTTGGTGTGAAAATTTGCTGTTTGCGATAATGCGCAATGTGTTTTACCATATGTGGAGGCTTGTTATTAGCAATTTTTTTAATATTATATGCTATATATCAGTGGTATGTTAGTCTGTAAGCCTTCTTTAAAATTAAATAAATAAATAAATAAATAAACACACGCAAAACATTGAGCTTATGGGTTTATGCAACGGTACAGGGGTCGTGGGGGTATTTAAAGTTGTGTTATTATAACACTAGCTTCTGCTCGCGACTTCGTCCGCGTAAATTTTTTTATTCGGTGCACAAGTGTGTGCGCAGACACAGGTGCACTCTCTCTTCCCTCACTCTCATAGTCCGATGGGACGGCAATCCGACACGACCGGAGAGAGATCAAGCGTAGGACCAACGGCTTAACCTCTTTTCGAAGCACGGGGGTATGACACCGTCGACTTCCAAACTCCGGGATGTTACTAAGAAATACCCAATGGGAAAACTCAATAACATTTTGCCTGACCCGGGTGTCCAATCCAGAACTCTCAGCAGTTGGCTCGCGACCATGAGACCGACGGGGCATTCTTGATGTAACAAATACTGCCGAGCCGAATGTGACCCGAATATAATATATGTGTAGCACCCCTTACAAGAAACTATTCGATCGCGCCCTTCGATCTGACATTGCAACACCAGGATTTACGTAACCATTTGTTTTCCTTGAATCCTTCTATGCGTGTTGGTAATTGATCATAAAAACTAATACCTACCTATGTTCCGTTATAGTAGCCCTGCACTGAGGTAAATGCGTTTGTACATAAGTGACCTTGGGCCAGCTTAAGTATATCTAATATATAAAATTCTCGTGTCGCGGTGTTTGTGGTTAAACTCCTCCGAAACGGCTGGACCGATTTGTATGAAATTTTGTGTGCATATCGGGTAGGTCTGAGAATCGGTCAACATCTATTTTTTTTTTTGCAAAACGACGTTTGCAGGGTCAGCTAGTCTAATATATAAAATTCTCGTGTCGCGGTGTTTGTGGTTAAACTCCTCCGAAACGGCTGGACCGATTTGTATGAAATTTTGTGTGCATATCGGGTAGGTCTGAGAATCGGCTACTATCTATTTGTTTTTTGCAAAACGACGTTTGCGGGGTCAGTCAGTAATTAATATATTCAGCCTATAATGTGTCCACTGCTGGGACACAGGGCTCCTTGGTGAGAGGGAGTGGACGTTATCTACATTGCGGATTGGTGGATGTCACATACAAGGTTACTTTTCAATGACCAGCCAAATTTAAGGATGTGGTACAGACCATCAAACTAAACAACTTTCTCCATGGGACCAACATCGTGCATAACATAACATAATCTGCCTATAATGTTCACAGGCCTCCGCTCTATGAGCGGGAGTGGGCCGTAATCCACCAAGCGGGCCCAGTGCGGGTTGGTAGATGTCACAAGTCTTCGAATTTTTGGTTCTAGGACATGCCGGTTTCCTCACGATGTTTTCCTTCACCGTTTTAAGAGCAATGGTGATGAAATAATTTACACAAAGTAAAGCGCCTGACGGGGTTCGAACCTACGACCTACAACTCGTAAGTCGCGGCCGTTACCACTGGGCCACCACTGGCCACCACACCGCAACCACCACACCACATCGTAATCGCGAATAAAAATTCAGCCGTCCCATACGTCTAGGTCGAGTAGGTATTTAAGTTTTCTGTGGGACAGTTTATAAATTTTTCGCGATTACGAAGTTTTAAATGCTTTTGTAAGCTGCTAGCGTAGGCTTAGGCATTTTTTTGTTGTAGTAGGTAGGTACGAATTCTTTATTATTACAAATAATTGATTCAAGGTTAATGAAGAAAACTGTTGTGTGAAACCGAGGGTTTTTTCAGCAGAAATTTCAATAGTAGCAGTCCGCGGTGTTTCGATTTGTAGCTGCATAGGCAATGGGCTGGCCACCAAAAGGCCAATACCCGACGTAATTAAAAACGTTCAAAATATAGTCGCAGTCTCATCTCGGCGGCAAACAAATGTCAAAATGTAGGGAAATTAGAAGTACTTATGTTTTGTTTTTGACCACAGATATAGAATACACTAGGTAACGCAACAGCAACTACTCCGCGTGCCAAAAATCGCACCAACTTACGTTCAAAAATCGTAAGCCGCCACTTTCGCGCTCAGTCCTGTGTACTGCTGGCTGGGTGAGCGCGAGTGAGAAAGAGCGCTTGTGACGTCATAGTAGGTAGTCAAAAATTGACACGCTTGGTTTTCATACAGATCGTGATACTTGCGTTATCGAGGTCCATCTGTATCTGTGGTTTTGACAGATTGAGACTTAGATCAGACTGTGAACGTTCTTCAAATTACGAGAATTGCCTCTCTATTTTATTTATGGGACTATCTCCCATATAACAGGTGATGAGCCCATTGCCATTAACCAGACAGCTTCTGAGAAATTCCTGCTTTGAAATCAAAATCAAATGTCAATTTATTCAAATTAGGCTGAGAATCAGCACTTTTTGAACGCCAAAATTACATAAAACAGTCTACCAAAACACCCGCCCTTCACCACTTCCTAGTGCTTTCGCTGGGAAGAAGTGTCACAATAAACTGTCCAGCAGCACAGCTGTCTGTACAGTTAAAAAAACTTGCTTTTATAAAGTTGGTATGCAAAGTAATTAACATTACGAGACACAGAACAATTATTTGCCGTAAGTCAGCTAACCACACCAATATACTAATAAATACAATGAACACTATACTCGAGCAAAAGAAATCATAACTAAAAATATTAATGTAAAAAAAATGAATACCTAAATAAAGCCTCCAGGTATAAAGGGCGTGACAGCTTACATATTTATGCAATGGATTTATTCCTGCGGGTTATATTCACATAGCTATCACTCGAAGTCACAAATGATAAACTAGAACCATCGAAGTAACATAAATAAACAGTTTAAAAACCCACAGTTTCATACCATAGTTTTTTCTATAACCTTGAATCGATTATTTGTAATACTTACTTAGTAAAGAATTTGTACTACAACAAAAAATATTTATGCCTATGTTATCCGCTTACAAAAACGTTACCTCATCTTCTACGGACAAAAACTTGATCACAATGGTCTTAGAATTTGTGAAGGTTGTATAAAAGTTACAAAGTCACTAAGTAAACTTTACGCCTTGGTAGTAAATGGCATAAGACACCATAGTTATTTTTAATCTATATTTTGAATTGTTTCAATTTATTTTTTTATATTCTTCTCACATATATAGGCTGAAATTGAAAACATGCGACAAATCGAAACGGGAGATTGTATTGTACTCATCATTATGAACAACTTTTACTAAGGGACCAAACCTTAAGTCGCGATAAAAAAAAATCAGCTATTCCCTACATTTATGTTCGCATAATTTGACAAAATTTAAGGAACAGCTGATTTTTTTTTCGCGATTTCAGCTTTGGTCCCTTAATAAAAGTTCTTCATAATGATGAGTACAATCTCCCATTTCGGTTTGTCGCATGTTTTCAATTTCAACCTGTAGATGAAAGAAGAATAAAGTGCCCAGGATTTTGTAATATATTGATTTAAAAGAGTGTCCTTGGAATTTCTTGCCCGTTCTTCTCCAAGAGATCTACGTTTTGGAATGGGCAACTAGCTATAACTTCTTGACCAACTTTTTAACAGTTCAAAAGTGCCTGTAAATGGTTTAAGTTTAAATAAATGCGTTACTAACTTAATAAAGGTATTTAAATTTATATAATTTTAGAGTTTGAAAAAAAAAAAAACACTTTTAGTGACTATCTGTGTGACTACGTTGTCCTTCTAAACCACGCAACGGATTTTGACACCGTTTTCACCATCATTTGCAGAATTTATTCCGGAAGGTTTACGTGTAATACATTCATATTATACTAATACATACGTTATAGAAATCTCGATATTTTGTCAAGCCGAGAAACCCGTGCGAAGCAGAGGCGGGTCGCTAGACTTTTGAAAAGGAAATATAAGTACAATGGGGCTTCGAAGATCCGATCTTAGCTCGGGCAAAGTGAGGTTGGGATTTTCCATTTTGAATTTCGAAGTTACAGGCTTGCTCAAAAATGGCAGTGACAGTCACTTTGCTGACTAGACTTATTATTTTTACAACGGCAAGATCGAATATCTTATGAAGAAATAAGATCGGTCAAGGTCCGGAAGACGGTCACCAAATCTTGCCAAGGGGAATCGCGTTGTGGAAAACAGTTAGGCGGTCGCTCCATGTAAAATACTGGTATTCAGCTGCAGCCGTTTAGACTGAAAGCCGACCCCAAGGTTACCGCTACCCCGGAACATAAAGGGCTAAGGAAGGAACACGGGTGGGTTTTAGTCAATAAGAGTCTGACACTCCCTTCTGCTCCACCCAGAGCGGGAGGAGTCATTCGATGATTTCCCATCCTCAAAAAAAAAAAATACAGTTGGGAAAAGACTAGGGATGATAATGGCCCCGATTCTGTTGTTCACAAACTAAATTTAAGTTCAGTGCATCTTTTTCTTTCTATTTCATTAAGAAAAGGACAGAAGATAAATATTGGTTTAGTCCTGTCAAAATAGTCAGCGCCTGATGTAAATTGACGTATTTTTAATAGCCAATTTTTTAATCACGTCTACACTTGTCTATGGATTATCTAATTTGACAGGACTATACTAATATTTATCTTCTGTCCTTTTCATAATGAAATAGAAAGAAAAAGATAATAATAATAACACGTCACCCCCTGTCATTTCATCCGTATATAAAACATTGATCAGGCAGGGGTCATAGTTCTTCCATAGTTCTTGGTAACCAGTCCACCTTAGCCACCCAAACCCATATTCCAATTTTTTATTTTTCCATATCCTGCAATAGTCCTACACCAGCCGAGGGTTATCCTTGGGTGCACTTTCATAGTGCATACAGGGATAATCGTCGGTTGGTGCCGCATTTCATGAATTTTTTCTAAGGGGCCTCTGCGATTTGGCTTCGGCCCCTCGTACGCCTTCCAAAGGACCGGGACCCCATGGTCCCGAGAATTTTAAAATCATAAAAATAAATAATAATAATAAAATCGTTTATTTATAAAAAGGGAGCAGATTTACAATAACATATCTTGAAAATTATTATAGAGGACACAGTTGCTCATTTGCCTGAACTAGGTAGAACCACTAACGAAGACGCACTGAACTTAAATCTAGTTTAATTTGTGAACAACAGAATCGGGGCCAATGTGTATTTTTGTATTCTTAAGCAACCAGCCTATAATGTTCCCACTGCTGGGAGCTGGGACACAGGCTTCCTCTCGGTGAGAGGGAGTGGGCCGCATGCTCCCGATGGCTGCAGTTGTACGAACACTTGGTTCCACATTTACCTCCCGAACCTCCCGATTAAACTCCAATACACGTACAGAATAATCTCTAGCAGAATTTTCCCGTTGTGCGCGTCATTTGTTTCAAATGCCCGTCACGTGCTCGTGTCGCCGAGGTGATATCACGCAACAGTTCTGCCGACCCTCAGTTAGCCTTATGGGTGTGTTGCGACATGTGCTCAAGGTTCGAGGAGACAGGAGCCAAAGGGGACAGGATTTGTCGGATGCAGCTGTTGCAATAGAACCCTTGGGGTTTTTTTTTGTTGTTGGTAAAGTATGGATGCCCCATGACTTTTTCAAAAAGGTTAGGTTACAGACCGCCATTGAAATACTAGTGCCGAAATCACACCAGCGAATATCGTACCTCACCGTCGCGAACTCGCTGCTTATTGCTCACCCACTCATTTTTAACCGACTTCCAAAAAGGAGGAGGTTATATGTTCGACTTTACGTATGTTTTTTTTATGTATGTTCACCGATTTCTCCGTCAATTGTGAACCTATTTTAAAAATTGTTATTTTTTTGTACCCATTGTCACCCTTGAGGTGGTCCCATTGTCACCAAGTCGGAATCTGATGAGGGAATCCCATGGAAATCGTGGGAAACCCTCAAATTTTATAGGCTCACATATAGCGATTTGGGTATTTTTTATAGTAATTCGTGCATTTGCTCTCGGAAAGCACCATTTGGTGAAGTGGAACTGATGATGAAGACCACAGATGGCCATCGGACCTACTCAATAATAAGTATTTCACGGGTTGCGATTCCATTAGGTAATGTGGTTGCTAAACATTGCGTATGGTGAAGTGGAGCTGATGGTGACCAGTTCTAGTTCTCCTGGTTCTCACTAGGATAACTCCTCAACAATTAACGTCCCTGCATCGGGAAAAGCAATATTTTGTAAAAGGTGATGTGTAGTTGACATTAGGCTACTGTAACTTAGTTAAATTACAAACTGGCCCACTAAAAAGTGAAAAATAAAAAACTTTTTTACAAAAAAAAAAACAACCGACTTAAAAAAAAAACACTACAAAGTGAAAAATAACTTTAATTACGAAAGTCGGTGGCAGAAAACTAAAATACAGATCCAGACACCGACTTCCGAAATTAAAGTTATTTTTCACTTTGTAGTTTTGTTTTGGATGTCGGTTGTTTTTTTTGTAAAAAAGTTTTTTTTAGATGTTAGCTATAGGTACTCATAGAATGATGAGCCAATAATGTTCCTACTGTTGGGGTACAGGCCTCATCTATGATACAGTAAATGGGCCGTAATCCACCACGCGGACCCAGTGCGGGTTGGTCGATGTCACATGCCTTCGAATATTTGGTTCTAGGATATGTCGGTTTCCTCACGATGTTTTCCTTCACCGTTTTGAGAGCAGTGGTGATGAAATAATTTACACAAAGTAAAGCGCTTGTCTGGGTTCGAATCTACTATATACCTACAACTCGTATGTCGCGAACGTAACCACTAAGCATCACTGCTCACTCATTCGCCAGTTGGTACAGCGTGACCAGATTCAGTATTTTTAATACTTTTTCGGTGTATTTTATCTTTTTCGGGCAACGGTATTTTTGAAGGTACTTAACTGTTTTTAAAATACTTACTTCCGCCAACCACTTACCCAAAAAACCCCAAAATACCTTCAAAAATACAGATGCTCGGAAAAGAAAAACTACAAAAAATAAAAATACTGAATCTGGTCACGCTGAGTTGGTCTTCCTCTAATCTAATAAGGGCGTGCCTATTGCCTTCAACTGGGTACAATCTCCGGGCTGTCCGCCAGTCTTAAAGAAAACTTAGAGCCACGCATATAAAATGGAAATGCGCCTATAGTTATGCTCCAATAACTGGTATAATGGGGACATTGCGTGCTAGTAACAGCGGTATTCTCTGCCTTTGGTAGGAACTCTGCCGCGCACGTTGTGTTGTTAGCGTGATGTTTGGGTAAAGAGATCACTGTCACACGGTTATGGGTGACAGAGACAAGGCTCTAAAAAGCCAAACTTTTAGGTAACTGATAATACACTACAGTGGCGAAGGGTGAATTTATGACAGAGGTAAGCCGGAGCAAAAAAAAAAAAGTCAATAAACCGTTTCATTATATTTCAATGATGAAATGACTATAGAGTGGTTGTGTTCTGAATTTTCGAAGGGAAGCTGGCGGGAATCGAGCTGTGTGGTACCTTAGCTACTGATACACTATCATCTTATTATATGTAGAAGGGGCTTGTGGCTAAGTAATAACAGTTGCACGATCGATCAGGTTAAGCTACGCTTGCCGCGGTTGGGTTCCTGGATGGGTGACCATCTTTACATACCAAGACCCTTCCGTGTCTCGGATAGCACGTTAAGCCGTTGGTCCCGGCGGTCATTCGTGGATCTTTGACAGTCGTTACGGGTATGTCAGAAGTCCGAAAATCTGACAACCAGTCTTACCAAGGGGTATCGTATTAGCCAGTAACTGGGTTGTGAAGGTCAGATAGGCAGTCGCTCCATGTAAAATACTGGTATTCAGCTGCATCCGGTTAGACTGGAAGCCGACCTTAACATAGTTGGGAAAAGGCAAACAGATGATGAATATTACGTTTAGAATCATATCTTTTATCTATCTATCCATACTACTAATAATAAAGCTGAAGAGTTTATTTCTATGAAAGCTCTAAATCTTTGGAAGTATTTTTGCATTTGATAGTCCAATTCGGCTATTGCAATTTGAAGGCTACAGACTATTCAACATCACGCTACGACCCTTAGGAGCCCAGCAAAAATAAGAAAATCAAAATAATTCTAAACGAAAACGAAGCAACGGCGCGGACAGGCGACGTGGTGGGCCGGGGGAACAATAAATTTCACGCGGTCGAAGTCGCGGGCAAGAGCTAGTAAATATATAAATAAGTTGTGCTGCTGGGGAGTTTGTTGCGCCACTTCTTCTCCCCAGCGAAAGCACTAGGAAGTGGTGAAGGGCGGGCGTGCCGGGGGACTGTCTTATGTAATTTTGACGTTCGAAAAAGTGCTGATTCTCAGCCTAGTTTGAATGAATGACTTTTGATAGATATTTTGATAGAATCTCTCTCTGTAGTCGGTCCCTCATGTCTAAGGATCGTGGTCAGCTTCGGAGTTGCATCTGGAGCGGATGATCCGCCTCCACCGGTTTCTGTTCAGCGCATCCCTTACCACCGTGTAGAATTTAGAGGACGATGATTCCTTCAGCTGATCGGTCCATCGTGTTGGTGAACGACCGCGCGATCGTTTGGCTTCGGTGTTCCCTATCACAACCAGTTTTTCCAAATTTTCATTGCCTCTGCGTACTATGTGGCCGAAATAGGAGAGAATGCGTTTTTGACATATGGTCGACAGGCGAGTTTTTATTCGAAGCTGGGTTAAGATCGTTGCATTGGTGCGTTTGGCAGTCCACGCCAGTATTCTCAACATTCGTCTCCAGCACCCACATCTCAAATGCATCAATCCTTTGTCTTTCTCGGGTCAAAATCGTCCAAATCGTCGTCTTTGTCTTCCGTTCGTCTTTCGTCGTCGTTTTATAGTATAATACGTTCTCGCTGACGTCGACGTCCACAACACACACACACACACACCCTACACATTCACACCTTCTAACAAATACTCACGCTTACAAGTTACACCCTACACTTTATTTTGTAAAATTGATTTATATAATTGATTAGATTTTTGTTGATTTAGATCTTGTTAGTTTCGGTATTATTACTTATTATTTTTTTACTTAATTGATCCACACTGTTGATTTTATTTTGCTTACTTTTAATCTCACGCTGATTGCAATGTATATTCTAAGTTTATTTTTGATTTTAATTTTAGTTTTTGTTTTCCTGTTTTGCAATAATCACTATGCACTATGTACCACTTTGAAAATGTCGCAACTCTGATTCCCAAGATACAGGCATATGCCTAGTTTGGGGGTCACCGTCTATTCTATTCTTGTACAAATTGTGATTATTAATTAATTTAAAAATGTTCCCCTAAAATTCGACGTGCCTGCTAAGTACTGCAACGCTCTTTGGCAGCAAGCCCTTGACCCAATCGAACGAGAGCCTCCATAATGAGGCTCTTGGCCCTCAAGCCATTGGTAGTCACGACTTGGCACAATTTTAATTATATTTCATTACAAGTTCTTTGAGTGACGGGGCGCACTTACTTAAATATTTTTTATATGATTCACATTATAAAAAAAACGAACTGTGTCCAAATAAATTTTATTGTGCACTGTGTATGTTTATTAATTTGATTTTAAGTATTCGTCATAGTGTCACTTTTATTTCGTTATGTATGTTTTTCCTTTTGTTTTTAAATCGGCACCTTGTTATTATAATTATATTCATGTAGGTATTGTTGGTTATCCTTATCACCCTACACCTAATATTGTACTTTTGTGTGTTGTGCTGTCTTTTGTGTGCGCCAAATAAATGGTTTATCTATGTATCTATCTTATTCTTTCATTCTTTCAATATTCATTAAAATATATCTAACTAATTTAGTTTAATCATTTTTGCCATTATATTATAGTATGAGTCCTATTTATACCACGGAATATAATAAGGGATGAGACTATTATATAGATCCTCCCTATTAAGAAATGATAACTTCGCTATGAAAAACCCAAACAAAACTTTTCCCGACCCGGTGTCGGACCGAGGTCCCCTAGGCCACGCTCAGCACTTATAACTACTATACCAATTATTTTTTTTTCAATTATTTAGCCATTGCAGCCTATCTGCCTAGTCTTTTCCGAACTATGTTGGGGTCGGCTTCCAGTATTAACGGATGCAGCTCAATACCAGTATTTTACATGAAGCGACTGCCTATCTGACCTCCACAACCCAGTTACTGGGTAATACGATACTCCTTAGTACTTTCTGGCTTCTGCCGACCCGTAACGACTGCCCAAGATCCACGAATGACAGCCGGGACCAACGGCTTAACGTGCTTTCCGAGGCACGGAGGGGTCTTGGAATGTAAAGATGGTCACCCATCCACGGAACAACCGCGGCAAGCGTAGCTTAACCTGTTCGATCGACCCGTGCGGCTGTTATAACTTACACCCTATCTTAAACAAAAAAGATTACTCAACTCTGCAAAAAAAAAAACAATGATAAATGAATCATTTTCCATCGCTTCCTCTTCGTCACTTTAACGAACAAATCATTTACATAAGCACAATTAATATTGTACAAAAATGAATCATTCTCTGTTATACCTAAATGCAAGATGCGTCAAATATTTATACAGTACATAGAGGAAGAAAAAACAATATAAAATATGATATCACTTACATATCCTACTAATATTATAAATGCGAAAGTTTGTATGTATGGATGTATGGATGTTTGTTACTCTTTCACGCGAAAACTACTGAACGGATTTTGATGAAACTTTACAGTAATATAGCTTATACATCAGAATAACACATAGGATACTTTTTATCCCGATATTCCCACGGGATCAAAACTTACGCGGGTGAAACCGCGGGGCGCAGCTAGTTATATATAACACGAAGTCGTTTTTCTGTCTGAATGCGATAATGTCAAAACAACACTAATACTCGTAATAACGAACGAAACCACGTTACCAGGCACGGAGGGGTCTCGGTAGGAAGTTGATGGTCAACCCATCCTCGGACCGACCTCGGCAAGCGTAGCTTAACCTTAGATGAACCAGTGTAGCTGTGACAGCCAGGAACCTCACTGTTTGACATCTAATGATACCTAAATTATATTTATTTCGTTAAATTGGTTACAAAAACACACAAAAAACTGAATTACACGAGTTTTTTTAAGTATTTGAGTTTGATGTTTCCTGTCCGATTACTCTGAAAAGAAAGACCGAAACAAACGCAGAGGTCACAGTCTCTTTTAAAGTCCAGACATAATCTTGGGCAGCAGGATTGTCCGAAAGGGTTACCGCTGCCACGGAACATAAAGGGCTAAGGAAGGAACACGGGT
Source organism: Globia sparganii (assembly GCA_949316385.1). NCBI lineage: Eukaryota > Metazoa > Arthropoda > Insecta > Lepidoptera > Noctuidae > Globia > Globia sparganii. The sequence continues at coordinate 10,638,536 of OX438680.1, forward strand.
GGGTTTTAGTCAGTAAAGAGTCTGACACTCCCTTCTGCTCCACCCAGAGCGGGAGGGGCCATTTGATGATTTCCCATCCATAAAAAAACCATAATCTTGGTCAGATCATGTGAAGACCTCTGATTGATCTCTGAGATGGTCGTTTGGGGAAGATTAAAACGTGTTGCGCCTACAGATAAGGGCAGGGAAATGATAACGGTCCTTTGAGAAAAGAAACAACCAGATCTATACGAAAATAATAACGCTGCGCTGAAGAGTAGAAGAAGCAATTCTTGTCTAACCGAGCTGGAACAGCATGGAATAGGCTCCCGGAAAAGGTTGTGACGGCTCCCACACCGAACCGCTTCAAGAATCGAGTGGAAATATCTCGCAAGCTATTTGATACACACGCATCAGCTAATTAGCTGCTAGTTTGTCTAACCAAATGATAATAATAATATCATCATCTGCCTGCCTTTTCCCAACTATGTTGGGGTCGGCTTCCAGTCTAACCGGATGCAGCTGAATACCAGTATTTTACATGGAGCAACTGCCTATCTGACCTCCACAACCCAATTACTGGATAATACGATAACCCTTGGTAAGACTGGTTGTCAGACTTTCGGGCTTCTGACTACCCGTAACGCAACGACTGTCAAGGATCTTATTATAGTACAGAGGCCAGCACATCAAGCTACCACAACCTCTCAAATTTCTTTGATAGATTTTCAACTTTACTACAAAGGAATAAGGTTCATAATCAATTGGGAAAATTTGACAGATTGGGGTAGCTTGATGTGCTGGCCTCTGTACGTAATTTGACAATAGGTCTAACTTTAAAAAACGTAAAGTCTAGAATCTAGAACAGAACCCGTAACAATAGTCTCCGGCGTGCACTTGACATGCTTACTAAATGTTTATCAGAAAGTGATTCGCCGGACAAATATGCCGCTATCGGTGAAAGCTGTTTCTTGTGTGGTCTAAGTTATAGGCGACTTGATTATGGCGTTTAATCGTATGCTGAAAACCAGCGCTGGGGCTCTGCCTCGCTAGGGTCGTAGCATTATGCTGAGCGATGGCCGTTTTGCGTGGATGTGACGCATGTTTTCCCCCCAACCTGTTTTTTATTTTATTTTTTTAATTGTAAATAAACGTATTTTCTTTTCTTCCTATTGTAACGCATAATTCTATAAAAGAAAGAGACTGTCACACAGCGGGGTAATTGTGAAACACATTGTCAGTAGCAATGGCTTTGATTTTGACAGTTCAACAACATTCATTGCGTTATTTACGTTGTTGAGCAGACAATTTTTTTCGAACACAATCATAAAGCAATGGATTAGCAATATTTTTCAAAATTATTCACATTGTCATATAAAGAGTGTGTTACACAATTAGAATGCAGGTATGAGTGACAGAGACAATGCTCTAAAAAGCCGAACTTTAAAAAAAATACTCAGTTTGTCATCTTTACTGCCGGGTATCTAATTTAAATGCCCCGTTGATCTCGTGGTCGCAAGCGCGACTGCTGAGCGTGGGGTCCTGGGTTAAATTCCCGGTTCGGGTACAGTGTTATTGAGTGTTTGCACTAGGGATTTCTTAGTAACAGCCCGGAGTTTGGAAGTTGACGGTGTTATACCCCCGTGCTTCGGAAAGCACGTTAAGCCGTTGGTCCTGCGCCTGATCTCTCCCCGGTCGTGTCGGATTCCCATCCCATCGGACTATGAGAGTAAAGGAACAGAGAGTGCACCTGTGTTTGCGCACACACGTCTTGTGCACTATAATATCTCCTACTTACCTGGCTAATCTCCGTTGAGATTGGCTACCGTAACCGAAATCGGTCGGGTCGGGAAGTTATTATTATTATTAATGTAAATGATCGTTTTATCAATTAATTAATCTGTCCTGACTTAAGTTTACTGTTGTATTTTGTTTGTCATGGAAAGAACCGAACATGTTGCAGATGGATATAGACAGACAGACGGAAAGACGGGAAAAGAGCCCATTAAAATTGACAAATGTAAATGTGTTTTCGTAAAATATATAAAACAAAAAAGAAAAAAACTTAAAACTAAACAAAAAAATACATCTAAATAAACTTGTTTAGCGATACTATAATGTATTTATTTAATTTGTGTAAGATCAAAACGTCAAGAAATCTCGAAATAGACCCGAGTTCTGTTCTCTAATCTATATTTAGTTTTCTGAGTTAAGTATCTAATTATTATGTAAAGATGTCAAGTATAATACAGGGTGGAATCGAAGTCATGGGTATTATTTTAACCTAAGGCACTACTCACGATACTGATTGCATTAGGGCTATTAATACGCAAATCAAAAATATTATTAATGCAAGTAAGGAAAACCTTAAAAATGTAGTAAGTCAAATTGCACAAGGCTTATTATTGCAAATAAACACTTAAAGTAATTAAAACAAAATACTTCGTTAACGCCAATAATTGTTGAAATATCAAAATCTTAAAGCGCAGTACAGCGCAAAGCGAAATGTAAACAAACATCACCTGCGCGCGCGCGGGTTTTTCCTTACAAGTAATAATAACAATGGGCTACAAGACATTCCGTCCGGCGGGATTCCCTGAACTCTCTCCGTCCCACTCCCTCACTCGCAAAAATACGAATATCACCCCCGCGCGGGGTATGCTTCCCGCCGCAACACGAAGTCACGAACCCGGAACCAGTGTCATAACGACTGCGCAGGTGCATTGACGCGTAATTGATTTATTGATCCCGTGACGTAATCGCCGTACTCGCCGCTCGCGGCATACGGTGCTTGGATTGCAGTGTATTAAGTGTTAGTGTAGTAGTTGTGTGTTGTGTGTGTGTTTGTGTACACGATGCCTCGACCGCGTAATGTGCAGGCTAGGTACACCAACCAACAATACCCACAAATGGTTGTAATTTACGATCGCGCAAGAAATTTAGTATGAACTCGTGAAATGTTCCATCGGCGCTACCCGAACGACCCTATTCCTTCACGGGGTCTCATTCCACCAGAACCACTCAGAACCTGTTGGATTTTTCGTCTTTTCACGTGCCAGCACATGCACAAGCTCGTGGAAGAGCACCCGTTTACCCTCTGTCACTTTACCGACAAATAAGGTTTTTTCAAAACAATCCACAAGCTAGGTACGTAAATGTTTTTTTTTAATGTATGTTAGTTGACGTAGTTTTGACCGTCCTAAGCCGGCAAAGTACGAAGGGAAAATTGGAATTTATTATGAATCAATTCATTGGCAACTTACGAATGTCACGTGAGTCGGGCGGGGTCAAAGAATTCACGCCCAATGACGCGCGTACGGCGTAGTGTACCTACGCATTTGCTATCGAGAAGCGCAACTAATTTGATACTTTGTATGACTTACTACATTTTAAGGTTTTCCATACTTGCATTAATAATATTTTTGATTTGCGTAATAGTAGCCCTAATGCAATTAGTATCATAAGTAGTACCTTAGGTTAAAATAATGCCCATGATATCAAATGCACCCTGTATAATCTAACTAATATTATAAACGCGAAAGTTTGTGAGGATGAATGTTTATTTCTCTTTCACACAAATTGAACGGATTTGAATGAAATTTGGCATACAGATAGTTTATAACCAGGATTAACACATAAGGTACTTTCTATCCCGATATTCTCAGGGGATCGAAACGTATGCGAGTGAAACCGCGGCGCTGCTAGTATAGCATAAAATGTATAATGTTAAAGCATATACATATTTTATTATGTCCATTAATATGTAGATTTGTGAATATATATAAACGTTATGTCTAATTCCGGACGTGATCAATGTATTATAAAAACGTATAAACATAAATATTAATAACTAGCTTCTGCTCGCGACTTCGTCCACGTGTTTCTTGTTCCCCCGATTCATTCTGTCGCATTGCATCCCCTACCCGCACTATTACTCCGTTTTCGCTTAGCATTTTCTGACCCTTTTTTTCTTTTTGCTCGGCTCCTAAGTCATATCGTGATGTTAAATAGCCTTTCTCAAGAATGTGGCTAATTTGATATCAAAAGGATTTTTTTTAATCTAACCGATCCTAGCGTGTTCAAACAAACAAACTCTTCAGCTTTATTATTATTAACGAGTCAACGTGTAAATCGGGATGTCACATTACAGATACACCTCAGAAAAGTCCTACCTACTTACTTTAATATGTAAATACGCGCTGCACACGCCCTGCGCCATCCTGAGTACCATGCGCCCGTCTACGATGCCGTGTAGGATTTTCGAAGCCTTATTTGACTCTGTTGGGAGACGATTTTGGAAAAAGTGTTGTACAAGTGTCTCATTATTTTAATTGAAGAGTATGTGTACCAATTTTAGAGTCAATCAAGACCGACAATAAAAAGGTTCACAGAAAATTCAACCCTCCATTTCACACTCTTAGGGGTGGAATTTCGAAAAACCCTTTCTTAATGGTTACCTACTGTTTGCAAAGAACATATCCTCCAAATTTCATGTCTCTAGGACCAGCGGTTTAGGCTGTGCGTTGATATATCAGTCAATCAGGACTTTGAATTTACATGTAATAGATAGTATCGAAGTCAAAATCGCTATATCGTTACTCGCTATCGCCTATCCCTTGTAGCACACACTGACCGTCTCTCCCAACGATTGTTATTCTCGCCGCGTTTGTTTTGAACTTAAACTACTTGTCTCCATTGATCTACATTTTGTCTTTATTCTGAAACACTTGTTACTATGCTATGAAGTTAAAAAACGTTTGTAAGTAGGTTGGTATGCTTTTTTGTGGTGTGCAAAGTAGGTAGGTAGACGTATATTTTATTCGTATTGCAGGAGTGGTTTATTAGATAATGGCGCCGATTCTGTCGTTCACAAACTAAACTAAATTTAAGTTCAATGCATCTTTTTCTTTCTATTTCATTAAGAAAAGGACAGAAGACTAATATTAGTTTAGTCCTGTCAAATTAGTCAGCGCCTGACGTATTTTTTGTAGCCAATTTTTTAATCCCGTCTAAACTTGTCTATGGATTATATAATTTGACAGGATTAAACTAATATTTATCTTCTGTCCTTTTCATATTGAATTAGAAAGAAAAAAATGCACTGAACTTAAATTTATTTTAGTTTGTGAACAACAGAATCGGGGCCAATGTTATTTCTTTCATTCTTCAATAATTGACATTTTGTTTTGATTGTTGTTGTTTTTTGGTGTTCTGCCAGTGTCGCAGGCGCATCACGGATTAATTGACATTAATTGACATGGACATACGGTTTACTTTAGTGTCTGTGGCCATAGATTATTACGGTAAAAATTGAAAAGTTAGTTAAAAATGTTAATGATATTAGTAAAAAAAATCGATTAAGTGCGAGTCGGACTCGCATACCGAGGGTTCCGTACAAAGCAGGTATGTAACTACAAATTGACAGTTTTCGGATTTTTTTCTTTACTTGTGCTACATGACCTTGCTTCTTGCCAAATTTTATGATTCTAAGTCAACGGGAAGTACCCTATAGGTTTTGATTCCCTTGCGAGTGTCCAAATATGCGGCATAAACGGAACATAAATGCACGTATCTTTTGATTGCGTTGACTTAGAAGTTTGATTTTTTCACTGCTTCAAGGGATTGCAGTCTTGAGTATTTCATATTAATTTCAATTTGATTACTCCACGCGCTCCTGAGAAATAAGGTCTTGACTGGCGGACAACGAAGTGATCTTATAAGGGTTCCGTTTTTCCTTTTGAGGTACGGAACTCTGAAAACAAACAAAACTCTTCAGCTTTATTATTAGTATAGATTAGTATCTATTAGTAGATACATTAAAAACGTCAATGACCTTCTCTGCTAACCCGCAAAAGAAGAGTAGCGTGAATTTAATCGCAACCGAATTAGCTACGACGAGTTCCGCAATTGATTTAAATATTTACAAACGAGATGACCCCTTTAAATTGCTAGCAAGTTGCTAAACCAGAAATTTCTAGTTCTAAATGCTTCATTGGTTGGTTAGTTGCTGGTTTTTTTTTTTGTTTTTTTTGAGGATGGGAAATCATCAAATGACCCCTCCCGCTCTGGGTGGAGCAGAAGAGAGTGTCAGACTCTGACTAAAACCCACCCGTGTTCCTTCCTTAGCCCTTTGTGTTTCGGGGTAGCGGTAACCCTTTCGGACAATCCCGTTGCTAGTTGCTGGGTTGGATTTGGTGTTTACTGTCCTAGATTCGATGCCCAGGAGTGGCAAAACTGCCTCGTTTTTCTAGTGATCATAAGTGCGAATGCTGACCGTCTAATCGATTTCCTGGTCGGAAAAAATGTTAAAATTAACTTTTTAGGGTTCCGTACTTAGCTTCGTTAAAAGGAAAAATGGAGCCCTTATATGATCACTTCGTTGTCCGTCTGTCTGCCCATCAGTCAAGACCATTTTTCTCAAGAATGCGTAGAGTCATCAAGATGAAATTAATGTCAAATACTCAAAACTGCAATCCCTTGAAGCAGTGAAAAATCTTACTTCTAAGTCAACGCAATCAAAAGATATTTTATTTTATTCTCTTCGGGAAACTTACAGCTAATATAAACAGTGTTCTTAAACGCGTGCGGATTGCCCTATCCAAAACAAATGGATGCGCATTGTTTTGGGCGCTCACTGACACATTGTTTTTTAAAGTAACTTAATTTTGATTTTATTGTAAATTATTTTATTTAATTTTATATTTTACACTTTTATTAATATTTTTTTTATACGACTGACATTTTTAAATTTAATCATCACAATTTTATTTTGGGTTTTTTATCTGTTTTGAATTTAATATTGTTTGTAAGTAATTTTAATTGTATGAGTGTAAAACTATGGACGAAAGTTATGTCTGAAATAAATAAATTATTATTATTATTAAACAGTATGCATTTGAAGGCCATTTACAAGTTTCCGCTGAATATGTTCTGAAATCAAAACCTATAGGGTACTTCCCTCTGACCTAGAATCATGAAATTTGGCGAGAAGCAATGTCATGAGTAAACATTACAAAAAAAAAATTAAACTAGAGAAAAAAATTAAACATACCGGGTTCCCTAGTCCCTACCCATTTGTACGGAGCCCTCGGTACGCGAGTCCGACTCTCACTTAACCGATTTTTTTCATGAGGAATTTCTTATAAGAAGTTTGTTATAAAATGAGGTATTTTGTTTGCCTCGTTGGTGTAGTGGTCGCCAGCGCTACTGCCGAACGTGAAGTCCTAGGTTCGATTCTCAGGTCGGGTAAAATGTTATTGGGTTTTTCGTCAGGATTGTTTCTGTGGCAGCCCGGAGTTTGGAATTGTGCTCGATTGATGGCAATAAGACTTAAATATAACTTTTGGTGTTTCGTCCTCAGAGTTGTAGGATACAAAACACGGACCTCAAATAGTTTTTAACATAATATTATTGACGTGTAAAAGTGTTTTTATAGACGCCAGCACATCACGCTACTACAATCTGTCTATTTAATACTAGCTTCTGCCAGCGACTTCGTCCGCGTGAAATTTTTTGCTCCCCCGACCCACCGCGTCGCATAGCATCGCCTGCCTGCGCTATTACTTCGTTTTCTGACTTTTTTCTTTTTGCTCAACTCCTAAGGGTTCTAGCGTGATGTTTAAGCCTTCCTCAAGAATTGGGATCTATCAAATGCCAAAAAGATTTTTATAAATCTGATCGATACTTCCAGAGATTAGAGCTTTCAAACAAACAAACTCGGCAGCTTTATTATTAGTAAAGGTTTTTCCCATTTTTGCAACATTGTTCATTGATGTTCCGCTACTATTGGTCGTAGCGTGATATTATATAGCCTATAGCATTCGATAAATGAACTATCTAACGCAAAAAGATTTTTTCAATTCGAAGCAGTAGTTCCAGAGATGACCCCCTACATACAAACTTCACTTCCCTTCACTGCTCTGCTCCTATTGATCGTAGCGTGATGAAAAGTATACTATAACCTGCCCAGGAGTATGAAGAACAATTATACCAAGTTTCGTATTAAAACGGGTGACTCCCGCTCCGGCTCGTTTTTGGTGCAAAGGTTAGCCATTGCTATCCAACGTGGCAATGCAGCAAGCGTTTTGGGCACCTTTGCGCCGGGAACAGTTAGGGGCGGGTTATTTGACTAATTGTTTTCATGTTGTTGTGTTTGTTTTTTTTGATTCAGATGTTAAAATAAGATTTCCAAAACAGTAAGAATTAGTTATGCCTGTAGAATGATTACAAGAATTTATATGATTTTTTTTTTTCTGAGAAGTTCGACCTGTCCTTTAGTAAATTTTACCTTTCAAGCGTCGATATATAATTACCAGCACAAAGCAGAGATAGTCGACGGCTGCACGTCATGACTGTGACAAGAAGGCTTCCACTCAGCATGATGCTGTGCTATAGGGGACCCACAGCACAGTGCTGATTTTCAGTGGTTCCCAGTCCTAGGACTTCTATATACATCTTCATTTGCCTAGCCTTTCCCAACTATGTTGGGGACGGCTTCCAGTCTAAACAATCTCTTTTGTTCACCATTTTTCTTCTTAGCGTATCGATGGCAAAAAGTTTAAACATTTTTGGCCCAAAATTCAGCGGCGCGAATTCCACTCACTGACGCCATTCAAACTGGATGCAGCTGTATACCAGTATTTCACATGAAGCGACTGCCTATCTGATCTCCACAACCAAGTTACTGCGTAACACGATACCCCTTGGTAAGACTGGTTGTCAGATTTTCGGGCTTCTGACAACCTGTAACGACTGTCAAAGAGCAACGAATGACAGCCGGGACTGATAGCAAGGCTTTGTGGGTTTCGCACGACGCACGAAGGGGTCTCGGTATGAAATGGAACGGAATAATTTTTAATAGTGTGTAATATAATACAATATTACTAAACTTATTAATCTTTACCAACATCTCAGCTAGCTGATTCCCTTAAGAGATAAAACCATGACTCCATGAGTAATATTTACTTCTGACTCACGGAAGGACAATAACTTTAAACTAATGATGCGCAGAGTATTCGTTTATTACTTACTCAGTTCTCGGTATACTCGGCCATTTTGTTAGTACTCGTTATCAGCCGAATAACTCGGTTTAACTGCCTAGGTAGGTACTCGAAAAGAACTCACAAACTTATAACCTGCAGTGCTATACTGTAAAAATCTCACCGTGAAAACTAAGGTGAAGTGAGCTGTCATTCCACCAGGGCCTCAAGTCTGCTATTACAATAGTGTCAGAATGGTCTATCATTGATTTCATAATTGTTGATTTTGACAAGTTTGCTAATCTACTAATATAATGGCGTCATTATGACTTTCCAATGGTCAACCACTGACACTCCATTGAAAGAAATGGCATAAAATGGTAATCTCGTACATAATGACAAATGACTAAATGTAATGTTTATTGCTATTTACGAACTTCTTACCTAATACAAGCAAATCTTTGCTTAAAAGGTGACTCCAAACCTAACATTTTTATTTTTTTTTTCTTACTACTTCAGATTGCAAACACTAATACGTAATATGTAAAAATATATATTAAATGAAATCTACCATGAAATTTAGTAGTTTTTCTCTGACCATTGACCGACCAATGATCGACCATTATGAATTTAGCAGATTACGAACTTTTAGCAAAATGACAATGGGATCGTGTTGGAATGACGAATTTATAAAAATAGCAGACTTGGGCCCCTGATCTTAGTGAATGCCAATTATTGATAGCTCACTTCACGCTCACTTCACCTGAGTGATCACGGTGAGATTTTTACACAATTGATTGGCTGATATCTTTACAGTATTAATGTAGATTAGTCACTGTCTGAAAAATTACGTGAAAAAAAACGAACATAATGTTTTAATTAAATAATCAGTCTGTCGTGTCGATAGGCAGTCGCTCCACGTAAAATAGTGGTATTCAGCTGCATCCGGTTAGCCTGGAAGCCGACCCCAACATAGTTGGGAAAAGGCTAGGCAGATGATGAATCAGTCGGTCGTGGTAATCTTAGATATTGGTCTAACTCTATAGTGAGTGATGGCACTTTTCGAATCTTCAAGTTGTTGTTGCCACAGATACTTATAGATAGACCTAGATAACGCAAGTATCACGATCTGTATGAAAACCAAGCGTGCCATTTTTTGACTACCTACTATGACGTCACAAGCTCTCTTTCTCACTCACGCTCACCCAGCCAGCAGTACACAGGACTGAGCGCAAAAGTGGCGGCTTACGATTTTTGAACGTAAGTTGGTGCGATTTTTGGCACGCGAAGTAGTTGCTTTTGCGTTATCTAGGTGTATCTTTATCTTTGCACTGTAGATGCTAATTCCTCGCAACAATGCCAAAAACTTGCATGGCATTCTTCTATAATATTTGAGGCGTTTCGTACGTTCCTTATACCTGCGTTAACTACACTGAGTTACTCAGCAGAGTACTCGGTAAACTCAAACTCAAAGAATTTATTTCAAATAAACCAATTACAGGCAGTTTTGAATTGTCAACGGGTCCGCCAAAAACATGAACCATTCAACAATTTTGAAGGGAGCTAAATGATCCAACACTTAGTTCCCTCCCTTATTGTGTTACCTAGGAATTGGGTTCTGGAGGTTTATATAGGCAGATGGACAGACTTTACTGGTATTCAGCTGCATCCGGTAAGACAGGAAACCTCTACAAAGTCGGGAAAAGGCTAGGCAGATGATGATTGTGACCATAAAACTCGTATACAACCAACTGACCCAACATGAAGAAATTCATCAGATCTGTGGACTGCTGGGGCGTTTGTTGCACCACTTCTCCCCAGCGAAAGCACTAGGAAGTGGTGAAGGGCGATTTGGGGGACTGTCTTATAATTTTAACTGCTGATTCTCAGCTTAACTTTGAATAAATGACTTCTAATTTTGTCCAACATTTAGTACAAAAAGACACAAGAACTCCTGAATGCATATAATATGTAAATTTAATAACAATTGTTACCTTGAGTCAGACAATAGGGTTATTACAGCCAATGCCTAGCCATTGTGACTCACCGTTCTATTGTAGATGGCATTAGTTTCTTTCAAGAAATGACAGTAATCATATCTGTTGTTAAAATTAGCCTTTTGTTAACCGACTGCAGGGCAAAGGCCTTTTCGTATACCAAAAATGTGTATTAGTCATACACTTGTAACGGTATCTAGATCTACAAACGCCACATGCGAACTACTTGTTACACTGACGTCACGCAAAATCCTGCATCTCGCAAGCAGAGTTTACCGCGTAACTAGCATAAATATACACCCGTTGCCCGTTGCCCGCCAGACACAACACTCGTCTGGTCAGAGGATCCTACCTTTTCTATGGAGGATGAGTGAACTTTACACCCTGTTCCTCATGCCTCTATACATACGCTCATCCTCATCTGCTTGCCTTTTCCCAACTAGTATGTTAGGCTCCGCTAACTGCCCCGTTGGTCTCGTGGTCGCAATCGCGACTGCTGTGGGGTCTTAGGTTCGATGCTTACGTTGGGCAGTATTATTGAGTTTTTTCCCATTAGGAATTTCATAGTAACAGTCCGGAGTTTGGTAGTTGGCGGTGAATACGGCAATGGCATCGGACTATGAGAGTGAGGGAAGAGAGAATGCCCTTATTTCTGCGCACACACTTGCGCACTAATATACAACGTGTAACGTTAAATGCGCAAAACCTGAAAATAGTTTGTTCATAATTGATTACTGAATCGACTTCAGTAACTTTTAATATGGGTTTTTTTTTCAAAAAATATGTATTTTGCCATACTGTCTGCCGATTGAGCCAAAAAAAATTAAGTCTTATTTTAAGGCAATAAGCCTCAATTTTGAATGCATAAAGTAATGCTAAGATCAACACGATTTTCTTAATAATAATAGTTTTAAATAAAAATAGTTTTCGTCATTGTATTATGCTTTTAACTCAATGCTCTAATTGGGGTGTATGAGGTTTTGCACATTTAACGTTACACGTTGTATATCTCCCGCGCCGAAAGCTAGTATCCGTTGAGATTGGCTGCCATGGCCGAAATACGGTCTGAAGGATTATTATTGTACATAATATACACATATACGTTGTACCACTACAACAGAAGAAGATTGCAAATTCTTCAAACCCTTTACCGGAAAACCTAACCAAAATATTTTATCAACAAAATAATTTCGCACACAAAAAAATCAAAAAGAAAAAAATCTTCCTGCAACTCAGTACGCTAATAAAACTATAAAATAACGTGAGAATTCAGTACTAGACAAATATGTTCATTAACAATAGTACCTGGTAATTAAGACAACAATATAAGATCACACGCTGCCTGTAATCAATTTTAAAGTTATAGTGATCTGCGTTAGGCAACTGTTGCATACTCGATGTGGTTTGACGAAAGTAAATGTGAATTCGGAAGGTCAAACATACCGTACAAGATTGTGATAATTATTCGATTCGACAATGGCGTGTGATTCACTATCCTCCATTGAGGAGTTGCATTCTCAATAGGCTAGTTTCCAGCATCAATAAATTGAGAATCTATTTAGTCCTTCAGTTACATTATCAAAAAATAATGGACACGTATTTTTTGTTTTTGTATATCAATGAATATTGACAAAGATAAAACGCATCAAAACTCGGGAGTGGGGGCTCGTGACGTCACAGAACGCACTAAAAATTATACCAAGATGTGACGTATTGAGAATTTGAAAAGCGTCGTATCTTCGTCAATTTTGGTTTACGTAACAAAAGAAAAAATACGGGTCAAATATTTTTTGATAATCTAACTGACAGACTAATTTCAGTTGACAAGAGTTTTTCAGTTGACAAGCATACTTGCGAAGGTATTCATCAGATCTTCACCAGAGTTAGGATACTTGATTTTATTTATATAAGTGGGTTTGTAAAAATAAGGGGTTTGTGGCTAAGTAATGACAGTCGCACGGGTCGATCGATCAGGTTAAGCTACGCTTGCCGCGGATGGTCCGTGTATGGGTGACCACCTTTACATACCGAGACCCCTCCGTGCCTCGGAAAGCATGTTAAGCCGTTGGTCCCGGCTGTCATTCGTGGATGTTTGGTAGTCGTTACGGGTCGTCAGAAGCCTGAAAATCGCATGGCCAGTTTTACTAAAGGGTATCGTATTACCCAGTAACTGGGTTGTGGAGGTCAGATGCATGTCCTAGAATAAAGGATATCTACCACTCTCTGTCACAGAGAGGCGTGTCTCCCAGCAGAGGGAACATTATAGGCTGATTATTAAGTATGTGAAATAGACCGTGTCAGTTACCCTGTATCTGGCAACAAGGTGGAAGGAGTAATTGAAGGAAACGAATTAACATTTCCTTCGAAAACTCACAATATGGATTTTTTTTTTGTGGATGGGAAATCATCAATTGGCCCCTCCCGCTCTGGGTGGAGCAGAAGGGAGTGTCAGACTCTTACTGACTAAAACCCACCCGTGTTCCTTCCTTAGCCCTTTGTGTTCCGGGGTAGCGGTAACCTTTTCGGACAATCCCGCTGCCCCGGCAGGCTTCGGCCCTTACCCCTTCCTTAAGCTGACATCTCTTTGAGGCGCGCGTGGAACACGTACGCGCCGTCCGGCATGGGCCTGGTCTTGATCGGACGGAGAGTTACCCATTACTCTCCGCCCGCAGGCCCGCGCCTACGGTGGCCGGGAGTCGTCACGCGGCACGATATGGTTGCTGTTGCAATTTCTCAGTACGAACTGTCGCTACTGCTAAGCCTGAGGTCCTTGATATCTATGGTGGGCACAGTGTTAATGGATCTTTCATCATCATCATCTGCCTAGCCTTTTCCCGACTATATTGGGGTCGGCTTCCAGTATAACCAATTGCAACTGAATACCAGTGCTTTTCATGGAGCGACTGCCTATCTGACCTCCACAACCCAGTCACTGGGTAATACGATAGGTACCCCTTGGTAAGACTGGATATCAGACTTTCGGGCTTCTGACTACCCGTAACGACTGTCAAAGATCCACGAATGACAGCCGGGACCAACGGCTTAACGTGCTTTCCGAGGCACGGAGGGGTCTCGGTATGTGAAGATGGAACTTTTCTTGTGCCAATCTCTACGCTCCTGAACCAGTCTCATCCAGTTTCTACCCGTGATGGTAACAATATCGTCCGCCCATCTCGCAACCGGACGACTGATACTTCGTCTTCCAGTCCTTGGACGTCACTCTGTCACTGCCTCATTCCACCTGCCATAACTGCGCTTTGCCAGGTGTCCTACCCAACTCCATTTGAGTTCCATAACCCCCCATCTTATTACATGGGACTTAAGCATAGCTCGCGAAACGTAGGTGTGCTATACTATACTGCCCCGAAATCTAACAAAAAGTAAAGAGAAAATTAATGTTTTAATGAACGGAGAAATAAATGTTTTAATGAATGAAATGGCAAATCGTTTGATTAACTTCCTCTTAGAAATAGGGACAACTATGCGTCTTTTATATTACTGAACTAAAAAAAAACTGTAAAGTATAAGGACATTATCTACATAAATGCGACTTTATAATTAAGTTTCACATAAATAATTCGTCTTTTCATCTTCAATCGGGTGTAAAAAATTAACAGAAGCGCCCGATTTTGTTGTGCTAAAACCGCACTGGAGGAAATTAGAAAAATATTAAAAATACAGGCAGATGCGTCTTTTTTCCTCATTCCGGCAATATTATATAACTCAATTTTGGAAAAAATGTTAGATAGGTGCGTCCTTTTTACTATTGGCGGCAGTATCGACCTCTGCCTTGCCTTTTGAGGAGAACAGGCGTCATTGTATTATATAAATGACATTTGAATTACACAGGCTACCAGCCAGGTGATGTGCAGGGCAGGTCAAGGTGACAGTTAACAGTTGCACCGCACATGATACAACATCGTGCGACATTTCACTTGTCTTGTAATAATAATAGCCTCCTCGACCGATTTCGGTCACGGTGGCCAATCTCAACGGAGATTAGCCAGGTACGCAGGAGATATTATAGTGCACAAGTGTGCGCGCAGACACAGGTGCATTCTCTGTTCCTTTACTCTCATAGTCCGACAGGACGGCAATCCGACACGACCGCGGAGAGATCAGGCGCAGGACCAACGGCTTTACGTGCTTTCCGAGGCACGGGGATATTAAACCGCCAACTTCCAAACTCCGGACTGTTAGTAAGAAATTCCTAATGAAAAACCCAATAACACTTTTACCCGATCTGGGAATCAAACCCAGGATTCCACGCTCAGCAGTCTCGCCTGCAACGACGAGACCAACGGGGCAGTTTCGTCTAATATTGAGCTGTAATAAGATTGCATGGTAACTACCAAGGTTTCTTCGAAGCCGTGTAATAAAAATTACTTTACATAAAGAGTCGTCTTGGGCGTCTAGTTGCAATCGAATGAGACGATTGACTACCTTATGTATAATAAATGTGCGTTATATCTATATGCTTTATGTGGAACAGGGAGCTTCGTTTCTAAATGGTTCCGTAGGTAAGGGGATTGAAGATGTTTTTATGGAGGCTGGCATACCTACTGTCGCGCCATTAAATTCTTTATAAGAGCGCCTTCACACTAGTGTGCGGATGCGTTCACCCGCACGTGCGGGTGGCGGGGAGAGCTCGAACGTGAACAGGATTTAAACATGACTCCGCAGTAACGCGGCGCATACGTCGCGCACCTGCGGCGCTAGCGCAGCGTATTCATGTACCCTTGCACTGACGCCGCGACAACGCGACGCCTGCGCCGCGTCGTCGCGGCGTCTGCGCTGCGCATACGTTTATCGAACGCCTACGCTGGACAAACGCTAGTGTGAAGGCGCTGCCACGCGTTTGACAGAATTATTTTTTTACCGGTTTCAAATTTTTACAGGGTGTTCTACCCATGAATATGAACAACTTTCTTAAAATAAATCAGCTGTTTCATGCAAAAATTCAATACGTACTTGATCAAAATGTATGAATTTTGGTCAAGTACCTACGTATTGAATTTTTGCATGAAACAGCTGATTTTTTTGACGGTAAAAAGAGTCAGCTGGTATATGCCCTGCACATTATTTGTCCAGCCAATGTTTCTGGTAGTGTCATGGCCTGCTGGGAGCTCTTCAACAGTGAGCTGGCGGGGTCATGTATGTGAAACCAGTTTTTTTGGTGAGTCACTAACTGAGCTGCCGTCGTTAAGTGGTTTGGTCAACTTGAGGAAACTGTGTGTAACTAACATAAAACCTATTGTTTCCTATTACATCTGTGACTATACAATTGCGAATAATATGCCTCTACAACTGTTAAGAAACAAGTATCTTACACAATTAACACCGCCGACTTTCGAAATAATTTTCACTTTGTTCTAGATTACTGTTTTTTTTTGGAAATCGGTTGTTTTTTATATTTTTCACTTTTTTGAGGTGGATTCTGTCCCACTCAGATTCATATGCTTGCTATACAAGGTGTAACATAAATACAAATCCAATTAGAGTAGTGAGTTAAAAGCATAGTACAGAGGCCAGCACATCAAGCTACCCCAATCTGTCAAATTTATTTGATAGATTTTCAACTTTGCTACAAAGGAATAAGATTCATATTCAATTGAGAAATTTTGACAGATTGGGGTAGCTTGATGTGCTGGCCTCTGTACAATGACCAAAACTTATTTTTTTAAAGCTTGCTATTTTTATTAAGAAAATCGTGTTGACACTACCATTACTTTATGCATTTAAAATTAAATATAATTGACTACTGAATCGATTTCAGTAACTTTTAATATAGGTTTTTTTTTTAATAATTAATTTTTTCATACTAACCGCTGATTGAGCCAAATCAAATTAAATCTTACTTCAAGGCAATAAGACTCAATTTGATTTGGCTCAATTAGCGGTTCGTATGAAAAAAATAATTATTTAATAAAAAAATACCTATTTAAAAGTTACTGAAATCGATTCAGTAGTCAATTATGAACAAACTACTTTCAGGACTTGCTTTTTTCTGTTACACATTGTATAAAAATAACAGTGACAGAAAGTTATAAAACGTCATCAATAGGTATACTTACGAGTACATATATAGTGAATTATTAACATATTACTGAAGCTCATTCAAAAACTGCTCAAGAAAGCAAAGTTAATAAAATATTACTTTTTTTATTCGATCGGCTTGATCTGATGAAGTCTATGATAGAACGAGCAAGCCCTGCACCCTAATTGCATAATCTTACTATCAATCGGAATCTGAATCATTTTGAAGCAAATTGCTAATCCATTGCTTCATAGTTCGAAAAAAATTCTGCTCAACACGTAATTAACGCAATGAATGTTGTTGGACTGTCAAAATTAAACCGATTCCGATTGATAATATGTTACACAATTGCCCCGCAGAAGACACCAGCAGGGTAATTGCGTAACACACTATCAGTAGCAATGGGTTTCATTTTGACAGTTCAATAACATTCATTGTGTTATTTACGTTGTTGAGCAGACACATTTTTCGAACATATGGAGCAATGGATTAGAAATATGCTTCAAAATGATTCAAATTGAGAGTAATAGTGTGTTACGCAATTAGGGCGCTGGGGCCCAAGTCTGCTATTTTTATAAATTCGTCATTCCAACACTTTTAGCAAAATGACAATCCCATTGTCATTTTGCTAAAAGTTCGTAATATGCTAAATTCATAATGGTCGATCATTGCTCGGTCAATGGTCTGAGAAAAACTACTATTAGATTTCATTTAATATATATTTTTACATAATACTATTAGTGTTTGCAATCTGAAGTAGTAAGAAGTTCGTAAATAGCAATACACATTACATTTATTCATTTGTCATTATGTACGAGATTACTATTTTATGCCATTTCTTTCAATGGAGTGTCTGTGGTTGACCATTGGAAAGTCATAATGACGCCATTATATTAGTAGATTACCAAACTTGTCAAAATCAAAAATTATGAAATCAATGATAGACCATTCTGACACTATTGTAATAGCAGACTGGAGGCCCTGTTCACTCTTGCTTTGAAGACTGACGAGTTATACATGGAAAGGAACACAGACGCTGGCGGAGAGTTCCACACTTTGGCCGTGCACATAATAAGGTACATAATAGGATGATTTATGAGTATATCAAAATATATGCCTCTAACTTATATCAAAGTGCTAAAGAAACAAGTTATTTACACAATTGCCGAAACCAGATAATTAGCCCAATAACCAAACACACAAGTTCACCGTTTCGTAACTTATGCTTACGGAACCCCAAAACAACTGGACCAATGGCGCGTACGCTCCGATTTGGAACGCGACCAGTCGACCGACGCGAGCGCATAGATGCGTAGGTACTTGTTTGATTATGTAGTAGGTAGGTGCCGATATTTTGCTTACTTAGTACGGTCAAGCGCACGTTAATATGTAGACTGAACCACGAAAACCGTTGTACGAAAAATGTCCAGCAGGCTTAGCATGACGCTTTCTATTTCTACGAAGAATAGACATAGCTATTTCTATACAAAGTGACATTTCGTTTCTCTATTTTTGACATCGCACCGTAGAAATAATAATAATAATAATAATAATAATATTCCACAACTATCACACAACGCCATCTAGTCCCAAGCTAAGCAGAACTTGTGTTATGGGTACTAGACAACTGATAAACATACTTATATGTATATTTCTAAATACATAAATATTATAGATAAATTACACCCAGACACAGAACAAATGATCGTGCTCATTACACAAACACAAAAAAAAAAAAAAAAAAAACAAATCTTTCTACAATCTGTCATTTTGTCTTTCGTTTCTAACTATCTTTGTCTAGGTCTTTTTCTATGTAGACTATTTCAGAAGAAAGTTTTCTATCCCAACTGTCAAAATGACACTGACGACTGACAGTTGTAAGGAGATTTTAAACTTTTTAAACGACGGCCACAAAGTATAAACGGTTATCTACAAAATCATGATTTTAGAGGAGAGCGTTTTGAACGCAAAACTATGATAATTAATAGAAGAACGAAGCTATCTTCTTCTATTTTACATCATTTACTTAATAGGGCATTACCAAGGAAGTGGTTAAGGCCAGTATTACTACAATATTTATTTGTTCTAAAATACGGTTCTTCGACACAGAGCAGAGCGACACAGAACAGTTGCAGTTGTCTTTATATACATGACTTATTATCAGTAAAAAAAAAACTAATAAAAATCCTATGACAAAACAAAGAATTCTGAGTCGAATTATGTAAAGGAGTATATACACACATCAAAAGTGTCTAGGGATCAACATATATTTTTGCAATAACTTTTCTCCTGATTGATATTAATTAAAATTTTCTTTAAGGATTCATCAAATAAAGTGTTTTCGTTTGTCACAGTAACGATAAACCAAGTCACCTTTGCATTAATAAAGAAATTTGCCATTTTCCTAATAAAGGGATTTTTGACATTTGAACCACTAACACAAAAGTTCGAAAAAAAGACTGAAATAACAGTTTTCTCTAAAATTTTATTGGGTAACTTAAACAATTAATAATCCGTGTTTCTACCGCGTACACTAACAACACAAGAACATCGGTTTGGCATACTCAAAATGAGTTCATCCAAATCACGCTGTGGAATGGCCGCCCATGTTCGTTGCAACAACAAAAAAAGGTCTTCTTGCGACTGGATACCCTCCATATTCGGCAGAGCTCTTCTCTGTAGCATATCCCATGCATGCTCAATCGGGTTCAAGTCTGGCGACTGAGCAGGTCAGGGCAGGACATTGATGTTAGCTGCGGCGAGAGTCTGTCTTACAACTCTTGCGGTGTGCGGTCGTGCATTATCATGCATTAACTGAAATAAGGGACCGATTTGCACTTGTAGAGAAACGATGACGTCTGATACAATCGTCTCAGCATAAATTTGAGCGTTGAGGTTGCCTCTGATCCAAATCAACTCAGTTCTTCCGCCGATCCAAATACCCGCCCATACCATGATGGTTCCACCACTATAAGGATGGACTTCCTGGCAGGATTTTAATCGCTGTTGGCGTCCAGGGGTTCTCCAGTGTCGTATACGTCTTGTATCCGGTCTCATACCAAAACGAGACTCATCAGAAAAGCACACGAAACGCCATTGTTCTTCTGCCCAATTTCTGTGTTCAACAGCCCATTGATATCGAATCCTACGATTGTGCATTGCTATAGGTGGTACCCGTAGCGGTCTTCGGGAATGAAGGTTCACTTCATGCAAGCGGTTTCTGACTGTTTGGTCGCTAATTAAGTTCCCTGAAGAGTGATGAAGCCTCACGGCTAACATCATGGCGGTTATTGTTGGAGCTCTTCGAGTTAAGATTTGAATGTATCGGTCTTGTCTCCGTGTGGTGCAGCGATACCGTCCTCCATGGCGCTCAGCCACGGTACCAGTGCTTCGGTAACGTGTCCAAAGTCGACTGATAACACTCTGACTTGTATTCAGAGCTAAAGCCACAGTACGTTGCCGGGAACCAGCTTCTATCATTCCCACGGCTCTGAGCATTTCTTCCCTGCTTAAATGACGTCGCCGCTCCATAATAACGTTGGTTTTAATCAGTAGTAGGGAAACAGTAGCACTAATAATGTCTTCAATGCGTTGTATGTTTTTATAGGGAAAATATTGACAGCTGATTTTCATCTTTTACTCGAATTTGATTCACAGTTCCTGATTCAAATTATGAAATGCACCAAAAAGGATCCATATAAATTTATAAAATCATAAATTTATTACAAAGCCACATCTCAATCTCAAGAAATCCGCATAAAAATGCTTGATCCCTAGACACTTTTGATGTGTGTATGTATTTCGTGAGAAGTGCAGTTGACTCTTTCTACTTTGCTGCCGTCGTACTGTCTACACGGAACGTCATCTTTGTCTACTCTTCCGTCGACAAAACGGTGCTCATGTTACGCCTGCTGGCTTTTTTCAAAAAACAAAATATGCAGTTTTGTTTTGCTCCAAAATTTAAGCCATGGCTTTGACCACTTTCCTCTACTACCCACAGTTTCGGATTCAACCATGGTTTACAGACGCCACCACATCAAGCTACTACAATCTGTCAAATTTCTTTAATAGATTTTCAACTTTATCGCTAGAGCATTAGGTTCAAAGTTGATTGGGAAATTTTGACAGTTTCGGGTAATTTGATGTGCTGACGTCTGTATCTTATCGCAGTCCACTACTGGAGATAGACTGTCTCCGCCTTCCGCATCCAGTCTGACCCAGCCGCCTTTGTAACGTCGTCGATCGATCTGGCTGGAGGTCGTCCCACACTACGCTTACTGACTCGTCTGCTTCTCCGGCCATCGGAGCTTCGGCAAACATGGCCAGCCCATTGTAACTTCAGCTTACCTACTCGGCAAGCTATGTCGGAAACTGCGGTTCTTTTCCGAATAACCCTGATGTGCAAACACGAAAATATTCCTGTATAAACTGATATAATAACCTCAGATCAGCAGCCTAATTGCGTAACACACTATCAATCGGAATCTGAACCATATTGAAGCAAATTGCTAATACATTGCTTCATAACTTTGAAAATGTGTCTGCTCAACACGTAAATAGCGCAATGAATGTTGTTGAACTGTCAAAATGAAACCAATTCCGATTGATAATTTGTGTTACGCAATTGCCCCGCAGTTACTCAATATTTCGTTAGTCATATTATATTGTACCTAATTTACAAAGTTGGGCAAAAGCCTCCCCTTTTTCCTTTCAAACATATACATGGCCAGACATCGCACATGACAAGACAGGGAGTCTTGTCATGTGCGATGTCTGGCCATGTTTGAACCCTGCAAACTTTATCAGATCATCACACCATCTTTGCCGTGGTCTACCTTGCTTGACGGCGCTGTCCTCCCTCAGGCGTCAAGTGAGCGATCTTTGCCCATTTCTCCGTGTGCAATCGCGCGACGTGTCCGGCCCCCTCCCACTTCAGCCTGGCTGCTTTTTCTCCAAGGAATCAAGCGTATACAGACCGAGTTCGAAACACCATTCTGCTCTCTATAACTTTAGTAGCGGATTTTGAAGAAATTAATGGCAGAGATGAAAAAATAAGCACCTTTGCTCCATACATTTTGGTCATTAACTTTTCGAACTCTCAAAATTAAATATATCTGCATTGAACATCTCAATTCTGACAGTACAATTCCTTTGTTCTATACCAAGTCAAGGACCAAACTTTGACCCTTCGGCCTTGACGAATGACTAAGGAATGACGAACAAAAGAAGTCGGTCCGTTTGTCTTGAACAGGTATCGGAAAACCCCGGACCAATGGAATGTCATTTTTATATGAAAAACATAACATCACGTCTGGGATCTCTGTGGGGTTAAGCAGAGGTATACCTACAGTACACCCTCATTTTGCTCTCACTGTGAGAGGGAGTGGGCTATAATCCACCAGGCGGGCGTGTGGTGGATCTCATCTCTTGTCGAATTTTTGTATCAAGGACATGCCGGTTTCCTCACGATGTTTTCCTTCACCATTTTGAGAGCAGTAGTGTTGAAGAGCCTACACTACCTCAGCTAAAATTCACTCTTTACCTCGCTCTCACGATACTGCTCGCGGACTGAGTGAGAGCGAGACAGAGTGCGGTGCTAGGCGGCAGGCAGCGCCAATAGTATAGGTATTTGCTTCTTACGGTGAAAATAATGGTAATTTAAAAAAAAATCAAACTCAAAGCATTTATTACAAATAAACCAATTATAGGCACTTTTGAATTGTCAAGGGTCGGTCAGTCAGAAAGATGAAGCTAGTTGCCCATTCCAAAGCGTAGATCCCTGTGGAGAAGAACGGGCAAGAAACTCACGGACACTCTTTTAAATCATAAAAACTAAAGACCTGCTTTATAGTTAGTTCAGTTAGTATACAAAGTTTCATGATCTAATTTGAAGTATTTTTTGAATACCAGCGGTTTATTGTTCGGTTTGGAGGTAACTTTGGATTTTTTTTCTATCGAGAAAATTTTATGGAATCGTATTTTCGTCTAACATAAGACCTAACATTAATCCTCAACGTTACCATATATTTATTTCAAAATTAATGTTGCAGTATTTTCGACAAAACGGAGGATCATGCTAAGCCATTTGAGGTAGTGCCCTTAAGTATTAACTTCCATCCACCTTCAGAAAGGCTATATTGAACATTATCAAAAGTCAAAATGGTCGGCTGTTTATTATTTTCCCGCCAGTCTTATACACAGGCCATTTTGCCTTTAGATTATTATGATAAGGACCATTATTCTTTGACAATAACTTATTGTGGTTCTCTTTAATCTGACGAACTTATAACACCCGTTCAAGCTCTTATAATAATAACATCTGTATGTTATGTTGTTAGAAGCAGTTGTGGCTCAGTGGTAACGCCCCCGACTTACTAGTTGTAGGTCGTAGATTCGAATCCAGGCCGACGCTTTAGTTTGTGTAAATTCTTTCATCACCACTGGAAAACATCGTGAGGAAACCGGCATGTCCTAGAACCAAAAATTCTAAGACATGTGACATCTACCAACCCGCACTGGTGCCGCGTGGTGGATTATGGCCCACTCCCTCTCACCGAGAGGAGCCTTAGCAGTGGGAACATTATAGGCTGATTATGTTATGTCGTTTCAAAAGCAATGGTCGAACTTAAGAATGAAGAATTCGTGCACTTTAATTACATCATCATCAAACTAAATATCAAACAGCCTTGTTACAAAACAAGGTTTATGTTTTGACCCAGGTTTAAACCGTCGAGCCATTTCTTAATTATCTCATCTATCTACTCTATTATAACTTCATTCCGACAAAGCTAAAGTTCGAATGACAAAAATTGACGTTAAAACTGAGTCTGTCAGTTTTGTATTAAGACTGTGCCGACCGCACAGTGGCGCCCTCATCGTTTGTTTGGTTATTTCATACAATTTAGAATAGACGGATAAAAGTGGCCACTATATTCCGTTTTAAGGATTAAGTATAATAAAACTAAACAATATAAAACTACCGCTTCTCATAAAATTAACGTATAATCTTGTGAAGCACAACTTAACGTGCTTATTTTCTGCATTTTCATTCTAAATTGTATGAAATAACCAAACAAACGATGAGGGCGCCACTGTGCGGTCGGCACAGTCTTAAAAACTTTGCCCTTTTTGGAAAAAAATCCAATATACAATATCAGCAGTACTATTGTGTAAAAATCTCACCGTGAAAACTAAGGTGAAGTGAGCTGTCATTCCATCTGATGTTAGGGATTGCCCCTATTGATAGCTCACTTCACGCTCACTTCACCTACGTTATCACGGTGAGATTTTTACAGAATAGATAGGCAGGCTCGAACTCGATGGTTTAAGCTTGGACGAAAGTTACAACTCGTTTTGTAGTTGCCTTTATTTTAATTAAACCATTATATTTTTTGTCGTGTTTTGATATAGATAAGTACCCATCACGTCTATGGAGTTTCGCTAGATAATTGTATTTGACCCTGAGATGGCTATAGGTCTATACATAATTATAACGCCTTCTTCCTCCATTTTGGACGCGTACTTACGAAAGCCAACCTTGTGCGTTCAGGAATAACGCAACGGAGGCGTATTTCCAAACGCTGGTATTAATTAAAGGGTAATTACTTCGTCGTCCGGGCTGAAGGAATACAGTTTCCTTGTGTTGAAATATGCTGACGTAGATATCCTAATATATATCAACTATAATATTCTAGTAAAATGTTATGGATTGTATTTAATCGTGCATCAAATAATTCCCCATTTGACACTCAATAAATGAGCCTCTTTTTGCGATCCTCTTATATTCGATGCAACTCCTGCCCGCGCTATTACCTACTCCGTTTTTGCTTAACGCTTATTGATTTCTTTATGTTTTTGCTCTGCTCCTAATGGTCTTAGCTTGATGTTTTGAATAGCCTTTAGCCTTCTTGAAGAATTAGGCTATCAAATGCAAAAATCATTTTTCAAATCCGTCTGGTGGTTCCAGAGATTAGCGCTTTCAAATAAATTAACTCTTATCCTTCAAAATCATTCAGATTGATATTGGCCACGATTCTGTTGTTCACAAACTAAACTAAATTTAAGTTCAGTGCATCTTTTTCTTTCTATTTCATTAAGAAAAGGACAGAAAATAAATATTAGTTTAGTCCTGTCAAATTAGTCAGCGCCTGACGTAAATTAACGTGTTTTTGTCATTTTTTAATCACGTCTAAACTTGTCTATGGATTATCTAATTTGACAGGACTATACTAACATTTATCTTCTGTCCTTTTCATAATTAAATACAAAGAAAAAGATGCACTGAACTTAAATTTAATTTAGTTTGTGAACAATAGAATCGGGGCCATTGTGTGTTATGCAATTAGGCTTTATAATTTATGGTACACTAGCTGCGCCCCGCGGTTTCACCCGCGTAAGTTTTGATCCCGTGGGAATATCGGGATAAAAAGTATCCTATGTGTTATTCTGATGTATAAGCTATATTACTGTAAAGTTTCATCAAAATCCGTTCAGTAGTTTTCGCGTGAAAGAGTAACAAACATCCATACATCCATACATACAAACTTTCGCATTTATAATATTAGTAGGATTCTACAACCTAACCATTCATAATTCAACCAAAAATAATTCATAATTCCAAAACCGATCGCTTTATATGCAAAACTTTCACATTCTTGGCTGACAACATGACGCATGGATCAGCACCAGCTAAACCATTTTGAAAGGAGCTAATTGATCCAACATATTCGACACTTCTCACTCTCATAGTCCGATGGGACGGCATAAAATCCGACACGACCGGACAGAGATCTGGCGCAGGACCAAAGCACGGCTTGTGTTGGGTATCACACCGCCAACTTCCAAATCCCGGATAGCTACCAAGAATTTCTAATGGGAAACCCAATAACTAAAGTGTTATTGGGTTTTCTCATTAGAAATTCTTGGGGTCCTAGGGGTACTTTCTACAACCTCCAACAAATCATTCATATTCCAAAATCGATCGCTATACATGCATAACTTTCACAGTCTCGGCTCATTCATTCATTTGTTTCAATGACGTCAACACTTCGTAATGTCATTTGACGTCATTGCGTTAGGTAATGACTTAATGATTTTGTACTAAATAGTTTAACTCGTTAGAGACTACAATCGAGTTAACCCTTTGACCGCCACGGTCGGGTATAGCCGACAAATGAAAACGTGCCCAACACGTCACCGTCGGCTAATGCCGACAAGAAAACACCATGTTTTAAGTACAAAATAAATAAACTAAATTCATGTTTCGGTGTTTATACTTAAAACATGGTGTTTTCTTGTCGGCATTAGCCGACGGTGGCGTGTTAGGCACGTTTTCATTTGTCGGCTATACCCGACCGGTGCGGTCAAACGGTTAAACAACGTGTATCAGAAATGTGTGGACATATACAGGGTTATTGGAAAAACACCAGCAACCTCTTAAGAGGTCATTGTACTCATCATCATCATATATATATATATATATATGTAATTAGGTATATATTATATTCATAGTTTTAATAAGTTTATGCGTATCTTTATATTTAAAATATTTATTCCTCAATTTTCATGATTGCACCTACTATTGTTTGTCTCTGCATCACCCAAAGGTTGACTGGTAGAAAATGCCTATGGTTTTAAGTCCGCCTCTATACATTTATGTGCTTGAAGTAATATAGGCACTTTGGAATTGTCAAAAAATCAGTTAGTTAGTCAGAAAGTTGAAGCTAACTAGCTGCCCATTCTAAAACGTAAATTTCTATTGAGAAGAACGGACAAGAAGCTCCAAGGACACTCTTTTAGCCGTAGCTTAACCTTTAACTGACCAATGCGGCTCTTATTATTTAACCACGACCCCGTCAATGTAAGGGTCAGCTCAGACAAAGAGGAGCGCAGCGGAGAGGATTTTATTAAGGCACTCGAAAATCAACTTTAAAATTATTGAAATAAAGTGCATTATATGCTTGAACCTGACAAAAAATGCTCGCGCGTCCTCGATGATACGCGGGAAGGCACGTGCGCGTTTATTTCAATAATTATAAAGTTGATTTTCGAGTGCCTTAATAAAATCCTCTCCGCTGCGCTCCTCAGCAGGTCTAGAAATGTTAAGTCAAATTTAACATGTCCCACTTTTAATAGTATAGTGTAATAAAACCTGACTGTGTCTTATGTCATATTAAGTACGACATAACCAATGTGAAAGTTGGCAGTACCGGTTATGTGATTTGCCACTCAAATCTCACCTTTATGCGAAAGGATTAAGGGGCTTTTGTGATGTGTATGAGACATTATTATCTTCACGCTTTTTACTTTTTTCGGACTGAACAGATCACAGATGTAATCTTTGGCGTTTAATTATTTTTGCGATACGCATAGCTATGAGTCTGTGCGAGAGATCCCGAAATGGTTCAAAAATCAATAGTCATTTATTCAAACTAGGCTGAGAATCAGGACTTTTTGAACGTCAAAATTTGAATAAGACAGTCCCCCAAAACGCCCACCCTTCACCACTTCCTATTGCTTTAACTTACAAGAAGAAGTGACGACAAACTCCCCAGCAGCACAGCTGTCTGTTCAGTTAGAAAAACTTAATTCTATACGATAGTATGCAATGTAATTGACATTACGAAATTAAATTATTTGCCATAATAAAGTCCGCTAGCACACGCATTATAACACATACATTACCTACACATTGGCCCCGATTCTGTTGTTCACAAACTAAACTAAATTTAAGTTCAGTGCATCTTTTTCTTTCTATTTCATTATGAAAAGAAGATAAATATTAGTTTAGTCCTGTCATATTAGATAATCCATAGACAAGTTTCAACGTGATTAAAAAATTGGCTACTAAAAATACGTCAATTTACGCCAGGCGCTGACTAATGTGACAGGACTAAACTAATATTTATCTTCTGTCCTTTTCATAATGAAATAGAAAGAAAAAGATGCATTGAAGTTAAATTTAGTGTAGTTTGTGAACTACAGAATCGGGGCCATTATGCATTATTCTCTGTGATTAGGAGCGGGCTCTAATCCGCCACGCGGGCCCAGTATGGCTTGGTTGATGTCACAATGTCTTCGAATTTTTGGTTCTAGGACATGCCGGTTTCCTCACGATGTTTTCCTTCCACGAAACCACTGGGCAACAACTTCTCATCGTTACTCAAAGCAATAATTCAGAAAAAAAAAAATTGCTACTTTGTCGACTGTACCTAGCAAATCATAATTAAAAGGGGGGTGCGCTAGGAGCCCCCGAAATTAAAATTTTATTATTTTTTTTACAAATCGCAGGTCAATGTCAGGTTCTAATATGATTCGCGACCGTAACAAGTTTGTATTTATAGAATTATAATCATTAATATCGTCAACACAACCCTCAGTTCATTTAATTCCTTTGATTGGTATTTCATGAAGTAATCATTCAATGGGATTATAATGTATGAACATATGGGATTGTATTGATGATTTGAACACTAAAATCTTTGAGGAAAAGCAAATTAATAAACATTATACTACATTTATAAATAGCATATAAAATCCATGATTATGAGAAAATTTTAAACATTGTTTGAGATATTTATTTAAATTTTTATCACCATTCCGATTCAGATGTTATCTCAACTTCAAGGTTACTAGGATATCAAATTTTAATTAATTAATTGAATACCTGTTATATAAAATATATTTTTTGAAGGCGTATTTTTGTCATATTTTAACTGCCGACTCTGACGTCGAATAAACTTGTTTTGTTTAATGTATATTAAGACTGTGCCGACCGGACAGTGGCGCCCTCATCGTTTGTTTGGTTATTTCATACAATTTAGAATGAAAATGCAAAAAATAAGCACGTTAAGTTGTGCTTCACAAGATTATACGTTAATATTATTAGAAACAGTAGTTTTATATTGTTTAGTTTTATTATAATCCATAAAACGGATAACAGTGGCCACTATATTCCGTTTTAAGGATTATAATAAAACTAAACAATGTAAAACTACCGTTTCTAATAATATTAACTTGTAATCTTGTGAAGCACAACTTAACGTGCTTATTTTCTGCATTTTCCTTCTCAATTGTATGAAATAACCAAACAAACGATGAGGGCGCCACTGTGCGGTCGGCATACTCTTAAGTATTTTACACACCATTTCATTATCCATTTAACTGTAGAACCTCCCTACTCTCCGGCACCCTAAATCCGTAACAAACTGTCAATCTCAATCTGAATCATTTTGAAGGATATTGCTAAACCATTGCTTCATTTAGGTAAGTACTTATGTTCGTTTTTTTTCTGCTCAAAAACGTAAATAACGCAATGAATGTTGTTGAACTTTCAAAATGAAAGCCATTGCTATTGACAGTGTATTACGCACTTACCGCGTAGGTTCTAAGTCAACTTTCTGCGAAATTACACTAAAGCCCATCAAAGATATAGCTAAAATATCCGTCACGAGAAGCTATAAATTTTGTAAATAAAAAACTTCTACTAAGTTACGTAGCGACAATTCAATCAACAACAAATGATCGCAATTTCAATCTACTCAAAGTAACATACGTGTAATACAAAACTAACGAGCAATTTTACTTGGTCGGGTGATATTTTAGCGATATAAAGCGCTGTCGTCTAATGTTTTGTGGTACTGAAACCCGTCTGACTCATGAAACGTAAACATTTAGGCCGCCGTTTTAAAGTAGGCTCACGCTGACGCTGTCAATGCTTGCAAAACGATTCCGAGTATTCTGCATCTGCATTCTGCAATGCAGATGCAGAATACTCGGAATCGTTTGAAGACAGTAATTAGGTTGCACCTAATTACTGTCGGTCAAACGATTGACAACATAATTTTATCCCTATATGAAATTAGAAATCATCACAAAACTGTTTTTTTTTATTTGATCCAAAGGTTGCGAACCCCTTAATGTGTGTTTACAAAATTTATAGCTCCTCGTGACGGATACTTTAGAATAATTATATATTAATGTACCTACTGTGTTATAATATATTATAGCAAGCTACCACACATGGATACGACGATATATTTTGCCTTCGTTTCATTGTTGGTCGGTCTAGCTATATCGTAAAGCCTAGCTATTATTTATATTAATATAGGTATATTAAAGCAACATCATTTTTTTTTTGAGGATGGGAATGACCACGCTCTGGGTGGAGCAGAAGGGAGTGTCAGACTCTTACTGACTAAAACCCACCCGTGTTCCTTTCTTAGCCCTTTATGTTCCGGGGTAGCGGTAACCCTTTCGGACAATCCCGCTGCTTTATAGCTACGTCTATGATTGGCTTAAAATCTACTCGGTACCTAATGTAAAACATTTTGTAAAAAAGTTTTTTTTTATTACTTTACTTTTTAGTTGTATGTACTTATACCTCACAAATTCATACTACTCGCTATGTAAATATCAGTGACAGGAAGTTATTAAAACATCATCAATATAAACTAAGTGGAAAAAATCGTATTATTGAAGCTAACTCAAAAACTACCCAAGCAAAGTTAATAAAATTTATATGGGACCACCCCTAAGGAATTTTTCAAATCTAAAGCAAATCTTTTGCAAATCAAGTATGGCGGAGTTATGCCCGAACATAAATTTAAAAAAAATTAACATCCAAATTGAGAACTTCCTCCTTTTCTGAAGTCGGTTAAAAAGTAAAATCACGCTAGTGTTTACATTCTCTTTGGTAAAAACCCACAAACAGACTGAGATACATATTTTTAATAGTGTAAGTAGCTACTTATCAAGATGGCGTACAAGTTCAAACAGTGTGTTTTTCCTTCGAAGGTCATTACTTTAATGGGGCACATGCGGAGCATAATAATTAGCTGTTTAGCTCTTTTTAACCCTCTACATAATACAAAAGGATAACATCACGCCTGTAATCCGCAAAGAGTTAAGCTGAGGTTTACGGTCAAACAAAGTAGATAAGTAACCAGGATCAAAAATGTAATTTAATTGATAAAAAAAAAACCGGCCAAGTGCGAGTCGGACTCGCTCACGCAGTGTTTCATACCATTATCAGTAAGGTTCTAAAGTTTAAAATTAAATTTATAATTACGAAGAGCATTTTGCATGTGGTGTTTGCCTGTAATTGGTTGTGCAGTTAGATTTAAGACACAATTATTTGTATGTTCCTACCTATATAATATCTGTAACAACTGTTGGTGAATTAAGGAATTAAATAAATAAAAATAAATAAAAATAAAAGTTACAAATAATTTTTCGTGAGACTTAAAAGGTACTGAAAAAATTGCCAATACTGATAAATCATAATATTCACTATCATAAAAGCACTTTTGTAGTGATGATACTTTTTAAAAATTTTTTTGAGTTCGTTTGATCGACGATTTTATACCTACCTGTATATAAGGTGTTAAAAAAATAACCCTACAAACTTTAAGAGGTGGTTTAGACCATCGAACTCAACAATTTCAACTCTGAAATCACAAAAAAATCAGCTGTTTAATACAAAAGTTCAATACCTACTTGACCAAAATGTATGAAACAGCTGATTTTTTTTCGTGATTAAAAAAAATCTGCTGTTCCCTACATTTTGACGAGATAGACGAAGATAAATTTAGGGAACAGCTGATTTTTATTTCGCGATTTCAGGTTTGGTCCCATAGTAAAAGTTGTTCATAATGATGAGTACAATGACCTCTTAAGAGGATGCTGGTGTTTTTCAAATAACCATGTATATGCAGTGCTTACCTAGAATGTTCGCACACAGAATGTTGAGAACTTTTTAGGCCTATTTTTATGGGCCAAGGAATCAGCATTGCCATTCAACGTGGCAATGCTGTCAGCCTTTTCTGGGCAGTTTTCCCGCGATGCGGACGAATTTTTTGGTGCTCAATGAGCTTTTCTCCTTTTTTATACATAACTAGCTGATCCCGCAAACGTCGTTTTACAAAAAAAAAAATTCTCAGACCTACTGAATATGCATAGAAAATTTCATACAAATCAGTCCAGCCGTTTCGGAGGAGTATGGTAACTAACACTGTGACACGAGAATTTTATATATTAGATAATCTATATTATATATTTTAGTGTTAGCTTTATTTAATTAATCTGCTTGCCTTTTCCCAACTATGTTGGGGTCAGCTTTCAGTCTAACCAGATTCAGACTTTTTAGCTTCTGACTTTAGACCGTGCAATCCACGAAGTTTCCTAATGCTTATAGCACAAGTCTGCAACATTCCGCTAGTGTTTTAGTTTTGTTGATACACACTAATTATTATTAGTGGGTAATTAGTGTGTATCGAAAGAACTAAAACACTAGTGGAATTTACTAGCGATAACCACTAACGATTCGGAAGAAGAGTGGGGCGCGTCTTCGTGGATTGCACTACCTATAATAAAATATGTGTGATATGTATTTAATGAAAAAGGTCAAAGTATCAATTCAAATCCTCTACCTACTAGAAACTAGCTTTCGAGTTCTGCTATACCATGTAACATATCTTTGCCCTTGACTGTTCCTACATAATTTATTAAATTAATATCATTATTTTTTGCTTAAGAAGCTGGTTTTAAGTAAAAAACTAGTTGGCAATGTATCAAAGTGGCCTTTTTTCAATGTCACCTAATTATACATACTTACACGTTCTATGTTAATCTAACGCTTGTAATTAATAATTAATCCCACTTACAAAATCTAATTTAAATTTTTGACATCAATGACATTAAATGTCATTTTGACATTTTTTGTTATTTCTATCAATTGTTTGGGTGATGCTTGCCAATAACCAATCCTTGGATTGAGTTCGCTATTTTTAATGTTTGACCATTTTAATAGTCAGTAAATTACAGTTTACCATACAGCCTATAATGTTCCCACTGCTGATACAGGCCTTGTGCCTCTGTGAGATGGA
This sequence comes from Globia sparganii, assembly GCA_949316385.1. NCBI lineage: Eukaryota > Metazoa > Arthropoda > Insecta > Lepidoptera > Noctuidae > Globia > Globia sparganii. The sequence goes on from OX438680.1 coordinate 10,671,411, forward strand.
GTGGGCTATAATACACATGCGGGCACAGTGCGGGTTGGTGGATGACAGTTGGCGCGTTTCAAACTTTGACATTTCGACACGGGGAATCTAGGATAGCTAGGAGATACATTAATAATTTCAGGCTTAAGATGAAACGCAGTCGCATGGTCGTTGGCGTTCATTCCATACTAAACTTACAAATACGGTAAAAAACCCGACCGCCATTTTAAAATACTTAATAAAAATTACAAAAAAACACAACTCGTTATTCCTAAGATTACCTTGATGGCTAATACTTAATCGATATTCATTAAAAATAGATTGTAGACCGACCATTAGATCATGTTAAATTATGTGCGTTTGTCCTTTATGTCTGTTGCTATTAATGTTAAATATTTTACACTTGCTTCTGGAAGGCTAAAGTCCGGCCATCGAGAGAATGCGTTCGCAACAATTCTATGTAACTACTGAATAACAAATACAATCAATCAACTCAGCCTATCGCAGTCCACTGCTGGACATAGACCTCTCCCAGGCTGCGCCACAACACCCTGTCCTCCGCCTTCCTCATCCAGTCCCTTCCAGCCACTTTCTTTAGGTCGTCCGTCCATCTAGCTGGGGGACGTCCTACACTACGCTTGCCGATACGCGGTCTCCACTCAAGGACTCGTCTGCTCCACCGGCCATCGGTCCTTCGACAAACATGGCCAGCCCACTGCCACTTCAGTTTGCTCACTCTGCAAGCTATGTCGATAACTCCGGTTCTTTTCCGGACAATATCATTCCTAATTTTAACAAATACAATAACAAATACGCCAAACAGACATTCGTTTGTATGAAAGTGACAGGTGTCAAGAACTCATCCTCTTGTCAGCAGCACTGTACCTAGTACTCAAAAATAAGCTGACAGGTCGTCAAACTGATGTAACTTTTATGAATTACTTGGGTTGTAGTCTTGTAGTCTATTCTATTTTAATTAAAATGACAAGCAAAAACCGATGTCGGTCATTCTACCATTGTCTAAAGTGAGTTGGGAAAGCAAGTATGAAAAAAGAACACAACAACTTAACCAATCTGCCTAGAGTTTTTCCAACTACGTATTGGGGTCGGCTTCCAGTTTAACTGGATGCAGCTGAATAACAATATTTTACATGGAACGACTACCTATCTGACCCCTACAGCCCAGTCACTGGGTAACACGATACTCCTTGGTAAGACTGGTTGTCAGACTTTTGGGCTTCTGACTTCCAGAAACGACGTCAAAGATCTACGAATGACAGCTGCAAACAACTACAGTGCTTTCCGAAGAACGGAGGGGTCTCGTAATGGATGATCACCCATCCAAAAACCGACCGTGGCAAGCGTATCTATGTGTAACCCATTGTAGTTCTGGTGAAATAAAAAAAAAAATTAAAGTCGTTTCTTCTCATGATGTTTTGTAAAATTTTAATATTAAATAACAGTTATATATTTGCCGTGTCCTAAAAAACTGTGGAGTATTGATTAACTCTATTACTCATAAGAATGGCTACTTTGCCTCCTACGTGACTAAGCTCGGAGTGAATGAACTTATTGTTAATAATGTTTTGCAAGCCTTGGAATGTACTGAAGATTTTTAAACGCTATTTTTATTAACGTGTTTAATCGAATTTCATATAATTCCCAAAAAATATGCAAGAACAGTCTAATTTTCGTATCTATTTAAAAACATTCAAAATCTAGTCGCAATATCATCTGAGGGACAAATAATGTTAAAAATGTAAGTAAATTAATTAGAGGTATTTTTGACATATTTTGACCGCGATTTTTGATTGTAAACGTTCTTGAAAATACGAGAACAGCTCTAAATAATCTTCAATTTAAAAAAGGTAAAAAATAACTGGATATCCTTAAAACTGAGAATCCATTTTACTTACTAAAATATTAATTTGCGGTTTCGGGGTAATTGCGTAACACACTATTAGTAACAATGGGTTTCATTTTGACAGATCGACAACGTTCATTGCGTTTTTTACATTGTTGAGCAGACACATTTTTCGAACATATGAAGCAATGGATTAGCAATATGCATCAAAATGATTCAAATTGAGATCGATAGTGTGTTTCGCAATTAGGGTGCAGACGCGTTGTTTATTTCCTTATTTTCCATCATGGGTGGCCAATCCACAAGATAGACGGATGATCTGCAGGGTAACTGCGTAACACACCAGTAGGAATGGTTTTCATTTACACAGTTCAACAAAATTCATTGCGTTATTTACGTTGTTGAGCAGACAAATTTTTCGAACATACAAAGCAATGGATTAACAATATCCTGCATAACAAAAAAAAACCGACTTCCATAAAAAACACTACAAAGTGAAAAATAACTTTGATTTCGGAAGTCGATGTCTTTGGATCTGTATTTTAGTTTATTGCCACCGACTTCCGAAATCAAAGTTATTTTTCACTTTGTAGTGTTTTTTATGGAAGTCGGTTTTTTTTTTGTTAAAAAGTTTTTATTTCTCGCTTTTTAGTGGGACTGTTTATAATGCATCAAGCTCATCGCCTTTTACAAAATATTACTTTTCCCGATACAGGGACGTTAATTGATGAGGAGTTCTCCTGGTACTCCACCATCAGCTCCATTTCACCATTCGCATTCTGACGAGCATAAATTGCTTAGCAACCATATTAAAGTAATCGAATCGCAACCTGTGAAATACTTATTATTGAGTAGTCCCGGTGGCCATCTGTGGTCTTCATCATCAGTTTTACTTCACTAAATTTTGCTTTCCGAAAGCAAATGCACGAGTTAGTATAAATAATACCCGAATTGCTATAGGTGTGCCTATAATATTTGAAGAGTTCCTTCGATTTCTCTAGGATCCCGCTGATAATCCTGGCAGCATCAGGCCAGACTTATGTCAACATTGCATTGAACTTAAAATTTAATCCTGTTTAAAATGAGCCCAAACACGACTACGGTGCTGTAATTTCAAGGTTTGTACTTTTTCTGATGCTCCTGGCATCAGCATCAAGTCTCTGTGTAGGTACTTCGGTGTTTCTCATTAACAGTACGTTTATCCACACATCGAGCCCTTTTCAATGAGCCTAAACACGATATATCTGCTGTTAGTTGTCGAGGAGTTAGGTACTCTGCAGACTATCCTGACTGCAGCATCAGGTTATGACTTGATGATCATGAGACCAAATGTGGCAAATGCCCTATCAAACATCAAAACAATTTACTAAAACTGTCCTTGTCTGTTCGAGTAACTTCTTACTGTTAAGGAGTTGTACCTTCCATCATCAGCTCAGCTACCTGAGATGGTGACAACCATACGCAAATACACAAGATACTTCATAAAATATGTGAAAAACAATAAGTGAGCCTGTAAAATTTGAGGGTTGCCCTCAATTTCTCTAAGATCCCATCATCAGATCCTAACTTGGTGACAATGGGACCACCTCAGAACTATCTACTTTCGAACAAAACAATAATTTTGAAAATCCGTCGACAATTGGCGGAGTGTTCGATGAACAAACATACAAAAAAAAAAAAAAAAAACATACAAACATCCGAACATAGTACCTCCTCCTTTTTGTGAAGTCGGTAAAAATGATTCAGATTGTGATTGATAGTGTGTTATATGGTGGTGGTCACAAGAATCTGCTGGTTGCAGGAAGCACAGGAGCAGTCGATGTGACGATGCTTGACGGAGGCTTATGATGACCTACCGGCCTATTCTTTGCGGTTGAGACTGGTCATCTCTTAGCTGCCAGGGCTTCTTTTTAATCTTATACCTATTTTGAATTGTTTCTTCATAACATTGTTCTCACATATAGAAGCAACAAGAATACTGTACCCAGGATTTTGTAATATCTTGATTTAAAAGAGTGTCCTTGGAGTTTCTTGCCCGTTCTTCTCCAAGAGATCTACGTTTTGGAATGGGCAACTAGCTTCAACTTTCTGACTAACTGACCGACTAGTTAATTTTGACAATTCAAAAGTGCCTGTAAATGGTTTAATTGAAATAAATGCTTTGAGTTGAGTTGAGTTGAGTAAAATCTCATCGTAGAAGGTGAAATGAGCTGTCATTTCACATGACGCTAGGGATTAAAACTATTAACAGCTCACTTCATCTATGTTTTCACAGTAAGAATTTTACAAAATACTTCCGGCCGAATTGATGATGATAATGATTTCTTTCTTGACATTGATATTAATTGTTTTTATTTATAATGTGCAGGCATTTCTCGAGGCACCCAAAAAGGGCTCCGATGGTAAAGAGCAAGGAGAAGACAGAATCATTAATGCCAAGGAAGCATAAAGGTCATACAAGAAACCAATGAGTAATATGTTTTTACACCACCTTTTAACTAATTGTTTTGACGACCTTATCCACGCAAGCGAAACCGCGTCACACTACTATACTATAACATTTTTCTCAATAACATTATCTTGTTCACAGGTTGCGCGTACGCACGAATCGCGACGCTCTATACACGTCGAGCGTCAGTCGAAATCAGGACGCCTCGCGAGTGGAACGTGCTGGTCGCCAACACATATAACAATAAATGGATAAAAAATAGTGCAGTGTAGTGAAGAAATGCGACAGTGTTGAGTGGCAGTGTTTTTTTTTTTTTTTGAAAAATATTTTTTAAATTAATACAAAATGCAAGGTCGTGATAAGTTGTGTGCTAAGCTCACCAGCGCGTTTTTGAGGAAGTGGTGTAAGTATCTTACAAGCTTTTTGTAGAATCTAAGATTTCTGATTCATTAGAGGTTTCGATCTACTAGAACATTAATTAATGTTCGATAGTTACACTTAATGATATTTATTACCTATCTCATTACTTAATAATAACTCCAGATACTTAACATAAACTCCATCGAGATATTAGTAGAACTAATAATATTTCTTACCAGTCCAGCAATTTCTGCGTTATAAAGTGACAGACACACTTATACTTTGGCATCTGTATGTTTGTCGGTACTTCCAACTGTGTGTACAACTCTCGAACATACTGGAATGTCCAACATTTACATACAAGTGTGTATGTACCCTCGTGTTTAGCATACTTATAGAATAGTTCCGTAACGGACAACGCACATATTAAACTATTGGAGATAGAAGAACATGGAATTTGGGAGATTATAATGAGCTACTAACAGCTTTGGGAGCTTCAAAGAAACGATTTTTATGGGGTTTTTGTAGTTTTAATTGACACGTGTGACTTCCCCAACCCATACTATGTCCGCGTGGTGAATCTCGGCCCATCTCATAGAGAGAAGGCATGTGCACGTGTATACGATGATGTAGAATCGATAGAATAACATATCAGACAGCTGTGCTGCTGGGGCTTGTTGCGCCACTTCTTCTTCTCAGCTAAAGCACTAGGAAATGGTGAAGAGTTGGCGTTTTGGGGGGCTGTCTTGAGTAATTTTGACGGTCAAAAATTACCGATTAAAACGACTTTTGGTTTTGATTTTTTGTGACCCAGCAGTGGAAACATTATAGGCCGTATAAGTGGTTCCAGTTTGAAGGCCATTAAAGTTCTGCTTGGCGAGGAATACGCTATCCTTAGATAAGAAAATACTACCGTCAAGGTCGACTACGTCCGATAACAAATCGTGATCCAACTTTTGACATCTCAAAAAAAGAATGGCATTTCAATATATTTCTTGTTTCGATCTAAAATAATTTGATCTTGCTCTTCTTCTTTATAATAAAGGTGAAAACGGCCTCAGGTTAGGTGGAGTGACGATCTTCGCAGGATGGTTGGTAGCAGCTAGATGAGAGTTGCCGAAAATCGAGTTGAATCGCGTGCAATAGGAGAGGCTTAAGTCCAGCAGTGGACTGCTGTAGGCTGATGATGACGATGATGATGCAATAAAGAGTATTCTATTTATCAATCTATCTTGATCGGGTAAAGTTTACCAAAAACCAATCCGCCATCTTTGAAAACAGTCTATCTTTAACAGGTGGTCAAACTCTACTCAGCATTACTTGAGGCGACAGACTTTTTGCAATTATATTTTGAATTTTGTGAATTGTTTTGAAGGAATCAGTTTCAGTTTGCCAAGTGCTGAACGTCTAATTATCAATTCAGCACACTCTGATTGGCTCTGTTTGAAAATGTCAATTTTGGGCATGTTAAAATCCCTATTTGTTCACTTTGACATTTCGACATTGGGATAATCGAGTTGTATTAATTTATTGAGACTAAGATAACAGAGGGGTAATTCTCGTAATTTTTAAGAACGTTCACAGTCTGATCTCAGTCTCAATCTGTCAAAACTACTTCAAATTTCCCTACATTTTGACAAGTTTTTGACATTTGTTTGTCGCTGAGACTGAGACTAGATTTTGAACGTTTTAAATTAGCAGAATTGGCCTACAGATTGATCGACCTCAAAGTCCATCTATTTCAATTAAACCATTTACAGGCACTTTTGAATTGTCAAAGAGTCAGAAAGTTGAAGCTAGTTCCCATTCCAAAACGGAAGAAAAAGAACGGGCAAGAAACTCTTAAGACACTCTTATAAATCAAGATATTATATAATCCAGGGTACAATATGTAGCAGTCAGACCTGCAGGGGCTGCAGTGGACGTCTTACGATTGAATTGATGAGCATAACTCAGATACACCCATTAGAGATGAACCATGTTCCTCTAGAATCACCACACCGTATTTGTTTTCGAATGTTTTGTAATAGTTTCGGTTTAAAGACATTTTATTTCTCAAAGAACAAATTACAGTTCACTTAAAGAGAAACTTAACTAAATTAACAATAAGTTGTAGTTCAAATTACGAAGTTCAAGCCATCCGAGAAACTAAACACCATAGTTTAATTTAATAAAATACAGCAAGTATGTACAGTCGCCACCAGGTCAACTTACCCGAATCTGTCAAATTTCTTTTATAGGTTTTCAACTTTAGCACAAAGGTATAAGGTTCATATTCAATTGGGAAAATCTGACAGTTTGGGGTAGCTTGATGTGCTGGCTTCTGTACTTAAGTCTAAATAACATACAAAACAGTTCAAGCTAAACTTATGTGTCTATTAGACTAAACTTATGAATCTAACAGGTAATTCCTTAGGCCTTCTATATAAATGTTGATATGCTTGTACACTCTGAATTTTTTACGTAATTTATTATATAGCCGAAGCGCCTCATACTGTATAGTTTTTCTTCCGTTTAGTTTACATAAGTTTAAATGCTAATATGATCTTGATCAGTTGCTTAGTTTTAAAACTTGATTGAGTAAGGAATACTTTCAATTTAATTTAAGATAAGAGATAATGTGATTATTCTTTGGTTGCTGGCTTGTCAGAAATGAGTCCTACTTCCTCATACCTGAGATGACCTCTCTTAAGATATCCGTATCTTGTATACAATTAACACATTTATTATCCACCTGGCCTTAACTTGTAAAGTTCAAGATCATTTGCACTTGTCATGCAATTATTATCTCGAACTGTTTATAGCCCAATCAAAAACAAACTGAAGAGGGCGAATTCTCGTAATTTTAAGAACGTTCACAGTCTGATCTCAGTGTCAACCTGTCAAAAAAAGTATTCTCATATACTAGAATACTAGAACTCGATTCCCACCGGCTTCCCTTCGAAAATTTAGAACACAACCACTCTATAGTCAATTCATCATTGAAATACAATGAAACGGTTTATTGACTTTTTTTTTGCTCCGGCTTACCTCTGTCGTAAATTCACCCTTCGTCACTGAAAAATACCTATACTTTCTCTACATTATTGACATGTTTATGACATTGATTGTCGGTGAGTTGAGATTGCTACTAGATTTTGCGGGAACTGGCCTTCAGAACTTGGTAATTTACAGGTCGACGCAGCATATCTTATTCTTCCAACATTTTCATCAATCGTCATCTAAGTATCCTCTTTCTTTTTAATCCTTCAATCCTTTCTTTGGTCTTTCTCTAGCCATCGTAGCCTTGGAAGGCCTCACAAGGTGGACTTTGTGAAGGCCGCAGGAATCGCTGGATGCGAGAATCATAGAACCGGTCGAAGTGGCGATACTTTTTGGCTGAAATGATTATGATGATAGCTATTAGCGACATTTTCCTCCTCCATCCGACCAATTCTTGGTAGTTGTGTTAATCATAATAGCCTATTTGCTTAACAATTTTCCAGCTGTAGGTACTTCTATATATATAAAAGGAGAAACTGACTGACTGACTGACTGACATATCAACGCACAGCCGAAACTGCAAGGACTAGGAACGTGAAATTTTGCATATGGCTTCCTTTTATTATGTAGGGGAGCACTAAGAAGGGGTTTTTGGAAATTCGACCTTTAAGGGGGTGAAAAGGGGAATTTTGTTTATATGAAAAATCTTATTGCTTGAGTTAATAATCTTGAAATTTGGCACGAATACACGCAGACGAAGTCGCGGGCGAACGGCGAAGTGCTACTAAACGATAAAATAACTTAAATCAATTTGCATAGCCTTTATCTCGACTTTGTTGGGGACAGTTTCCATATAACCGGATTCTGAATACTAGTATTTTACATGGAGCCACTGCCTATCTGACCTCCACTCATCATAACCCATTTACTGGGTAACACGATACCCCTTGGTAAGAAAGACTGTTTGTCATACTTGGACTTCTGACTGCCCGTAACGACTGTCAAAGATCTACGAATGACAGCCGGGACCAACGGCTTTACGTGCTTTCCGAGACACGGAGGGGTTTCGAAATGTAGTGAATGGTCACCCATCCATGGACAGACCTCGGCAAGTGTTGCTTAACCTTGAAGATTGATCTGTGCGGCTGTCGTTATTTAGCCTCTGACCAATTCTTGGTAATTGTGTTAACCATACTAAGTATTTTGTTAAAAACCTACCCAGCTGGAAGTTTGTTAAGAGTTTGTTTGATCGTACTTATCTCTGGTACTACCAGTCGTATTTGAAAAAATCTTTTTGCATTTGATAGCCCAATTCTTGAGGAAGGCTAAAGGCTATTTAATATCGCGCTAGGGCCTAAGGGTCCTAGGGGAGCCGAGCAAAAAGAGAAAAAGAAAAATCACTAAGCGAAAACGAAGTAATAGCACGGGTAGACGATGCGATGCGACGGGGTGGATCGGACGAACAAGGGAAGAATTCGCGGACGAAGTCGGGGGCAGAAGCTAGTAAGCAACAACTACCTAATACAGTATGTTAGTTTTCTCAGAAGGATTGCTACCTTGTTTTCGATACTCATCTTAACATTGCTCATTTTTTTTCTCTGCTTACAAGCCAGGCGCGTTTTTGCGACTTAATTTTTTGTAGCAACAATCGAATTGATTTTCTGTTTTGTTTTTTTTTTTTGTGTAACGTGATTTGTATTTTGATAACCTGAGATATTTATAGTTGATTTGTTATTCATAATTATTAAGAATCTCTTTTTTATTTAACCGACTTCAAAAAGGAGGAGGTTATCAATTCGGTTGTATTTTTTTTTTTTTTATGTTTGTTACCTCAGTACGCCGTCATTTATGAACCGATTTGGATTTTTTTTTTTATTTGAAAGGATATGCTTCCAGATTGGTCCCATTTTTGTCAAAATCCAATTCTGATGATGGGATCCATGAAGAATTGAGGGAACTCCTCAAATATTATAGGCATACATATAGCAATTTTGGTATTTTCATCAACATGTGAAGCATTTGCATTCAAAAAGTATAATTTGGTGAAGTCGAACTGATGAAGGAGACCACAGATAGCCACAGGAACTCTTCAATGATAATAAGTATTTCACGGGTGGCGATAAGATATCTCGATTAAGATAGTTAAGCGACTATGACGAAGCAAATTTAAATAAATGGTTCTGACGAAAATGGTACCATCAAACCGATCTGATGATGAAGCTGGAAGGTAGGTACCGGAACTTCGTAATAAAACCATGTATTTTAGCCGTGTTTGGGCTTATTAGAATTGTCATGAGATGCACTCTGACTATAAAAAGTAAAAAATAAAAACTTTTTAACAAAAAAAACAACCGACTTCAAAAAAAAAAAAACACTACAAAGTGTAAAATAACTTTAATTTTAATTTTGGAAGTCGGTGGCAAAAACGTAAATACAAAAACAAAGACACCGACTTCCAAAATTAAAATTAAAGTTATTTTACACTTTGTAGTGTTTGTTTTTTTTTTTGAAGTCGGTTGTTTTTTTTGTTAAAAAGTTTTTTTTGAAATAGTTATGCTTGAGGCTTCGCTCGTGTATAATTTTTATTTTCCCGCATGACAATAATATAGGCGCCTTATTCATTACACGATTCTGGACTCCCCTGCGTAGAATTTTTGTTCTTTTAATTGTTATTAAAAAAATTAATTAGCTTTTCCATACATTTCCCAGTGCTACCGGTCGCGACTTACGAGTTGTAGTTCGTAGGTTCGAACCCATATAGAACACACACACAGGCGTTTTACTTTGTGTAAATTATTTCATCACCACTGCTCTCAAAACGGTGAAGGAAAACATCGTGAGGAAACTGGCATGTTCTAAAACTAAAAATTCGAAGACATGTGACATTTACCAAGTCGCACTAGGCCCGCGAGGTAGATGGATATATAAAATTGTCAATCATTAAAAGATCAATACCTAAGTTTTTTAGAGGATCAGTTAAATATTTCCCTTTCAAAAACCGGTGGAATGTGTGTCTGTGAAGTTTATTTTTATCAAACTTCCGTTCACACTTTTTCTACCACACTAAGTACGTTTTTTTTTTCTCCATTTCGTAACTTCCTCATGCTCAGATGTAATACCACATTCCATAATTTCTTCTCATCATTGAATTCATACAATAGACGGAGTATAAAAAGTTTCATATGATGCAAGCGTAAACCGCAGTGTACAAATGTGGCAGTTTTAACTTACGATTAGATTATTTTAACTTGCAAAACGATCTAGACGCGTACCGCAAGGGTTGCCGGTTGGTTCGAAGTGGCTCTAGAAAACGATGCCTGGAGGGATTTGGGGGAGGCCTTTCCTCAACTGACGATTAGATTAATCTTAACTTGCGAGATGGCTTAAGACGCGTACCGCAAGGGTTGGTTCGAGATGAAAGCAGTTGGGGAGGCTTTTGCTCAGCAGTGACAGTGGACAGTGGTAAAACATAACCACACCTTGTAACCCTCGAAGAAGTTAGGCTGAATTGATTAAGTATTTTGTAAATCACTACATAGTATAAAACAAAGTCGCTTTCTCTGTCCCTATGAATGCTTAAATCTTTAAAACTACGCAACGGATTTTGATGCGGTTTTTTTTAATAGATAGAGTGATTGAAGAGGAAGGTTTTTAGGTATAATGTAGTGTAACTATTTAGTATCAGCATTGCACCCGTGCGAAGCCGGGGCGGGTCGCTAGTATACTCATATTTTACCAATTCATCATCTGCCTGCCTTTTCCCAACTTTGTTTGGGTCGGCTGCCAGTCTAACCGGATGCAGCTGAATACCAGTAATTTACATTTGCGACTGCCTATCTGTCCTCCACAATCCAGTAACTGGGTAACACGATACTTCTTGGTTTATGATTTTATTTTATTTTTTTTGTCTCCTTTATTTTTTCACACGCTGTCTACATCTCTCTATTTATTGTCCTATCGCAGGTATGCTGGAAGAGATTTCTTAAGAAATAAGCATCACCTTTGTACCTATTTTTCTGTTCTGTTTTTTCTTGTCTGTTTATATATGTGTGTACATAAATGGTAAATAAATAAATAAGGTTGGTTGTCAGGCTTTAGGGCATCTGACTGCACGTAACGACTGTCAAAGATTTACGAATGACAGCCATGATTAACGGCTTAACGTGGTTTCCGAGGTACGGAGCGCTCTCGGTATATTATAGATGGTCACCCATCCATGGACCGGTTTTGGCATGCGTTGCTCAACCTTCGATTGACCCGTCATCCGTGCGACTCTTATCATTTAGCCACGAGCCCCACTGAAGTGTTAAGTAGTACTTACACTCATGTTTTACCAATCAATGGTTAAGTTATTTGCTAATATCACCCAAAAAATGACCAATGATATATGGTGTACAATATGTACCTACACTTCTGTCTAAACCTTCAGGGTTTAAAAGCGTGATATGTTGTTTAATTTCAGGTGTAGGAAAACGTTTCACAACTTCAACAAACTTGTTTCCACGCCTCCAAGGTAATAAACAACTAAACTCTCAAAAAATACTGAACTCTAAAACCAGCTTTTGAAGTAATTAAATAATTCGCCTTAAAACTATAAAATGTTATCGTTTGATTAACTAATTGCTTTAGAATTGGGCACAGAAAAACTAGAACTATTAACTCGTTAGATAATAATTAACAAAACTGTAATGCGTCATTTTAATTAAAATGCATGTTATAAATTTTCTTGCCAGGCAGAGACATCTGTAGGCCAATTCTGCTAATATAAAACGTTCAAAATCTAGTCGCAGTCTCATCTCGGCGACAAACAAATGTCAAAAACTTGTCAAAATGTAGGGAAATTTGAAGTATTTTTGACAGATTGAGACTGAGATCAGACTGTGAACGTTCTTAAAAATTACGGGAATTGCCCCTCTGATCGCAGACAAGTTGCGGGCAGAAGCTAGTCGTTTTATAAAGATGTTTTCCTTCACCGTTTTGAGAGCATTAATTACACAAAGGGTCCGGGCTTTTTTTTTGAGTATGGGAAATCATCAAATGACCCCTCCCGCTCAGGGTGGAGCAGAAGGGAGTGTCAACCTCTTACTGACTAAAACCCACCCGTGTTCCTTCCTTAGCCCATTATGTTCCGGGGCAGCGGTAACCGTTTCGGACAATCCCGCTAAGGGTCCTGGTTGGGTTCGAACCTACGATGTACAACTCGTAAGTCGCAGACGTTAGCATTGGACCGCCGGCCTAATAATGATAATGACTTGACTCGCGAGGTTGTCGACATGTGGGATGTGGATTCAGCGGTCATTGTGCCAGATAGCCAAATGCTTAATAGCCACGAGCCTCGACCAACACTTGAGGAGGTTCTCGTTGGGCAGTTGGATCAAGGGCTTGATTCAGTAAGCAGTACTTCTGGACACGGCCCGCATTGTTTGGAGTTTCCTCTCTCTAGAGCCCTGACTGCCGGTAGCTTGGACCCTGTTCCCAATACCGGTGGGCTACTATTTTATTTTTCTTAATATTTTTGTAAAAATATTTAAAAATGTCGTTTAAATTTAATATAGGAATAATGTTCTAAAACCAATCATTCTTATCAATGCATCCTCACATATAGGAAAGTTGCGCTACCGTCGCATTTGCCTTAAGCCAAGCCTACATGGCCTCCCAATAGACGTGTCCGTATTGACGGGCACCATATAATAACGTGTGACCTTAAAGGCTTGCCGTGCCCTCTGAGTGGAACGTAGCGACTACACAGTGCAAGAATTTAAAGACATGTGACATCCACAAAGCCACACTGTGTCCGCGTGGTGGCTTACGAACTACTGCCTCTCACAAAGAAAATGCCTGCCTAGGAGTGGAAAGATTATAGGCTGATTATACTACCCTTATGCAGAGAAAACTAGGTCCAATTTAACCCGCGTACCCTTCTGATCGTAGCAGGAAGAACTGAGAGGTTCAAGAACACTGAATCAGACCAATAAAAATCTTATGTTATGGACAATTTATCTCCTGCGGTCCTGCCTAATTTTGAACAGCACAATTATTACTATTATTTTTGTTATTTTTTGACAACTGCATAGCGTAGTGTCGAAATGTCAATATATTAACAGATACTTAGGTTATTGACATTTCCTAAAATGGTGCAATATTTAATCAGTGATCGGTTAGATAAGTCTAAATGTTGAAATGTCAAAGTCCAGTGTCTTATCAGACAGCTGTTCTACTGGGGTGGTTGTTGCGCATTTCTTCCCAGCTAGTATTTCTTAGCAGGAAGTGGTTTGTGTAATTGGTCTGTCGTTCAAAAAAGTGCTGATTCTCAGCTTAATTACACGACTACGGCGAAGATTTTGACCGGTAGGTATGTATGTATGTTCATCTGTTCCCTCTTAACTTCAAAAGTACTTATAATAATTTGACAAATGATATAGTTATCGTTATCGGTATCGTTAGAAGCGTCTTGACCGTCCCCTGGTTATAGGATATGTGACGTCACACTAAATTCAATATGGCGCCCTCTAGAGGGCATAAAGTAATGAATTTAAAAATAAATATTTTGGGATAGTGCCTTGTGGGGTATCAAATGAAAGGGCTTAATTAGCACATTTCAAAAATATTAATATTTTTGAAAAAGCCCCAAAATAATTAAATTAAAAAAGTTTAAAAACTAAAACCCGACTACTGAAAAGGATGAAACAAGAAAGTACCTTCCCGTGGTCGCATGCCGCTGTACTAACATACACTATGGCACTGTATTATGGTAGCATGCGACCAGGGGAAGGTATTTTCTTGTTTCATCAATAAATGACTTTTGATTTTAAAAGTGAACAAATTGGGTTTTGTCGAGACACGAGTTGGGAAAAACTTAGGTAGCACTGGCGATATTAAATTTACTGCATCCGCACTTAATTTGATAGTCGCAATCAGCCGTAATCAGCGCTTCTTCTCCACATTTATTATGCGCACAGCTAAAGTTTGGAACTCTGTGCCAGCGTCTGTTTTGACATATAACCCGTCAGCCTTCAAAGCCAGAGAGAACAGGCATCTACTGGGCACACTCGTTCCATCATAGACCTCATCCATCGCGTTCCACCAAGCAAGATCGAGGTCAAAAGCGGGGCCCATTCAGCACTATAGAAGAAAAAAATAAAAATAATATAGGCGTTTATTTCTCAGCGGTAGGAGTATAATATCTTTTGCAATGATGAGTGAAATCCGTTGAGAATTGCCTTTTCTTTTTTTTTTAATCTAATGTCCCACTGATGGGCAAAGGCATCCCTACTCTCTTTCCAGATATACCGAAGACCCAATCTTTGCCTAAAGGAGTCTAGCTCATCCCGAGATCTCCGTCTGGGCCTGCCGCCTTGAAGTGGGACCCACTGGATGGACCAAAAACTTTTTTTATGTATTTCCTATTCTAGAATTATATGTACACGTGTAATATAAAATTATATTAAAATAATAATAATTTTATTATTCTTTTATCTGTGGTCTGCTCTTTCAGAGATTATTAACGTATGTAAAAACACCATAATTTCCAAGTTTCTTGTTTAAATAACTTGTGTAACTGGTTTCTCAGACTAGTAAATAGCTGTTGTTGAGCAGATTTGTAGGTTCAAAGTTCGTTTGCGCAAAGTGTAGAAGGCTAATATTTTGAGTTGTTCATTTAACACTCAGGGTTTTAAACTACATAATTATTATGGTAGATAAAAGCATAACCTTTTTTCTGAAAGAGTTGCGTATAAATCGTAACATCAGGACCGTATTCTTCAAAGGTAGCCGCAGTGACAAATTAGAATGGTTGCAGTTTTGGCCAGCGCCGTATGTTTTTCGTGAAAAACTCCTATCACAAGTTCTGGGTTCGATCCATATTTGGATTATTTTTTTCCATAAAGAAGACTCGCCCCCTATTACATGGGACTTACTTAACACAACATAACTTGCAAAATGTGAGTCGACTACTTATAGGTACACCTTAGCCTACCCCATCAGGGAAATACAAGCGAGATAATATATCATTATACATATAGACCATACGTTGTCCTGATAAGACAAATAGAAACAATAATCTCCACGCGAGCATTCCTCAGTCATCGTTTATTAATATTATTTTTTTGTAACATCGGTCACGCTCACGCGCTGCGAGCGCTGCCATTTTTGTGAGCAATTTATTTTATTTATGAATTTTGATGCTAACGTTTTTTGTGTAGGCGTTTTGATATTACTTGAATATTTATGTGAATTTAAGAAATTATTGATCTCTGAGTTTTTTTTTTTTTGGCATTTTGTTCTCAGAATCTGTCAGCTAGAAAATGTCGGCGATATCTAAGTTTTTAAATATTGGCCAAAAATGGACATGTAAAGTAAAAGTGTTTAAAAATATTTACATAAGTAATTTACAGAAATTATTAATGAACATCATTTCATTTCATTAAAAACATTCTGTTTAGAAGGACATGGAAAACTATATTTATCTGACTTTTGTATTGTTATGGAATGGCAAACAAGTCCAACGATGTTAAGTGGTCACCGCCTATGGTCGTCTGTAATATCAGCGGGGTAATTGAGTACCTAACACACTTAAAGTAACAATTATTGATCTAGATCAATCCCTTACATTTCGACAGTTCAGCCACGTTCATTGCGTTAGTAACATTGTTGAGCAGATGAATTTTACAAACCTTTGAAGCAATGGATTAGGAATATCTTTCATAACCCACGGATTATAGTCTGTTACGCAATTGGGGTGCTTATGCATCGCAGATGAGTTGCCATCTCAGAGAAAAAGCTGGAATATATCATATGCCTGTAACAACACCGGCACACATACCCTTCAAACTGGAACACAGCAACGCTGCCTGATGGTGGAAATAGGTGTGGTGGTTATTAGAGTTGCCGCGAATACTCGCTATTATTCGGTATTCGGCATTACTCGTCATTTTTTTGATATTCGTCGAATACCGAATAATAGCTAGTATTATTCGGTATTCGGCGAATAGTCGTCGAAAATAAACTTTTAACGAACAAAAGAACTAATGAGTTAAATATAATCATTTTTTAAAATTATTTTCCTTAATGTAACAATACACAATATCAATTATTATCTGTAATATGTGTCTGTGCCTATCATATTCATGAAATTAAATTAGTAAGGCTTTTTAATTAATATTTAAAATGGAAAATTAAATTTACTACACATATGTAGGTATGTATAACATGAAACAGATTTCTTTAACTTTATTGTTTTCTTTTCTCACAACCTTAGAAGAAATTAGAAATATTTTTAATGTGTTTAATGTTTTTTTTTATGTCGAATAGTAATGTCGAGTTATTCGACTATTCGCCAAAGTGAATGGCGATTAATCGGTATTCGATTATTCGCTATAAACACTATTCGCGGCAACTCTAGTGGTTATACTTCCCCGAATTGACTGGGGGATTATTGACCCAACCAACACCCAATGCGAATGCGGTTCTCCTGACCAAACCATGAGTTGGAGTGTCAAGTGTCCATACACCTGCACTTCTGAGGACCTAAAAAACGCCACTGATACCGCAATTGGCGACGCCAATAGGCTTGTCAACTGAGAAAACCTAACCAGTCCGTCAGTTAGATTATCAAAAAATATTTGATCCGTATTTTTTCTTTTGTTACGTAAACCAAAATTGACGAAGATACGACGCATTTAAAATTTTCAATACGTCACACCTTGGTATAATTTTTAGTGCGTTCTGACGTCACGAGCCCCCACTCCCGAGTTTTGATGCGATTTATCTTTGTCAATATTCATTGATTTACAAAAACAAAAAATAAGTGTCCATTATTTTCCAATACTCTAACTGACGGACTAAATAGATTTTCAATTTATTGATGGTGGAAACTAGCCTATTTGGCGTGGCCACGTTCAGTGCCGAACTCATCTAAACTAATATTGTAAAAAGATTTGTTTTTTTTACGTGTCTTTGTTACGCTTTCACGCTAAAACGGCTGAACGGATTTGGAAGAAATTTGGCACATGGGTAGACCTTGACTTGGGTTAGAACTAATTATACTTTTTATCATGATATTCCCACAGAATCGAGAGTTATGCTGGTGAAACCACGGGGCGTAGTTAGTAATAATTTTTTTTTTTTGCTATTGTCTCAAAAATGAGAAGTAGACTTCGGGACGACCTCCTTCACAGAGAGCTCTACTCTACTACTAATTTATAATTTTCGTCTTTAATTCAACAAGGATCTTAAAGTTTATAAATTAACATGCTTCGTCCATCATACTATTACAGGTATTTGGCATTCAAAATGATTATATCATCGTCACTAGTTCGTACGTACGCAAATCATAACATATTTTGTAAATAATTGTCTCTTGGCGGTTCTATTTACTATACTAACTTTTGCCCGCGGTATTGCTAGCGTGGAGTTTGGAAATTGTCTTACAGAAACATACAAGCCACAAGCGACGCTAAACTATAGGATGCTGCATCATTAAAAAGATCCCTCTTAAAGAGGCCTCCTAGAATGCAATAATACTTCCTTACATTCCATAATCGCCCCACATTTAATTCCTTTTTGGCCCCGAAAATAATTTATTAATTATTTTAGTTCTGTTTCGCCCCATTTTCTATTCCTTATTCGCCCCAGTTTTTTTTTTTATGGAAATGAGTGCTTATCAATTAGGTTTACATTATTCGTGCATTTAACTAGATATCGATATAATTACACCAGTTACATCGTGCATAATCAGCTTGGAATGTTCCTACTTACTACTAGGATTTATGCCTCCTGTCTGTGAAAGGGAGTGAGCCGTAATCCACCACACGTTCCAGTGCTGGTAGGATGTCACATGTCTTCGAATTTGTGGTTCTAAGACACGTCGGTTTCCTCACGATGTTTTCCTTCACCGTTTTGAGAGCAGTGGTGATGAAATAATTTTCAAAAAATAAAGCGCCTGTCTGGTTTCGAATCCACGACCTGCAACTCGTAAGTTGCGGCCATTACCAATGGATCACCCTACTCTACATCGTGCACCACATTTTTTTAAAAATAAACTATTACACCAATAAGGTTCTACCCCTTTGTCTCACAGGAGCACTAAGGTGCAAATTTGTTTGAGTGCCTCGTTGGTTCGGTGGCTAGCTAAGCGGCTGCGGATCACGAATACTCTAATTGGGGCGTATAAGGTCTTGCGTTAATTATATTACACCTTGTATATTATTCTGTACCAAAAAGAAAACAGTTGAGAGCGTTTCTATGGAGAAAAGAACACCCGCATTTCCTCTTAAGTAGCGTCGTCGGCGACCGGCTTTATAGCCACATTTTGTCAGTAAATCCCATGTTATAGGGGTTAAGTCTAATACCATCAACCGTCAGCATATCCAGACTCCATGATGCTACTGACTGGTCTTTGCTTGAGCTGGAAATCGAACTCGAGACCAGTTCAGCAGTCAACAGTAGTGCTAGCGTAAATCGTCTTAGTGCAGCGTGGCAGCACCATAAAATATTTAACTATAATCTACCATTATTCCTCCTACATAGCCTTTTCCCAACTATGTTGTGTTCGGCTTCCAGTCCAACCAGACGTAGCTGAATACCAGTATTTTACATGAAGCGACTGCCTGACTGACCTCCACAACCCAGTTACTGGGTAACACGAAACCCCTTGGTAAGTCCGATTGTTAGATTTTCGGACTGATTTACAAATGACGGCCGGGAACAACGGCTTCACGTGCTTTCTGAAGCATGGAAGTATCTCAGTATGGAATGGATGGTTCTCAATCCATAGGCTGACCTCGGCAAGCGTAGCTCAACCTTCAATCGAGCCGAGTGGCTATTATTACTTAGCCACGAGCCCTCTCCTGACCTTTAAAATGTAATCACAAGTGTCTTATAACTATTATATTATTTAAAAACAGCAAATACTTTATGTTAATGAGAGTTAGGCAATTTGCAACGACCTTGTGTATTAATGGCAGTTGATGAAAGCAGCACCTCCCTACCCGCAGTCGGTAAAAAAAACATTGCAAGCTTGAGCGGCAATAGCCCATTGATTAAAGTGACGGTTGTAGAGGACGAGGTCGAGCGTTTGGTGCTCTGTTCTTCTTTTTATTTTAGAGTTCCGTAACAAAATGGTAAAAAGGAACCCTTATGGTGAGACTCAGTCTTTCTGACTGTCTGTCCGTCTGTCATAGCTAGATATCTCGAGAACTACTAATGCTATCAACTTGAAATTTGGAATAGTTTTAGATGACGTTTGCCCAACTATTTTGCAAATAAGATTTTTTTTTTTTGCAATTTGCAAAAGCGCAGTTTGCACATTCTTCAACATTTTTTCTTTTTTTTTTAGGCCGCATAGTTTTCGAATTTTGATGAAAAATTACATACATCACATCACACTAATGTTTTATAGGCGAAAGTTTGTGAGTGTGTGTGTTTATATGTTTTACTTCTTAACGCTCAAACGGCTGTACCAATTTTTATAAAACTTTGTACGGAGGCAGCTGACACCCTGGATATTCCCACAGGGTCGACACTTATGCGGGTGAAACCGCGGGTGCAGCTAGTTTAAATATTTTATGGAAGTCTATGCAATAACGTATCGAATTACAACCAAACATTGTCTTCTGACATAGTTACTAATAATTTATTTAAACAGAATACCTTCTGTGTTTTGGCCATTGAACAGTTGTTCAAATAATTCTTGCGTTACATACTCGATTGTGTTTGTTAAATGATTATTATTTTCATCGTTTTAACTTCAAAGAATTTTTTAATAGGCAATCATTCTTCTTCTTAGCGTGTCGATAGCAGTCTAACTGGACTCGGCCCAGAATTCGGCTACTTGTTTGGCGCTATCACCAGCGTCCATCAGTTCCTGTAACGTGCAACTGACTGGACACGCAGGACACGATACTAAATGTCCCATCGTTTGTGGAACAGCACCACATTTACACTCCAAGGCGGAGACGTCTATGAATCTCCACCTGAACAGGTTTTCCTTGCTTCTGCCAACCTGGGTCCGGAGTCTGTTTAGAGACTTCCAGGTTACCCAAGGTAACTCATGTCCAGGTGGGAGAACTTCAGAGGGTGGAACGAACGGTTTGGGTACGGAAGCACTGTCTCGCCACAACTTCAGTCTCTCTTGTGATGGTTCTTCAGTGAGCGGGACGACACACTTTAAAAAACTGTTTCGGCTTTTCATCCTTTGTGGCACAAGGATGTTGTCATGCAAAGGGTGTCGAGCGTCGGTGACCATTTTGGCTCTTTCGCTAGAGCTTGCCACCGCTCTGCGAACTACTGGCGGCGCTATTCCTGCTAGTGGATACAGCATTTGTACCGGGGTCGGTTTTAGACAACCAGTGATGATCCGGCACGTTTCATTCAAAACTGTATCCACCAGCTTTGCATGGGCAGAACGACTCCACACAGGGCATGCAAATTCTCCCGCAGAAAAAGATAGCGCCAGACCAGTAGTCCGCACAACGTCAGGCGATCATTAGGAAATTAAAATTAATTATTTTTTTAATACACCCTCGCGCCATCCCATCTTCCAAGCACGGTGAGCTGTGGCTGATTTATGTTACACATTACGAACAAGGTTTCATCAATGCCTTGATCGATAGATGTAATGGCTTAGGGTCAGTTCACACCGAGACGCGACGCGACGCGACGCTGCGCGCACACTTTAAAAGAGTGACTCAAAGTATACTTTATTTTCTACACGAAAAGGTACACATTGCATTGTGAGAGTTCAGAATACGTTGCGCCGTGCAGCGCTGCGCCTCGTGACGCCTCGCGGCGTAGAGCGACGCATCGCGACGCAGCGGTACTTCGCCAGTACGCGCGGCGTGCGAGAGCGGTGCGCGGCGCAGCGCGAAATCACTGGCCTTTTCCAGTATCGTCGCGTCGCGTCGCGTCTCAGTGTGAACTGACCCTTAGGCTTCTGATGACCAATTATTGTGGTTTTTAAAACTGGTTGAGCGACAATCGATTGATAACTTTGTGTTAGTGAGTTGCAATGCTTTAAAATCTATACTAATAATAAAGCTGAAGAGTTTGTTTGAGCACGATAATCTCTGAAACTGCCAGACGGATTTGAAAAAAATATGTTTGCATTTGTTAGCCCAATTCTTGAGGAACACTCCCTTGGGAGCCGAGCAGAAAGAAAAATACTATGCGAGCCAAATAAGAATAGTACTGTCAAGGCGCCATTTTGTTCCGCAATACTCGCGAACTTCATTACGGCGATCCTATTCTTAGTTGGCTAGATCGCTAAGCGAAAACGAAGTTATAGCGCGGGCGATGCGATGCGACGTGGTGGGTGAAATTTCACGCTGACTTAGTCGCGGACATAAGCTAGTCTACTTATATTATGAAAATTCGTTTTTAGACACCCACTCATTTGTCTAGACAAATTTGGATAACAATACGAATTTATTTTAGTCAAGGTTGAACTGTTTAGGTATCTATATATATAGTTTACTAGCTTCTGCCCGCGACTTTGCCCGCGTGAAATTTCTTGTTCCTCAGACCCGGGTTCTCGCATCGCATCGCCTGCTCAAGCTTTTACTTCGTTTTCGCTTCATTTCTTCTGCTCGACTGCTAAGGATCCTAGCGTGATGTTTAATAGCATATAGCCTTTTTCAAGAATTGGGCTATCAAATGCAAAAAGAATTTCAAACAAAAAACTCTTAGCTTTATTAGTATAGAATAGATTTCATATTAAGTAGTTAGGTATATTGTGTAAAAGAACAATTTTAAAGTCGAGCCTCTTCTACTTATATCGCTTAATGGATTAGTAGGGGGTGCTCGTGGCTAAGTAATAACAACCGCACGGGTCTATCGAAGGTTAAGCTACGCTTGCCGAGGCCGGTCCGTCGATGGGTAACCATCCTTACATATATATCTAGACCCATCCGTGCCTCGGAAAGCACGTTAAACCGTTGGCCCCGGCTGTCATTCGTAGATCTTTGACAGTCGTTACAGTCAGAAGCCCGAAAGTCCGACAACCAGTATTTACCAAGGTGTATCGTATTACCCAGTAACTGGGTTGTGGAGGTAAGATAGGCAGTCGCTCCATGTAAAATACTGGTTTTCAGCTGCGCCCGGTTAGACAGAAAGCCAACCCCAGCATATTTGGAAAAAGGCAGGCAGATGATAGCCATATATTATGAAAATTTGTTTCTAGACACCCACTTATTTGTCTATAGGCAAATTTGGATAACAATGCGAATCTATTTTAATCAAGGTTAAGCTATTTATAGATAACAAGCCGCCCTGCGGTTTCACCCGCATAAGTGTCGATCCTGTGGGAATATCGGGATAAAAAGTAGCCAATATGTTAATCCAGGATTTCAGCTACCTCCATACAAAGGTTTATCAAAATTGGTCCAGCCGTTTGAGCGTGAAGAAGAAACAAACATATAAACACACAAATACTCACAAACTTTCGCCTTTATAATATTCGTGTGAAGTGCGTAATTGCGATATTGTGATTAGTGAGAAGTGTGAAAGTGTGATGTCAGCATTAACGTCACATGGTATTCGGTGTGTCAAAGAGAGCACGTCAGTACATTCACATAGCCAGCATTTTGACGTGCCGTGCGACAAAACACTGAATATGACCGATGGAGTTTGTAGGCTCAAGTATACAAGGTGTATGTTAAATAACTTATTGTTAGTTAGACGTGGAGATGGCCTGTGACCGAATGGTGGCCAAGGATACCCCTTAAAAACCAGGGTTTTCCAAAAGCATGTTGGGTTAACGATCTTGTCAATGTCGCGGGAAACATCTGGATGAGAGACGCACAGAACCGGGAAGCATGGCAGAAGAAAGGGGAAGGCTTATACCTAGCAGTGGATGATTCCTGGCTGAAATGATGATGATGATGATGTGAAATAACTGAAACCTCTTAAGAGTAAACTAGTCGCGAGCTCGAACTCACTGGTGGTCATGGCCAAAAAGCACGCTGTCTCGCCTGGCTTCGTGTCCAACAGCTCTAGTATCAGTGATGAACAGTTAGACGCTAGTCTATACGAACAACGTCTAGTTCTCACGCACAGAAACACCTTTCGGAACTGATAGGCACGAAAAAAAATCGAAAAGTACTTCCGAAAATGGAGTTTTATGAAAAAACCAATACATAAATCGATTACAAAGAAAGTTTATTGATCTCTTCGATAACTGAGCTTTGTCGTTACGGACTTTGTTTTGACGATTTTACAGTTCTTTTATTAATTATTTACACGCAAAATTACGTTTAAAATAGCAAGAAAAACGAATCTTTGTTGGGTCATAACTTTATAATGGTTTTTTATTTTAGTATTCTGTTTCCGTACAGACAGAATTAATTTAATAAGTCAAAACGATATTATGTTTAACTTTGGATGCACAATGTCAAACAGTGGAGTAATATTCTCTCGAAAGTATAGAAAAAATATCGACAAGTGACACCTTAAGGGGTCATCGTTCTCAACTTTTTGAACAACTTTTACTATGGGACCAACCGGGACGAAAATGGAATTCGCAAAAAAATATTGCTGCTCCATATTCGCACGCTGAGAACGAAAGTGACTCAACTCAAAATTGCTAATTTTTAAACACTGATTTCGTCACTTTCATTCGGGCGCGGGGGGAGGGAACGGTTGAGTGACAAAGAGACCGAAATATACCTCTATCCTTTTCTTACCTTTATTGGCCAGCTTTCTAATATAATTATGATAGAATATACTTTTTTAAGTCATTCTGTATACTTAACTCATTTAACCAAAATTTTGAAATCGGTCACTTTCGTTCTCAGCGTGCGAATTATATTTATATTCGCAAAATACAGGAAACAGCTGGTTTTTTTGCTAGTCAGCTGAACTAGTATGTTCGGTGACTCAATCCTAGCTTAATGGCGTAGCTGTTGATTTATCTACTGCTCTCTAAAGGTCGTGGGTTAGACGCCACTGAACTCTTGTGCAACGAAAAGATTTGAATAATTTCGCTCAAAATCCAATTTGCTCGTTGCTCAATTCCTAATCTTCACGCTATGGACACTCTAAGGTATACAGAGTACAAGTTTCGTGAATAAATTATTTGTTTTTACTACAAAAAATGTCAAGTCAAATCAATTTGTAGACCTTTGTCAACTTTGCAGAAAAAAATATTTAAGACAATGTCAAAGAAACGACATTATTGGTAAAAAATATGGTGAAGGTCGTGGTGATCTGTCAAGCTGATCAATAAAAATATTGATGAATTAACATCGTAAGAGGCTCGTGGTTAAATAATAACAGCGGCACGTATCGATCGAAGGTTAAGCTACAGTTGCCGCGGTTGGTTTGTGGATGGGTGACTATCCATTACATATCGAGGCCCCTCCGTACCTCGGAAAGTACGTTAAGCCATATTTAGTCCCAGCTGTCATTCGTAGACATTTTCCCAGCATAGTTGGGAAAAGGCTAGGCAGATGGATGAATGAACATTACCTATGCTTAGATAATAAATAGCGGACTTCTTCTTCCACAAGTCGTGCACCCGATGGGATTTACCATCTTCAAACATATGACAAACTTCCATCCCCTATTTAACCCTTGTAGGGGATGACATTTCAAACATCCTTCGTTAGTGCTCACCTTCACTATACAGTGTGTCAGATTACACGATGGACATACTTTAAGGGAGTGTATTACACATGAAAATGAACAGCTTTTGTTAAGAGACCAACACTGAAAACGAGAGAAAAAAATCAGCTGTTCCCTACATTTTGTCCAGTTATGCGAACATAAATGTATAGGGCGACTGTTTTTTTTTTCTCAATTTCAGTGTTACCTGACACACTGTATAAGGGATTCTTGTGCAAAATTTCATGATTGTAGACCCAACGGTTTAGGCTGTGCGGTTTCTGCTAGGGACTTCCCAGCTAAATCACTAAAGGTGGTGGCGTTTCGGACACTGTTTTGTATAATTTTAACATTAAAAGTGCTGATTCTCAGCCTAGTTTGAATAAAATTACTTTTGATTTTGAGTTTGATTCTGTCAAGGAATTTAAGATTTTTTTTATGTAGAATATTGGCTTTAACAGTATCATCACCTGCCCATAATAAATTAGTGGTCGGCACAGCATGCCGAAGCCTGCCGGGGCAGCGGGATTGTCCGAAAGGGTTACCGCTACCCCGGAACATAAAGGGCTGAGGAAGGAACACGGGGGGGTTTTAGTCAGTAACAGTCTGACACTCATTTCTGCTCCACCCAGAGCGGGAGGGGTCATTTGATGATTTCCCATCCACAAAAAAGCATATCTTCTTCTTCCACACATCTCGATCAGCCGTTATCTCAGCATTCACCCCCTTTCCAGCTATATCATCCTTAATTCAATCCATCCATCATTTCCTAGGACCTCCTCTGTTCTTATAGCCATCGTTAGGAAGCCAAACATGTAAGATAAAACTCCCTATTGTTGTGTTAATTCTTGAAATCACTACATGCGTAGAATGAAGACAATACTATATTCATAAATATAGGTATTGTTTTCAAAACGTTGCGGCGGTTCTAAGTAATGAAATGACTGTAGCGCCAACGGAAATGTGAGCTGGGTACAGAAATATTGTTACTGCAAATTCTACCTTGTGTTTCCTTTTTTGTGTGTAAATTACAAAACAAAATTGGAGTGATGTGATACGGCAACGTTGTGTTTAAGGTGCAGCGCAGACGGCACACTTTTTGTGCGATCGAGTCTGCGGCGCAAAAAAAGTCTGCATGGCGCGCAAAAAGTCGGTCGCGGATTTTTCACAGACTCAACGCACTCGACGCAAATCTTCGATCATTCTGTCGGCAGAGCTGTCTGTCTTTTTAAATGTCTATCATGATATTCTCCCTTAGAAGTATCATAGTGTCCCGAAGTGCCCGAATTACACGGATTTTTTGTGCGCCGGACTTTGCGTTACTGCATATAATTGCATAGGTTCTATTTTCACAGACTAAAAAGTGCGTCACGGATAGTCTGTCGTCTGCGCTGCACCTAAAAGATGATGTAGTGACAGAAAGAGTATGCTTAGATGGTTTGGTTATGTTGAGAGGTTGAATGAAAGGCGACTAACGAAAGGTTTAACATTAACAAGGCAGATGTGAGTGAAAATGCTCCAAAAGGACCTTTTAGATGTTTTTCTCCAGAATGGTTAGATGCATAGTACTCGCGACCTGGCGGCGGGCGTGCATAACCAGATTTATAAACGTAAAAATCAAAAGTAAGGACCGTAGCAGGTGGAGTTCTGTAGTTTCTACCTAACCCCATGTGAAGAAGGCATGAGTTTATCTATGTTTGTATGTATTATTTCTTTAACTAGACTACCTCGCTGGTATAGTGGTGGCATTGCGAAGAACTGCTAGCTGAGCATCCATAATGTTTTGTGATCTATTTTATTGGTGCGATTATGACTTAGCAATTATTCTGTGATTCCGGGAGGATGGTATAGAAATACACATCCTTTAAAATAGAAACAGATACATGCAGTCAGGGATATTAATTGTACAGCAGATTGGCTTAGGTCGATTTGCCGCGTTAAAGTCATTTCAGTGTGAAGATGTTTCATTTCTCACTTTAGTTATGCCACTAAACGAGTTTTCTTTATTTCATTCGACTTTACATAGTAATTTGGTGATTCGCTAAGCAAGTAAGCAAGCATTTTCCCGAACTTATTGCATCCGCATACCCGCTTCATTTTTCTCGCTTCGAACATAATTGCACACTTCAAGATTTAATGAATGGTGTTCATTTCTACACATAAATTAACCGTATAATTGCATAGTCTATAGTGCAATCCGAATGAATTATTATACTTGTATTTATAACTATATTTAACTCGTTCATGATCTATGTATGACGTTCGATGTACCTGCGTATGAGTACTGACCTTCTAATTAATACGACACCTTACTCGATCAGCAAAATATATCCACATTTTAACGCGTTCGAAACGTAAACACAAAACACAAGTTTCCGCGTTAAAACCGTACTAAACGGAACTCTAAAAAAAAAAATACAACAGAATAACGTAAAATGTAACGTTTCGACTGGCAGCGGCCAGTCACTCTCGCGCATTCGGGCCGCGTGATGCCGCGCTAAACCAATCGCGGATAATTCCAAATTTGAAAAGTTTGCAAAATTTTCGTTCATTTCCACAATGGCTATCCGCTCTTTAGGACGTATGATCGATTATGTGAAAGCGAATAGAAAGATAAGTGAGTGTTATTTTTTTAAATGTGCGAATTTTTTCTTTGTCTAATTTTCCTGTGTTGCGTGTATTGTTCGTTATTGAGTAACTTGTGACCTTTGGTAATAGTTTAATGTGTGGTTCACGTTCTAACGCGAGTTTTGGAGTGAAATTACACTATTATGGTCAACCTTCAGAAGTAATCGTGCGGATTAAGAAATCATTGGTTTTTTCTTCGTTTACCGATTTGATTTGCAATTAAGTGCCATTGCTTTGCTTAACTGCTAGGTTTTTTTTACTGGGTTTTGACCTAGTTTTGGTTGAAGTTTTCTGTAACTGTTACGGCGTTTTTGGGTGAAGCGTTTAACCTATATTCAGAAGAATTTAGTTAGCTTTTCAACTGTGATAATGTCACAATCCAATCAGTAGTTTAGGAGTAATTTCTTTATATACCGAATTATAGACCGTCTTAGCATTTAAAAAGAATTCAGATTAGCGTGCGTAACGGTATAAAATTGCGAATTTCAGTTTCTTAAAACTCTTACACAGCATACTTTTTGATTATCAGCAAGTTTATTTTAAGAAAACGGGTTCGCATCGAGCGCAGACCACTTTTTACGGTTAATTTTGTCTTAGTTATGGTACCTGTTTAGGATAGCAAGAAAAAGGCGTTTATTCTCTTTAAAATAATCACTATTATTGCATGAAAACATCACTCCTGTATTATGCGAAGGCTTAAACAGAAGTGTACTTATAGTAAAATTACATTTCACCAATTATATTTAAGTCCCATGTAAGGGTGCGTTTATTGTGATTGGACGATGCTTGCACGTCTCCGCTCCACTCCTCCCAGCTCCGCTTCAGTGGAAAAACACCCTAACAGGGGGCGAGTCTATTGCCATCAGCCGGGCACAACTTCAGATCCCGGAAATCGAACGCAAGCCCGTGCTCAGCAGTAACGCTTACGACCATCAAGCCAACGAGGCATTATTATTGTCCAATAAAATCCCATAACTTTTAAACAAACAACTTTGTTAATCTCTTACAAGAACACCTCAAAAATCAACAGAAATACACCAATATTTTTCATAAATATTTCACGCCCAGCATTTAGCTGCATGACCACAGACTACCAATGACCCAGTTCTTGATAATTTCCGCGCAAACTCGCACGGGAAAGTAAAAGGCACACTAGACGCTGAACGGCAACCAACCGTGAATCCTAAGCTTAAGACTGACAAAACATCTAAAGAAATTATTACTGAAATATTTGTCTGAAATTGCTATTTGCAATCATACAGTGAGTTATGTTTTTATAGAAATATACAGTTGGTTAATATCAGTGTTTTTTGTAAGGCAGTCGTGCTGATTTTGCTGGACCGTGGCACGGGTTTACAATATACTCATAATGCAGGTCAATATTAGACGAAAAATGAAGTGACGCACGATGTTGTATCATGTGCGGTGCAACTGTTAACTGTCACCTTGACCTGGCCTGCACATCCTAGCCAACAAATGATTATAGTAGGTATATTCAAAACTACTTTATTACAATGCTGCAATTGACGGAAAACGTAAGGAAACTTGGTTTTCGCGGGTTACCTTACCACATGCGTCTTTTAAAATTACAAATCATGGATGTGATTTATGGCTCCCCAGTCCCCAATAATAAATACCTGAGACATTACTATTGTAGGATCTATACCATATTCGGATGCATCTTTACCTACGAACGAAGCAAATTAAAGTACTATGTAAAGATCGTAGCAAGTGGCGAAAAAAAAAGTCAGAAATTACGCTAAGAGAAAATTAAGTAATAGCGCGGGCAGGCGATGCGAAGCGACGGAATGGGTCGGGGAAAGAAGTTTCACGCAGACAAAGTCGCGGGCGGAAGCTAGTTTATAAATAAATGATTACTTAAGTTTATAAACCTCAAGACCTCTGTCCCACCTGCAAAGGAAACATCATAAGTACAGTCGAGTTCATTAATATATTGGCAGTGACAAAGTTTCAAAATATTACAAGCGTTAAAATGATCATCATTATAACACTTACAATATTTTGAAACTTTAAATGTATGTTAAGATTTTATTTATGTCTAAGTTTGTATAGAACTATATGATCATTTTAACGCTTATAATATTTTGAAACTTTCTCACTGCCAATATATTAATGAACTCGACTGTATATTAAAAGCTATTCAATCGATTCGTGAAACATCAATAAGTTATGACAACATTGCATAAGTACAAATATATCAACGTAAACGGAAAAATGTAATTTTCTGAGAATATCGACCGCACATGACATGTTGACAACGCTTTATGTAAACACGTGATGAGTTTGTTAAACATAATTCATCTGAGGTGTTACTTTGAGTACCTAAGCAGGAATAGACAACTTAAATTTTAAGGTTCCTTGTTAAATCAGTCATCTAATTATAATCTTAATTTTATTCAATTTTAATTCCCATTTTAACTGTAATCTCCATTTTTGTAATTGTTTTTGTAATCTTGACATAATGTACCTGTGAATTTTGCTATTTGAATTAAAATATTGTATTTATAATATATTTTATATTTAAATCTATTTTACATTCAGTTTAGTGTCTACAAATTATTGGCAAAAAAATCGAATTAATAACAAAAGAACAACAGCCAACTTCAAAATAACGTCACTACAAAAATCGCCCTTATTGCTATGATAAAATGGCGCTGCAGTGTCAATTTACTTACCACTGATGTACGGTTAGCTGTCCCTAATAGAAAAACTAACGTCCGACAAATTAAAAAAAATGGGGCGAATAAGGAATTTTTGTGTGGGGCGAATGTGGAACAAATGGAAAAACAAAGTTCTGGATGTTGTCTTGTGCTAAACAAGACAACAACAAAAAAGTTTCTATTCTATTCTATTTTTATTATATGGCAATTAAAGCCGATGTCGACTATTCTGCCAATGTCTAAAGTGAGCTGGAAAAACAAGTGTGTGAGAGAGAAAAATTAAAAAAAAAAGAAATAAAGGATTTGAATGAATAAAAATATTTAGTTGATCCAGTTGATACAATGTAGATCTTGCTGGATTAGTGCGGAACTAAAACAACAAAAAAGTTTATCATTAAGTACTTTCTTAGTTGTCATATTGCACGTTGAAAACAAAAGTGGCGTTATACAAAAAAATTCTTTTTTCAGTATGACCACTTAAAAAAGTTTTTGACGCAGCATTTTAGTCAATATCTTAGCGAATAACTGAAATAAAAGACAGCAATTAATTTCACTTATCAGTTTGACTATCTTATTCTAAGTTATGTACTGAGTTATATTTTAGAAATCATAGTTTTAAAAGTTCCACATAGTGCCACTTTTGTTATCAAGGTGCGATATGTATTTTTTTCAGTCTCATACGACGAATAAAAAAATGCATTGTCTTCGAAACAGAATCAACATGTAAAATTTTAACTCCGTACTATAAGAAGAAGTGGTTTTAATTCAGCTTACAAGATTTGATCCTTAAATACTAGCTAACTTGATAGCTAGCTTTGGGTTCCTAGGGGGTTTTTACAATCTTTTATTCTTCTTGCTTTGATAAGAGTTAAACATAAAGATAACTAAAAATAAATTAATGTAAAAAGTTACTACAGCTCCTAAATTAGTCCCATAAATTAGCCAAATTAAGCTAAGAACGCCATTATTCATTGCGTAACGTAAGTGTAAGTGAAAATTATCAAGATTGTACATAAAAAATGAATTAGACTCGAATCTCACGTACGACTTTCCAACGTCATAGGTTTAAATATATTTTATTTCTCTTATGAACTTAAATAACACAGTTCACTTAAAATGAGATACAGAGTGCTTATAAGTATTTAAATAATAAGTACCTAATCATATCATATTTCCTCTGGGGCGTTGGCGACGTTACATGGTATATATATGTTTCTTAAGTTCAGTCATTAGAAGTAGATCTAAAAAAACTCGTGGCTAAATAATAATAGCCGCAAATGTCAATCGATCAGGTTAAGCTACGCTTGCCACGGTCGTTACCGAGACCCCTCCTCGGAAAGCACGTTAAGCCGTTGGTCCCGGCTAATATTCGTGGATCTTTGACAGTCGTTACGGGTTGTCACAAACCCGAAAGTCTGACAGTCTTATGAAGGGGTTTCGTATTACCCAGTAGGTAATTGGGTTGTGATTTTGTGAAGGTCAGTTAAGTAGTTGCTACTTATACAACGTGTAACGTTAAATGCGCAAAACCTGAAAATAGTTTGTTGACAATTGACCATACTGAATCGATTTCAGTAACTTTTAATACAGGTTTTTTTTTTTCAAAATTTATGTATTTTGCCATACTATCCGCCGATTGATCCAAAGAAAATGAGTCTTATTTTAAGGCTATAAGACTCAATTTTGAATGCATAAAGTAATGCTAGGATCAACACAATTTTCATAATAATAGTTAGCTTTAAAAAAAATAGTTTCGGTCATTGCTCAATGCTCTAATTGAGTGTATGAACTTTTGCGCATTTAACGTTACACGTTGTATAAGTACCTCTTGGTATTCAGCTGCATCCGGTTAGACTGGAAGCTGACCCCTCCAATCCCTTCATCCACCAACTGACACTGTGCCCGCGTGGTGGATTGCAGCCCATTTCTTTTCACAGAGGACGCCTGTGTCCCAGCAATGAAAACTTATAATGTAGACTAATTCATTGAATGAAAAGCAAACGTACTCATCAAGGTTTCATCAAAACAATGTCAATGTTTTTAAACCCAGTGACACAAAATTGACGGTCCATGATAGAATTAGATCTGTCGATAAAAACCTATTGTTTTTTTTAGTTCAAATTAACAACAATCTGACCTTCGTATTACCTCTAGTCTGGTTACCTTTGAGTATAAATGTGTTGGCTATAAGATCCGTAGTACTCACACGCAACCGGCGTGCGTATAAGACCAGCGGGGTAATTGCGTAATACATAAGTTGGAATGGCTTTGAGGGGCCCGTGGCTAAATAATAACAGCCGCACAGGTCGATCGATCAGTTTAAGCTACGCTTGCCGCGGTTGGTCTTTGGATGGGTGACCATCTTTACATACCGAGACCCCTCCGTGCCTCGGAAAGCACGTTAAGTCGTTGGCTCTGGCTGTCATTCGTGGGTCTTTGACAGTCGAAGCCCGAAAGTCTGACAACCAGTCTTACCAAGGGGATCGTATTACCTACCAAGTAACTGGGTTGTGGAGGTCAGATAGGCAATCGCTCCATGTAAAATACTGGTATTCAGCTGCATCTGGTTAGACTGGAAGCCGACCCCAACATAGTTGGGAAAAGGCTAGGATGACTAGTAGGAATGGCTTTAATTTTGACAGTTCAACAACATTCATTGCGTTATTTACGTCGTTGAGCAGACAAATTTTTCGAACATATGAAGCAATGGATTAGCAATATCCTTCAAAATGATTCAGATCGTGATTGATAGTGTGTTTCGCAATCATGGTGCAGATGTATGAACATCAGGGGCATTGGGATTGTCCGAAAGGGTTACCGCTACCCCGGAACACAAAGGGCTAAGGAAGGAACACGGGTGGGTTTTAGTCAGTAAGAGTCTGACACTCCCTTCTGCTCCACCCAGAGCGGGAGGGGTCAATTGATTATTTCCCATCCACAAAAAAAAAGATGTATGAACATAACGAAGAAAAAGGAGTATCTATGTATTGTGTGGGATATTAGCAGATGTTCTGTGGTTTTTCCTGAGTTGAAAGGTTGCCATGGGAAGAAGGTTTATGTATCACAGAAACGATGGATGGACTGCATGAAGGATGATAATGAAAGATTGTGACTACTGAGATGAAAACTGATAGAGAAGTATGGAAGAAAAATACATGTTGTACCGACCACTTATCAATTGGGATATAAATAAGCAGGAAGATTAAGATATGGCATCCATCTCTGGTTGTTCTCTTCTTGCTAAAGGCTAAAGATTAGAGAAGGTACAGAAATAATCCCACCGATGGGACATAGGCCTCCTCGCTGTGACAGAAAATCGGCCGTAATCCACCACGCTGGCACAGTGTGGGTTGGTGGATGTCATTTATCTCCGAATGCTAGTAGTTAGGTACACCCATCAGCAAATACAAGCATGTACAGACGCCAGCACATCAAGCTACCCGAAACTGTCAAATTTTCCCAATCAACTTTGAACCTTATAATTTAGCGATAAAGTTGAAAATCTATTAAAGAAATTTGACAGATTGTGGTAGCTTGATGTGCTGGCGGCTGTATCATGCTATTAAAGATAATGTATCCGACCCAGTTTTTTTGAGTAATTTAATACAGAGCAAAGAGATCTGTCCAAAAATAGCCATTATAACTCGCACTTAACCATTTAAATGACGTAACAAAAGTAAAACCAAATGATAACGTTGCCATTATTAAAAATGAATTTTGTAATTTCTCTTTTTTCGTCATTGCAACATTACGACTGTTCCGCCTGGGTGGACTTTCCTAACGATTAATGACATTATTCGTGGAATAATATAACAGCCTAGTCCCCTTCGGGTAATACCGTGAATATATGCTAATATAAACCGGTCTAGACTTAGTATGAACTAGGTTCTAACTTCGTTACTTGTAAATCTAGGGCATTCATTAAGTTCCATTCACTGGGAGTGGGGGCAGGGCAGGGGTGTCGCGTACGCGCAGTTTAATATTAAGTATCCATAATCTTTTCCTTTTACGGGGCTCATGTCGAAAGAAGGTTAAACTAGGCATACCGCGGTTGGTTTGTAGATGGGTGACGATCCATTACAAATCCAGACCCCTCCGTGTCTCGGAAAGCACGTTAAGCCGTTCGACCCAGTGGTTATTCGTAGATTTTTGAAAGTCGTTACGGGTAGTCAGAAGTCAAAAAACATATTCAATATTTTTTTTTTGTTTTAACGTGTTTAGATATTAAGACTATGCCGACCGCACAGTGGCGCCCTCATCATTTGTTTGGTTATTTCATACAATTTAGAATGAAAATGCAGAAAATAAGCACGTTAAGTTGTGCTTCACAAGATTATACGTTAATATTATTAGAAACTGTAGTTTCACATTGTTTAGTTTTATTATAATCCTTAAAACGGAATACTCGTATAGTGGCCACTGTTATCCTATTTTATAATATTTTTATTGTGAAGCACAACTTAACGTGCTTATTTTCTGCATTTTCATTCTAAATTGTATAAAATAACCAAACAAACGATGAGGGCGCCACTGTGCGGTCGGCATAGTCTTAATGTCTGCGGAGTTTCGCTAACTAAGCTAATTTGACGCTGTATGTTTCTTTACATTCTTATATATTTTTTTAAATTTGCTCGTGACGATCAGCCCTAGCTGTAAGCTACATACCTTTTATGGTGTTTGCGTAAACGCTCGCTTACCTTCACGTTAGTTGTCACTCAGTGGGTCAGCAGACTTGATTGTAATCTAGTTAAATACAAGACAAACATTTTCAGTGTTTCTCACGATTTAACAGAGCTCTTTGTGATGGAGTTCGACCGACACCCTAAGTGCGTAACAGACTATCAATGTCAATCTGATTTTGACGGATATTGCTATACCATTGCTTTATATGTTCGAAAAATTTCTCTGCTCAACAACGTAAATAACGCAATGGATGTTGCTGAACTGTCAAAATAAAAGGCATTGCTTACTGATAGTGTGTTACGCAATTACCCCGCTAGGACATACTACCACCACACATATCGCATGCGCTTGAGTCAAAGTTATGATTTCTGCACTGATCAATTGGTTTTTAAAAAAGTAGGTAATATTACCTATATTTAACTGTTCATTACATATTTATTATATCAGCTAATAAGCCGACTAGACCCCAAATGCAAAACATTAAACGGCGATTTCCCAAAAAATCCCTTCATTTTGACAAGTTTTTGACATTTTGTTTGTCGCCGAGATGAGACTGTGACTAGATTTTGAACGTTTTAAATTACGAGAATTGGCCTCAAAACAGTGAAGGAAAACATCGTGAGGGAACCAAAAATTCGAAGACATGTGATATCTACCAACCCGCACTGTGCCCGCGTGGTGAATTACGGCCCACTCTCTCTTAAAGAGAAGAAATCAAAATTAAAAGTCATTTATTCAAACTAGGCTGAGAATCAGCAAATTTCGAACGTCAAAATTATAAAAGACAGTCCCCAAAACGCCCGCTATTCACAACTTCCTAGTGCTTTCGCTGGGGAGAATAAGTGGCGCAACAAACTCCCCAGCAGCACAGCTGTCTGTTCAGTTAGAAAAACTTGCTTTTATACAATAGTAGATATGCAAAGTAATTATCAGACCCGTGTCCCAGCAATGGGAAACTGGGAACGTTATAGGTTGATTATGCTTATGATAACCAAGTTAGCTGTTTGCTTCACTTCTCCGTCAACACGAGTACTATCCAATAACAGTACAACATGAACACAAACTCATAACAGTCAGTTCTTCGTTTCATACAAGATGGCGGATGTTTTCATAATAGTCTTCGTGTTCCAACTGACGTTTCTATGTAATGGCGTGTTATTGGTGTCAATTTGCGGATCCGAAACGTGGACTCTCACGGTTCATAAATTCAAGGTCGCTCAGCGAGCTATGGAACGGGCTAAGCTTTGCGTCTCAAATCTCGAATCCGCAAAGAGGTGATCCGGCAGAAAACCAAAGTTGTCGACATAGCTCGCAGAATAAGCAAGCTGAAGTGGCAATGGGCCGGCCATATTAGCCGTAGAACCGATGACCGATGGGAAAGACGTGTTCTTTAGTGGAAACCGCGACTCGGCAAACGTAAGGTAGGACGATTTTAGGCTAGGTGGACCGACGATCTTCGCAGGGTGGCTGGTAGCATCTTGATGAGAGTTGCCCAGCATCGAGCTGAATGGCGTGCAATAGGAGAGGCCTATGACCACCGGTGGACTGCTGTAAGCTGATGATGATGGTGTCAATGTCGTTATCCTGCTAGAGATTTTTCTGCGTCAATTCCTCAAAGTTCTGAGCTACGCGATTACTGAAAAATGCTTGAACTGACTGTACCGGTCCACTCAAATCTGGGCCCTAATTCTCTATTACCACATAAAGATTCCTTACTTCGAAACTACGACAATTCCTTAGGCTGTGTTCCCAGTAGGTAAACTGTTAGCGGCCGACTGTATCGGTTTAGTACACCCTTCCATATATTTGAAATGGAGTGTCCACAGTTTGCTAGTTTTGCGCTCACTTTACGCAGTTGCGCTAACAGCGTTGGCTGCTAACAGTTTGCCTGCTGGGGACACAGCCTTAGTTAATCACGACATCTGCTAAAAACGTATTCTCTATGACACAATGAAAGATACCGCGCGAAATAAACACGAAGTTGGCGTGGTTTGAGCTGTCAAAATACATGTTGTCTGTACATTTGGATTCCTTGCCGTTACATGGCTTTCTACAAGACACGATATTGACGTGGTTTCCACGTGGTAAGATTACGCTGGGAATAATAATTACCATAAAGAATGGGCTAGTTTCCACCATCAATAAATTGAAAATCTATTTAGTCCGTCAGTTAGAGTATTAAAAAATAATTGTTTTTGTAAAACAATGAATATTGTCAAAGTTAAAACGCATCAAAACTCGGGAGTGGGGACTCGTGACGTCGGAACGCACTAAAAATTATACCAAGGTGTGACGTATTGAGAATTTTAAAAGCGTCGTATCTTCGTCAATTTTGGTTTACGTAGCAAAAGAAAAAATACGGGTCAAATATTTTTTGATAATCTTACTGACGGACTAATTAGATTTTCAGTTTATTGATGGCGGAAACTAGCCTATTGGGGCCCTGTATGGTACTTTCCTCAAAAGACCATTTCAGACATCAATCTACATAGTCTTCACATGATCTGTCCAAGATTATGTCTGGACTTTAAAAGAGACTGTGACCTCGTGAGTTTGTTTCGGCGTTTTTTGTCAAAGTAGTCAGATAGGAAACGCCGACCTCATCTATTCGTGTAATAGTGATTCCGATATCCTATTTACAGATTATACGTTTCATTTCAGCACTAGGAAGTGGTGAAAGGCGGGAATTTGATTTTGTTTGGTTATAATTTTTTTTTTTTGTTTCTAATTGCCTTGTTTGTTTTGTGGTCGCAAGCAAGACTTCTGAGCGTGGATTCTTGGGTTCAATCTCTAGATCGGCATTGTCATTA
Organism: Globia sparganii; assembly: GCA_949316385.1. Taxonomy (NCBI): domain Eukaryota; kingdom Metazoa; phylum Arthropoda; class Insecta; order Lepidoptera; family Noctuidae; genus Globia; species Globia sparganii. Next base: position 10,709,442 of record OX438680.1, read on the forward strand.
AGTTTTTTTTTATCAGGAATTTGCCAGTAGCAGCCCATGGAATAGATAAAGTCTATTCTGTAGTACCGCCCGTCCGTCCGTTACGTCTGTTTTTAAACTGCTAGTTTTCATTGGAGTTTCTTGCCATTCTTCTCCAAAGGAACCTACTACGCTTTGAGATGGGCAACTAGCTTCATATTTCTGACTGACCGACTCCTTGACACTTCAAAAGTGCCTGTAACTGGTTTATTTGAAGTAAATGCTTTAATCTTGAGTGAACCTCTCCGGGAAACACGCGTGATAATATTTTTTTGCGTTAACAAGGATAAACACGCAAATAATGTATTCTCATACCTCTACGCACGGAATCGTAATCTGTCAGCGTGTCTATCACGGCTAATCTCGAAAACTGCTAGCTGCCATTCGAAAGTGACCCGCTTACAATATTTCATAACGCTAGCTTTAAATGTCATATTGTATAAGATGTCAAAACTATTTGCTAGCGTGTATTTCGTACTCGATTTAGACCTCATCCATCGCATTCCATGAGGCATGGTCGAGGTTAAGAGCGGGCCTAATAATAAAATATTGGCATAGCAGTAAAATGCTTGATAGAATTGAAGAACTAAATTGTCCGTCCAATTGATCATTAGAACTAATTTTAGAATCAGACTTTTTTCGTAAAAATATTGAGCTAAGTAGCATAATCAGCTTATAACGTTCCTACCGCTGGGACACAGGCTTCCTCTCTGTGAGAGGGAGTGGGCCGTAATCTACCACGCGGGCCCAGTGCGGGTTGGTAGATGTCACATGTCTTCGAATTTTTAGTTCTAGGACATGCCAGTTTCCTCACGATGTTTTCCTTCACCGTTTTGAGAGCAGTAGTGATGAAATAATTTACACAAAGTAAAGTGTCTGTCTGGGTTCGAACCTATGACCTACATCTCGTAAGTCGCAGCCCGTTCCACTGAGCCCCCACTGCTCGTATGATTACTTAGTTAACCTCAATTATTTTTAAACAATCAAGCTCTCCACTAAACTCCATCAAAATCTGTCGAGTAGTTTAGCAGTAAAAACGTTGCATAGTGGCCCCGATTCTGTTGTTCACAAACTAAATTAAATTTAAGTTGAGTGCATCTTTTTCTTTCTATTTCATTATGAAAAGGACAGAAGATAAATATTAGTTTAGTCCTGTCAAATTAGATAATCCATACACAAGTTTAGACGTGATAAAAAAATTGGCTACTAAAAATACGTCAATTTACGTCAGGCGCTGACTAATTTGACAGGACTAAACTAATATTTATTTTTTGTCCTTTTCTTAATGAAATAAAAAGAAAAAGATGCACTGAACTTAAATTTAATTTAGTTTGTGAACAACAGAATGCCGCCAGTGACAGATAAACAGACACACTTTCACGTTTATTAATTACCCATAACATCAATTTCTATGGCATTGGCTAAGCAATAACTTAACTATCAAGATTAATATGTTATGTCTCTTGAACATTACTTAATATAACTTCACATACCATTAGCAAATAGCTTTCTTTTCATATAAGGCTTTAGTAACTTAGAAAGCGAATAGCTGTGGGATTCTCTATCCGGTGGTTGTTGTAAGTGACAACTGAGGAACTTCGGAGAATAGGCAGTAGACTTTTTGTTTGTCTGCTAAAACAATATAAAGCGGTCATCAATCAGTCTGAAAAAACGGTCATAACATGGCTGGTTATCCCTTAAAACCATTTAATCTGAACATAATCAGTTATGGTCTAAAGGTCGATCATACGCCGATCAATTGTTGGCGGCGAGGCATATTGTCGCTGGTTACCAGCTGTTAACGTGAACACTCAAAGAGCGGCAGACAGGGTATTTATTCAGAATAAGAATAAGCAGAATGCTTTCCGCTTTCAATGCAGCATAGGGTCTATAGCAATGCCTAACCTAACATCAACTTTCGACCCTGAAATTATAAGAACTCTCTATAATCATGATAAATTAAATTCAAATATTATTAAAATATTTATTTATTATGCAAAGGCTTTTTATTTAACAGACTTCTTCTTTGAATATCTAATAGACTTTGGTTCATTCATAAAATTAGGAGGTAAAAAATAATGTTAGGTAGTATTTGTAACTTTACGTAACAATTTTACAAGCTTATAAAAATAAGCATACACTCCTTGAAAATAAAAAAAATAAAAATACAGAAGACAGTCCCTCGGCACGGCTGCCCTTCACCACTTCCTAGTTGCTTTAGCTGGGAAGAAGTGGAACAATAAACTCCCCAGTCCACAGCTGACTGTTCAGTTAGAAAAACTTCGCTAAATAATCACGATGATGTTCGAATCTGAAATCTGACACAGAAACTACATTTAAGCATTCCAAACACAACGCAAAACCACAACCACGCATAATTACAACTTTCCAGAATGACAAAGTCACAAATTCTAAAATTACAAAGTCACAAAATGACAAAGTCGCAAAATTACAAAGTCACAAAATGGCAACGTCACAAAATGGCAACTACACATTATGTCAAATGTTTTATAACGTGCTATTTATCTTCTTTTGCAGGGTTTGTGCTGGCATCAGCGGTAGTGTTACTGCTCGGGGGCATCATCTGTGCCATCTTCTTTGGGTCATGGGTGCGGATGTTCATAGACCACGTGAGTATATTTTTATAAGGTTTTTTTTTATAAATAGTTCAGGGGTCTTGACCTCAATCTTGCAACACAGCCGTGCGTAGACCTTAAATTCATTTCATTGTGACAACATAACCTTTAAAGTAAAACCATTACTAAATCAAATTATAAAATTTTGACAGGAGAACCAATATTAGAAAAAAGTCACTGTTTTTGTCAATAAAATCTGAGTGCAGGGTTCTTTATGACATTTAATGAGGTCTTATTATAACAACACTAGCTTCTGCCCGCGACTTCGTCCGCGTAAATTTTTTTGTTTCCCCGACCCACCCCGTCGCAACGTGTCGCCGGCCTGCGCTATTACTTCGTTTTCGCTTGGCGAAAACTTCAGACATTTTTTCTTTTTGCTCAACTCCTAAGGGTCCTAGCGTCAAGTTTAATAGAATATAGCCTTCCTCAAGAACGGGGCTATCAAACGCAAAATATTTTTACATATGCGACCAATACTTCCAGAGATTTAGAGCTTTCAAACCGTGTTTCAAACAAACAAACTCTTCAGCTTTATTATTAGTATTATTTTAAAACTATGATATCTCCTAAGATATACATTGAAATCAAATGGGCAATTTTGTTCAAAATTAAATACATGTGATGAATAACGTATTTATTTGGATAAGGATTAATACCATGTTTATAAAAACACCTTCGCAAGTAATGCATTATTTTAGAACAAATTTGGTTAGCATAAAAGAGGTTATAGTGAGCTAACCTTAAAAGATAGACATATGCTGTCGCGGACTTTTTTTTTAAACTTTTAAAGGGGAACAATTCTGTCATATATGATTTTTGCGAAACTTTAACCGTTTACGCAGCGCACGCAGCGGAAGCTCTCAATAGGAAAAAAATCCCCCGATTTTGAAACATTCTTCATTGGTGCTCCGCTCCTATTGGTTTTAGCGTGATGATATATAGCCTATAGCCTTCCTCGATGAATGGGCTATCTAACACTGAAAGAGTTTTTCAAACCGGACCAGTAGTTCCTGAGATTAGCGCGTTCAAACAAACAAACAAACAAACTCTTCAGCTTTATAATATTAGTATAGATTTTACAAAAATGACAAGTTTATGTTGCAGTTTACGTATATTTTAAATAGATGGCATTGATAACTCAATTAATGAAAAATTTCGTTTAGTAACGGTTTTACTTTAAAGGTGCAATAGCACAATGCATTTTGCGCTTATACAATTTCTAACGTGATGTCCATAAAATGTATGGAAATGCGCGCACGTTATAACGTTATCGTGGACGGAAATTTAAAAGCGTCTCTATTTATTTCCATACATTTTATTTCCCGGTGTCATCGTGATGCCGTGACGTCGACGTAGCCGTTAATTTTAAAAGCGCACATTTTCAATACGCTTGTGTTCGTTGATTTCCAATTGTGTCCAAACTCTAATCAATAATTCCACTCAAAAAAATGCCACTGTGGTTTTTTTTGAGATGGACAAACAGTATACTATAGGCAACTGTATTCAGCTGTAAACATACGTACTGATTATTTCTTACTAGCGGCCTGTCCCGGCTTCGCACGGGTGGACATTTTCTTGCAATTAAAAAAGCCTATATTCATCAGTGATAATGTAGCATTCAAATGGTGAAAGAATTTTTAAAATCGGTCCGGTACTTTTTGAGCCAATTCGTTACAAACATACATACACATCTTTCCTCTTTATAATATTAGTATATAGATATTAGTATAGATAATATTATTAGTATAGATTACAAAAACCCAGCTTGTCTAAAGATTAAGGAGCTGAGCAAACGTAGACACTTTTGTGTCTTGTGTCGGATACAAGCTACCAATGAATAGTTGATTTCTATATAACCAGTATAAAATCAGCCACTCCCTGCGCGTTCACACTACGGTTTTCTGTAATGGTGTGCCGTGTCGGTGCCAAAAAGTGTCTACGTTTGCGCAGTCCCTAAATCGATTAGACGCGTAAAAACCAAAATGTTGCCAAGTCATTATTGAAAGTTATGTCTGGAACGATACGCTAATCAATTGTTAACGTAGTAAATAATACAAAAAATAATAATTAAACATGTAATAATTAGCATAACATAATTATAAAAAAAACAGCGTATAATTTTCCCACTGCTGGACTACCAAGAAGACGATTAATAGAAAAGGTTGAAAGAAAAAGACATACTTGCACCGATCACTAAGTTTCTAGCTAGACAGACGGACTGCATTTCAACTGCAATCCAACCGCATATTGCAGTTCGGATGCAGTTTGAATGCAGTTGACACGGTTTGCAGTCGTGTCAACTACATTCAAACTGGGGGCCGAATCTACTACCAAAATTGTTCAAAAATCGCAATGGAACCACAGCTGATTCACGGCTGTTAAGCATTTTCATATTCTACTAATGAACAACGATTCAACTGCGGTTACGTTTTAGTTTAAGCCAATGATCGATCGCAATAATTTCAAAATATATTCTGCTAACAAAATCGAACATGAGCGTGACGTTTAGTCACATTCTACTGTTATTTTGACACTTGTTAGAATCGAATGGTCTAAATATAATTTTGTATTCGAAAATACTTTCCGTGACATTTATGTAACATGTTTAGGTTCAACTTTTTTTTCTGTGGTATTTGCGGTTGGATTGCAGTTGAAATGCAGTCCGTCTGTCTAGAGCCTAATAAATTGACATAACAGTAGGAGTATGGTGAATGTTCCCACTGCTGATACACATTGGTTATCAAGTTCTGAGTTGAGCTGCACGATTTTTGACAAATGCGTGCACTGACTGGACATGTCCGCTCAATCTGTGTGGTTCTTTCCTCAAAAGACCATCTCAGACACCAATCTACATGGTCTTCACATGATCTGGCCAAGATTTTGTCTGGACTTTAAAAGAGACTGTGACCTCTGAGTTTGTTTCGGCCTTTCTTCTCAGAATAGTCAGATAGGAAACGCCGACCGCATCTAGTTTAAAAAAAAGTTAGATTGACGTGTAAAAGTGTTTGTACAAACCTACTTACAGAAAATCATTTATCATTTTTATCAATCACTGGTCATGTCTTCTCTATAAGAGAAGAGGACTTTGCCCTGCAGTATTTGTAGGTACTGTCAATGTCAAGTGTCAACTATTATGTGTTGGTTGGTTGGTTGTCTTTGGTGGCTGGCCCAAAAACAAAAATCAAGCAATGGACAAAATTGTCAACATTTTTTATGCTTGAGTACGAGGCTTTTGACTATCTTGTATGTGTATATTTTATGTAATTTTTTTTTATTACTTATTTATTTTTTCTTTTTTTGTAATGAGCGTTTTGTTTGTGCAGAATAAACAATTTTTCTTTCTTTCTTTTCAGTATGTGACAATTACTAAGTATACAGGATGAAATTGAAAACATGCGACAAATCGAAATGGGGGATTGTACTCATCATTGTGAACAACTTTTACTATGGGACCAAACCTGAAATCTCGAAAAAAAAAACAGCTGTTCCCTACATTTATGTTCGCATAACACGTCAAAATGTAGGGGACAGTTGATTTTTTTTTTCGCGATTGCAGCTTTGGTCCCTTAGTAAAAACTGTTCATAATGATGAGTACAATCTTCCATTTCGGTTTGACAGAAAACTTAAATTGACAGTTCCTGGTCTGGTAGTTTTTTTAAAATGATTTTGTTCTTTGAGCACTATGCAAAGTGATTGAAAATAACAAAAGTTGGTCATAACTTTTGAACCGTAAAAAAATTCACCAACATTCTCAGGACCAAAAAGTTTGGAAATGACCTTTCCCATGCCCCTATTCGATTTAATCTATACTTCCAGGGACACCCTGTATAAAAGAAAAACGTTAGATGTAATTCTAAGTCATTATGTTGTCTCATTTGTATAGAAATGTTATTTAAATGTTAACGTAGCAATTAAGCAATGATTAAATTAATTAAATAATTTTGCATGCCGTAAGGCAAAATGTATCGGGACTCTCCATAAATTAACACCATATTTGTTACCTACATTATTGGCAAATAAATAATTTCTATTTCTATCATTCTAAGACAGTGACTCTGTAAAGGGAAACAGTAATATAATCATCTGTATTTCGAAACATGGCATATTAATAAAAATTCAAAGACATGTGACAGGCTAAGAAACTTGTCGACCGAGTTAAGATTACAACACTCCGTTCCATTTATAGAATTAATATTTAAAAAACAGGTTCCATCACTAAAACAACTGAGGGGCAATTCTCGTAATTTTAAGAACATTCACAGTCTGATCTCAGTCTCAATCTGTCAAAAAATACCTCTAAAATCCACATTTTTAACAAGTTTTTGACGTTGATTGTCGCTGAGATAACATTGCGACTAGATTTACAACGTTTTTAAATAAGGGAATTGGCCTTCAGATGTCACTCGGAAAACTGCCACACTTAAGGTGAATGCGTAGTGGTAGACCGCGAAATTCAAATTTTATTACGTTTTTTGCAATTAGCAGGTCAGTATCAGGTTGTATCTTGATCAAAATTTGATTCGCGACTATAACAGGTACGTATCTAAAGAATTATAATCATTAGAATCATTAATACATCTTCCTAAGTGAGATTTGTACCACAAGCACTTTTCCTTATGAGATTTCTTCTTGTGGTACAAATCTAAGTTAGGAAGATGTACAATTGTGGACCGATTTTCAAAATTCTTTTTTTGTTCGAAAGGAGATACTTCTGAAGTAGTCCCATAGTCACCAAGTCAGGATCTGATGATTAGATCCTAGAGAAATCGAGGGCACCCCTCAAATTTTATAGGCACACCAGCGATTTGGGTATTGTTTATAGTAACTTGTGCATTTACACTTAGAAAGCACCATTCGGTGAAGTGGAACTGATGGTGAAGCCCACAGATAGCCATTGGAACTACTCAATAATAAATATTTCGATTAGGTATAGCGATTCGATTAGGTACTTTAATGTGGTTGCTAAGCACAATGCGTATCGTGAAGTGGAGCTGATGGTGACTTCTCAATCAGCTCCAGTTCTCCTGATTTTTACAAGGAGAATTCCTCAACAATTAACGTCCCTGCATCGGGAAAAGCAATATCTTGTAAAAGGTGATGAGCCATTGACATTAGGCTATTGTAACTTAGATAAGTTACAAACTGACCCACTAAAAAGTGTAAAATAAAAAACTTTTTTTACAAAAAATACAACCGACTTCCAAAAAAACACTACAAAGTGAAAAATAACTTAAATTTCGGAAGTCGGTGTCAATAAAAAAATACGGAACCAACGACACCGACTTCCGAAATTTAAGTTATTTTTCACTTTGTAGTGTTTTTTTGGAAGTCGGTTGTATTTTTTGTAAAAAAAAAGTTTTTTTGAAGTCTGTTAAAGATGTAACAGCATCCAACCCGCACTATGCCCGCGTGTTGGTTTACGGCCCACTCCCTCTCACAGAGAGGAGGCCTATTTCCCAGAATTGGTAACATTGTAGACCGATTATGTTGCAATGCAGTAGTTTTATGTAAGCGTGAGTTGTATGTATTAAGTAAATTATATTTATTCTCATCCGGTTTCATGATTTCACAGAAACAATGCCATGTCGTGATTGGAAACAATTTGTTGAAGATGAGTTAACAGAATATAACCTTTTATTAATTGTTACCGTTTTTCTCTTAACAATTTCACTACTGTAAGGTGGATGCTCAAGGTAGCCCGCGAAATCCAAATATTCTTACATTTTTTGCAATTTGCAAGTCAGTATTAGGTTATATAGTGATCCAAATTTGATTCGTGGCTGTAACACTTGTATTTACAGAATTATAATCATTAAAGTCATCAAAACAATTCTTTAAGACCAGGTAATCCTAACATCATGGAATTGTCGTAGTTAAAAATCATTTAAAAAATCTACAATTTATTTTTTTAGATAGCCCTGATATTTTTTTTTTCTTTGAGCACTAAGCGAAGTGATTAAAACAAAAAACAAAAATTGGTCAAAATGTTTGAACCGTAAAAAAATTCACCGTAATTCTCAGGGTTAAAAATTTTGGAAATGACCTTGCCCACGCCCCTATTCGATTTGATCCATACTTCCAGGGACATCCTGTATAAATAAATAATTTCTCAGTAACAGCCGAGCCAGAGAGTCTGGATATGGGGCAATCCCACACACAGATGCAAACTCCGGGCCGCGATAGAGAAATTCCGATAACATTACTTGACTTGGGAATCGAACCTAGGACCTCAGGCTCAGCAGTAGCCCTTGCAACCAATAGGTCAGAAGAAAAATTACCCTCAATACGACTGTTATTATAGCAATTTTAAAAGCCCATAAGTACACCTACCAGTGAGCCACAAATATTGACGGTACTGGTACACCCGGCATTGTCTTTCACAGATGCTGTGTCGACACCACCGTGTGACTCGATCAGCGCCTTGACCGAAATGCTAGCATTGTGTGTTCGGTTATTAGGTAACCTAGGAACGCAGGTTTTAGATGTAAGAATTTTAGTAAAACGAATAAATTACAGGTTCGTAACTATGGTGACTTTTATTTATAGACTGTCGCACAGATACAGTGTTTTTGTCTCACGAAGCGACGCGCGCTTTACTTGTGGTAACAATCCCCTTTATTCATAAACGTTGGTTAAAGTTAAGTAGTGATTAGGGGCGGCGTTTAAACGTCACCTAACTTTAATCATCCTAACTAAGTAATATTATAAATGCGAAAGAAAGTTTGTTTGTTACGCTTTCACGCTAAAACGGGGTGGTCCCAGTAGCCGGAAGAAAAATATTAAAATTAGATAGGTAGATCCGGCAACTGGGACCGCGGTTCCAGTTAATTGCGGTCCCAGTCGCCGGAAACCTCGTAACAATATCGTCCGCCCATCTCGGTGGGGTTGTTGTTGTCTCACGACGCAGACACTTCGTGTGCGTTAGTTAATTTTTTAGTGTAATTATAATGTTGTATGTATTTATAGTATTTTTAGGTTACATTAATATTGTATTTATGTGTTTATATGGGCCTTGATGCCTGAAATAAATGGATAAATATAATATAAACAAAATAAAACGATGTTATAAAGTAATAATTTAACACTCGACTACGTTTCAAGCGTTACTTACAACATCGCGGTAACCAGCAGAAACTCGTAGGTACTTTTACAAACACTCGAACTAAGGAACTTACGTCACAGGATATGACACACACACGATATTTGCACATTACACACAATATGTAAACGATGGGGTTTGTGGCTAAATAATAACAGCTGCACGAGTCGATGTCGATTGATCAGGTTAAGCTACGCTTGCCGCGGTTGGTCCGTGGATGGGTGATCATGTGTACATACCAATACCTTTCCGTGTCTCGGAAAGAACGTTTAGCCGTCGATCCCGACTGTCATTCGTGGATCTTTAAGGCCCCTCGCCCACGGCGACTTTTTGTAGCGATGCTGTCGCGCGTTCGCATCGATACAGTCGCGATGCGGTCGCTAAAGTTGCCGCCAGATAACAAAAAAATAAAAGTCGTTGATCCGACTTCTACCAAGAAGTCAAAAGTTATTCGATATAGATCGCTCGTCATACAAAACTGTCGCTAATACTGCTTCGGTCGAGTTTCATAATAGCATCAAGAACGCCCCTTACCGCGATACGTTCGTGTTGATCGTGTTAGCGACACTGCCTTTACATTTTTTTCGTATAGTTTTGAAATATTGGTAGACGGGTGTCAAAGATTTTTATTTTTTTGTTATCTGGCGGCAACTATAACTGTTTGGCCTCGCCCACACCACGATTCTCAGTCGCGATGCAAAAGCGATACCGTCGCGCTTCTGTCACGATGCAAACGCGATTCAGTAACGGCACAAAAATACCACAGTTGCAAGATGGACTCCGTTGAGGCAACATTAAGCCACCCTCCCTCCGGGGTCGTCCGAAGCCTAAAAGTCTGAAAACCACTTACCAAGGGGATTCGTATTAGGTACCCAGTTACTGGGTTGTGGAGGTCAGATAGACAGTCGCTCCATGTAAAATAAGAAAGAAAGAAAGAAAAAGTATTTATCGCGACTCGTACAAGAGGATCACAAACTAAACTAAACACAGTCCTACTATAATATTATAAATGCGAAAGTTTGTGAGGATGGATGTTCGTTACTCTTTCACGCAAAAACTACTGAACGGATTTTGATGAAACTTTACAGTAATATAGTTTATACATCAGAATAACACATAGGATACTTTTTATCCCGATATTCCCACGGGATCAAAACTTACGCGGGTGAAACCGCGGGGCGCAGCTAGTCTAAAATATAATACTAAATTATATAAAAAAGTAACATAAAGAAAAATGAAACAGAAAGTCCTTTATGAGGCCAAAAGGCTAGGAACCTCAGGATGATGCTGCGATATTTAAAAATAAATTTCGTAGCTGCAAATACTGGTATTCAGCTGCATCCAGTTAGACTGGAAGCCGACCCCAACATAGTTGGGAAAAGGCAGGCAGATGATGATGATGACTAACACTAATATTCTAAAGGAGAAAGTTTGTGAGTGTGTGTGTTTGGGCAGCGGGATTGTCCGAAAGGGTTACCGCTACCCCGGAACACAAAGGGCTAAGGAAGGAACACGGGTGGGTTTTAGTCAGTAAGAGTCTGACACTCCCTTCTGCTCCACCCAGAGCGGGAGGGGTCATTGGATGATTTTCCATCCACAAAAGTGTGTGTTTATATGTATGTTTGTTACTTCTTCACGCTCAAACAGCTGGACCAATTGTGATAAAATTTTGTATGGAGGTAGCTGACACCTTTTTAGCCCGATGTTAGTTATCACGAGATCTACACTTACGGCACAGAATGCTTACGGGGTGCGCAGCTAAACTTTGATTTTTTGTATCTTTTTATTTATTTATACTTTATTGTACACCAGAAAATACATAGCAAAAAAAAAAAAAAACAATTATTACTAAATTATTATTATTACTATTATTATTATTTATGTTTGTTGCTGCGCTTTCACGCTAAAACGGCTGAAAGGATTTGGATGACATTTGATACATGGGTAAATCAAGATCTGGATTGGGACAGGGTACTTTTTATCCCGATTATTCCCGGGACTTATGCGGGTGAAAACGCGGAACATAGCTTATTTTATTTATAAGCCTGTTTTGTCTTGTCTCACTGTAGGACAAAGGTCTACCTTCTCTCTATCCACTTTTCCCGCGGGGTAATTGCGTGACACACTATCACACACAATTTTGACAGTTCAACAACATTCATTGCGTTATTTACGTTGTTGAGCAGGCACATTTTTCGAACATACGAAGCAATGGATCACCAATATCCTTCAAAATGATTCAGAATGAGATCGATAGTGTGTTAGGTACGCAATTAGGGTGCCGGTCTACTGCGCTTACGGGCCAATCCTTTAAGGTGCCACTTTTCGATATTTTTTCTATACAAATGTCGGGAGAATAATTATTACTCCACTATTTGACATTGTGCATCCAAAGTTAAACATGATATCGTTTTGACTTATTATTAATTGTGTCTGTATGGAAACATAATAGTAAAATAAAAAGCCATTAAAAAGTTATGAGCCAACAAAGATTCGTTTTTCTTGCTATTTTTAACGTAACTTTGGGTGTCAATAAGTAATAAAAGAACTGTGAAATCTTCAAAACCAAGTCCGTACCGACAAAGCTCAGTTATCGAAGAGATCAATAAACTTTATTTGTAATTGATTTATGCAGTGGTTTTTTCATAAAACTCGATTTTCCGAAGCACTTTTCAAATCTTTTTACGCGTCTATCAGTTCGGAACGGTGTTTCTGTGCGTGAAAACTAGACGGTCGTGTAGACTAGCGTCTAACTGCTCATCACTGATATTAGCGCTGTCGGACACGAAGCCAGGCGAGACAGCGTGTTTTTTGACCATGACCACCAGCGAGTTCGAGCTCGCGACTAGTTTACTCTTAAGGAGTCCAGCTCATCCCCTTGACTTACTTTCCTATTAAAACACTCACGGCTAAAGACTTCAACTATTCTTTTGTTGCTCAAGACGAGTAATTTCATGCAAATTGTATGATGTAAATTAATCATACATGCGCACACGTTCCCACGCGAATATTATTATAATTAGGCGTGTGATATACGGTATGGATACAGTAAGCTTAAGGCTTCGCTCTGATGGTTCGACACGCGATTTTATTCATCACCATCTGCCAAGCCTTTGCCAACTATGTTGGGGTCGGCTACCAGTCTAACTGGATACAGATATATACTCATATTTTACATTATATATATTACTAGCTGACCCCGCAAACGTCGTTTGGCAAAAAAAAATACATAGTAGCCGATTCTCAGACCTACCCGATATGCACACAAAATTTCATACAAATCGGTCCAGCCGTTTCGGAGGAGTATGGTAACTGACACTGTGACACGAGAATTTTATTTATTAGATTACTAGCTGCGCCCCGCGGTTTCACCCGCGTAAGTTTTGATCCCATGGGAATATCGGGATAAAAAGTATCTTATGTGTTATTCTGATGTATAAACTATATTACTGTAAAGTTTCATCAAAATCTGTTCTGTAGTTTTTGCGTGAAAGAGTAACAAACAAACATCCATCCATCCATCCTCACAAACTTTCGCATTTATAATATTAGTAGGATTAGTAGGAATAGTAGGAAAGTAGGAAGTAGGATTATTATTATTTTTTACATGGAGCGACTGTCTATCTGACCTCCACAACTCAGTTACTGGATAAAGATAGTACCCCTTAGTAAGACTGATTGTCAAACGACCCGTAACGACTGTTATCGGACACGACACGCGATTTGGTAATGCGCGTTTTTTGCATGTCAAACGGTAATTTTAATAGAATTTATTGAAATAAACATGCATAACGTTACATGTAACTGAAGTGTTGTGTAATTGTAGTAATTATGTAGTTTATTTTGGCCAATCAACAGCTCTATTGATGGGAATGCCGGCTGCAAACGACATCTTTGGTAGATTCCGAAAAAGCGTTGCAAACCTTAAAGGCACCACTGAGTAATTTTACCGTCACTTTCAAACTAGAGAGAGTACAGTACCTAAATATAGCTTTAGGGCTTGAAAAATACCTAGTGCCTATAGTTTCAATCTTTCTCCCTATTACCTAGGTACCTACTAACATTATCATAGCCACGATGTTTTTTCATATTGTTTAGCTGATTTCAATGTTTAGGGTAATAGTAAAAGATAAGTACTGTATTTATTGACCGATTTAAAAAAAGGAGATTCTGTATTATGTACTTTATACGTTTGACTAAGGCCAGCTCAGCAGTAACCAACTCAAATAATCAATGAGTAGCCAGAATGTTACAGCACCAGTATTCAATGGCGGTCCGTACACGACGCAGCCAATCACAAAAGTCGCGTCGTGCCAATGCCAAAAATATATCCCAGCTTCTTTGAGTATTTACCACTGCTTGAACACCATTTAAAAGTTAAAAACACCAAGAATTCATAAATCACGCGTATCAAAATCGCGCGTGTCAAAATTGCGCATGTCAAAATCTGTGTCCACTCTAAGTGAAGGCAGTCCATTGCATTGCAGCCCGATGCAACAGTCGATCAGTGCCAACGAGTCATGTTTTTAGATAATAGAAGTGTCGTAAAATATGAATTACAGTATTATTGTGAAGTTACACTTCTTCACAGTTTTTGTAATTGAACTTTGTACCTATTTTTTCGTGGCATTCGAAGGTTAAGCATGTCTATCTTTATATGTAAAAACAACTCTTAGATGTAAATCGTGACGAAATGTACGAGCCAGTAGGGACTTGAAAACGAAATGAATATTTCGTTCCATCACCACTAATGTCATCGTATAGCGTTCCAAAATTTGTAACAATGCTAAAACCTAAATATATCAATAACGTTACAAAAAATAACGGTATAGAATATCATTTTCGTATAATCATTTTGACAGTTATTTCATACAAAAACTGTCAAACGTCTTTTTTATTCCTCGAATAAAAGTTCTGGCGATGGAATAATCAGCCCATAGTTAATTCTCTTAATTTATTATAACGGACACGCACTTCCCTGTGTTTGTTATTCTAGCTTATGGCACTCGTGGGTTGCAACTAGGGTTGCCAACTCTTTTTCAGTCAAAAATAGTAGTTTTAAAATAATTACCCAAAAAATATAGTAGATAGCGAAAATATGAAAAAATATAGTAGGTTTCAAACTTTATTTTTTATTTTTTTTTTTTGCTACTTTGCGCCTTTATTCATATTTTTTTTTACTTTTAAGAAATGCTTCATAGCTTGTGCAACTCCACTTTTACTAATAGAGAAAACTATCCCACAAATCGTGCATTTCCCATTGTAAATATTAACGGGATCGCGAACTAACCACTCTTGGACTCCCATTCGGTTTTAAACGTATGTAGCCACTTCGTATTTTTCCGTGGCGGCGTTATAGAACCAGCGTTCATAGTTTCACCGTTATCATTATTACCACGGTTCATTTTAAAAAAAAATTACTAATATAATAATATCTGAGAACTTCGGAAAATTAACTTCAAAAGTAAGTACCTATTTCCAAAACACAAACTATACTTATCAGAATCGTTCAAAAATAGATATTTACGTTTCATTTTACGTTTACACGTTTTGAAACGAGTATTACGAGTATTATTGCATAGAGGGTTTAATGCCTAATTATATAGTAGTTTCGCCTACTATATTACTTTCTTCAGAAATATAGTAGTCGGGCCTCTAATACAGTAGGATACTATATTATATAGTAGGGTTGGCAACCCTAGTTGCAACTGAAAATCAGCGTCAGCCTGGTACACTTTGTGTTCTATTCTATTTTTAATAAATGGCAATCAAAGCCGATGTCGACTATTCTGCCAATGTCTAAAGTGAGCTGGAAAAACAAGTGTGTGAGAGAAATTAAAAAAAAGAGAAGTATAGGATTTGAACAAATAGAAAAAATTGGTTGATCCAGTTGATACAATGTAGATCTTGCTGGATTAGTACGGGACTGAAACAAACAAAAAATATAAATAAATAAATATTATAATTGTTAAAACCTAAAATACACGTATACCACATAACACCCACACATACAGAATAATTCATAATTTTATGTTATTGTGGCGGATGAAGGTCATCAGCGCTACAAGCAAATCTGGAGAGGAGTATGTTAGTACACTTTGTGTTGCCATCTGACATTATGCTGAGCTGAGGCCATCTTTGTTTTCTGTTTTTTTTTTTTTGTTTTATAGTTTTAAGTTGTATTTTTTAAGGTTTCCAGCGACTGGGATCGCAATTAACTGGAACCGCGGTCCCAGTTGCCGGATCCATTTAATTTTAATATTTTTCATCCGGCGACTGGCACCACCCATAAATGTTTATAAAACATATATTATATATTTTTATTAATCCTAGGGGATGGTCCCAGTCGCTAGAAGAAAAATATTAAAATTAAATAGATCCGGCAACTGGGACCGCGGTTCCAGTTAATTGCGGTCCCAGTTGCCGGACACCTCTTTTTTTGCTGTAATGTCAATAACGCATTTTTCTTTCTTTCTTGCTTTCATTCAACATTCCTCTTACCCTCAGGAGCTGGTCCTCAGACAAGGCTCGATGACGTTCGAGTGGTGGGCGCGCCCCCCGGTGCGGCCCATGGTATCAGTGTACGTCTACAACGTGACCAACGCTGATGAGTTCCTCAACAATGGCTCCAAGCCTGTGCTGGATGAACTGGGGCCTTATGTTTATTCGTGAGTATATCTTTTCTTGATATTGTTAATTACTGTTTCCGTGAATTCAAAGATTTTAGGCCCCCCGCGCAGAAAGGATCCCGCACAAAATGCAAGGAAAAAGCTGTTCGGTGAATTTGGCTGAAATTTTGGTACAATAATATAGCCTGTAATAGACTGATTGCAAAAAAAATAATGAAACTAAATTTAAGTTCAGTACATTTTTTTCTTTCTATTTCATTAAGAAAGGGATAGAAGATAAATTTTAGTTTAGTCCTGTCAAATTAATCAGCGCCTGACACTACACCATACAAGTTTAGACGTGATGAAAAGCTTGCTTATTAAAATTACGTCAATTTACGTCAGGCGCTGATTAATTTGATAGGACTAAACTAAAATTTATCTTCTGTCCCTTTCTTAATGAAATAGAAAGAAAAAGATACAGTGAATTTAAATTTAATTTAGTTTGTGAACAACAGAATCGGCACCATTATTAGATATTGGCAGCACATTTTATAATCAGAAAGATATTATACTTAATTTAGTTATAAAAACGAACACCTAGGTATACCTAAGATAAATAAAATTTAAATCGTAAAATGATCTCGTTGCTTCTTATAACGGAAAGCGCTCATTACGTTACGAAATATAAAATAAATGACTTGATATAATGCAAGTTACACTTCCTTCTAAACTGGTTGGTTGTACGATAACCCTAATTATTTTTCGATTAAAATTTTATTTATCTTAGTTATTCTTCCTTCTAAACTGGTTGGTTGTACGATAACCCTAATTATTTTTCGATAAAAATTTTAGTTATCTTAGTTATTCTTCCTTCTAAACTGGTTGGTTGTACGATAACCCTAATTATTTTTCGATTAAAACTTTAGTTATCTGTAGTGATTTTTCAATCGACAGATAATTTTTATTCCTGGAATAAAATTGACGCCTGACAGTTTTTGTATGGAAGCCGCCCATTGTATGTTTTGTAGTAATAATTGTTTTTTTTTGTTAAGTATTTTCTGGTGTACAATAAAGTATATATAAATAAATATAAATAAATAAATATTGTCAAAATTATTCCTGCCATAAAATTATCTGTCGTTGTAAAAATCAGGCCCTAGTTAAATTATTTTTATGTACTGCTACTGTCAATTGTGTCAATATCCAAAGCACCAGGTGGAATGACTCTGAACTGACACGAAAAAGTAAAATATTACTTACTCGATTATAAGGTTTAATTTAAAACTGCGAAATATGTGCAGACGTCAAATCAGAGAAGTCACACAAATATGATCACCTGCATTGAGTTAAATAACTAGAGAAGAAAACCTCAATAAAATGTGTCAAAAAAGTGTAATCACTTTTTAAACGCGACGACGTAGCTTTGAAACCACTAAACATTTAAAAGTAAACATATATCTGTCTCACTTACACACGTCGTAAGAATATTATCGTCGCTTAGATTAGACAAAGACCGCAATATAAACATGCAATGACGGGATGGGGTTTTTTTAAATATTTGAATTGTGTATTTCTTATTGGATGTGTAATAGAAGTTTATAAATAATTAAGACATTTTCGTTTTGAATATTTTTTCTTTATTATTAATGAAATTTAATGATTTAGTAAGTTGCCAGTGAGTCTCTTTTCTCAGCAATCGGATTATTTCCACCCATTTTTCACGGCGTGCTGCATCTTTAGGCACCCTCCTACGTTGTTATTATAAAAAAAAATTAAAATCACTTATTCCTTATATTAAAAACTCCCACGAATGTGGGAAACTAAAACTAAGTTTTTAGTGGTAACACTGAACCTAATTTACTAAATTCTACATTTTATTGCGTTTTTACGTTGATATAAACACAGACAATTAATTTACGTGTGGAAAGTAATTCCGGTTAATTTATTATGTTTTTGTGATCTTGAATCGCACTCTTTCGCGATATTTTTTGTCGCATGTCACTCGGTTCAATTCGGTTGGCGTCACACAGAGCACTGAGCTACGCTGATGGCTGTGGCCATCAGTCTAGTGGCAACGCCTTGGTGCGGTAATTACTAATCTAGTGTAACATATATATCAATGATCACCTGTGACAAGCACGGGGAGAGGGTGCTCCAAAAATATGACCAGCTGTGACAAGTAAGGGGGAGGGTGCTCCAAAAATATGACCAAGTGTGACAAGCAAGGGGAAGGGTGCTCCAAAAATATGACCACCTGTGACTAGCAAGGGGGAGGGTGCTCCATAAATATGACCACCTGTGACAAGAACGGGGGGAGGGTGCTCCAAAAACCATAAAATTCCCGTTACTTACGTAGTTTATCAGAAATTCAAAAATGATACAAAATATATTAAAAAGAAAATTAATAATCTTCAAGCCATTTTATAATCTGCTTCTCCTAACAGCGAAGAATGGGAGAAGGTGAACATCACAGACAACGAGAACGGCACACTATCATTCCACTACAAGAGGACGTACACGTTCCAGCCGGATAAGAGCAGGGGGTTCGACGATGATGCCGTCGTGGTGCCGAATATACCTATGTTGGTGAGTACATACTACTTTTATAATATTTTAGACAAAAATACGTCTTACACCGAAAGGCTAATCTCATCTCAACGATTCGACGATGTTAAAAATGTATACAGGGTGTCCAGTAAATAGTACGACATAGTGCAGGGGGTGAAAGCTTGGGTCAATACCTACCAAAACAACATAATATATATTCCGCAAAATGTTATTTTTTTTCACCACTATTAAAATTAAGCTATCAGGAAATCGTTTCGCGAAATTTTTTACAAAAAATAGTATTTTTTGAAAACATTCTTGTTTTTGATAGAAAAAAGACTTATCAATGAGAAGAGTAACTACTTATTCACAAATAATTACATGTAAAAAAAAAACTAGAAAGGAAGTTTTCATTACGAGATGCTTAAAAATCGGTTTCAAGGTAGACACTTTTCGATGTTTCGGAAAATTTTGTATAATTGTAAATCCGTAAAATTTTGCGGAATATATATCGTCGACCGTAGGTTCAATTATATCTTGTCCCTTACCTCAATTGAACCTACGGTCGACGATATTATGTTGTTTTGGTAGGTATTGACCCAAGCTTTCACCCCCTGCACTATGTCGTACCTACTATTTACTGGACACCCGGTATAATCTGCGTTCGCAATTTACTTAGTTGCCAAAACTGTAAACAGATTTGAGTTTATGGAAAAATAACTTTAATTCCTTCACGATACTTAACTTTATTTCTAACAAAATTCAGTTTACGCTATAACTTCAAACATTTTTATAACTTTTTCAATAGTCACTCTGAAATCAACCATTAAAATAAAGTTTTTTTTTTTAACTTGAAGTAACATCAATTTGAAACTTAATTTGATTAGATCTTAGATAAGTTAAAGGTGTTATTAAGAGAATGAGACAGATTTAGAATGCGAACATTCTTATACGAACAGGGCCTCAAGTCTGCTATTACGAGTACAATAGTGTCAGAATGGTCTATCATTGATTTCATAAATGTCGATTTTGACAAGTTTGGTAATCTACTAATATAATGGCGTCATTATGAGTTTCCAATGGTCAACCACTGGCACTCCATTGAAAGAAATGGCATAAAATGGTAATCTCGCACATAATGACAAATGAATAAATGTAATGTTTATTGCTAGTTACGAACTTCTTACTACTTCAGATTGCAAACACTAATACGTAATAGTAAAAATATATATTAAATTAAATCTAGCATGAAATTTAGTACTAGTTTTTCTCAGACCAATGATCGACCATTATGAATTTAGCAGATTACGAACTTTTAGCAAAATGACAATGGGATCGTGTTGGAATGACGAATTTATAAAAATAGCAGACATGGGCCCCAGTTAACTATACTACACACTCTCGTTATGAAAGTTTAGGTAAGTAGGTACTACTTTCGTTTGATTTATCAATTCAGCTAGTAAAATATTTTGTTTAACTGTTAAAATGACAGGAACTGGACTCGGAATCCACTTATTCCGAGTTTGAGACGCAAATAGCAACAAAAAGAGTATCAAACATAATATTATATGACCTTCTGTAGCTTGTACCGTCCCCCTTGGAGAAACGGCATCGTATACGTAAACGGTACCTAGTTTTATATTGTTTAGTTTTATTATAATCCTTAAAACGGATAACAGTGGCCACTATATTCCGTTTTATGGATTATAATAAAACTAAACAATGTAAAACTACCGTTTCTAATAATATTAACGTATAATCTTGTGAAGCACAACGTAACGTGCTTATTTTCTGCATTTTCATTCTAAATTGTATGAAATAACCAAACAAACGATGAGGGCGCCACTGTGCGGTCGGCATAGTCTTAATCCAAATTCAAAAGTTAATAAGGCAAGATGGTTTTTATTTTTTCAAATTAGGCTGACAATCAGCACTTTTTGAACGTCAAAATTACATAAGTTCTTCATCACTTCCTAGTGCTTTCGCTGGGGAGAAGAAGTGGCGCAACAAACTGTCCAGCAGCACAGCTGTCTGTTCAGTTAGAAAAACCATTTTCGTTAATCAATCACTACAAAACATGAGAAGGATGACTTATCACCCGCCATGATCTTTACGATGAAACAGTATTTTTTTTTAATAAAAATAATATGTACAGTCGAGTTCATTAATATATTGGCAGTGACAATGTTTCAAAACATTGTAGGCGTTACAATAATCATATATAATACTATACAAACTTAGACCTTATGAACCGTTTATGATAACATTTTATTGATGTAAGTTTGTATAGAATTATATGATTATTTTAACGCTTACAATGTTTTGAAAAATTATCACTGCCAATATATTAATGAACTCGACTGTACATGTGATAATGAGCCCTTAAACTTTCAAGAAAGACATTTTAAATAATCTTCCTTCTTCACCACCATATAAGTTTTAAACAAAAAAACGTAAATAAATCGTAAAAACATCGGTATTTTCCAAAATGTTGTAAGTAAGGCCGTCAACTTGAATCGAGGAAGCAACGTTGACAATTTAACATTGAAAGGAAATTCATTATTTAAATTTTACGGCAGTTTTAAGAGCAACTAAAGTGCTGTGTTGTCTTCCTTGAGTATTAGTGTTATTAACAATATAAAATTGTGAATATACAGTCAGAGAAATTCATTGTTAGGTAGTTGTCTAAGAGATATTTGTGTTTTGAATTTACGGATAGTTTTATGAGTCCCTATCAATCTCGCGGTCTAAAAACAGAAAATTCAAGTTTTTTCAGCGCAAATTTCTCAATAACTTTAAGTTAACTAGTTTTTTTTTTAAATACACAGTTATTTATCAACTATTTATCTAGTAAGTGTACAATTTAAAATTTTGATAACTACTTAATGTAAATTATAAAAAAATAAAAATCTAACATACGTTTTTACGTAAGTACAAAACACCATGTTTTTAAATTGCTTTTTTAGCTTACTGGTAGCAAATAACAATCTGAAAAAAATATATAAATACTGGGCATATATTATATTAGTAAGTGTACAATTTTGTTTTTTAAAGTTTAATGATTTAGTACTTGTAAAAAAATGTTGATCACGCTGAAAATACCCAATAAAATCACAAAACCGTTGTCTACGCGCAAGAATTTATTGAAAATAATAATAAATGTTAAATATTTTAAAATTTGAGATATTTATCTACCAAAATCAATGTTTATATTTTTATTTTGACTACTTATTTAATTGTAGTAAAATATCTAAATAATGGCTTATAAACTTAAATTCGTTCGTTCGTGTACTAAAATTTAAATTCGTAGAGTTACTAGATAACTAGGTGATAAATAACTGTGTATTTAAAAAAAGAAACAAAAAAACTTATTTCTGTTTTTGCACTGCGAAATTGATAGGGACCTATTAAATTGATGGTTAAATCAAAAGTTTAGCTTTGACCGTAGCCTTTTCCCAACCATGTTTTTTCGAGTCTAACTGGCTGCAGCTAAAACCAGTATTTTACATGGAGCGACTGCCTATTTGACCTCCACAACCCAGTTACTGGGTATAGATAGTGCAATCTACGAAGACGCGCCTCACTCTTCTTCCGAATCGCTAGTTGTTGTCGCTAGTTAAATCCACTAGTGTTTTAGTTTTTTCGATACACACTAATTACCCACTAATAATAATTAGTGTGTATCAACAAAACTAAAACACTAGCGGAATGTTACACACTTGTGCTGTAAGCATTAGAAAAAAGAGTGGGGCGCGTCTTCGTGGATTGCACGATCTATAACGCGATACCGTTAAGACTGGTTGTCAAACTTTCGGGCTTTTGACTACCCCTAACGACTGTCAACGATCTACGAATGACAGCCGGGACCAACGGCTTAAAGTGCTAGCCAAGGTACGGAGGGGTCTTGAACTCGATATCTAAACTAATATTATAACGAGAAAAGATTATATTTTTCAGTATACGTTTTCACGCTAAAACGGCTGAACAGATTTGGATGAAATTTGACACATGCGTAGACCATGACCTGAATTAAGTCACAAGATACTTTTTATCCAGATATTTCCACGGGATCGAGACTTGTGCGGGTGAAACCGCGGGGCGCAGCTAGTATCGAGTAAGAACTCATTTAATGGCGTAGTGTTTTAAGTATGATGTTACTAAATGAACCAGACAGCAATTAAGAAATATTTAAAATGATCACCATTAACCAAGTTTTGCAAAGTCAGTGAATATAAACGAGAGATTATTATAACTAATGTTTCGTAATTAAACGTCTTTAGTTAAATTAACTAGAATGATTTGCATGCGAGATAAAACATGAGGCAATTTTTGCATCTGCGGGGTAATTGTATCAATGGGTTTCATTTCGACAGTTCAACAACATTCATTGATACAAGTCAAACCATAATAGAAAGAAAAATAGGTTTATTTGTCACAGAAACACGTGCAAACAAAAATATAATTAATTCTAATGACAGCATATATAATAAAAACAAAAAAAAAATATCTTTATACATGAGCACAAAGCAGAAATAGTCGACGGCTGCACGTCATGACTGTGTCAAGAAGGCTTCCACTCAGCATGATCTGTGCTATACCCCGACCCACAGCACAGCGCTGATTTTCAGTGGTTACCCGAAAAGGACGTACGGAAACCAAGTCTGATCAAATGATTTGTGCTTAACAGGTAACAAAATAAAATAAAACAAACAGTACTCATAAATTAAAGCAACTACTTAACCAACAATTATATGAAATTAAATAACATACAATTTAATTTATCCGCAGTGCGTTCTTTAAAAGAATCATAATCATTTGAGGCCAATTCTAATTTATGTAGTTGTATTACGAATTTTAATGGATAGAATTCTGTAAAGCCATAATCATATTTCAATCAAAATACAACCTGACACTGACCTGCAAATTGCAAAAACGTTATAAGATTTGAATTTCATGGGTTACCTGAGCGTATCCATCCCCCTTAAACATTAGGCCAACACGACAATAAGTACTACAAACCAGCACCCTTTTTTTTTTTGAGGATGGGAAATCATCAAATGACAGGGGTCATTTGATGATTTCGCTTTTTTTTTTATTTTCGGTCCCGCTCTGGGTGGAGCAGAGGGGAGTGTCAGACTCTTACTGACTAAAACCCACCCGTGTTCCTTCCTTAGCCTTTTATGTTCCAGGGTAGCGGTAACCCTTTCGGACAATCCCACTGCCCCGGCAGGCTACGGCCCTTACGGGGGGCCCGTATAATGCTGACATCTCTTTGAGGCGCGCGTGGAACACGTACCTACGCGCCGTCCGGCAAACACCCTAACACACTATCAATCACAAACTGAATCATTTTGAAGGATATTACTAATGCATTGCTTCATATATTCGAAAAATTTGTCAGCTCAACAACGTAAATAACGCAATGAATGTTGTTGAACTGTCAAAATGAAACCCATTGCTACTGATAATTTATTTATTTATTTATTTATTTAATACTTCAAGCACATACATGTACAGAGGCGGACTTAATGCCATAGGCATTTTCTACCAGTCAACCTTTGGGTGATGCAGAGACAAACAGTAGTAGGTGCAATCATTACAGGAATAAATATTTTAAATATAAAGATACGCAGAACCCTATGTAAACTATAAATATAATATATACCTGATTACATATAAATATAAGCACAAATACATATACATAAATAAATGAATATATTAAAAGAAATAAGACAAACAATGAGAAAATATTAGCGTTGTGATGATACTGCCAGCTTCTTGCGAAAGTGCTCGCGAACCTTAACTTTAAAGGATAATCGGTTGGTTGCCATCCTGATTTCCTCAGGGAGCGCATTCCACAGAGAGATAGACTGAACGAAGAAGGAAGAGTGAATGAAGTCTGTGCGATGAGTGGGACATTGGAGAAGACGATTGTGTGATGAACGTAGATTTCTATTGTGGTTGGCGCAAATGTACTGAAAGTGGGGAGCTAGATAACCAGGGGAAGAGGGAGAATCAAGAAATGAAAATAAGGTAGTCAGCGCCCTTAGCTCTCTGCGCTGGCGAATGGGCAACCACTTTAGAAGCGACCGATGCGCAGAGACATGATCATATTTACGTAGATTGAAAACGAATCGAATGCAGTTATTGAGAAGACGGTCAAGTTTGTCGAGGAGATCTGCATTCAGGTCATAGTAGCACACATCACCATAGTCGATTATAGGAAAAATAAGGGACTGCACAAGCATTGCCTTCGTACTAGATGGTAATAAATTTTTCAAACGGTAGAGAGCCCGCAGCGTTCCAGTAACCTTCTGGCTCACCCTAGCGACTTGAGTCCGCCAGTTCAGGGTACAATCAAAGTGCAAGCCTAGGTCCTTCACGTCAGTACCAAATGGAACGATCATACCGTTGAAGAGAACTGGTGGCAAGGTTGTTCCACCTACCTTATTAATACTACGAGAACTGCCAATGATAATCGCCTGACACTTCGTAGGGTTTACAGCTAAACCAAATTTATCAGCCCAAGATAATGTATTACGCAACTACCCCGCTGGCGTAAAATAACTTTATTGTTCACCTCCTCATACTCATTTGGTATATCACAAGCGTGATAATGTATTATGTTAAAACATTCATTCAAGTACTAACAGCTTGCCGAAGTAATTACCTCGCGGTCACCTTCTAATTCGCGGCCGCGACGCGCGTTGCTTAACTTTGATGACCTAATCAGTAGCTACTGGCAAGATTACGCAAAATATGCAAAGTGGACCTTGAAATAATACGAGACAGTTTTAGTTCTGAGTAAGTAACTTAAACAGTGCAAAAAGTGGTTAATTTTGTCAGTTAAGTACGGACTTAGGTGTATTATGTTCCATAATTTTCTGATTAAAATTTAAACAAATGGATCTAAAGACCAATTTCCGTAATGAAAAACGTTCAAAATCTATTCGCAATCTCATCTCAGCGAAAATCAATGTCAAAAATGTAGGGAAACTATATTATGACATTTAATTAGTAAAATGACACTTCTTAAAGTCATATCGATAGATTACGTTGCCACACTATCTCTACTAGTGATGTGAATGGAACGCAATTGACTAATATTTTGAATTAACCCTAAACAATCAAATATTAGTTGTATTGATCGGATAAAAATATACCTATACAGGGTTACTTTTCAATGACCAGCCAAATTTAAGAATATGGTACAGACCATCAAACTAAACAACTTTCTCCATGGGACCAACATCGTAATCGCGAAAAATTTATCAACTGTCCCATAGAAAACTTTAATACCTACTCGACCTAAAAGTATGGGACGGCTGAATTTTTATTCGAGATTATGATGTTGGTCCCATGGAGAAAGTTGTTTAGTTTGATGGTCTGTACCACATCCTTACATTTGGCTGGTCATTGAAAAGTAACCCTGTATGTTGTAGTTTGATTAAATATTTACCTATGATAGTTATTATTAGTACTAGTTCGCTTCAAAATCGTGCTCGAATAGTGAATTTGCACAGAAGTCGTTCAAACTAACTACAGGTTGAAATTGATAACATGCGACAAACCGAAATGGAGTAGCTACAAAGGTACTCATCATTATGAACAACTTTTACTAAGGGACCAAAGCTGAAATCGCGAAAAAAAATCAGCTGTTCCCTGCATTTTGACGAGTTATATGAACGTAAAAAGTAGAAGTTAGTAAGTTAGTTAAAGTTGTTCATTTTCATGGGCACTACACTCCCTTAAAGTGTCCCTCGTTTAACCTAACACACTGTATAGAATTCAAAACTTATGAACTAATTAGGTAATTAGTACAGTAATCAGGTTTAGCTATTAAAAATAGATAATTTTTTGTGAGCAGTTGTTGCCAAGTGGCCGGCGTCGTGTCTAACCCAAGCAAGCACTTTACTTTGCCTAATTTACATTATCACCACTGCTCTCAAATCGGTGAAGGAAGAAATCGTGAGGAAACCGGCATGTCCTAGAACCAAAAATTCGAAGACATGTGATATGTCACATGTGACACCACAGCGGGCCCTATCAGAATACCAGCGCTGCGAAATTTATTTTTAAATATCGCAGCATCATGCTGAGATAGGAGCCTTTTGGCCTCGTATAGGACTTTCTGTTTCATTTTTGTTTTTGTTACTTTTTAATTTTTTTTTTTTTAATTTGGTATTTTAATTTAGACTGTGTTTAGTTTAGTTTGTGATCCCCCTGTACGAGTCGCAATAAATACTTTTTCTTTCTATATCTACCAACCCGCACTGGGCCCGCGTGGTGGATTACGGCCCACACACCCCCACTCACAAAGAGGAGGCTATAATATATCCCAGTAGTGGAAATATGGCTGATTATGGCAGTTCATTTTGGTATAATTGAGTACTTAGTGACCAATATGTACCAATCAAGCATAGTAGGTATTAACATCCCAGCATCCTTGTCTGGTTTTTCAAAGATATTATAGTTACTAACAAAAACTGAATAACCACGTAATCGCGTTACTTATAGACGCGAACAGAGAAATCGTTGCGCTCTGATTCAGCTGAATTAATGTAACATCACACTTGATATTACCGGGGAGGTAGACAGGGTATGCTGATAAAGAATGGTGCAAATAACCTACCTACAGTACGTGGTCATTGTTATGGTATATTGAGCTTTAGAAAGAGAGGTATGAGTGACAGAGACGACGTGAAAAAAAACAGAACTTTTTCAAAAATTCTGTATCTATAATAATAGGATCCCGACCGATTTCGGTCACGTTGGCCACAATCTCAACGGAGATTAGCCAGGTTCGCAGGAGATATTATAGTGCACAAGTGTGTGCGCAAACACAGGTGCACTCTGTTCCTTTACTCTCATAGTCCGATAGGACGGCAATCCGACACGACCGGAGCAGGCGCAGGACCAACGGCGCCACGTGCTTTCCGAGGCACGGGGGTATTAAACCGCCAACTTCCAAACTCCGGACTGTTACTAAGAAATTCCTAATGGAAAAACTCAATAACACTGTCTGACCTGAGAATCGAACACAGGACCCCACACGCTCAGCAGTCGCGCTTGCAACCACGAGACCAACGGGGAAGTCGAAAATCTATATCTAAGTATATCTATACTAATATTTTAAAGAGATTTATGCTTTGTGAGCCTGTATGTAAGGGGTAATCTTTGGAACTTCTAATTCGATTCCGAAAATTCTTTCACTAATGGGTAAATACAATACCGCCGAGTGTCATTATGAAATATTTTATGTCAAAACAAGAAATTTCACGCAGACGAAGTCGCGGGCAGAAGCTAGTGTGGCATAATTAACAGCAGGACTTACTGCAGGTATTGAATTGCCATTAAAGTAGCGTCCATGTGTTTCTACCAAAAATGCACAGTCTGGGAAAAGATTGGTACCGTCAACATAAATTGTCTGATTACTCAAATCACGGGAATCGGAATCGGTGAAGGAAAACATCGTGAGGGGACCGGCATGTCCTAGAACCAAAAATTCGAAGACGTGTCACCTACCAACCCGCACTGGGCCCCCGGGGTAGATTACAGCCTACTCCCAATCACGTCATACAATTCCAATCATGCAACCTATTTAATAAAACTGTACTATGATTTTTATTACCTAAACAGTATGTAATCAATCTGCTTTACTATGTGACTTGTAAATGGAACCTTGAGGGAATATGTTGTTCTAAGGTTGAGGAAGACTATCCGCTCGTGATACAGTTTTATACTAGTACGAGGGGATAGGGCGAATCAGTCCAAAGACAACCAAACCATTCATAAGTTCTACCATTTCACATTGTTATAACTTTATTTTGTTTATACTGGGTTTATTATTAAGTTACTCTGTATGGTTGTCTCATAATCATCAATAAAGATTATTATAATTAAAAAAAAAAAAAAAACTCCCTCTCGTTTTACCATAGTTCACCAGAAAGTCGATATTAATAGCGTGTCTACAGAATAATACTTTTTCCTCTGTGCATGGTTTCCATTGAAGAAGGACTCATAAGTTCAGGTAGAAAAAGAAGGCTTTCTGTAAACGAAGGTTTGTGTATGAGTGAAGTTTCATAAAAACGTCATCGTGTGCAGACAGCGTATTGCCGAACGCCGCCTCAAGATGCTTGGTGAATGTACTGACGTGGTCCTTTTGAAATGCTACTTGAGAATGAGAAAGACTGTCCTTAGAGTTTCTTGCCCGTTTTTATCCATAGGATTTACGTTTTGGAATGGGCAGCTAGCTTCAACTTTCTGACTAACTGGCCGACTCTTTGACCATTTAAAAGTGCTCTTGAAATAAATGCATTGAGTTTGAGCAGACATACAACAATATAACTATTTTTGCCGCCAAAACGCGTGGCAAGGTCCCAGTTTCAAGAGGACTGTCAGTGTAGTTACAAGCACATGACATATTTCAGCTTTGTGTCTGTGATGGCAAGGCATGTGCGATGCCTCTGGTATTGCAGATGTAAGCGTAGCATAGGCGGCGAATTATCTATTTGCCTTTTATAATTCATTCTGTCATATTGCTCGATAAAAACCGAAAATGTACTTGAAAACTAATGACTGAAATCGCTCATTGAGCCGTCGCGCTTGGTCTCCCCAACACGCTCTGTTAATACCCAGAGAGAATAGAATTTAGCCGTATATCACGTCTTAGTGCATTTTTGTGTTAACGCGTCAATTACTCTGGCATTGTACGTGTCTATGGTATTTGCTTTCAGTTATTTGGGATCATATTAAACGGTGACTTCTGTAGACGTCATAGCGTTATCGACACGTCTGTAGACGTCATAGCGTTATCGACACAATACAAGATACATTAGTGCATTTCCCGATTTAGAATCTGCAATCCTGAGCTTAAGAAGCGGGTATTTAAACCAATAGGCAATCACAACTTTAGGTACCCAAATGAGTAAAACTAATCCTTATGTAACACTAGCGGCCCGTCTCGGCTTCGCACGGGTGGAAAAAAAAAATCCTATATTAATCAGTGTTAATGTAGCATTCAAATGGTGAAAGAATTTTTAAAATCGGTCCAGTACTTTTTGAGCCAATTCGTTACAAACGTACATACAAATCTTTCCTCTTTATAATATTAGTATAGATAGTATAGATTCATCATCTGCCTGGCCTTACCCCAACTATTTTGGGGTTGCCCTCCTGTCTGACCGGACGCAGCTACCAGAATTTTACATGGAGCGACTGTTTGCTTATCTGACCTCCACAACCCAGTTACTGAGTTACACAATAAGCCTTGGTAAGACTGGTTGTCAGACTTTCGGGCGTACGACCCGAGTGACAGCCAGAACCAACGGCTTAACACTTCATGATTAGGCTTACTCATCCTACAAGACAGCTGCACTTAGAATGACAACCCACGTCTTTATTCCCCGATCACGACCTAATATAAAACCCATAATGAAATATGCAAACATACATATATACCATGACCGGTCCTTCAACTCGACAGAAACACCATCACAAAGAAAAATACACCTTAATTCTTAGCTCCAAAGTTGATTTTTCTAAAAATAGATGTGAGGTTCTACCAGGAGTATTGGTTTAAGGGAAATTCTACTTCAAAAGTGAAGGAATAGAGTTGAATTCAAGTTTGTTATGTAAACTCAGGTGTAATAATATTCTTGGCTAATTGATTAAGCGCTCATATTGTGCTAGTGAGTATGTTTACGACTGTTATTTTAATGGAGGATGAGCAGAGTTGCAAGGCGAGATGAAAATAAGTATGAAATAGTTTTGAAGCACTTATGAAGCACTTATGATGACCAAAGAAACGATGGTTGAATTGTGTGAGCCTTTTCCTAACTATGTTGGGGTCGGCTTCTAGTCTAACCGGATGCAGCTGAATACCAGTATTTTACATGGAGCGACTGCCTATCTGACCTCCACAACCCAGTTACTGGGTAATACGATACCATTTGGTAAGACTGGTTGTCAGACTTTCGGGCTTCTGACTACCCGTAACGACTGTCAAAGATCCACTAATGACAGCCGGGACCAACGGCTTAACGTGCTTTCCGAGGCACGGAGGGGTCACGGTAAGTAAAGATGGTCACCCATCCACAGACCAACCGCGGCAAGCGTAGCTTAACCTGATCGATCGACCTGTGCGGCTGATGATATATAGCTAAAACGGACTACTGATATGATGATCCCAGGGACGAATTCTGTCCTGTCTTTTTAGACCCAGAATGCTGCGTTCCCTCGTTCTCGGCAGACTCCAATGCGGAACTTTTGCATCTCGGTGAGCGACCAGCGGGGTAATTGCGTAACACACTATTTCAATGCAATGGGTTTCATTTTGATAGATCAACAACACTCATTGCGTTTTTTACATTGTAGAGCAGACACATTTTTCGAACATATGAAGCAATGGATTAGCATTACGCTTCAAAATGAGATCTATAGTGTGTTTCGCCATTAGGGTGCAGGTCTGAGCACCGTAGGTCAGGGCCTCAAGTCTGCTATTACAATAGTGTCAGAATGGTCTATCATTGATTTCATAATTGTTGATTTTGACAAGTTTGGTAATCTACTAATATAATGGCGTCATTATGACTTTCCAATGGTCAACCACTGACATTGCATTGAAAGAAATGGCATAAAATGGTAATCTCGTACCTACATACATAATGACAAATGAATAAATATAATTTTTATTGCTATTTACGAACTTCTTACTACTTCAGATTGCAAACACTAATAAGTAATAATATATATTAAATAAATGAAATCTACCATGAAATTTAATAATTTTTCTCAGACCATTGTCCGGCCAATGATCGACCATTATGAATTTAGCAGATTACGAACTTTTAGCAAAATGACAATCGTGTTGGAATGACGCATTTATAAAAATAGCAGACTTGGGCCCCAGGTTAGGTGTTAGGACGGACATGATACTCATGTCGAAGGCGCTTCAGGGAGATCAATAAAAACCATAACCAAATTTATTTGGTGCTAATTTGACAGATTATACTTACTAGACATCTACCAACCCTCACTGGGCCCGCGTGGTGGATTACGGCCCACTTCCTCTCACAGAGACGAGGCCTGTGTTCCAGCACTAGGAACATTTTACGCTGATTGTGCGCATTCTTATTTATATATTCTATTTTTATTAGTTTAGACAAATAAGGATTCAAAGCTTTTCTATTGTAGACTTCGATGTTTATCCGGAGTTATCTACTGACCCGCTAAGGGACTATAACAAAAAGGCATATAATTTTAATTAAAATATATTTCCAGTAGTTTCTTAATGCCGGCTGTACTTATAATCACAAAGTACGAACAGGCCATGAGCCAACGAATGGAGTCGTTGTGTGGCCCACTTTCACTTACTGCCTGTGCGCCTGCGCCGCGATGACGATGACTGTTTGTGACGGTAGCTTTGGAGTTTTAGAGGCAGGGAAATAATTATTATGGAAGGTTTTAAACAGAACTACGAAATATATTAGAAGAAGAGATCGCAGAAAGCGATAAGGCTGTCCATTGTATGTTTTGCGGTTTTAAATTGTATTTTCTGGTGTTACAATAAAGTATAATATATAAATAAATAAAAAATTGTAAAAGAGTAACTGTGGAAATCAAATGAAATCGTTTATTCTGTATAAATAAATATGATATCGGAATCACTTCTAAATGTCATTCGGCGTCTCCTTTGACTACTTTAAGAAGAAAAATGTCGAAAAAAAAGTCAGAGGTCACAGTCTCTTAAAGTCCAGACATAATCTTGGTCTGGCCATGTGAGGACCATACAGATTGATGTCTGAAATGGTCTTTTGAGGAAAGTACCACACAGATTTAAGAGGACCTGTCCCGTCAGTGCATACATTTGTCAGTAATCGTGTACCTCGACTCATTACTTGAGGAGCTTAACGACTCGACGTACAGACGTCAGCACATCAAGCTACTAGAATTCGTCAGATTTCTTTAATATAAGTATTTTCAACAGGAAATTTGTCAGTTTTGTCAGGTAGCTTGATGTACAATACCACAGAAGTTTCTTGCCCATTCTTCTCCATAGGTAACTAAGTATAATACCTTTTGAAAGGAGTGCCTGAAATAAGTTATATTTTATTGTACAGAGGCCAGTACATCAACTACTCCAATCTATCACATTTCTTTGATAGATTTTCAACTTTACTACAAAGGAAGAAGGTTCATAATCAATTGAGAAAATTTGACAGATTTAAGGTTGCTTGATGTGCTGGCCTCTGTACATTTTGACGTTCAAAAGTAGCTTTCAAATGCTCCTCTTTGAACTTAAGGTAAAAACAATTTAAGGATGAATGAAACTACCTAAAATCAAGCATAATTAAACAGTAAACACCCTAATTGCGTAACACACTAACACACTATCAAACGCAATCTAAATCATTTTGAAGGATATTGTTACCCATTGCTTTACATGTTCGAAAAATTAGTCTGCTCAACAACGTAAATAACGCAATGAATGTTGTTGAATTGTCAATGAAACCCATTGCTACTGATAGTGTGCAATTACCCCGCAGTTTAGCACCTAAAGTTAGTGTAATGTGATGTAAACTAATCCCTGTACTCAGAGTTGTTATGACAGATTGAAAACTAGAAGATAATGGCCCCGATTCTGTTGTTCACAAACTAAACTAATGCATCTTTTTCTTTCTATTTCATTAGGAAAAGGACAGAAGATTCAGTCCTGTCAAATTAGTCGGCGCATGACGTAAATTGACGTATTTTTAGTAGCCAATTTTTTAATCACGTAAGTGTCTTCTCTGAATGCGGCGTATGCTTATGCGTGGAAAGCTCTAACTACTGCCTAAATTCGAGCACTGAGTGTAGGATCTAAAATAGGTACTTACTTATTTCAATAAAATAAAAGTAGGTGAGTATTTACTTAATAAAATATTTCGTAAATAATGTTATCAAAATACAAATATCGTGGTACCTATTCTTTACATAGGTATTATTGCGTAAAACTTATTTTTGTAACTTGATTCTCGTATATTTTGCAATGAAATAATTTAGTGAATTTTTAAACCCATAATTTTTTTTTATCATCTGACAGCTGTCAAAATGACAAGTCTATTGTTTATGGAGACAAAATACACAACATATTCTTTTGTTTATTTTTTATTTGAAGTTATCTGAAGTTATTGCAAAAGTCGGCATTTGTAATTTTAACCTTTTAACCGCCTACGTCGGATTAATCCGACAAATATTTTTTTTTAGACAACTGATTCGTTATTTTCATGATAATTACATAATAATTAATGTGTGCTCACTGCTTACTACATAAAATTAAAAAGTCGTGAACATATAGCATTATAAGCAATATGCATTGTGCAGCGGAATGAAAGCATTCTGTTGGAACCAAACAGTTAACTTACTGTTAAAGTTAACGCATGGTTAAATACAGCGTGGATCAGAAAGGTGTGGTCATATGTAAGGGTGTGGTACAGACCATTAAACTGAACAACTTTCTCCATGGGACCAACCGAAAAAAATATCAGCCGATTCATACAAAACTTCAAAACCAAGTCTACCCAAATGGAGCGGGATTGTCCGAAAGGGCTACCGCTACCCCGGAACACAAAGGGCTAAGGAAGGAACACGGGTGGGTTTTAGTCAGTAAGAGTCTGACACTCCCTTCTGCTCCACAAAAAAAAAACTACCCAAATATATGGAATAAATGATCGTCACATCATTATCATCATCTGCCTAGCCTTTTCCCAACTAGTTTGGGGTCGGCTTCCAGTCTAACCGGATGCAGTGGAGTACCAGTATTTTACATGGAGCGACTGCCTATCTGACCTCCACAACCCAGTTACTGGGTCATACGAAACTCCTTGCTAAGACTGGTTGTCAGACTTTCGGGTTTCTGACGACCCGTAACGACTATGAAAGATCCACGAATGACAGCCGGGACCAACGGCTTAACGTACTTTCCGAGGCACGGAGTGGTCTTGGTATGTAAAGATGGTCACCCATCCACGGACCAACCGCGGCAAGCGTAGCTTAACCTGACCTGATTTATTGTATTTTGTAAATGGTACACCACGGACTACCTACAGTATTTGTCTCTCCTCCCCCTATTTAATCCATCCAAAGGTTGTCTTTAAAAGATCGCTCTTAGCGATAAGACCGCCAATTGTGTCACCCTTTGCAAAAGTTCTATATTTACCTATGTCTGTAATTTATATGGGGTACATAATAAAGAGTATTCTATTCTATTCTATTCTATCGATCGACCCGTGCGCACAAACCCCTCCTAGATGATCGTCCCATAACTACTGTAATTTGAAAACATTGTAAAACTTTTAAAAGTTATCGTGGAGATTCTTACTGGCTCTTCTCCATAGGAAACGACCAATTGGAACCGTGCACCTAGCTTCTGACGTTTCATAAGTACCCTTGTAGGGTAATGTGTTAGGGTTGTGTGATTTTGATGATATTTTGTTCGCGATAATTACGGCAGCGACTTAGTTGTATGTTCGAACACAGTCAGGCACATTACTTTTTTGTAAATTATTTCATCACCACTGCTCTCAAAACGGTGAAGGAAAACATCGTGAGGAAACCGGCGTGTCCTAGAACCAAAAATTCGAAGACATGTGACATCTACCAACCCGCACTGGGCCCGCGTGGTGGCCCACTCCCTCTCACAGAGAGGAAGCCTGTGAACCAGAAGTGGAAATATTATAGGCTAAATTCCCAGTGCCTACCAGGGGTTCTCAATTTGTATCCCTTTAATGCCGATAGTCTCATCTGATCATCTCTCTACTACGCTTCACTACATAGTATAAAACAAAGTCGCTTTCTCTGTCCCTTTGAACGCTTAGATCTTTAAAACTACGCAACGGATTTCGATGCGTTTTTTTTTAATAGATAGAGTGATTCAAGAGGAAGGTTTATATATATAATACATGCATGCATGTGATGTCGTAAATAAACGCATTTTTTTGCGCTTACTTTTCAAACGCTGGCTGAACCCTACGAGATAGGTCAAAATAATGTACTACAGTATTGTACACCTTAAAAAGGTCTACAAAAAAGTCCGCGATGGTATATGTCTATCTCTTAGGGATAACCCACAATAATCATTTTTTATCCTTTACTTTTTACGAGAAATAATGGCTTATTTACGAAGCGATTTTAAGCAATACAGCATTAATCCTTATCCAATTAAGTACCTTAAATACATTGTGCATTTAATATAGATAATATGGCCCTATAAAGCATGTAATTTAAATGAATATTTTGGAAGATATTACAGATTTAAAATGCAGGGACATAGCAGTTGCTGCGATACCGGCCGCGGCGGCGCGTGCTGGCATTCTTGAAATACCTGTACTTAGTATCAGTATTGCACCCGTGCGAAGCCGGGGCGGGTCGCTAGTATAACATAAAGTTAACTGCCTCTGTTGCTCTAGTGATCGCAAGCGCTACTTACTGTTGAGCATGAGGTCTTGGGTTCGATTCAAAGGTTTTGGGATGCATGAAGAAGCCTCCTCGTGAAGCGCAGGTTTGTTCCGCCAGTTACTCAACTGAACCGAGCGCCTGACGCATTCTGCCAACCAACAACTTATTTGACTGGCCAATTCTTCCCTTGCGGTGGTAGGGCTAACGCCCGCCTGGTCTGCGATCACCCTCCTACCAGTCCGGCGTCAAGCAGCCTGCTGTGTTTCGTCGATGCGTGGGAGTTCCAGTGCCTTAGGCATCTTCTGGGCACGCTCGTTCCATCATAGACCTCATCCATCGTTTTCCATCGTGCGTGATTGAGGCCAAGAGCGGGTCCATTCAGCAATAATAAAAAAAAAAGGTCGGGCAAAGTGTTATTGGTTTTTATCTGGAATTCGTGAGTCTGAGTTTGTGTCCGGTCCGGTTATCTCCTCTGTATACAAGCGTGATGTTATGTATGTTAATGGATGAAACCTACGCCTCTATCTACCCCACATGTGCTAAAAGCGTATCGGGCGTAGTATTAAATAGAAAAGTGTCAATTTGTGATAGCCGGTCAACCGCGCACACGCATCGTCGAGTTTTGCCTTTCTACGAATATGTATCACTTTTTCTTAGGCCTGCCCCGCCCCTACCATAATTATTTTTTTTTTGTTTCTGTTCGTATATTGGCGTGTAATTATGTTTCGTACTAAGTATTGTATAGAATCAAGTTTTTCTGCTGTGCTGCTGGGGAGCTTGTGGCGCCAGTTCTTCTCCCCAGCGAAAGCTCTAGGAAGTGGTGAAGGGCGGGCGTGCCGGGGGACTGTCTTAAGTAATTTTGACGTTCAAAAAGTGCTGATTGTCAGCCTAGTTTGCATAAATGACTTGACACTTCACTGTTCAGTTCAGTTTTTACAGGAAAAATAAAAAAACATGTTTTCGTCGATTGCTCCTTAAATACTGGACGTAGACTGACGGTTGTTAGCTTTGAAAAAAACTTTTTTTTTTTTGTATTTTCGAGATGTTTTAGTGAAACACACCATTATCTCTATTTTAATAATTAGCTTTATTCTCGTAATTTCAGGCCTGTGTTAAATCTGTGTATTGTAGTGTTGTAAAATTTTGTAACTTCGTAAAATAACTGTATAAAAATTACGAAAAAATTGAACAGGTGTATTACCACCCACAGATCCCAAAAATGATGTAGGTAACACTAACACTAAGATAATGGCAGTTATCATTTTATTCTCCGGGGACGGCGGTGTGTGGAAACTCCGGAAGTGGCGCCCTAGAAGGACTTAAATAGTGACCTTACTGGTGATGTTCTACACAAAGGTCAAATACGTGGTACTCGCAACCGACGTGCGTATATGACAGCGGGGCAATTGTGTAACACGCAGTAGCAATGGGTTTCATGTTGATAGTTCAACAACATTCATTGCGTTATTTACGTTTTTGAGCAGACACATTCTTCGAGCATATGAAGCAATGGATTAGCAATGGCCCCGATTCTGTTGTTCACAAACTAAATTAAATTTAAGTTCAGTGCATCTTTTTCTTTCGTCGGCGTCACGTCTAAACTTGTCTATGGATTAATGGATTAAGTATCTAATTATATATACAGGGTTACTGGTAACTCGACCACTTCCTTGCCGGAGGTGATAGGGGAGCTAAAATGTGACAAATTTAACCCCCCATATGTATGGCCGAAAACGAATAATTTAAGAGATATTTGAAAAATAAAAATGCAACTACTCGTACAAATAATTACAAAAACTTCTCGAAATTATTTGATATTTGTAGACATTTTACTGTGTTAGCTTTGTGTAGAATGTTAGCTATAAATAAAAGCTTAGTGTGAAAATTTGGAGTAATTTAAAATTACAAATAACTGTAAAAGTATTAGTTTTCGGCCATACATATGGTGGTTAAATTTGACACATTTCAGCTCCCCTATCACCCCCTGCAAGGAAGTGCTCGAGTTACCAGTAACCCTGTATAAAGCACGAGGAAGTGGTGAAGGGCGGGTGTTTGGGGGGACTGTCTTTTGTAATTTTGACGTTCGAAAAGTGCTGATTCTCAGCCTAGTTTGAATAAATGACTTTTGATTTTAATGGTTTTTGATTTAAGATTTTCGAGTTAGCTCTCTTTAGATCTAGGTGTGCGATATATCCACCGACAAACAGCGTTGCTGTGTTCCAGTTTGAAGGGTATGTGTGCTGGTGTAGTTACAAGCACATGACACATTCCAGCTTTTTATTTGTGATGGCAACACATCTGCGATACCTCTGGTATAGATAGTGCAATCCACGAAGACGCGCCCCACTCTTTTTCCTAATGCTTACAGCACAAGTGTGCAACATTCCGCTAGTGTTTTAGTTTTGTTGATACACACTAATTATTATTGTTAGTGGGTAATTAGTGTGTATCGAAAAAAGTAAAACACTTGTGGATAAACTAGCGATAACCGCTAACGATTCGGAAGAAGAGTGGGGCGCGTCTTCGTTGATTGCACTATCTATATTTATAGATGTTCATAGGCGGCGGTAGGGTAGTTTAGGATGCCCCTCAGCTAGATGGACCGACGACCTTAAAAAGGCATAGTTGGGACAGACTGGATGCGGAAGACGGAGAACAGCGTTGTGGCGAAGCCTGGGAGGAATCTTTGTCCAGCGGTGGACTGCGATAGCTGAGTTGACTGAGTTCTTAGGCGGCGGTGCCCACTTCACATTACACCGCCTTTGACCTGTTTGATATCCAACAACATTAAAATACTAATCCAAATTCCTAAGCTGATGTTTATTTCCATATAACAGCGATTAACCAATCAAACATATGACTTAGGGTTGATTTCTCCAACGCCAGATATTATTATCAGAGGAATAATTTTGAATTGCACGCCTCACAACGCGTAAGCGTGTGGGTGGGAGTGCTTTACTCTCGATATAAAATCGCTCTTATCTCCCAAGCTAGACACTAAATCAATAAAAAAGGGGTGTTTTGAAAACTAGATATAATTATTCAATTATAAAGTCAGCGTATTTTTTCATTTATGTTTTTAGTATATATACTTAACAAAAAAATGTAGTTAAAAAATGATTAGTATTGCTGTCCGTTGGTCTGTGCACTTGTTTGTCTGCACGTTTTAGAAAATTAAACGCAATTAATTGTAATAAATCCTTTTGAATAAATTTCCACTTAAACTGAGGATGAACCCTATTTCTTATCATGATTGAACTGATAACCGTTTTAAAGATATTAATGAAATTCAATGGAATTTACTGGGTTTTTTAAAATTAATTTTCAAAAACAATTTTTTCAATAAGTTTCTCTTCTAGTAAATTAATTTCAATTTGTGATACAATATGCGTGTCAGGCGTGCTCTTTTGGATTTCCCAAATTTTTTTTTTGACATTTCTTCGATACATAATCTGTCAAACGTCAATTTTAATCCACGAATAAAAAACAAAAATTATCTGTCAATTGAAAACTCTGCCCATAATATCTCGTGTGACAAAGACCAAGAAGAAGTATGCCATAACATTTCGCTACGTGTCTATTCGTACTGACCATGCTAAGCTAATCCAAATGAACAACACGTTTTAAATTGACACAGACGTAATGAAATGACGTCAGCGAACTTGTACTTAGATACTAACTGTGTGGAGTTATGTAAGACTAAAGTTTATAATATGATCACGTTAATTTAGCCGGAACTACGAGTGCGATACTCAAGTCTCAAATGTTGGCATAATCAGCCTATAATGTCCCCAATGCTGGGACACAGGTAGTGTTGCCAGCACCCTAATTGCGTAACACACTATTACTCTCAATTTGAATCATTTTGAAGCTTATTGCTAATCCATTGCTCCTTACACGTTCGAAAAGTGTGTCTACTCAACAACGTAAATAACGCAATGAATGTTGTTGAACTGTCAAAATGAAACCGATTGCTACTGATAGTGTGTTACGCAATTACCCTGCAGGTCCGATTTGTTGTAAATCGGTACATGAGGTCAAAAAAATCGGGATTTAGGGTTGCAGATCGGGACAATATACAAAAAAAAAACAAGGGGTTTTAAGTCTATTTAATCTTACATAACAAGTAATCAGTCTTGCTAGACTAGTAGAAATTCCTACTAGTAGAAGGTCTTTGGTCTTATACTAGTAGAAGGTCTTTGTCGGACTGCATAGAAAAGAAAGAGAAGCGCGATGACACAACGCTGGTAATTTATTGCAAAATATGAAGCAATTACCTATTTACAAAAAATGTATTGTTTTGAAAAAAAAATTAAAACACTAGAGTTTTAGTATGTTGCTTGTAGAATAATCTGACAAAAAATCATAATGATTGTAGATGTATATTAGTATGGTTTTTATTGTAAAAAGAAAGTTTTTAGAGGTATCTTCATGATTTTTTTCTATCGTACCAAATAAGTTGTAGGTACCTATTATGTTTTCATCCTGAAGAATATCATATATTTTTTTGATTTTGTTGACTGTAGTCGATCATATACTTTTATTGTTTCTAAAACTTGCGTTTTTTGAGTTTAGGTCCTGTAAGCCCCTTAATCGGGACATTTAGCGTCCCGATCAGGTACAAATCGGGACGCGTCCCCAGACCCCTGAAAATCGGGATGTCCCGCGCAAATCGGGACACCTGGCAACACTAGACACAGGCCTCCTCTTTATGAGAGGGAGTGGGCCGTAATCCACCACGCGGGCCCAATGCGGGTTGGTAGCTGTCACATCATGTTTTCGAATTTTTAGTTTTAGGACATGCCGGTTTCCTCACGATGCTTTCCTTCACCGTTTTGATTGCCATTCTAAGTGTACCTAACGTTATACAACGTGAAACGTTAAATGCGCAAAACCTCATACACCCCAATTAGATCATTGAGTTAAAAGCATAATACAATGAACAAAACTATTTTTTAAAGCTATTTTTATTAAGAAAATCGTGTTAATCCTAGCATTGCTTTATGCATTAAAAATTGATTCTTATTGCCTTGAAATAAGACTTAATTTTCTTTGGCTCAATCGGCGGATAGTATGGCAAAATACATCATTTTTGAAAAAAAATAACCCATATTAAAAGTTACTGAAATCGATTCAGTAGTCAATTATGAACAACTATTTTCAGGTTTTGCGCATATACTATAACGTTACACGTTGTCATAACTAATTCCCGGAATTAGACAGAAGTTTCCTTCGAGTTCAGCCTAATTTCACCAGTTATGTCTAAGTCTTATGTAACAGGGGGCGAGCCTATTGCCATCAACTGGGCAGAAATGCAGCTGCCTCTGAGAAATTCCAGATGAAAAACTCAATAACACTTTGCCCGACCTGGTAGTCGAACCCAGGACCTCACGCTCAACAATAGCGCTAGCAACCATTAGACCAACGACGCAGTCGAACTTTCATAAAAAGAAAAAGTAATTAAGAAGTTAAAATTAACCTTTTAACATTTTAACAGTTACATAAGAGTGACCTTGAGTTTATAGTGAACTCGGCAGTCGGCACACATGACACCATCAAGGTTCAGTATACAGGAAGATCTGTAAACCCGTCGACCTTACTACGTGCAACAGATTTAGGGTTCCGTGAAAGAGTGGAATAATAAAACGGTTTTGTTTTGTTTTGATGCAACATTTTTTTCGAATTTTTAGAAGACTACCTTGGCAATGTTGGTTAGCTAATGCATCTTATTAAACACTAGCGACCCGCCCCGGCTTCGCACGGGTGCAATACTGATACTAAGTAGGTATTTCAAGAATGCCAGCACGCGCCGCCGCGGCCGGTACCGCAGCAACTGCTATGTCCCTGCATTTTAAATCTATAATATCTTCGAAAATATTCATTTAAATTACATGCTGTAAAGGGCCATATTTATCTATATTAAATGCACAATGTGTTTAAGGTACTTAATTGGATAAGGATTAATGCTGTATTGCTTAAAATCGCTTCGTAAATAAGCCATTATTTCTCGTAAAAAGTAAAGGATAAAAAATGATTATTGTGGGTTATCCCTAAGATAGACATATACCATCGCGGACTTTTTGTAGACCTTTTTAAGGTGTACAATACTGTAGTACATTATTTTGACCTATCTCGTAGGGTTCAGCCAGCGTTTGAAAAGTAAGCGCAAAAAAATGCGTTTATTTACGACATCACATGCATGCATGTATTATATATATAAACCTTCCTCTTTAATCACTCTATCTATTAAAAAAAAAACGCATCAAAATCCGTTGCGTAGTTTTAAAGATCTAAGCGTTCAAAGGGACAGAGAAAGCGACTTTGTTTTATACTATGTAGTGAAGAACTAGCTTCTGCCCTCATGAAATATTATGTTACCGCGACCCACCGCGTCGCATCGCATCGCCCGCCCGTGCTATTACTTCATATAATTTCTCTTAGCGATTTTTATGACTTTTTTGTTATTGCTCGGCTCCTAAGGGTCGTAGCGTGATGATAAATAGCCTATAGCCTTCCCCAAGAATTGGGTTATCAAACGCAAAAAATACCAATCCGACTTGTACAGAGGCCAGCAGATCAAGCTACCCCAATCTGTCAAATTTTCCCAATTGAATATGAACCTTATTCCTTTGTGGTAAAGTTGAAAATCTATCAAAGAAATTTGACAGATTGGGATAGCTTGATGTGCTGGCCTCTGTACCTAATTCAAGAGATTAGCGCGTCCAAATAATTGTAGAAGCTTGATGTGCTGACGTCTGTACCTATATATACTCTTGCTTGTATATAGTTTTTTTTTTCATGTAGGTACCCTTAATAACATATTATTGTCGTAATAACTTTAAAAACGTAGGTATGTAAGTACCTAATCTTATGATTTATTTCAAGACTTTTTACCGACATGACAGCCGTTTAATATTTATACATATGTTAATGCTATTAAATCGTCGTTTTTCTGTGCTATTAATCATGGTATATTAAGTATAATAATATTGTAGAATTATATTTGCCGCCTGTTGTTTTAAACATAACACATCGTCACGATTAAAAAAAAAACAACGTCATGCATTGACAAATTCATTAAAAAAAAATAACAACAAGGCTTCCTTATTTGTGTAGTGGTCACAAGCTCCACTGCTGAGAATGAGGTCCTAGATTCGATTCCCGGGACGGGAAAATTGTAATTGGTTTTTTTTTTCATTTGGAATTTCTCATCAGCAGCTCGAAATCTAGATTTGTGGTGCTTTCAAGCTGTTAATTAAATAAATATTATGCAATCTGAATGAAATCTATATCTATATTGAATCTGGTGAATTTCTTGTTGCTCGCTTTAGAGTTGAAAGGGCTATTTTAAAAGATTTGCGTTTTTCGTTAACTATAGTAACATTTTATTTAAAAATCATAACTTGGCGTGGCTAAATAATAAGTCGCACAGGTCAGTCAATCAGGTTAATCAGGCTGTGGATGGGTGACCATCTTTACATACCGAGACCCCTCCGTACCTCGGAAAGCACGTTAAGCCGTTGGTCCCGGCTGTCATTCGGTGGATCTTTGACAGTCGATACGGGTCGTCAGAAGCCCGAAAGTCTGACAACTAATCGTACCAAGGGGTATCGTATTAGCCAGTAACTGGGTTGTGGAGGTTAGATAGGCAGTCGCTCCATGTAAAATACTGGTATTCAGCTGCATCCGGTTAGACTGGAAGCCGATCCCAACATAGTTG
Source organism: Globia sparganii (assembly GCA_949316385.1). Taxonomy (NCBI): domain Eukaryota; kingdom Metazoa; phylum Arthropoda; class Insecta; order Lepidoptera; family Noctuidae; genus Globia; species Globia sparganii. The sequence goes on from OX438680.1 coordinate 10,753,510, forward strand.
GGAAAAGGCTAGGCAGATGATGATGACCTTAGAGATGCCATGACTTCCTCTGTATTTAAAAAAAGGCATGGCCATTTACTAAGTAGGTGTTTAAATTATATGTAGTTATTTCCTCAATTCTAACTTGAAGTTTTCGCGCCGAAGTGACCTTTTATAGGCAGTTCAAGTGTATTTCTTACTATTTTTAATTGAGTTCAAAGAGCGAGGGTTATTAATTTATAATAATTATTATAAAATAATTATTAAGTAATTCTCCAAAATCCAGTCTCTTGGGTACATTACCAGTGGACAGCGATGCGGAGGAATATTTCGACGCCATATTTTACTGTTAATAATTTTAGATATGTTACGTTATTATACTTTATTTTAGTTTGTTAGTTTATTTAGCAAACACTACAGTAATTAAAAATAACTTATTTAATTCTCCCGAAAATTTCCCGTAATTTTATACTGGTACTAGCTTCTGCCCGCGACTTCGTCCGCGTAAATTTTTTTTGTTTCCCCGACCCACCCCGTCGCAACGCGTCGCCTTCCTGCGCTATTACTTCGTTTTCGCTTGGCGAAAACTTCAGACTTTTTTTCTTTTTGCTCAACTCCTAAGGGTCCTAGCGTCAAGTTTAATAGAATATAGCTTTCCTCAAGAACTGGGCTATCAAACGCAAAAATATTTTTATATATGCGACCAATACTTCCAGAGATTTACAGCTTTCAAACTGTGTTTCAAACAAACAAACTCTTCAGCTTTATTATTAGTATTATTTTAAAACTATGATATCTCCTAAGATATACATTGAAATCAAATGATGTCACAGGCAATTTTGTTCAAAATTAAATACATGTGATGAATAACGTATTTATTTGGATAAGGATTAATACCATGTTTATAAAAAACACCTTCGCAAATAATGCATTATTTTAGAACAAATTTGGTTAGCATAAAAGAGGTTATAGTGAGCTAACCTTAAAAGATAGACATATGCTGTCGCGGACTTTTTTTTAAAGCTTTTAAAGGGGAAAAATTCTGTCATATGTGATTTTTGCGAAACTTTAACCGTTTACGCAGCGCACGCAGCGGAAGCTCTCAATAGGAAAAAAATCCCCCGATTTTGAAACATTCTTCATTGGCGCTCCGCTCCTATTGGTTTTAGCGTGATGATATATAGCCTATAGCCTTCCTCGATGAATGGGCTATCTAACACTGAAAGAGTTTTTCAAATCGGACCAGTAGTTCCTGAGATTAGCGCGTTCAAACAAACAAACAAACAAACAAACAAACAAACTCTTCAGCTTTATAATATTATAGTATAGATTTTAATAGTAGCGTCGGATTTAAATAACGCGCAAATAAAAAGCTCTTGAAAAATACATAGTTTGTTTTCCGAGACGCACGCGAAAGAAGTTGCGGGCACAGCTAGTTTTATGTTAAAACTAGAAATTTCACGCGAACAAAGTCGCAGGCAGAAGCTAGCTAACTTGAACAGGTTCTCCCGCTACGTTTAAGGATTATAAAGACGAAGGTTTTGCAAAAAAAAGGTTGGCATCTAGGTACTTACATAGCCAAAGTGATTAAGATTTTTTGCGACATTCATTTTATTAATTTGTTGTCAAACAAGTTTGCTTAAAATTGCTAAATAATTAATTTAAGGATTTAGCTCGGTAAGGTTTTGCACAAGGACTTTTTACACGTTTTTCGTGTTTCAAATGACCTTCGTAAAAAGTTGATCAATCCAGTATTTTTATACTTACAAGTCTGTGATGCCTAATGTTGTCTTACAATTATAATAAATCTTATTCTTTGAGAGCCAAAGGTTAATAATGGTTAATTATTAGGAAAAAAAATTCAATACAACTCTCGTAGTTCAAATTACCCTATTGGATTACTAAGTATTTCATGAAATAGTGACATTAGAGGCCAAAACTTACATTAGAGAGTTGTATTGATGATTCTAATGCTTATTATTTTGTAAATTGATATTTATTACGATCGCGAGTCATGTGTTGATCAACATACAATTTGCGGGTTACTGTTAGGATATACCTAACAGTAACCCGCAAATTGTAAAAAACTTAAGAAAATTGTAATTTCACGGATTACCTGTGCGCATACCCCTTAATAGAAAAACCCAATCACTCTGCCCAAACAACAACTTTTTATGTGTTTAGCTGTACTTTTGTTATTTTTTTTTTTTGTATTCTTTTTTTACTACTTAGAGACAAGTAATGAGGTTACGTTTGGCGCGGATATATTTTATTTGATAATATTTTACGTAATCTGTTATTTATTTATTTTTATTTCTTTTATTGTTTTTTTTTTACTGCCCGTGACACCACAGCGGGCCCTATCAGAATACCAGCGCTGCGATATTTATTTTTAAATTCATTTTTCTTTTTGTTACTTTTTAATTTTTATTTTGTTATTTTAATTTAGACTGTGTTTAGCTTAGTTTGTGATCCTCCTGTACGAGTCGCAATTAATACTTTTTCTTTCTTTCTTTCTATATTTTATAATTTTTATGCTAATCAGTTTATGTTTTTTTTCTGTTTCAATCTACCTATTGGTTTCTGCGATACAAATCTTGAGCACATATTATGTGATTGCAGCGATGTCTGCATTACAGACATCGCTGCAATCACATAATATGTACCTATTCATATGACTTTTTTGCCAATAAATCTTAAATCGCCTGTGATCGAGCCCTGCAAAATTGCTTAAAACACTGAGAATGACAATACTTTTCTTTTTGAAAATTTGACAACACCCATTGCGTCATTTTTTGCGTCGAGCTGACGAGGCGATCAAAGCTTCAGAAGGCCAAGTCTAGGTATCTCCATTATCAGTTTTTGACCGATTTTCCGTACAAAACCGTTGAATTGCAACGTTTATAAACTACATAGCAGACTTAAGCCCCAGATCATATCAAATGCCTTAAAAGCAAAGCGTGAAGAGGCATCTTCTAGGCGCGCTTATTCCATCATAGACGTCATGCATCAGGCGAGATCGAAATCAAGAGCGGGGCGAATCTGAATAAAAATACATTCTAACACCCCAATTCTCTTCTCTTCCAGAGTGCGACCTCCCAATCGAAGCACGCAGCACGTTTCCTCCGACTCGCCATGGCATCCATCATGGACATCCTGAAGATCAAGCCGTTCGTCGAAGTTTCAGTGGGACAACTCCTCTGGGGGTACGAGGATCCTCTACTCAAGTTAGCTAAGGATGTGGTGCCCAAGGAACAGAAGTTGCCGTATGAGGAGTTTGGGCTATTCTATGGGGTGAGTGACATGTTTTAGTCGAGATTGTTTGGACTTGAGTTTCCTTAGAAAGAGGTGGCCCTCACATGTCGGCAGGAATTACGGTCATCAGGAAAATTATGGTGGGTGGTTTTAGAACGGTCGTTATAATAGGGCACCGCAGTTTAAGGAAACCAAACCTGTATCCAATAAATACATACTTAGGATCTTGTTTAAAAAAAAATTGCCTGTTACAGAAAATAAGAACAGCAACCATGATCCAAAATATTAGAAAACTTCATATTGAGAATTTTTCTTCTCTACATCGTGAAATTGAAAACATGCGACAAATCGAAACGGGAGATTGTACTCATCATTATGAACAACTTTTACTATGGAACCAAACCTGAAATCGCGAAAAAAAAAATCATCTGTTCCCTACATTTATGTTCGTATAACTCGTCAAAACGTATGGAACAGTTGATTTTTGTCGCGATTGCAGCTTTGTTCCCCTAGTAAAAGTTGTTCATAATGATGAGTACAATCTCCCATTTCGGTTGTCGCATGTTTTCAATTTCACCCTGAATAGAGAAGAAAATATTTTTTTAACCCAATACGGGAACAAAAACTGTGAAAACCATGTAAAGCAAAACTGTTCTCCAGTACATAACTACAAATGAAACCATACCAGATAATTAATTTGCAAATTGTCATCCCCAGAAAAACGGAACAAGTCCAGACGTAGTCACAATGTTCACTGGAGCCACAGACATGTCCAAATACGGCATCATCAGTCGCTACAACATGAGGGACAAGCTACAACACTGGACCACGGACCAGTGCAACAGTATCGCCGGCTCTGATGGCTCCATATTTCCTCCGCACATTACCTCTAACGATACACTCGCTGTTTATGACAAGGATCTATGCCGCCTATTACCGCTCAAGTAAGTTGAAATGAAATTTCATTTTTATTTCTGTAGTAGCAGCGCCCCGCGATTTCATCCGCATAAGTTTCGATCCCGTGGGAATATCGGGATAAAAAGTATTCTATGTGTTAATCTTGGTTATTAACTATGTGGGTTCCAAATTTCATCCAAATCCGTTCAGTAGTTTTTGCGTGAAAGAGTAACAAACATCCATCCATCCATCCATGCTCGCAAACTTTTGCGTTTATAATATTAGTAGGAAGTAGATTTTTTAATACATTTTTACACTACAACTTTTTAGTCAATATTTTAAAACTATATGGCGTGGATGTTTCCTAGCTGACTGATCCCTGAAAAGGATTGCCGAAACAAACTCAGAGGTCATGATCTCTTTTATTGATTTTAATGTTGGCCAAAATGTATAAGAAAAGATTTTTGCGTTTTGTGACTTTTCTGACTCTCCTGTCTAACTTCAGTTGGTCCAGAAGACTCTTATAATCGTTATACGACACTGCGCGATTAGCATAAAAAATAAAACGTGAAAATTTACGTTTTTCTAGCTGACCTAAGGACGATGATGGTGATAATGTAAAGAGACACATTAATAATAATAATAAAACATTTATTTCAGACGTAGACTATATACTGTTAGTAACACAAACCTTATAAAGCTATTGTTAGTACATACAAAAACAATCCACAAAAAGAAATCAAAATCACAAAGTGGCACCGCACAGGACTACCAGTTTATGCCAAACCCTGGACGCGCCCACCCGCAGTATGTAGTCGCATCCAGTGCCGCCACATCGGCGAGTCCCATCGGTCCACAAACTACGCTCAGAAGGCTGTTTGAGCTGACCCGCATACGCTTCATAGGAGCTGCACAACGCTTCCGCATTATGGCATGGAAACCATCCACGCTTTTCATCGCAAACATTGCTGAAGCGCATTAAACAGTAGTGATTTGATTTCCCATCCCACCAATCACCACATATATAATTTTGAGCATGGAAAACGGTGAACAAATTAAAATTGGCTCAATTAGAATACTCTGAAAACTATAAGTTTGAAGAAATTGTCGTTTAGGTAGGTAGTAGGCGATTGCCGATGAAATCTTGAAAAATGCTATTTCAAAAAGTTGGTGTATTTTCTAAACTACCAGTTTTGGACGTGTGTAGTGACGTAGTCGTTGTTTACGATATAAAGTTTTATTTACACTGACTGTTTAAGACTCGCGTACCTAATGCTGTGTCAACAGCGGAAGGTATTATTATATTGCGCACATAATTAATTGTAATGAGTATGAGTCATTATTAGCTAAATTCCATTTCGGTTTCGCAGTTTCTTGTGATCATAATCGCGACTGCTTACTCAAACTTAAAGCATTTATTTCAATTAAACCAATTACAGGCACTTTTGAATTGTCAAGTGATCTGTCAGTCAGAAAGATGAACCTAGCTGCCCATTCCAAAGCGTAGTAGGTAGGTTCCTATGGAGAAGAACGGACAAAAAACTCTATGGACCCTCTTTTAACTTAAAATATTGGTTACATCATTTATGTTGAAATTGTACATGTGAGAACGATGTAAAAAGACGTGCACGTTGAAAGCATCCGTAATAAAAAGATAAAAACAAAATTCTATACTAATACAATCCGTGGCAACTAAGAGATGACCAGTCCTTACTGACGGCACTCGTTCACGAACATGACGTATGATGGATCAGCACCATTCAGCTCAAACATTTTGAAGGGAACTTAATGAATCAACACACACGCCACCAACAGCAAAACATTGGAATGAGCAATTGGTTCTTTGGTTCATTACCCAGGTCGGACAAATGTGGTTGGTTTTTCCGTCAGGAATTTTTTAGTAGCAGCCCGTGGTCAGAATTTGTTACACATCTAATTATTATATAATGACACTTTAATTGCTGTACAAAGGCTGACTTACCCCTTTACTCATAAACGTTGCTTACAGTTAAGTAGTGATTTGATTAGCGACTGTTTAACCATACATTTTTGACGTTTAAACGTCATTTAAATATAATCATCATTTATAAATAAACCCCTTAATGCCTATCGCATTTTTCACCAGCCATCACGTCTTATAGATATAAGATTTACAAATAACTGACGAAATATGGGGTACTACAAACTCTGCCTACCTCTTCAAGGAATACAGGCTTGATCATCATTCTCTAGCCTTTGTCCAAATTCATTTGTACTCAGCGCAGCATATCAATCTTCCGTATATCTCTATCAGTAGTCTCCCCATTTCTAGCCATAATCATCTTTCACACAGTCCATCCATCGTTTCTTTAGTCAAGCGTGATATTTAACGTATTTCTTCTTTATTTCCAGGTTCTTAAAAGAAGTAGAATTAGGAGGCATCCAAGGTTACCGTTTCACTCCTCCAGAGGATGTGTTCGCTAACGACGAACATAACCGGTGCTTCTGCCCTGCCGGCCCGCCGTGTGCACCAAACGGACTCTTTAACGTGTCTCTGTGCCAATACGGTAAGTTGTCAATGCGATCAGTTAACTCAGCGTATTGCAGTTCAATGTTTAACATAGGCCTCTCCCATGCTGGGCCATAACACACTGTCCTCCGCTTTTCGCATCCAGTCTGTCTCAGCCGCCTTCTAAAGGTCGTTGTTCCATCAAGCTGGGGGACGCAACTTTACTAGCCGCAAGCGTAACTGCTTAGTGTGGATTTGTAAAATTTCCATAAAACGCCATAACAGATTTCACTACATCAAGAGATGTCAGCATTAAGGAAGGGGCCCGTAAGGGCCTAAGCCTGCCGGGGCAGCGGGATTGTCCGAAAGGGTTACCTTACCGCTGCCACGGAACACAAAGGGCTAAGGAAGGAACACGGGTTTTTTTTTTATACCCGGCTCGCCCTTTATTAAGTGCAATTTGCATGGGATTTATAAAATAAATAGTGAAACTTAAGTAGGTATTATAAAGGAAGAAAAATACCTTTATTTAATTTTAGCACAGTAGAAGACACAGTACACCAGACATACTTACATCGGATAAAAACAAATAAAAGTGTAAAGTCCGATGTAAGAAATTAGCAGGAAAGTGTGCCGCACGGCTGCGCCAAAAAGGCCCAGTTCGGCAAAAATGTCAGAGAACTAGTGCCTGACGCTGGTTTTCAACTGGACCTTTAACCCCTGACTACCTCTTTGAGGACACTCGATTGATCAATTGGTATTATTTTCTTGCTTTTCCAGACTCTCCGATAATGCTATCATTCCCTCACTTCTACTTGGCTGACCCTAGCCTGAGAGAGCAAGTGGAAGGTATCTCCGCACCGGACCCAGAGAAGCACAGACTCTTCATCGATGTTCAACCGGTAAAAAGCTTCTGTCTAATAAAATTGATTTTTGCCGGTTCGTTTTGGAATAAAATACCGAGAAATTTTTAAATACCGGGAATACCAGAATAACTTTTCTAATACCGATTAAATACCGGTACCTAAAAATCTCGAAAACCTAAGTACCGCTATGGCTTATGACTAGGACCACTTATAGTCTGTAAATTAGTCTCTAGTTACATCTGATTGTATTTCACCAAATGGTAAATTAAAAAAAATGGAAAATCCAAAAGTGCACGACTTATAATACTCATTTTATCGTATAAAAAAACTACTTTGAATAAAAGAGCCATTTTCAATAGGGTTCGTCCAATTGGTGAAACGAATCTATTAAAGTCTTTTTTCGCAAGCTACAATGTGTTCAGGTTTCACACTTGATTGACGGGAATTTTTTTAGAAATATTTTGTTGTCTTTTTCGTTTCTACTGCATTAAATAAATTTTTGAAAATAAAGTTCTTGCTTTTCTACATAATAAATTATCTATTGACAAATCAACAACATTTCCGGATATTTTTTACATACCAATATTAAAATTCCCGGTTTTTTTTTTTCATTTCAACAACACTATAATTATCACGTTTAGTGTACATTCTAACCTTACGTTTATATTTCGTTTCTAGGAGATGGGTATAGCGATGCGCGCCCGCGCTCGTATCCAGATCAACTTGGCTGTGTCGCAAGTTGTCGACATCAAGCAGGTCGCCAACTTCCCCGATATCGTGTTCCCTATTCTCTGGTTTGAGGAGGTAAGCAGAAATACATTGAACCAATCCAGCTTTAAAAATAATAATTTAGAAGTACCATAAATCAACTTGGGTACCAAAAAGAAATGTCAGTTACGTTATCCGAGTGAAAATCGTGTCTTAATGAGCTTTCTGCAGAGACTGTCAAACAACGGGGTAATTGCGTAACACATTATCAGTAGCAATGGGTTTCATTTTGACAGTCCAACAACATTCATTGCGTTATTTACGTTGTTGAGCAGACAAATTATTCGAACATATGAAGCAATGGATTAGCAAAATCCTTTAAAATGATTCAAATTGCGATACACACTATCACAATTTGAATCATTACGCAATTGGGTATGTAAAGTTTTTTTCAGGTATTTTTTTTATATTTTTAATTTATAGATTTAGTTATTTTATGCAACTAATTTCAAAATTTTGGTTTTCTAAGCAGCCATTAATTTTAAATAAATTTTCTAAATTCTGCTTCAAAAGTAGGCTGAAGAGTTCAATATCTATGCCACGTATAACACAGTAATAAAAATTCTAAATTTGACGTTTTTTGCTTGCCATCAGAAACTTCAAGCATGACACTAGACAGTTTTAGAGGTGGGAATGATCGACATAATCGATTGAACATTTACTTAATACGTTTATTAATTTTGTATAGGGATAAGTGGAAGGAAGGAAGGGAGGCCTTGGCCCTGCAGTGGGACAGAAATTACTGATAGTTAATAATTCAATTAAATAATAGTTATTATTAATATGTCACTATCAAAATCAAACCAATAACGAGTAGCTACAGTACCTAGTTATATTTGCAAGTTTGCAACACCATTTGTAGTTACAAAATAGTTCGAATGATTTTATACTTAATATATTATTATTTAAAGGGAATGCATTTTATTTAAGCTATCATTATAATGATTGATTAACGATAATTCAGAATTCGGGATTTAGATTTTATGTGTGAATAGATTTTCAATGTTTGATTTGAATCGATTCAAAGGCCGAAATTTTCACACGACTGCATTACATACCTGTATTATTATGGTCATCCCTATAGTTGACATTATATGACTTTAACTTTTTATCCTAAGATGAGAGGAGGCACCGAAAGTATTCTCAATCTGCTTACTTGTGACGTCATTTGGAGGTCAAATGAAAGTCAAGTGGTATTAAGTGTTTATGTTAAAATAAACTCCATCTTATAATTTTAAGCACTAAAAATAGAAAAATTTAGTTAAGAAACCTTAAATCTCGAAATGGTTTGGGAATCAGCGTAGGATTTTTTTTCTTTACATACAGAATTAGGGTGCTGGTTGACAAGTATGATTGAGTGACAGAGGCAACCCTATACTAATCCGTTATTTTTCTGAAATTCGATGCGCCATGTTTTAAACGTATCTAAAAAAGGTTTAGGTCTCGCCACGAAATTACATAAATCATTTTGGATTTACAGTGAAACTCAAAATGCCACTTGACACTTGTCAATGTCAAGACAAAAGAAGACAATACACTTAGCGCCATCTCGCCATGCGCGGTCCGAGGGGGGGGGTTGTGGGGGTCATGACCCCCCCCAAAATCATTCAAGCTGTCGAGAGTCTGACTTGTCTTACTAACCTAACTTGTGCCACGGAGACCTCGACGGGCATAAAACATTAAACATAGGCTGACATGGAGACTGCAACAGAAGTAAAAACTTAAACAAAAAGCCTGTTGTAAAATATACTGGATGAAATTGAATAGGTTCGCCAAATTAAAACATCTAATTCAACGTGATATAAAGAAAATTTAGGATGCACATGATACGTGCGCTTATGCAAGCCGTTTGGTAACGTCGTCGCGCATCCTTTTTTTCGTAGGTACGGTCAAAATTATGTAAGTACTACTAGTTCAACGTGTTGCCAACTTGATTCATGTTGTGAACTTGTGATTTCTGCGATGACTAGATTGCTTATCGGACGCGCGCTAAAATTTACATTTTCTTATTTGTTTTTATAATAATTTAGAAAAAAAAAATCCGTAACCATCGACGTTTATTCGTATCTACTTAAAGGCAATAACTTAGTTTGCACTATCTAAGACGATAATTACACGATTTTTTTTCAAGAATTTTGATTTGGGACATGACAATTTATATTCATTATGTAGCAGTTACTGGACCTCCTATTTCGATTTGGCGCAAGTTTTCAATTTCATCCTGTAGAATCTAGGATGCAAGAGCGTGCGAAGCAAACTCGGGATTATTGGGCACCCCGTTCGTTAGGCCAGATTCCAAAGCCTAAACTGTTGTAAAACGAGTGCATTTCGTCTTAATTCGATAAATTAAGTTCTCTTTCTGTATAATGGTCAAAAGAAAACGGAACCTATTTAAGGTAGGAAATTTTCAGGCTTGCTTCACTCGCTCTTGCAATTTGCATTCTGTTGATTTTTGAGCATTTCTTCTTATGTCGGCAAAGCAAGCAATTCCTAGTCCTTTTAGAATGAAAAGAAAATCGAGCCTGTCCGAGAATGTGTAAAATTTTCGAGCTCGCTTCGCTCGCTCTTGCAATCTAAATTCTCATAGTTGCTTGGCCTTGCCAGCATAAATCGACAATGTAACTCCTATTTCAGCATAAAAATATCAAACAAAACCTAACCAAACCGAGGCGGGTGGTTAAAAACTTCGAGCTCGCTTCGCTCGCTCTTGCAATCTAAATTCTCATAGTTGCTTGGCCTTGCCAGCATAAATCGACAATGTAACTCCTATTTCAGCATAAAAATATCAAACAAAACCTAACCAAACCGAGGCGGGTGGTTAAAATTTTCGAGCTCGCTTCGCTCGCTCTTGCAATCTAAATTCTCATAGTTGCTTGGACTTGCCTGCATAAATCGACAATGTAACTCCTATTTCAGCATAAAAATATCAAACAAAACCTAACCAAACCGAGGCGGGTTGTTAAAATTTTCGAGCTCGCTTCGCTCGCTCTTGCAATCTAAATTCTCTTAGCTGCTTGGACTTGCCTGCATAAATCGACAATGGCCCCGATTGTGTTGTTCACAAACTAAATTAAATTTAAGTTCAGTGCATCTTTTTCTTTCTATTTCATTATGAAAAGGACAGAAGATAATTATTAGTTTAGTCTTGTCAAATTAGATAATCCATAGACGTTTAGACGTGATTGTAAAATTGGCTAAGTACTAAAAATACGTCAATTTACGTCAGGCGCTGACTAATTTGACAGGACTAAACTAATATTTATCTTCTGTCCTTTTCATAATGAAATAGAAAGAAAAAGATGCACTGAACTTAAATTAAATTTAGTTTGTGAACAACACAATCGGGGCCAATGTGACTCTTATTTCAGCATAAAAATATCAAACAAACCGAGGCGGGTTGTTAAAATTTTTGAGCTCGCTTCGCTTGCTCTTGCAATCTAAATTCTTATAGTTGCTTGGACTTTCCTGCATAAATCGACAATGTAACTCCTTTTTCAGCATAAAAAATCAAACAAAACCTAACCAAACCGAGGCGGGTTGTTAAAATTTTCAAGCTCGCTTCGCTCGCTCTTCCCATCCTACATAATAATCTACCGTTTTTATACATACGACCAATTTGCCAGCATTATTAAATAACAACCCCCCACGCTAAAAGCTGCGTCCCTGAATAGCATTAAGTAATGTGGAACTGGAGATGTACATGAACATTAACATAACACCACCACACCTTTAATCCCCGGAGCGATAGGCGGGTGTGTACCTTCATATAGTACTTACACCCACATTTCGCCAGTTATGTTGAAGTCACATATTATGGGAGACGAGTCTACTGCAATCCATACACTGGGCTATTTCTGAGAAATTTCTGATGGAAAAATCTAATAATACTTTACCCGACCTAGGAATCGAACCCAGGACCTTATGCTCAGTAGTAACGCTTGCGACCACTACACTAACGAGTAGATGTACCCTTAAAATATTCCTCGGCACCCATGGTGACCCCCCCCAAAATCTTGGGCTGCGACCGCGCCTGCATCTCGCGGAAAGTTTCTATGGAGAAAACTTTCCCGCGATATAGCGCCAAGAAGTAGGTATATAGATAAAAGTGGAGCCAAAACTCTGAACAACTAAGTGAACCCGACTGTGGGATTTCGCTCTCTTTCTGAATCCATACATAAGACAAAGAAAACATATATCACTGTCTCGTTCTTAAGTGCGTATTTAGAAAGAGAGCGTTAGCCCACAGTCGGTTTCAGTTAGGTATTTAGAGTGTTGACTCATTTTTATCTACAAGTTTCTTGGATAGCGCTAAGTGTAGTGTTTTGCTGCCGATTATTCACTTTTTGTTCAAGACGAATTTGACAAATAACAAACAATTAGCGCCATCTGCGCGGAACTAATTTGACAGTTTGCTTGCCCATTTAAAACAGTTTAGAACCGTCACTTTGTTTCAGTCCAGCACTAACCCCACAAGATCTCCACTGTAGCATCATAGATTTTTTACTTTTTATCTTTTAATTTAAAATAATGCACACTTGCTTTTCCAGTTCACTTTTGACATTGGCAGAATAGTCGGCATCGGCTTTACTTGCCATAATTAAAAATAGAATAGAACCGTCACACTAAGGCATACCTCCCCTTAGGGTATCGACGAGCTGCCGGAGCAGGTGACGTCACTGCTGCGACTGGCCACGCGCGCGCCGCCCGTCGCGCACGCGGCGCTGGGCTGGGGGCTGTCCGCGCTCGGCGTGCTGCTCATACTGTTAGCTGTTACTTGTCTCATTAGGTAAGTCGGAAGATTTCATCATTTTATTACAAAACTAGCTTATGGCCGCAACTTCGTACGCATGTTCGCCCGTCCGCGTTATAACTACGTTTTCGCAAAGCGTTCTATCTGACTTTTTCTGTTTGCTCTGCTTTTAAGGATCGTAGGCCTATTGTGATGTTGTAGCACAAGAATTGGGTAGTTATATATAAAAATAATTTCTCAAATCGGACTGGTATCAGCGACTGCCTATCTAAGACTGATTGTCAGACTTTCGGGCTTCTGCCGATCCATAACGACTGTCAAAGATCCACGAATGACAGCCGCGATCAACAGCTTAGCGTGCTTTCCGAGGCACGGAGGGCTCTTGGTATATAGATGGTCACCCAACCACGGACCAACGGCAGCAAGCGTAGCTTAACCTGATCGATCGACCCGTGCGGCTGCTATTACCTTTTTTTTTGGATGGGAAACCATCAAATGACCCCCTCCCGCTCTGGGTGGAGCAGAAGGGAGTGTCACACTCTTACTGACTAAAACCAACCCGTGTTCCTTCTTTAGTCCTATAGGTTCCGAGGCAGCGGTAACCCTTTCGGACAATCCCGCTGACCGGCTGTTATTACCTAAGCCACAAATTTTTATCCACAATTTTTTTGTCTTCTATAAGGTTAAAACGTAAAAAAGCCTTATTACTTTTCGACAAGGCAGCAGTAGCAAGCAGTATTCTCATTTCAGTGCTCTCTTTCCAGGTCATCCCACCGTCAAAGTACGTTAAGACTAGAAGGTCACGTGGTCGCGAAGCCTCCGCCAGCCAAAACCCCGAGCAAAGACACGAATGGCTATGAGCTAAACAGCCGAAGATAATCTAAGTATACTCCAATCAATCGTAATGTAATGTTCATCGCGAATTTCTGGTCAGCTGGTTAAAGGTCGTTTTGTAAACTTATTTGATGTTGAAAGGTTATTTTGTAAACTTAGTTGATGTTGAAAGGTTATTTTGTAAACTTGGTTGACGTTGACAGGTGGTTTTGTAAATGTTGGTTAGAGTTAAAAATCGTTTTTTAAATGTTTATGCGGTTTGTTTTATTATCTATGACTGTTACAGAAGCTTGTTTGAAACCGTATTTTTAGCACCTAAATTCAAAAGACTCAGATTTACAGTGGTTTTGGAAAAGTCCTCCGAAATAACCATGTGCTCGGATAAAAAGTAATCCAGATCTTAGTCTACCTGTGTGCCAAATTTCAGCCAAATCGATTAAGCCGTTAAAGCGTGATTGAGTATCAAACATACACACATAAAAATTTATGTTTTGACATATGACATTTTGTGTGTTAAGACATGTGATACTGTAAAATGTTGTGACATTAGACCTTTCAATTCTGTATCCCAAAAATCAGCTTTTCAGAAATTCGTTCTAAAAGAAAACTGTCTTAAGACAACGATTATTTTTATATTCGTATTTAGAGAAATCACTTGCCTAGGAGTTGAATCTCAGACCTCAGCTTGAGGCGATTTTAAAAGATCTTTTTGAAAGTGATTTTTTTAAACGATTATAAAAAAGTATAGCTGAAATACCTTCTTACCTAGTTTTATTTTTAGAATTATAATCTGTAGTCACAAAGTATTTTTAATCTATATTACAGTTGTGTTGCCAGACCAAAAATATTTCCAATATGGCGACTAAAGTCTTAAGGCAGTGGTTTTTTTTACAAATACTATTATTTGATATTTTAATTTGACATAAATATTGTGAATAATCGATTTATCACGAGATGCTTTACTATTAAGTATAGCCTTTTTACTTGTGAAAAGGCTATAATTTACTACCTAAAAAGGCTATCATAGATACAATTATTTGCAATATCAAAGAAAAATGTACTCATTATCCTAAAGAAAATATCAGTAATGAGAAAATTTTAAGACATCGAATAGAAAATGATCATTTTATAATTTAATTACTATGATACGGTTTTTCCAGTTTGTAACACTGTTAAGGCTGTCATGCATTTGCGATTTAGTCGCGCGATTATGTGGCTTATTTATTTTTTTTAATTTCTGTAAATATGTTTTGTTTTTTTATATTATTGCTGACATTTGAATTTTTTTATTTATTTATTTATATTTTTTTTCAAAGAACTAAGCACACATCATATTATATTTAATCTCTTTACAAGAGCCTCCTTTTGACTAATCGCGTTTTTAAATCGCAAGTGTGTAAGCATTATTCAAAGAAACAATTTAATAGTTTGACATTTTATGAACGTATTAAGCATTTGCGATTACTTTTGTACCACCTTACTTTTAAGTTAGAACTTATGAACCGAAGGCGGTGACTCTTCAAGACTTCCATACACGGTCAGATCTTCCTTCAGCACCCTAATTCACAACCATACGACAAGCTATCGTATCGAAAAAGACACATTTCAATAACCTGATTTGCCTTGCCCCCGACAGCAAACAGCTGTCGGAAGAATAGTGGTCGTCTATTTGATTACTAACTATAACTACTAACTGACAAAATTTTCGGATTTTGGACTTGTGAACAGCGTTTAGAGGACTCATACGATAACACTGATTGATGTTCGATACGGTACGGAAGCGTATCGAGTAGTTGTGAATAGCTACCTATGCTGGTCCGTCAAAACTGACCAAAATCCATATCATGTGTAGCTGTTACGGCTTTGATTTCCTGAGAAACCGGACACCGGTCATACAATAATAGATTTTAGTGATGGCAGCCACCACGTGAGATTTTAGTGGGGGGTGGGATTTTGGGATGGTGGATTTTAATATGACGAAACCGCTTTCCTTGGAAATCAAAGCTTTACGATGGCCAGAACGGATGCATTATAAGCAAAAAAACAATGGGTTCGTTGCCCCGTTTTAATTTCTATGGTCTAATTACTGATAAAGAAAATACCGCCTTCAGTTCAAAAACCTCTTAAACCTTTTTATAACTAGGTGTCTTCGAATGTGATAAGAAATTCTCCATGTTTTTGTACTAAATGACTAGAATTATATTGAACAAAATATGGTAAACCGTTATTTACGATTTGACATTTTATAAATGAGGAAATTTTATTTTCTTAGATACAACGTTGACATATCAATTTGACTGTATTTTTTAATCTGTAAATATTCATTGGTGGGGCTCGCTGCGACTATGATTAAGGCTTTAAATCGTTTATAGACTTTTTACGTCTTTGCTCTATAAAATACAAGTTTCCTTCAATCCTTAAAAAGTAGGTAGTTCTTATATTATGAACAAAAAAAATGTTAGTATCTCAAAATAGTTGATTTTGACTATAAAACATTTATAGCCGTAATATAGCCAGCAGTGGGGCAACATTATACTTTATTTTTAATTCTCTGGGCTTCGGGTTGCCATTAAAATCTTATTGTATCGGTTCTAAAAATAATAAAGGTGTTATTGTTGGTACTGCGAGAATATCGATACCTATTTTCTCGACTATTTAGTTTAAAAAGTTTTTTTAGTTAAAGATAAGACTAAATAATTTTAATAATAATTTTTAGTCTTATCTTTAACTAAAAAAACTTTTTACTTTTTCAAATCTTGACTCTTGACAATTCTAAAATTCGACTAAAAGGTTTAGTCGATGTATCGATAAAATTGTAGCGGTTAGAAAAATATTATTTTTAATTAAAAAACTAATTTACCGATAGTTGCTAGTCTATTACTTGTGGGTCCGTCCATTAGATTTCTTAGCTTAATATATTTTTACCAATTATCAAATTTTCGTAGTTTTATATAAGGAGCGGTTACTACGTATGTTTTAAGTTTTTTCTGGGCGTGCAAATGTTGAAATAACCCTTTTTGTAAAAACTTGGCAAAATGTAACTTGGCCTTGTAGAAAAATTACAGGCACTCTTGGCCAAGTTTAATGTTAAGTTGAAATAACTTGGCAGCACATTTACAAGAACAAATTATTATTACATCATCGGCCATCTCTTGGCCAAGTTAACATTTGCACGTCCAGACTTTTATTAATAGTTAATCAAATAGAAAATATCAAAAACTATGTCGGAATACGTACTTGGGAATATGAAAAATACAATATTATTATGGTGTTGCAATAATGCTGAAGGTGACTAACTTATATTTTAAAGGCAACTAGAAAAAGGTGCTTAAATATGGTCACTATTTAAAACTGGCGCTAAATATGATTTGACTTTACTATTATTTTAACAGTGCGCGGCCGTAAATATGGCACATCGAGTTTTAGAAAAAGTTCGGCTTTGTAGAGCGTTGTCTCTGTCACTCATATATGTGTGACAGTCTCTTTCTAACGTCACGTTAACTGCCGGGTACATGGATTGAAATCTTTAGGTGTCACTGCAAATTCGTGGCATTATTTCTGAATTTGACAAATGTGCACGCACTAAGACATGGCGCACACTATGCTTTATGCAATTGCGACAGCTCGGCGACTAGACACAAATGACTTCATATATTTTGTTCAAAATTACACACACGTGGCGTCGAGTTGCAGAGTCGCAACGACAGGCTAGGAGAGTCGCAAAATCTCGGTACTTTTCGCAGTGATAAGACGCAAGGTGCATGCGCCGACCCGACTGTCACATGCGACAGGTTACCGTCATAACGTCGAACTGGTGCAATCGCATAGTGTGCGAGGTTGTTATTACCCAAGCTATGTCCATCAATAATATTGATGCATTCCAAGCTATAATTTGTTGCATCAAAATCGGTGCTACATAAAGGTGCGAAAGAGAAATTGAATTTACTCGGATTTTACAATAAAAATAAAACATGTTGAAAATACTTTGTTCCTATGGTGTAAGCAGAAGTTACGGATATAACAATTCTGTCGTAATAATACGGTGCCTATACAGATATTAGTTTACTAAATAACAAAACATCCTGTTAATTATAACAGTTACGTTCAGTTCCTTTTTTAATGCGTCATTAAAAAAGAAACTGAATATACTACTCGTGCTTTCCAAACTTATGCTTACTTCATAGAAAAAAGTTAAATGTATCCTGTAAAAACAACTACAGCAACTTATATTTTTGATAGAAAAAATATTGTCAGTTTGACTGAAGACCGACTCTTGATTTTCATGACCAATGTTCTTCCAATAGATTAATTATGATTTTTTATTGAAATGCAATTCATTGTTATTTAATGACAAAAATGTTTTCATACTTCATAGATTAGAATAATAAATGGATGAGATTGGTGTGCATACACAGGAGCGGCATGCGTTGACAGCTGCTATCGCCGACACGCGTCGACGGTTGCAATACTTGCAATTGCCTGTCTTCGATGCGTGGCGCTTGTGTGTATCATGTAGGTACACGTAAACTAAATTGTTTCACGCAATAGTAATAGGAACTTATTTTTGTAGTCGGTTTTTATCTTTTTTAAGTTTATATTTTTTTGTTACTTAAATTATATAACGTATCCATCATTATATTCTTGGCCACATATTATTATGACCAAGTATTGACATTGTAAACTTGATATTAGTAACTTGGCCAAGGTTTGTCACGGGCCAAGTAAACAGAACTAAACGATTATTGCTCAAATTCAGTAATATAAAACATCACTTAACTATATTTTTTAATATTAAAATTGTTCGTAATTTGTAAATAAATGAAGGTGTAAGATATAATAATAAATGAATGTGTTTTTTTTTTCCAAAATTATTAATATGGACTACTTATAGACCGCACTTTACGTTCCTAATTATGGCGGGAGCGCCAGGGTAACCCGCGAATAGTATATTTCATTACAAGTGCGGAAAGGTTGTCATTGCAAAGAGTTCCGACAAATGTCTACCCGAGCCGAGGTGCAGCCGAAGGCGAGGGTTGACAGTCGGAACAAGTTGCAATGACGGTTTCGCACGTGTACTGAACGACTATTTTTAATACAGTTGCGAAAAAATGAAGCAATTTAATAAAATAAGGTGGTGTTAATTAAAAAAAAACTAGGGTCGACATTACTCATTTTGTGCAACAATCACCTAAAACTCGCAAAGAAAATTTCTGAAAAATGGCGCCAACCGCAGAATATAAGCTGAGATTTTTTTTTCTTCACCCATTCTAGTAGACAAAGGGAACTATGCCCATACAGCCAAGTCTTCAGTAGAATTTTTTTATTGATATGAAATTAAAATGAAATTTAATGAGATGAAATGAAATGAAACCTAATCTAACATATTCAATCAAATCATTAAATCTGATATTGAAACAAATTAGTAGCTTCTTTTTCGAAATATACGTATTTGCATGAATCATAAAAACTTCTATGAATTTTTTTAGTAAAAACTTCATGGTTGGTTTTTCTTTTTAATAGACATTATTTTCACAGTTGGGAAAGAGAACGCACGAGTTCGGGAAAGGTAAAAAAAAAGCACGAGTATGTAATAGCCCACATCCCGAACGCTATACGTCCTTGCAATACGCCACTTTTTGAGCAACTGTATTAAAAATTATTTTTTTTAACGTTTTTTGCAATTTTCTGGTCAGTATCAAGTTGTACAGAGGCCAGCACATCAAGCTACCCCAATCTGTCAGATTTTCCCAATTGAATATGAACCTTATTCCTTTGGGCTAAAGTTGAAAATCTATCAAAGAAATTTGACAGATTGGGGTAGGTTGACCTGCTGGCGTCTGTACAAATCTCACTTATAAAGATGTATGAATGTTTCTTATGATTATAATCTGTAAATACGTAGGTACCTGTTATAGTCGCGAATCAAATTTTGATCAAGATACAACCTGACACTGACCTGCAAATTGCAAAAAACGTAAGAAAATTTGAATTTCGCGGTGTACCACTTCCCATTCACCTTAAAGAATTATAATAATTAAAGTCATCAACACAACTCTTTAAGAATAAGTAATCCCATTGAATGACTATTTCATGAAATCTTGACATTGGCCCCGATTTTGTTGTTCGCAAACTAAACTAAATAGTTCAGTGCATCTATTTCTTTCTATTTCATTATAAAAAGGACAGAAGATAAATATTGGTTTCGTCCTGTCAAATTAGTCAGCGCCTGACGTAAATTGACGTATTTTTAGAAGCCAATTTTTTGATCACGTCTAAAGTTGTCTATGGATTATCTAATTGATTAATTGACTTTGAATCTGCTACTAGTTTTTGTTTTTTTTTTATGTTGTAGGTACTTATCGTGTTTTTTTCTGAACTTTTATTTATTTACTTATCAAGTTACCGTGGCCTACTTGGAAAACCTTAAGTAGATTTCGTACCCATGAAAGCCGCAGTAAGGACAACCTCCACAAGTGGGGGTTCATGACCGGCTCAGACCTCCGGTGTGTATGCGGCGTCTCCCCACAGACAATGGCTCCCCTCCCATCTTGCACCGCATGCCGTCACCTGCACACGTGAGGACCTAATGGCTGCGTCAGCGAACGCTGAATGGCCCCGATTCTGTTGTTCACAAACTAAATTAAATTTAAGTTCAGTGCATCTTTTTTCTATTTCATTAGGAAAAGGACAGAAGATACATATTAGTTTAGTCCCGTCAAATTAGATAATCCATAGATAAGTTTAGACGTGATTAAAAAATTGGCTATTAAAAATACGTCAATTTACGTCAGGCGCTGACTAATTTGACAGGACTAAACTAATATTTATCTTCTGTCCTTTTCATATTGAAATAGAAAGAAAAAGAACAAAATTTAAGTTAGGTGCATAACTTAAATTTAGTTTAGTTTGTGAACAACAGAATCGGTGCCAATGTTGGCCCAACAAACTAGTTTAAAAAACTATATATTCGTTTTATTTTTGCTATCGACACGCTAATAAGTGGGATTAAAAGTAAAAATAAAAATACAGACAGATATTTTTTTTTTTATTATTTAAATTAAACGAATTAAGACAAGTTTAATAATCCATTACCAGACACAAATTTATCTCACTACACACACACATCACACGAAATATACTTATTCGAAAGAAAGAAAAACTATTAAAAATTCTTTCTTTCGTTAATTTGTAGCTTTATTTAACAAATAAATATACGTGTGTAAAATAGTAAATTACAGTACGTGTAACTTAGTCGTCCATTATTGCACGGCGTGAAATTACGAAACTAAACAGACTACAAAATATGTTACGGCTAAAGATGGGTGTGAACTTGAAGATTAGCCGGCTAAACATAAGTCTAACCTAACCTAACTAACCGCACCTAAGTTTAGCCGGCTAATCTTACGAGTATGTTCACACCCACCTTTAGCCGTAACATATATAGGGTGACTGGTAATTAGTGACCGATACCTAAACACGTGATTGTACTCATGATAACAAACAACTTTTACTATGGGACCAAACCTGAATTCGCGAAAAATCTGCTGTTCAGTCATTTATGTTCGCCTAACTGGTCAAAATGTAGGTACTGAACAGCAGATTTTTTTTCGCGAATTCAGGTTTGGTCCCATAGTAATCACGTGTTTAGGTATCGGTCACTAATTACCAGTCACCCTATATATTAAGACACACATATACTATTTTACAGCTCGTGTGATCTTCGTCACGCTTTTCTGTGTAAAAATGGACTATGAGTAGTGCAATCCACGAAGACGCGCCCCACTCGGCTTCCGAATCATTAGTGGTTATCGCTAGTTAATTCCAATAGTGTTTTATTTTTTTCTATACACACTAATTAATTACCCACTAAAATTAGTGTGTATCAACAAAACTAAAACACTAGCAGAATGTTGCACACTTGTTTTATTTTATTTTTATTAAGACTGCGCCGACCGCACAGTGGCGCCCTCATCGTTTGTTTGGTTATTTCGTCCAATTTATAATGAAAATGCAAAAAATAAGCACGTTAAGTTGTGCTTCACATGATTACACGTTAATATTATTAGAAGCGGTAGTTTTATATTGTTTAGTTTTATCATAATCCTTAAAACGGAATATAGTGGCCACTGTTATCCGTTTTAAGGATTATAATAAAACTAAACAATATAAAACTACCGTTTCTAATAATATTAACGTATAATCTTGTGAAGCACAACTTAACGTGCTTATTTTATGTATTTTCATTCTAAATTGTATGAAATAACCAAACAAACGATGAGGGCGCCACTGTACGGTCGGCACAGTCTTAAGAGGAACAGCAAACAGCAATTATGAAAACTTAAAACTAGTATAACAATATTTGCATTTTGCTAATAATGTGAAACCCGTGGACAGTGTTGTGGGTTACAACACTGTCCACGGGTTATCATAATAATATTTAAAACAATAATCACCATATAAAACAAAATAAAAGAAAGATGACAAATAAAAATTATACAACCAGCAGATTAAAAGCAATAAATTGAAGATTACATCTATATTATGTATTAATTTTTAAGAGTTTTGAAGATAAGACCTTTGAATTTAAATTTTTTAAGTTTTGTAAGCATTAGGAAAAAGAGTGGGGCGCGTCTTCGTGGATTGCACTACCTATACAAGTCACAGAGATGCGTGACTTAACCGGGTTTAAGGTGAAGCGCAGTGGTAGACCGCGAAATTCAAATTTTCTTACGTTTTTTGCAATTTGCAGGTCAGTGTCAGGTTGTATCTTGATCAAAATATGATTCGCGACTATAATATACAGGATGTCCCTGGAAGTATGGATCAAATCGAATAGGGGCGTGGGCAAGGTCATTTCCAAACTTTTTAACCCTGAGAATTTCGGTGAATTTTTTACGGTTCAAAAATTTTGACCAATTTTTGTTTTAATCATTTCGCTTAGTGCTCAAAGAAAAAAATATCAGGGCTATCTAAAAAAATTAAATTGACAACTTTGTAGATTTTTACTTGCGAAGTAATTTAAAGAAAAAACTAAAATTGGTCATAACTTTTGAACTGTAAAAAAAATCACCGACATTCTCAGGGTTAAAAAGTTTGGAAATGACCTTGCCCACGCCCCTATTCGATTTGATCCATACTTCCAGGGACAACCTGTATATGTATTTACAGAATTATAGTCATTAGAATCATTAATATGTCTCTTTGAGTTAGATTTGTTCCATAAGAGATTTGTTCTTATGGTACAAATCTAACTAAAAAAGATGTATTAATGATTATAATTCTGTGAATACGTACCTGTTATAGCCGAGAATAAAATTCTGATCAAGATACAACCTGGCAATGACCTGAAAATTGCAAAAAAAAAACGTAAGAAAAAATTATTTTCGCGGGCTACCACTGCGCATAAATTCACCTTATGTCACACGTGCTATAAATGGTATTTCTAACAATAACTGGTTAATGTACGTAATAGTTTAAAAATAAGCGACATTTTAGTTTAGTCAATGTTTTATAGTAGGTAGAGTTAAAATAAAAATAAAATTAAGTGTTCAAGTATATTATTATTATAATAGCATAGCTGCGTCAGATAACATAATATTATTATAATGCTCAAAAACTAAGTTTTTACCAAACTACTTGAAAAAAAAAAAATCCTTAATTAGGTATACAAAAAATATATAACTCAGCCCCGGTTCGCACGGCGATTTTTTTTTCGCGCACTGGATTTTCCACGCTCTGCTTAGAGCCGAGGGTTGAAAATCAATCAACAGTATTTTTTGAACCGCTGTCTATGTTGGATTTTCATCGCTCGGCGCTAAGCAGAGCATTCAAAATCCAGTGCGCGAAGAAAAATAGCCCGTTGATTTGGGCTTAAAGAATAATAGAATTAACATAAAATAGTGTAAGCAGTAACCGGGTATTGGCCCCGATTCTGTTGTTCACAAACTAAACTAAATTTAAGTTCAGTGCATCTTTTTCTTTCTATTTCAATATGAAAAGGACAGAAGATAAATATTAGTTTAGTCCTGTCAAATTAGATAATCCATAGACAAGGTTAGACGTGATTAAAAAAATGGGCTACTAAAAATACGTCAATTTACGTCAGGTGCTGACTAATTTGACAGTACTAAACTAATATTTATCTTCTGTCCTTTTCATAATGAAATAGAAAGAAAAAGATGCACTGAACTTAAATTTAGTTTAGTTTGTGAACAACAGAATCGGGGCCAATATCAACATTACCCTCGCATCGGTAAACTGGGTATTACCCATTTCGAGATTACCCGGTTATAAAGCACGTATATCAGAAAGGTATGGCCAAATTTAAGGGTGTGATGCAAACCATCGAACTGAACAACTTTCTCCATGGGACCAACATCGTAATCGCGAAAAAATAATCAGCCGTCTCATACAATTGGCTCGAGTAGGTATTGTAGGTGTTGTAGGTAGGTATTTGTGGCAAATTTTTCGCAATTACAATGTTGGTCCCATGGAGAAAGTTGTTCAGTTCGATGGTCTACACCAAGGATCCCCAAACTATTTTGGACAAGTGACCCCTTTTCCAAAATGAACTGTTACCTCAGACCCCCATGACCAAATTACCTACTTTTAAGATCAATCCCGTCGACCCCCAAAATCAGTTTTCGTTTATGTCGACCCCTAGGAAACCAATATCGACCACAAGGGGTCGATATCGACCACTTTGGGAATCCCTGGTCTACACGGTACACCACACCTTTCTGATAATGATGTGCTGTAGATGTCAAAATATGGACATTATTCCCAAATTATTAAAATAAAAATAACTATGTACTAATATACCTAACCAACTAAATTGAAGGAATTATAAATATTATTATAATCTTGACTTAATTCCAAGATTTACATATTAATTTCATAATCCTAAAAATGTCAAAGCATAGCAGTTAAAAAAATAAATCATCATTCCATGTTTAAACAAATAAGTAGATATTAAAATAAAAACAAAATTCTGGATCAGCCCACGTTGAAAATTTTCGTCGGTTATAAAATAAAAATTGCTGCTCCATACATTTTGACCGCGTCGGTTTTTTACACTTTTATAGGAAGCAGCAGATTTTTTTTTAAATAACTTACTGACAATAACCCTGATATAATTTATTATATTCCGTAGACAAAATTCCAAAGGCCCGGTGCGGTAGTATATACATACTTAACAGAAATATTTTCAAAAATATATTGTGCTTATCGTGTATTATGTGTACCCACGGCAATCCATCAATCTATATACATTTTCATTTTTAGCTGACCTCACATTGTATAAGTTTTCGTACAATCAGATGTCAGCTTATAGTGGTTATGTATAGCTTGATGTGTAGCCGTGCGTACATATAAATTAATTAGTATATTAAAAAACAAAAAATACAACTTAAAAATTATTACGAAACTCATCAGTCACTGTTTAAAAATAATTTTAAAAAATCCTAATAAAACGTCATAAATAAAAAGAATTCTAATATTCCAGCTAAGTCATTTTTTTCTATAATTATAAGTGCTTGCATGGCTAGCCTATATTATTTAGATTTTTCTAAATAACAATGTACAGACGCCAGCAGGTCAACCTACCCGAATCTGTCAAATTTCTTTGATAGATTTTCAACTTTAGCACAAAGGAATAAGGTTCATATTCAATTGGGAAAATCTGACAGATTGGGGTAGCTTGATGTGCTGGCCTCTGTACCTAAGGTAGGGCGTCCACGTGCAACTTTGTAGCCCAGCAACTTTTTTATCTCATTCGCTGTCTCCTCGCCGAGGTTTGGACGATGCGCACACGCACACGGCATCGACAGAAAAGCTACCTACCACAACTGTTTTTTCGTCGTGCGCGCTCTTGCATTGCAACCAATAGAACGGCGACACTTGCGTCCAAACCCGCGGCCATAATGTCTCCCAGCTGTCGCGTCGCTACATGCGCGCAATTTCATACAAACCGACTTGATGTGAGAGACACATTAGTTGCGGAGACAAAAGTTGCTCGTGGGCGCCCTCCCTATGCCAATACAATGGTATAGGAGTCTCGTGATACAGGCATCTTTTGCTTAAAACGAGGCTCCAATCTCAAATTTGTTGTACATTTAAGGTTATCAAATAAACTATTTTATTATTATTATTATTATTTTATTATTATACAAAAAAAAACATTAGCTATTTAATTCAAAACACCTTTTTCACCAAAGATTTATATCGCTAGATTTGCCCTCACCGTACTTACTCGCGCGAAAATGAGTCCATACTGAGAAGAGTGAGCTCTCGAAATTACTTTTGATTTTTACAGTCCCGGCCAAAAGAAGTTGAACCGTCAAATCAAATTACTGTAATTTTTTTTTCGTACGGGCAATACCACATCGTGTTTAGGGACAACTGTCAAATCATGTCATTCATTCTTATTTCGGAAACCGATGTCCATAACCATAAGTGATAGCACACGCCCGTAATTTCAGAGTTCGTGCTAAGGTAGTAGACCCCCTGAGCTGTTAAAACGAAACAGAAACGCGACTATCTGTTGACGCTGTAGGGCGAATCGAACGATTTCAATTTTAGGCTTTTACACACTAATCCTACAACTCAAAATTATCCTAATTTTCTCATAATACCCGTTTTGTTTTATCTCCAGTCATTTTGCGCAATTTTCATTGTTTAGTAATCAATTCGTATTCGATTTTATTAGACTTTTTAATATACAGGGTGAAATTAAATTAGCTAGCAAAACTCCACATACATAATGGGTACCTATCGAACTATCGATATCTAAACACGATACAATAAAATTACTTATAAAATCGTAGATGTTTTTTTTGGAGGGGGGGGGGTATACTACCGCTGGGGGTGTTGCGAGTTGAGAAAATGTTTTATCTTGTTGAAAATTTGAAATATTGATACAAAATTCAGAACTGATTCAGATCAAATTAATTTCTTTTTGTTTTATCATGTTTAGATATCACGTCTGCGGAGTTTCGCTAGCTGATTTAATTTGACCCTGTGTTATTTTTAAGCTTATAGTTAATATAAGTCTGACACTGGCTCCGATTCTGTTGTTCACAAACTAAACTAAATTTAAGTTCAGTGCATCTTTTTATTTCTATTTCATTAAGAAAAGGACAGAAGATAAATTTCAGTTTAGTCCTGTCAAATTATGACTAATTTACGTCGCCTGACGTAAATTGACGTATTTTTAGTAGCCAATTTTTTAATCACGTCTGAACTTGTCTATGGATTATCTAATTTGACGGGACTAAACAAATATTCTGTTCTTTTCATATTGAAATAGAAAGAAAAAGATGTACTGAACTTAAATTTAGTTTAGTTTGTGAACAACAGAATCGGGGCCATTGCCAACCCGTCTTAAGTCGTGGTGATGAATGCTCGTTCTTTCTCTGTATGAGAAGATGCCTTTGTGCTGTAGTAGGATAATGGCCCCGATTCTGTTATTCACAAACTAAACTAAATTTAAGTTCAGTGCATCTTTTTCATTCTATTTCATTATGAAAAAGACAGAAGATAAAATATTAGTTTAGTCCTGTCAAATTAGATAATCCATAGACAAGTTAGACGAGATTAAAAAATTGGCTACTAAAATACGTCAATTTACGTCAGGCGCTGCCTAATTTGATAGGATTAAACTAATATTTATCTTCTGTCCTTTTCATAGTGAAATAGAAAGAAAAAGATGCACTGAACTTAAATTTAGTTTAGTTTGTGAACAACAGAATCGGGGCCAATATGCTAGTATGATAATTGTTAGCTTGGTACACACGGTGTGTTTTAGATCGAACAAATGTCAAAAAGGTTATGTATCTTAGAATGATTTTTAAGAAGGGAAATCTCTTTAAAGGGAAATTTCTTCAAGATCTATGGTTAAACGTCCTGTTTTCGAATACTTTGTTGTTTTTTTTTGACTCCCGAATTTGTTTCGCCATTTCTTTTCAGGGGGCAGATAGAATCTCTCGAACCACCGAGCTTTTATTTATGACACTCGTAAAATATCCTCCATAAACAGAAAAAAAAACAATTGCATTTCATTTCAATAAAATACATATTCGGCTACTTTAAAAAAAGTGTGTATAAGTGAATTATTTTGGCGTTTACAGTTTACACCGCATCTAAGCATTAGGTACATAAATGTATCTAAGATTCTAAGTAGATTTCATTAAAATAATTGTAAACTTTAACAAGATAAAAAAAAACGTTGTATACAGGAACTATTTCAAAATCAATAAATTCATGGCATTTATTACTCTGTTTTAAAACGCATAGCCATTTTTTGCCCGACTACAAAGAAGGGTTACTTTTTTTTGGCGTTGTGGTGACATTTTTCTGTATAATTTCTTATAATGTGGGAACCATGTTGGTCTGGAGAACCGAAAGGCAGAGACTAACTTGCAGCCTGTGTATGTAATGTATCATTCGAGGCGAGCTTCGTTACAAAACGGCGATACACAAGACGCGGTGAACGCTTTCTTCGAGCAATTGATTCAAGCCTGCTACATTTTTATTTAGAATGGCGGGCGTTAGACGTGTGTGCTTTATTAATTTTATTTAGTTATAGTTATTGCACGAAAAAGAAAAAAACAAAACGATATTGTATGATTTGCGCCGATATGCTCGCTGCAATGGCTGTAATGCGTTACAAAAACTCGATACATTACAAATAAACGTTGCAAGTCAGTCAGTCTCATTTAAGAGTGGACCTGACAGTTGGCAAGCATGAGTCAACTGTAGCTCAACGACAGAGCACGGACACGCATCGACCGCTGCTAGAAGCGGCATTGTCAATACTTCTACACAAACCAAGCGTATCACTGCTAACTCAAACTATGACACTTATTATGTTGTATAGAAATTGTCGGCTTCGAATGTCGTTTGTGACAGAAGACTCAACGCAATTTCGGTTTCATGTTATTAGCACTGCTGTGTCTAGACGCTGCCGGCGCGGCGATTCCGTGCTCTGTGAGTTCAAAGGTAATCGTGTAGCTCAACTCAAACTTAAGGAGCTCAACATTCCGTTTTACGTTCTAAATTATATGGTGTATAATTTTTTATTAATATTAATCCGTTATTGGCAGTATTTATTAGTTACGTAAGAAACTTACGATTTCGCATACAAATTCCATAACGCGTTTAATGTGTAAAGCTATGGTTTCGCCACATAGCGTCTTCAATTTACAGTCAAATGACGTCATTGAAACGTTGTTTATGAAAGAAGTTGGTGTGTTTTCGTTTTTTGACACCGTAAAGGCAAATCCGTTGCCGTCACTGCAGCCGTTATGTGGCGGCCGCAGATCTTGTAGGAAACCATAGCTTAAGCGACTTTTTACACTCGGGATATAAAAATTTGGAAGCGAGAAAAGGTATATTGTTTTCTTAAATCCACTTATAAGGCGTTATAGTCAGTTTTAGTGAAGGGAAATGCTTTTATCGACACCCTAGGGTAGGTTTTTGATTTTTATCGATATCGATTTTATGCATTTGCAATTATTTTATGACGAATAGTTCGTTTATTCCTCTCCAAATATACAAACTAGTTTTATTTCGTTTAAAGTTGTCATTGTTGGCAATGCATAATAATATTTTTGTGAGCTTTATTTTATTTGATGTTCTGGCAACCAGTCTTACCAAGCAGTATCGTGTTATCCAGTAACTGGGTTGTGGAGGTCACATAGACAGACGCTCCACGTAAAATACTGGTATTCTGCTGCATCCGGTTAGACTGGAAGCCGATCCCGTTATATATTTATTGGGAAAACGATAGACTGATGAATATTTGATGTTCAAACTCCTCAATCAAGATGTTCAGTGACTTCTTTCATCTTTATAAAACCAAGAAATCATTATTTCCTCTTGTTCTATTGCAATTCACGTCCAAGTGTCAAAAAATGACAGCTGTCATTTTTCAAATTCCCAACGATTGTTAGTCATTTTTATTGGCTTTTTTAATTTTGCCCGAATCAACAACAATGTTTAATTTTCTTTTATTATTCGTTATTTCAGAAGTAATTAATAACGGTTTATTCAATCTGAAATTTTTTACCAATGGGGTGCTATTTTGCGTTATATTTACCAGATCTTGCTTTGTCTGACCATTGTCAATATTACCTGGACCAACTGTGACCGTGTGTTTCAGTAAAGGTTTAGAGACTGAAGGTGTATTTAATGAATTATTAACAATGACGGGCGGTTTATATTTAACATTTTCAATAATAACAGGGGAAGTTTTAGTTTTGGTAACGGTGGGGTTAGCATCATTAGTTTTAACTGGGGGAGTTTTAACTGAAGTATCTTTACACACCCAACATGGGACATATTTTTTCCCTTTTTGCTCTTTCATATCTCTTAAGTCGACTTTCCCTTGGTCGTCTTTGAAAAGCATGAAATCGCTGCCTTTTATACCATTTGGTAACTGTCCATCGAAATATCTAATTGAAGTTAGTTTGTTGGCTATTAACATTGATAGCTCGGCGATGTTGAATTCTGTTAATAAGTCATTAACACTGGAGCCTGCGAAGTTGTCGATGCCAGGGTCTGCGCCATTTTCTACTAGTATTTCGACTGTTTTACTGAAGTGATCCACTATTTTCGCTTTGTTGCCTCGCTCTGTAAAGATAAAAAGTTAATGTAAAGTATTCATTTTCCAAGTCTAAGTACTTTGTATGAAACAAAAGGAGTATGTAAGAATTGTAGCAGGTGGCACGGGCGTTCTGTAGTTTCTGCCTGGCCGCAGGGGCAGAAGGCGAGAGTTTAAGGTGTGTGTGTAAGTACTAACAACTAAAATTTTCAATCAGGTGTCGTTTCCATAACTTTCGAGTGCTAACAATGAAAATTTTCGTCATGGGTGTCTTTCAAATTGCTTCCATAGTGGTAGGTAAGTCAAAAAAACCAATGGTAACAAAATCGGGGGATACGGTTTGGTGTTGCAGCTTCATAACTATCATATCCATCCTAAATTCAATTACACCATTGGATAGCTAAAGGATCAAAGAATTTATTACGCCAAGTGAGAACTGTGGCGCATCGCGCGCGGTGGAGGAGGAAGCGCCGCCATTTTGAGATCATTTTGCTGCTTATCGAGATTTCCACTTAGTTATAACTTTTGACTCGGAAAAGATACGACGTCAGCTCTAATCAAAACCTATCAATTGTATACAAAACATTTGTGTAAAATAGTGACAGTGAATATAATATGTTAAAATAAAAAGAAAAATAATATCAATAATATATAACTTCAGCTTATACGCGTCAAAATACCAGATACAGAGATCGTATACGGTTGGAAAGGGCTTCTCAAGAGCGATCGAACGGTACCAATAAAACACCATACTGAGTCAAGCAGTGCCAGGAACGTAAAAGAATGAATGCGGCCGAGCGGATCAACCCCGTTACGTAAACGTATTCACGTACAACACACAGCCGTGTCCATGACACAGCCACACCCCATTTTCGCGTCGTGGCTGATTTGAAAAAGCCAGAACGCGTTCTGGCTAGTTTTTTCGCTCAATGAGCGTTTTCGATCTTTGAGCCTAACATGTATACCTAGTACTAACCATATGGACTTTATGGGTCTAGCATAAAATATTTTTATTTTACTTTTATAAACCAAAATTACTTACCAGCAGCATCCATACAAGCGGCGCCCACGGCGAGATACAATGCTGTGTTCCCACTGTTGGGCATGGTCAGGTTCACGGTCGCCCGACAACTCTCAACCAACGTCATCACGTTGTTGTACTTTCCCACTTTACTGGCCAGCATTAACGGGGTGTAACCTGAAATAATAAGATAATTTATGGTAAATATTTAACTAACCCTCTAAAAACTTATTGACCTTCTAATGACCTCACTTTTTTTTAAATAGTGGACCTCTTTTTAACTTTCTGGCCTTTTTCAGTTAGCCAATTCTTGAGAGCGGCTATAGGCTATATCAGGCTACAACCCCGAGGAGCCGAGCAAAAAAGAGGAAAATGAAGTGATAGCGCGAACGGGCGATGCGATGCTATGGGATGGGTCGGGAGACCAAGAAATTTCACGCGGACGAAGTCGCGGGCAGACGTTAGTTTGAAATATACCGCTTATCTCGGATCAAATGCATAGTGCGTGCAGGTAAATTATTTAAGATTCTGAACTGTTTGAATAAATATAACTTACCTTGATTGTCGAATAATTTGTTTATGTAAGTTAGTAGTATGGGTGCTAACTCTTCATCAGGCTTGTACTCATAGGCTGGACTCCATATATCTTCATTTTCCTGTAGTATTTTTCTGAAAACACACAAAAATATATATATATAAAGGAGACTGGCAAATATGGGAAGTGAAAATATTTTGAAAAAAAAAATCATTGTAAGTATGCATATTTTTTTTTTTTAGGGATTTCAGCTTCCAGAATGTTAGCCTCCTATGATAAATTATAGAGGGTGGCAAGGACATCCAACTTGTTACCATGGATTCAGATCCACGTTGAAATTTTTCGTCGGTTATTAAAAAAGGCGGACCATCGCGCAATATGGATAATGCGCAGTCGGAATCTATCCAAAACGTGTATCGGCACTGGAGCGCGCGGCAGGATCGCGGTTTTCCCAAAACGGATCATGCGAAAGAATCTCCTATCCAGGCTCGGCGCTTCATGATCGTGGATCGTGGATCGTGGTGTGCCGATCCAAAGGATCCTCCGGTGAGTACCCAAGAAATTAGCAAGGTGTAACTAATTTCCTGGGTACACACCAAATAAACAAACGATATTTGCTCGCCGTCCGCAAGCCCGCGCCTACGGTTGCCGGGAATCACATGTCGATTCCCAGGGAAATATGCTTCACATCTACGCAAATCGGCCATCGCTCAGCATAATGCTACGACCCTATGCGAAATAGAACCCCAGCGCTGGTTTTCAGCGACAGCCGGCGTTGACGTGATGACGTCAAACCGGTGGAGTATACGAAGGGTTCAATCAAGAAAGACACTCACCTAGCATTCCGTTGGCAATGATTAATTAATATCTGAAGATGGTCGCTCGCCATTTCTGAAGCAATATGGAAGGGAGTCTTATCTTCGTTGTCTGAGTCCAGCGGGTCGGCTCCAAAGTGCAGCAGGACTGCCGTTATTTGGGTGTTCTCTTGGAAGAGTGACATTCTAAGGGGTGTCTGGAACAAAAAAAAACCTAATAAATAAATAATAAAGGAGATTGAGGATTTTTATAAGGAGCCTACTGACGCGCCCTTTTGGTTTTTTTTTTTTCAAAATGGCGGCCATTCATGAAACCTTTATTAATCGATAACTGACATAATGCAAACGCAAAATATACTAGGACCAAACCCTCTCGTTTCAGAGATATTAACGTTCAAAGTTTATCACGTGACATGCTTTTTTGAACATGCTTAGATCTTGTTTCTTGTTGCATAGATGTTTGATAACTTTAAACTTTCAGAGTGATTTTCTGAGATTGTATGGTTTTCGAGGGTTCTGAAACCAATAATTAGATCAAAGTCGAAAGTGTTTTATTTGTTAAATATAGGTGTAAAAATAGATGGTTGAAATATGGGTAAGAGATCTCTATGTTTTATCGTTAACGGCGCACAAATATCAAGTAAGCATTCCAATTTAGTATAATTTTTTTAGTTAAAGATTAAAATGACAATCTAACAGAGTACTGCCGTCAAACTATAATACTGCCGTCCTAAACGCAAAAATGGTGTCTCAGGAAAAGCTAGTTTCGAAAAATTGAAGTTTTGCTCTTATTTATTCTCTTAGTGGTTTGAGGTAAAACTGAGATAGGGAAAACGTTTTTAAGTTTTTTTAAGACACCGCTATTTGGCTTAGCTCATTGGATATGTATTTCTTTATGTTATCGGATGGAATTAAAATCAACTTTACGATTTGAGATACCGCTTTTGAGATTAGCACGGAAGAATATTGCATACAAAATTTATTTAGAACTTTAAATTTAAAATGTTCGAAACATAATAACATTTATATCATTTCTTATGTATTAGTATTTAATTTTAAATAGATTCAGAACTGACAAATAGATTAAATACTGTGCATTTAAACTAATTCTTACTACACATATTTATCCACATATATCTTGCTTCTAGGTATTCATTAATGGAACAATATTATAATATGCATATTGAGATAAACTCAAAGTTAGGAAATTATTCAAATATTTTTTTAAATCATTTAGCTTGTGTTTTCCTCATAAAGGCTCCGGTATTTTATAGTACAATCTGGGTGCCATGCTTCAATTTTTTTTTTGTGTAATAACCTGTTTTGTTTGTATTAGCGCAAATCTCATTGTTGCGACGTTTCGATTTCAGTATTTTAAATAGATGTAAGTTTTAATTTCACGAATACTGGTGTCTCATAAATATATAAACATGGTAGGGTTAGCAACTTGTACTTTAAAAAAAAATGGCAAGCAACTGTCAGTTAGCTTAAAGACAGATCGTAAACATTTTTTATGTGCCTTGAATGCGATGAATTTATCTGTAGAATTTCCCCAATATTATAATTCCATAGCGTAAATTAGATGGTACGTAGGCATTGTACGCTAGGTCAAAATGAAAATCTAAGATGGCGCTAACATTATGAGAGCTTTTAAAAACTTATACTAAGATTGCTTTGTATTAAAAACGCGTATTAAATTCACACTTTCTCTCTCTCTATCTCTTTCTATTATATATGAGTGTGTTTGCGTACGAGTATCGGCTAAGGAATTACGTTCCTGACGGGGGTCACCCGACCGCACATGTTTTTTTTTATAATCAGCATTATTAAAGCTGATTACGGGGTCAACTGCCACTGGAAGTGTAAGAACTTAAAATAATGAGTTAAGAAACCTTTTTTTTTATCGTTATTCTCATTACATATACCTGCTAGCAAAACGCAGACGTGATGTGTATTGATCTGCCAGGGTCCTGGGTTATTCGAAAGAGATACCGTGGCCCCGGGCACAGGCAACTGAAGGAACACGGGTGGGTTTTAGTCAGTAAAAGTCTGACACGCCCTCCCGCTCCGCCCAGAGCGGGAGAAGGGAGAAGCAATTTGAAAATTTCCCACTAAAAAAAATGGGAAATACCTAAACATGATAATATAGGTTGTGGAGGTCAGATAGGCATTCGCTCCATGTGAAATACTGGTATTCAGCTGCATCCAGTTACACTGGAAGCCGACCCCAACATAGGATATGGCAAAGCCATTGACTATTGGCTAGGTAAGCAGATTATGTTGTAAAATTAAAATCAAAACTCATTTATTCAAATTAGGCCAGAATCAGGATCAGCAGTTTTTTAAGATCTAAATTACACGAGGGAAAGAGTAGCCGTGGAGTTTCTTGCCGGTTCTTCTCCATAGGAAACGACCAATTGGAACCGTGCACCTAGCTTCTGACGTTTCATAAGTGCCCATGTAGGCTTATGTGAAATAAAATATTTTGATTTTTGATTGAGGAGACAATCCCCCAAAACGCCCGCATTTCACCACTTCCTAGTGTTTTGCGTGGATGTGACGCATATTTTTCCCCGGCTTGTTCTTTTTTGTGTTTGTACTCTTTCTCTGCGTCGTGTTTACCGTCAATAAAAGTATTTTTTACTTTCTTTCTTTAGCTGGAAACAAGAAATGGCGCAACAAACTGTCCAGTAGCACAGCTATGTATTAAGTTAGATGAACTTGATTCTATATAATAGTGTAGAAAAAAACGAATCTAAAAACATCTTAAGCGACCATAATATTACGCCATAAGTATACAATATGGCGAAAATGACGTCACTACAAATCCGGTATTCATTTTTTGCTCAATCTGAATCATTACTATTTTATATGTAATGTCTCGTCATCAAACTTCTTTAAAAATTTACTATGACTATGTTTTCGTAGAATAGATAGTTACAAAGGTCGAGGCGTTTATAAGGCCGCGATGTGACCCATATTTGAGCGATTGAAATAATTGTATTAATGTTTACATGTGGCAACACTTTAGGTATGTGTTTACAAAATCTAACTCCTACGTGGTAACTCAGGACCGCAGGGTAATTGCGTAATACAATAATAGTAGCAATTTTGATGGTTGAGCTCCTTAACCCTTTGACCGCTACGGTCGTGTATAGACGACAAATGAAAACGTGCCCAACACGCCACCCCGTCGGCTAATGCCGACAAGAAAACACCATGTTTTAAGTACAAAATAAATAAACTAAATTCAGTTTTCTGTGTTTATACTTAAAACATGATGTTTTCTTGTCGGCATTGGCGTTTTGGGCACGTTTTCATTTGTCGTCTATACACGACCGTGGCGGTCAAAGGGTTAAGAGCCCACCTCAAATGGCTTAGCATGATCCTCCGTTATGTCGAAAATACTGTAGCATTAATTTTGAAATAAATATTTATGGTAAAGTTGAGGATTAATGTTAGGTCTTATGTTAGACGAA
Organism: Globia sparganii; assembly: GCA_949316385.1. NCBI lineage: Eukaryota > Metazoa > Arthropoda > Insecta > Lepidoptera > Noctuidae > Globia > Globia sparganii. The sequence goes on from OX438680.1 coordinate 10,789,797, forward strand.
AACACGATTCCATAAAATTTTCTCGATGGAAAAAAAAACCAAAGTTACCTCCAAACCGAACAATAAACCGCTGGTATTCAAAAAATACTTCAAATTAGATCATGAAACTTTGTATACTAACTATACTACTAATCATAATCCATTTATGCTTCAAAATGATTCAGATTATGATTAAAAGTGTATTAATTACGCAATACGGGTGTTGACCATTACAAGAAATTGTGTGTTCTTTGGCTACATCCTATCAGCGAATTTACTAGGTTTTTTTTGCACAACATTTTATATTTTCCGCTTTCCCAGTCGCATTGCAAATCGCCGCATAATGTACCCCCAGCCTTATTGTGGCTTCCAGCTAAGCCTTATGACGTGGCGTGTGACGTCTTCGCGAAATAATGGAAGACAGCGGTGACGAAGGGTGAATTTATGACAGCGGTAAGCCGAAGGAAAAAAAAATTTCAACTTCAATGATGAATTGACTATAGAGTGGTTGTGTTCTGAATTTTCGTAGGGAAGCCGGCGGGAATCGAGTTGTGTGGTACCTTCGCCACTGGAAGACAGTCTTGTCAGAATATCCAGAACAGGTACAGTACTTATGCGTTTGTAAATATAATAATTTTATCGAACCATCTGAGAGCCTTCCGCCTGTTTTACCACTAAATTATCGTATAACGTTTCAAAATTTGTAACGATACTATAAAAATATCAATAGGTAACGTTATTTATATAGAATATCAGTTTCATAGAACGATATCATAAGAACGCTATAGGTATCAGTAACATGAAGCTTATCCGCTTGTAATAACGTTACAGGTTCATTTGAAAAGGTATTCTTCATACTTTTTCGTCATCTTATCGGTCATGAAGCTGGCAACAGTGGCAATCCACAAATGACAGCCGGGACCAACGGCTTAACGTGCTTTCCGAGGCACGGAGGGGTCTCGGTATGTAAAGATGGTCACCCATCCACAGACCAACCACGGCAAGCGTAGCTTAACCTGATCCATCGACCTGTGTGGCTGTTATTATTTAGCCACGGGCCCCTCCAAAAAAAGAAAAAAGTTTCAAGTCCCTGCCTCAGGCTACGTTCAGATGACAAGCGCTCAACGCGCGTTGAACGCACGTCGCTTTGTTAAAACGCGCGTAAGCATGTGTACGGTTTGAATAAAATGTATGTACTTGTAAACGCGCGTTGAGCGCTAGTCATCTGAACGTAGCCTAAAAGGTTTTGGGGGTTGATACTTTATCATTATTGCTGATGGGGAATCCCAGTTTATTTTATAATAAATTTTCCCATCCTTTTGGATGAGGAAGACATGTTTCCTGGAAACAGTACAACGATTAACAAAGTATTAGCCAAAATTACACAGAAATCGTTTTATCAATTCCCTAGAAATGACTATCATAAGAATACTGCTGTCATAACGAAAAAGGGCACAACTATCATTTTTTCCAAAATTAAGTTGTACAGCGTTATTGGAAAAACACCAACAACCTCATAAGAGGTCATTCTACTCATCATTATGAACAATTTTTACTATGGGACCAAACCTGAAATCGCGAAAAAAAATCAGCTGTTCCGTACATTTATGTTCGTATAACTCGTCAAAATGTAGGGAACAGCTTATTTTTTTTCGTGATTTCAAGTATGGTCCCATAGTAAAAGTAGTTCATAATGATTAGTACAATGACATCTTAAGAGGTTGTTGGTGTTTTTCCAATAACCCTGTATACATGTAAAGAAAATCACGACACTCGTATACTTGTATATGTCGCTCTTCTTAAGTTTGGATTTTTCGCGTTATAAACAGAGGCTATCTGCCACGCCTACCACAGTCGAGGAGATGAGACGACTGACAGTTGTGACACTGACAGTTGACATTGACGCATTCCGTGGAAGATGGAAGAAATATGTTGTTAATATGGCGGTGATGGTGAAAGTAAGCTTTTCTTAAGGAAATAACAAGATCCGAAATAAAGGCTTTAAATGTTGTTTCTTTCGTTTTTACAGGTAATTAAATCTATTGTTTATAGCAACGTATGTAAGTTAGAACTATGTTGTAGTAACATAATGTTATAAATTAAATATTTCGTTTTTACAGAGAAACGCAATTACGTCTTATTTTATTTCTCACCTATTACCAATCTATTGAAGTGGGAGTACTTAACAAAAACTATTAAATACATATTCGGAATCAGAAAAAAACGCACATCTGCCAGTTTTTTTTTTAATAATTTTATTTGAGCAAATGTTAGTTGCGCCCTTTTTCGTTATGACCGCAGAATACAAATGCTTGAGGTTTTGAAATGCGGTTTCCTCAAAAGAATTCCTAACTGAATTGTGACGCCATAAGTTAATGATATTTTAAGTAAGCTATTAAACTATCATTTAGAAAAACCGGCGACATGAAATAGAATAAATAGTTGTCTAATTATTTGTAATTACTAATTAGTTATCCGTATATTTCATAACATTAAGATCACGCGTGTAAGTGTAATCCCCGAACGGTTAGTTAGGGTTGCCATCTTGTTTATATCAAATATAATATTTTCAAAGCCATTGCATGTAAAAATATATGTAGTAGCTATGTTTAAAAAATATTTTATTTTTTAAATGATTTTTTTTTTGGAACTTTGAACATTTATTAACATGTTTTTTTTATATCTCATAACCATTATTAAACTCTAAATTAACGTTACAAAATACCATCAATTTAGCTTTTATGAGATTATTAGGTACTCCTACTGGCCATATTGCGCTCATCTCGCCATTTTGTATTGAAATGAAAATATTGTAGTTTCGCCTACTATATTTTTTTTTTAATATTAGGCCTCTAATATCGCAATATAATATATTACACAGGGTCAAATTAAATTAGCTAGCGAAACTCTGCAGACGTGATGGGTATATAAAAACAAAAATTATATGTTTTTTTTTGGGGTTTAACGACCGCTGGTTGTGTTGTTACTTGAAGTATGAATTGAAAAATCTGTCCCAAGTCGTCTGTGAAATTTACACAATAAAAAGCAGATGTTTAAACTGATATTTTAAGTGGCTACACTAACTGCGGCCGCTGACCCCAAAAAAAAATCGTCAAATTATTTATTTTTTGTTTTATCGTGGTTGGATATCGATAACTATTACGAACGCAGTTTCGCTAGCTAATTTAATTTGACCCTGTATAATATTTCACGCGTAGATGGCTAGTCTCCGTTGAGATTGGCTGCCATGGTCGAATTCGGTTTGCAAGACGATACTGCAGTGCTGTTCTGTAAAAATCTCACCGTGAAAACTAAGGTGAAGTGAGCTGTCATTCCACCTGATGTTAGAGATTGCCTCTATTGATAGTTCACTTCACGCTCACTTCACCTATGTTATCACGGTGAGATTTTTACAGAATCGATAGACTGTACAGTGGGTCAATTACACGCTGGAATATAAGTATTATACCTACCTGAACATTTTTCCTTATTCCCATATTTATAACAAAAGGTAAATGTTAATATTATTACTATACGTACTTGGTACTTGGGGCTACAAATGCAGGGAAAGTCCCCATGCGATGACTAAGTTGACATTCGATACATACTTTGTGCATGCTACATAATTATTACGCTTATCAGTAACTTTTATAGGTACCTAAATGCGAGGGAAATGTTTTTTTTTTTAATAATTATAATTTTAAAATATATTTTCCTCTTTATTAGGTACTTAAAAAAAAGAGCTGTTCTATATAAGTACCTACATTTTGACCGCATGAAACAGCAGATTTTTTTTTTGTATTAGAGATTGAGAGAGAAATTTCTACATTAGTCTAGAATCATGTGCCGCGGTAAAAAATAAAAAAGGCCAGAAAGTTAAAAAGAGGTTCATTTATAAAAAAAATAAACACAGAAAACTGAATTTAGTTTATTTATGTTTTCTTATCGGCATTAGCCGACGGTGGCGTAATGGGCACGTTTTCATTTGTCGGCTACACCCGACCGTGGCGGTCAAAAGGTTAATATTAGGTACTGGATTTTTAATTTTTGGGCAGAAACCGAAATCGGTGTTTAACATATCCTGTTGGTAAAACCGATTGACGTCATCGCTACCACTTCTAGCGGAAATTGTAACAATAGCATAATATCACGCCTGAATTCCCCGAACGGTGAGGCAGAGATGTACATGAGGTACCTACACCGAAATCTGGCCAAACCTAGACCTAAATAACGCAAGTATCACGATCTGGGGGGCGATTCTACTAATTTGCAACGTTACACGTTCAATTGTGTTTTAATATCAGTTCGATTTCGATCGCCGTTCGATAGTTACTTATAAAGTCATTCTACTATTTCCTATGCAAACTGGAAACTAAACCTATACTGAATCGCAACTGAATGGTAGCGGGAACGTAACAGCGGGTAAGCTGTATTACCAACATGTTACATTAGCTTACATACATGTCACCGAAAGTATTTTTGAATACAAAATTACATTTTGACCATTCGATTCTAACAAATGTCAAAATAACAGTATTGCGATTTTTGAACAATTTTGTTAGTAGAATCAGCCCCCTGTATGAAAACCAAGGGTGCCATTTTTTGACTGCGTCACAAGCACTATTTAATGATGGGAAAATGAAATCGATTCAATGACGCCGCCGCGTGCGGCACCCATTTCCCCTGGGGCCTAGCGCCACCAGCAGTACACAGGACTGAGCGCAAAAGTGGCGACTTACGATTTTTACGGACTTCACAAAAAGGAGGAGGTACTATGTTCGGATGTTTTTTTTTTAGGGAATCCCATGGAAATCGAGGGAAACCCTCAAATTTTGTAGGCACACCTATAGCGATTTGGGTATTTTTCATAGTAACTCGTGCATTTGCTCTCAGAAAGCACCATCCGGTGAAGTGGAACTGATGATGAAGACCACAGATGGCCATCGGAACTACTCAATAATAAATATTTCACGGGTTGCAATTCGATTAGGTACTTTAATGTGATTACTAAGCACAATGCGTATCATGAAGTGGAGCTGATGGTGACTTCTCAATCAGCTCCAGTTCTCCTGGTTTTTACAAGGAGAACTCCTCAACAATTGACGTCCCTTCATCGGAAAAATCAAGGTTTTGTAAAAGGTGATAAGCACTTGAGATTAGGCTATTGTAACAGATAAGTTACAAACTGGCCTACTAAAAAGTCGGTCTCCCGAAATTAAAGTTATTTTTCACTTTGTAGTGTTTTTTTGGAAGTCGTTTGTTTTTTTTTTTTGTAAAAAGTTTTTTTATTGTACGGAAGCTGGGCACGCGAAGTAGTTTGCTCTTGTGTTATCTAGGTCTTGCGGTATCTACAGGGTGCATTTGAAATCATGGGCATTATTTTAACCTAAGGTACTACTTATGATACTAATTGCATTAGGGCTACTATTACGCAAATCAAAAATATTATTAATGCAAGTATGGAAAACCTTAAAATGTAGTAAGTCATACAAAGTATCAAATTAGTTGCGCTTCTCGATAGCAAATGCGTAGGTACACTACGCCGTACGCGCGTCCTTGGGCGTGAATTCTTTGACCCCGCCCGACTCACGTGACATTCGTAAGTTGCCAATGAATTGATTCATAATAAATTCCAATTTTCCCTTCGTACTTTGCCGGCTTAGGACGGTCAAAACTACGTCAACTAACATACATTAAAAAAAAACATTTACGTACCTAGCTTGTGGATTGTTTTGAAAAAACCTTATTTGTCGGTAAAGTGACAGAGGGTAAACGGGTGCTCTTCCACGAGCTTGTGCATGTGCTGGCACGTGAAAAGACGAAAAATCCAACAGGTTCTGAGTGGTTCTGGTGGAATGAGACCCCGTGAAGGGATAGGGTCGTTCGGGTAGCGCCGATGGAACATTTCACGAGTTCATACTAAATTTCTTGTGCGATCGTAAATTACAACCATTTGTGGGTATTGTTGGTTGGTGTACCTAGCCTGCTGGCTTGATTGTGTGATTGTGAACCGCTGCTGCAAGGTTTCGGCTGGGCCTGTCACCTTGTAGTAGTGATTTCGCAATCTGTTTTTACTTTTATTTTATTTTTTCTTATTAATAACATAGTTTATAAGTATATTGTTACTTACACTATGAGTCTTGTTGCTCGAAATAAAATGATGATGATGATGATGATTACGCGGTCGAGGCATCGTGTACACAAACACACACACAACTACTACACTAACACTTAATACACTGCAATCCAAGCACCGTATGACGCGAGCGGCGAGTACGGCGATTACGTCACGGGATCAATAAATCAATTACGCGTCAATGCACCTGCGCAGTCGTTATGACACTGGTTCCGGGTTCGTGACTTCGTGTTGCGGCGGGAAGCATACCCCGCGCGGGGGTGATATTCGTATTTTTGCGAGTGAGGGAGTGGGACGGAGAGAGTTCAGGGAATCCCGCCGGACGGAATGTCTTGTAGCCCATTGTTATTATTACTTGTAAGGAAAAACCCGCGCGCGCGCAGGTGATGTTTGTTTACATTTCGCTTTGCGCTGTACTGCGCTTTAAGATTTTGATATTTCAACAATTATTGGCGTTAACGAAGTATTTTGTTTTAATTACTTTAAGTGTTTATTTGCAATAATAAGCCTTGTGCAATTTGATTTACTACATTTTTAAGGTTTTCCTTACTTGCATTAATAATATTTTTGATTTGCGTATTAATAGCCCTAATGCAATCAGTATCGTGAGTAGTGCCTTAGGTTAAAATAATGCCCATGACTTCGATTCCACCCTGTATAATAATAACGTGTAACGTTAAAAAAAAAAAATGCGCAAAACCTCATACACCCCAATTAGAGCATTTAGTTAAAAGCATAATACAATAAACAAAACTATTTTTTTATAAAGCTAACTATTTTTATTAAGAAAATCGTGTTCACCTAACATTGCTTTATGCATTGAACATTGAGTCTTACTGCCTTAAAATAAGACTTAATTTTCTTTGCCTCAATCGGCGGATAGTATGGCAAAATATGTAGGTACATAATTTTTGAAAAAAAAAATAATATTAAAAGTTACTGAAATCGATTCAGCAGTCAATTATGAACAAACTATTTTCAGGTTTTGCGCATTTGACATTACACGTTGTATATTCTGTGCTGGCCAGCTACGTCATCATCATCTGGCTAGCCGTTCCCAACTATGTTGGGATCGGCTTTCGGTCTAAAGCGTTTCAGTTTAAAGAGTTTCGTGTTTTTCTAACTGAACAAACAGCTGTGCTGCTGGACAGTTTGTTGCGCCACTTCTTCTCCCCAGCGAAAGCACTAGGAAGTGTTGAAGGGCGGGCGATTTGGAGGACTGTCTTATGTAATCTTAACGTTGGAAAAGTACAGAAAATCGATTCTGTAAAAATCTCACCACGATAACAGGTGAAGTGAGCGTGAAGTAAACTATCAATGGAGGCAACCTCTAACATCAGCAGTGCTATTCTGTAAAAATCTCACCGTGAAAACTTAGGTGAAGTGAGCTGTCATTCCACTTGATGTTAAGGATTAGCCCTATTGATAGCTCGCTTCACCTAAGTTATCACGGTGAGATATTTACAGAATCGATTGGCTGGTGGAATGACAGCTCACTTCACCTTAGTTTTCACGGTGCGATTTTTACAGAATAGCATTACAGATGTGTGACGCCAACCGAAGTGAACCGAGTGACATGCGACAAAAAATATTGCGAAAGAGTGCGATTCAAGATCACAAAAACATAATAAATTAACCGGAATTACTTTCCACACGTACATTAATTGTCTCTGTGTTTATATCAACGTAAAAAAGCAATAAAATGTAGAATTTTGTAAATTAGGTTCAGTGTTACCACTAAAAACTTAGTTTTAGTTTCCCACATTTGTGGGAGTTTTTAATTTATGGAATAAGTGATTTTAAATATTTTTTTAATAATAACAACGTAGCAGGGTGCTAGATGCAGCACGCCGTGAAAAATGGGTGAAAATAATCCGATTGCTGAGAAAAGAGACTGACTGGCTACCTACTAAATCATTCAATTTCATTAATAATAAAGAAAAAATATTCAAAAAGAAAATGTCTTAGTTATTTTCATTATTATTTTATAACTTCTACTACACATCCAATAAGAAATACATAATTCAAATATTTAAAAAATAATTTAACGTATACGCTTTTTATGGCATGAAATGTTGGGTAAAATTTCGCATGGGTAGGCAACCACCCCATCCCGTCATTGCATGTTTATATTGCGGTCTTTGTCTAATCTAAGCGACGGTATTATTCTTACGACGTGTGTAAGTGAGACAGATATATGTTAACTTTTAAATGTTTAGTGGTTTCAAAGCTACGTGGTTACACTTTTTTGACACATTTTATTGAGGTTTGCTTCTCTAGTTTAAGTACCAGTCAGACAATCACATCAATAGTTTTCAATTCTTTGTATTTCCAGAGCATCATTGTTAACTAAAATATAGCAAAAATAAACTCTTGAGTCGTATATATTGTAAGAGCGAAGGGATGCTCCTACCGCTGCGCGGGCGCGCGGGGCGAGAGGCGTGAGGGACGGTGCCCGTTGCGAGCGCGCCGTCTTGGTCCTACCGAGCAGTCAGGAAACACTACCCGAGTCGGGAGCACGTCCGTGTTCATCCTGACGGTCCGATTTCGCGAGTGCCTAACCTTGATTGGATTAAACGCGATCGTACGTTACTAAATTTGACTTTCATTTCTGGGTCTCCCCTATCAATATATAAATTTAGATTGGGCCTTACCAGGCTATAGTAAAAAAAAAAACAAATAAGTATACAATTTTACTAAAAAAGAATTCAGTAGGCATAATTTTTTCCTCTTCAATAGTTCATTTAATATAACTATTGGTCATGTCATTATCAAAGTCGTGTACATACCTACCATTTAAATACACAATAATCACCTACGAATGTAGGGGAAAACCAAAGAAACGATGGATGGACTGTGTGAATGATGATATGGTTTGAAAGGGGGGGACTAGCGAGATGACGACTGATAGAGAAGTATGGAAGATAAAGACATGGTTGCACCGACCACTAATAAATTTGGATAATGGCAGAAAAATTAATGATTATGTAAGCCACCTACAAACGTCTCATAAGAATCATCAGCCCACAGATATAGATAGACCTAAATAACGCAAGTATCACGATCTGTATGAAAACCAAGCGTGACATTTTATTGACTACCTACTATGACGCCACAAGCACTCTTTCTCACTCACGCTCACCCAGCCGGCAGTACACAGGACTGAGCGTGCAAGTGGCGGCTTACGATTTTTGAACGTAAGTTGGTGCGATTTTTGGCACGCGAAGTAGTTGCTCTTGCGTTATCTAGGTGTATCTATATCTGTGCATCAGCCTGCTGGGACACAGTCATCCTCTCTGTAAGAGGAAATGACGTCTTATAAATTTTCATAATTAAATTAATTTTAAAAAATATTTGATAAGTTAAGGGATATTAGGTTTTTTTTTTTATTTTTTTTAACAGTTTTTTATTTAATCAAGTGAAGATATTATAGAATCTAGCGTTATCAAATCAACCAGTAATGTTCCCACTGCTGGGAAACAGGCCTCCTCTGCTATGAGAGGGAGTGGACCATCAACCACGTGGACTCAGTGCGGGTTGGTGGGTGTCACATGTCTTCGAATTCTTTGGTTCTAGGACATGTTGATTTCCTCGCGATGTATTCCTGCACCGTTTTGATAGAAGTGGTGATGAAATAAACTACAGAAGTGCCTGTCTGGGTTCGAACTGCTAAAATCTGGAGTAGAGCTAAATTCGTTTTTAGGTTATGAGTTCATGATCTTATAGAAATATAGATAAACAATTTGTGCCTCTGATATCTTTATTTTATTGTGCTGTGTCCGCGACTTCGTACGCACTGATATAGATACACATAGATAACGCAAGAGCAACTACTTCGCGTGCCAAAAATCGCACCAACTTACGTTCAAAAATCGTAAGCCGCCACTTTCGCGCTCAATCCTGTGTACTGCTGGCTGGGTGAGCGTGAGAAAGAGTGCTTGTGACGTCATAGTAGATAGTCAAAAAAATGGCACGCTTGGTTTTCATACAGATCGTGATACTTGCGTTATCTAGGTCTATCTATATCTATGTTCGTAGGCATGTCGGAAAACAAATTGGATTTCATGGATTTTTTTTGCGCGGAACCTTAATTCTTTCTCTAAAATAAAAGTAGCCTAAGTCACTTCTCATAATCATTAGCTAACTGCCTGTGAAAGTCCCATCAAAAACGAAGCAGTATTAAGGATCGTAACAGGCATTCCGCAGATTCTGTTCATGGGGAAATGGCGTAAGTTAATGCATGTAAATATGATTGTACTTACGAGTCCATCAGCTGGAACATCGACGGAGGCTCCTCTCATCTTCAGGACAAGACACTGGCGTCTTAACAGGTCCACGTCGTTAGTTAGAACCGCAACATGGATTGGTCTGGAAAAAAAAAATAAATGAATAAGCACTTTTTTCCGAATCATCATCATCCTTTCAGCCGAAAGACTCAAGAGAGTCTGGCATCCGAAGTTACCGTGTCCTAATTGGAAAACCTAGACTTCGTACCCAAGTAGGCCGCAGCAACGACAACCTTGTGGAGGTTGTGGGGGTTCTTGGACGGTTAAGACCTCCGGTGTATATGCGGCGTCTCCCCACAGATGGGAGGTGAGCCATTCACCTCCCATCTAGCACCGCATGCCGCCACCTGCACACGTGAGGACCAGCAGGGTAATTGCGTAACACACTATCAGTAGCAATGGGTTTCATTTTGACAGTTCAACAACATTCATTGCGTTATTTACGTTGCTGAGCAGACACACTTTTCGAACGTAAATGGAGCAATGGATTAGCAATAAGCTTCAAAATGATTCAAATTGAGAGTAATAGTGTGTTACGCAATTAGGGTGCAGGACCAGGCTGCGTCAGCGAACGGTATTCGTGTTGCTGAATTTTGGGCCAAACGAATTTAAAAAACGATTTTTTTTTCGTGTTATTTTGCCATCGACACGCTAATGGAAAGCCGAAAGACGTTCACTGCTGAACATAAAGGGCTAAGGAAGGAACACGGGTGGGTTTTAGTCAGTAAGAGTCAGACACTCCTTTCTGCTCCACCCAGAGCGGGAGGGTCATTTGATGATTTCACATCCATAAAATAAAAAAAGGGAAAGCCGAAAGACTTTCACTGCTGGACGTATATGTATGTGCCTGTATGTATATGCCTCCCCCGGCCCTGTGTTTCCCGCATCCAGGGGATTCCCCCCTACACCAGGTTGTATAACATACAAAGTCCTAAGCATTCCGATTCCCTCGTCGGGCAGTTTGTTGGGTTTTTCGTTTAGGAAATTCTCAATGGCAGCGTAGGCTATTGCGCGGCTATAGGCTATAGGCTCGCCCCCCATTACATGGGACTTAATATAACAGAGGAGTGGTGGTCCTGTGGTAAGCGCCGCAACTTACGAGGCCATTCAAGTATTACGTAAGCACTACAAGGGGGCAAAGGGGGTCTTTGCTATGATTATTTTTATGACATGGGGGATGGGGGGGGGGGGCTGGATGGTGATTACGTCAGAAGTTTTTTTTTTTCAATTTCGGATTGATCGCGAAGAAGGTTTTGCTGAGACTTTATTGTTTTCGTTTCTATAATGTATGTATTTGATTACTAGTTAATTAATTTATTTATAGGTAAAAAGTATGTATTAGGTATGTTGAAACTCCCCGTCACTTGTCCCCAAAGGTTCATTAGAAAACCAGCGTCAGACAGCATCTGTCTGGCATTAATACTGAAATGAACCTTTTTGGCGCAGCCGTGAGGCACACACAATTGTCGTTTGCAACATTATTTTTATTTTGTTTTTGTGTTTCACGAACTGTGTCCAAATAAACTTTTTTCTTTCTTTTCAATTCTTTAGCTAATCCCGCCAATCTCGCGTTCATTTCACGAGGTTTCGTTCAAGAAGAAGGCCCCTGGCGAAATGTGAGTGTGCTATGACACATCTGCGCAACCGTTCAGGAAATACCTACAATCGTGATATGTTTGATGAAATGATGGGTTTCCCAGCAAATGATAGGTCAGTACTTTCCGTATTATCTTAGAGTACAAAAAGTACAGCCAACCGCCTGTACATGATAAAAATTTGATATTGACAGCCCCTTTAGGCCCTAGCAATAAAGGCGGTTTTCGTAATTAAAAGTGTCACCACAGACGTGGTTGACTGTATATATGATAAGATCAAATTACTCGTGTGTTCGATAACAACACTTTATGATAATAAGTGATAAATAAACCAGTTAAGTTGTCTAAATAAAAATATCAAATACTAGCTTCTCCCCGCGACTTCAACCGCTTTAAATGTCTTGTTCTTTTGCTACCATCCACCCCATCGCATCGCATCGCCTGCCCGCGCTTTTACTTCGTTTTCTCTTAGCATTCTTTTTGCTTACTGCTGGCTGGGTGAGCGTGAGTGAGGACCGCTTGTGACGTCATAGTAGGTAGTCCAAAAATGGCACGCTTAGTTTTCAATACAGATCGTGATACTTGCGTTATCTAGGTCTATATTATCTGTGGCTCACTCCCTCTCGCAGAGGCCTCTACCAGCAGTGGGAACGTTATAGACTGATGTCGTAATTGCGTGCTGGGTGAATTTTACAATAAGTATTTGCAAATATGTGAGCACCATGTATGACTAGGGTTGCCAACCCTACTATATAATATAGTATCCTACTGTATTAGAGGCCCGACTACTATATTTCTGAAGAAAGTAATATAGTAAGCGAAACTACTATATTATTTAGGCATCAAACCCTCTAAGCAATAATATTCGTTTCAAAACGTGTAAACGTAAAACAAAACGTAAATATCTATTTTTTAACTATTCTGATAAGTAGAGTTTGTGTTTTGGAAATAAGTACTTACTTTTGAAGTTAATTTTCCGAAGTTCTCAAATATTATTATATTAATAAAAATCTATTAATAAAGGCGCAAAGTAGCAAAAAAAAAATTTTTTTTGTGTTTTGAAACCTACTACTTATATTTTTTTTCATATTTTCACTATCTACTATATTTTTGGGCAATTATTTTAAAACTACTATTTTTGACTGAAAAAGAGTTGGCAACCCTATGTATGACATAATAGAGTCGACTATCGATAGTTTACCGACGTGCAATGGTATTGTTTAATTATATTGCTGTTAAAACATACCCAATACTATTGGAAATTGGAAAAATATCGATAGTCTACATTAATAGGTATCACATAACCGATTTACCTGTTATTGCTTTATTTTTAATTATTTTACCTTTTTAACCGACTTCAAAAAAGGAGGTTCTGTTTTCGACCCGTATGTATGTATGTCCGCGATTTTCTCAAAAACAAATGAACCAATTTTGATAATTCTTTCATTAATATAATCTACATACTTTTAGGAGGGTTTAGAATACAATACAATAATACATTAGGTAGGTAATTATTCTTATGTACGAAGTTATACAGGGTTATTTGTAAAACACCAGCAACGTCTTAAGAGGTCATTGTACTCATCATTATGAACAACTTTTACTATGGGACCAAACCTGAAATCGCGAAAAAAAATCAGCTGTTCCCTACATTTTGACGAGTTACACGAACATAAATGTAGGGAACAGCTGATTTTTTTTTTCGCGATTTCAGGTTTGGTCCCATAGTAAAAGTTGTTCATAATGACGAGTACAATGACCTCTTAAGAGGTTGCTGGAGTTTTACAAATAACCCTGTATAAATGTACTGAATCTCCGGCATTTCTGTGCGAATTTTGATGATTCTTCTAGTAGGTGTCTTCAATTCTTCAATGCACTAGTGTTAATTGAATTTATGTGGGGTATGTACAACTAAAAAGTGAAAAATAAAAACTTTTTTACAAAAAAAAAAAAACAACCGACTTCCAAAAAAACAACAAAATGAAAAATAACTTTAATTTCTGAAGTCGGTGTCAAAAAACGATGCGGAACCAACGACACCGACTTCCGAAATTAAAGTTACTTTTTTGGAAGTCGGTGGTTTTGTGGAAGAGTAATTTTATTCTAGGTGCATCGTTTTCACATATATAATAATTATAATAATGAACGTATACAAAACCTTGTAAAACATTTTAAAAGAGTAACGGTGGAGTTTCTTGCCCATTCTTCTCCATACGAAACTACCTTTTGGAAGGACTAGGACCGACCGACTAGAACCAATAATTTTTTTTGTAAATTTTGACGTTCAAAAGCGCCTTATAAGTGCCTATTTGAAATAAATGATCTGACTTTGATACAAGACATTGAGTTCATTCACAATGAAGTCTTCATTCAAATCTCTTTATCAATTTACGCGTCATTGAATGACAAAAATATCAATTGATACATCGTCACTGTCTTACGAAAATATTGTGTTGTGATAATAAAACATTGCGTTAGTAATACTTATACTCCTTTTGATTAGGTAATTAAATAAAGGTAAACAAAAAAAACCACGTGACTTAGTTAACCGACTAAACGTAAAACACTGCATTTCTCAGACTAAACATGCTTTCAGAGTTACCGTAGGGTCTCAATATGTAAAGGATTAAGATGAATCAACCATCCACGGACCGAACGCGGCAAGCGAAACAAACAAACTTTATAGCGGTTCTGGAGTGTGCTAATCGCTGCGCAGTACCGCACCCCTCACCCCCGCTGACACGTGAATTTGTTACTGCGCAGCGATGATGGCCGCCTCACGAAACAGGTTCTACGTCTAACTAAACATAAGCTGCGTATAGTTACTGCAGCTTTAAGTGGCCACGGGTCATTTAATAAACACCTCTTTGTCATAGGAGTAACAGACAGTCCGCTGGGCCTGCATGGAGCACGACGAGACAGCGGCACATGTGCTACTAAACTGCCCAATGGTCGCCACATATAGGGCAAAGTACTTCGGTAACCCAGGTACCCTACGTGAGACGGTCAGTAACATCAAGGTGCAGCGCAGACGACAGACTATCCGTGACGCACTTTTTAGTCTGTGAAAATAGAACCTATGCAATTATATGCAGTAACGCACACGACGCGCAAAAAGTCTGTGAAAAAAATGGAACGTTTGCTTCAACGCGCGCTAACGCAGACGGCGCGGCGCACACTTTAGTCGGCAATCTGCATTTGCTAGGGGTGGACGTAACGCACGCGATCTATTATCATGGCGCGATTTATTATCAAAATAATACTTCGCGATCTCTGCACGATTTCCATAGCGTCTACGTCCCTACAGCTCTGCCGACAGAATGATCGAAGATGTGCGTCGTGTGCGTTGAGTCTGTGAAAAATCCGCGACCGACTTATTGCGCGCCATGCAGATTTTTTGTGCGCCGCAGACTCGATCGCACAAAAAGTGTGCCGTCTGCGCTGCTCCCAAGACGTTGCTGGCCTTCCTCGAAGAGCTGGGGTGGATCGAATAATCGATTTTCCCACCCGTACGCAAAATACGCGCATTGACGTGGAGTTGCGGACACCAGACCGTTTTACCTATTACCTATTGTTACTGCGCAGCGCCTCATGTTCAAAGCCGCCATAAACTTTGAAGCGAGCTGTAGCTTAACCTTCGATCGACCCGTGCGGTTGTTATCACTTAACCACGAGCCCCTCCAGTTTAGTATGTTTGTATAACTTAAGTAAAAGTCTAAGGGAAATAACCA
This sequence comes from Globia sparganii, assembly GCA_949316385.1. Lineage (NCBI taxonomy): Eukaryota > Metazoa > Arthropoda > Insecta > Lepidoptera > Noctuidae > Globia > Globia sparganii. The sequence goes on from OX438680.1 coordinate 10,805,524, forward strand.
GGAGTTAAATTCTCCTGATATGGATATAAAGTGGACATTATACAGGGTGTCCCTGGAAGTATGGCTCAAATCGAATAGGGGCGAGGGCAAAGTCATTTCCAGACTTTTTGATCCTGAGAATGTTGGTGAATTTTTTTGCGGATCAAAAGTTATGACCAACTTTTGTTATTTTCAATCACTTGGCATAGTGCTCAAAGAACAAAATCATTAAAAAAAACTACCAGGAACTGTCAATTCAAGTTTTTTAGACAGCCCTGATAGTTTTTTTTAATGATTTTTTTTTTTCTTTGAGCACTGCGAAAAAAATTGAAAAAAATTGGTTCTGACCAATTTTTTTGAACCGTAAAATAATTCTCAATCATCAATCATTCCCAGGACCAAAAAGTTTGGAAATTACCTTGCCCACGCCCCTATTCGATTTGATACATACTTCCAGGGACACTGTATACAGCATAATAGGCTTGTCGACTGAAAAAATCTAATTAGTCCGTCAGTTAGAATATCAAAAAATATTTGACCCGTATTTTTTCTTTTGTTACGTAAACCAAAATTGACGAAGATACGACGCTTTTAAAATTCTCAATACGTCACACCTTGGTATAATTTTTAGTGCATTCTGACGTCACGCACGAGCCCCCACTCCCGAGTTTTGATGCGTTTTATCTTTGTCAATATTCATTGATTTACAAAAACAAATAATACGTGTCCATTATTTTCCAATACTCTAACTGACGGACTAAATAGATTTTCAATTTATTGATGGTGGAAACTAGCCTATTCAATACCTATGTAACGAAACTCAAAGAGGACAACGTCGTGAGGGAGGTTTTGAGTAGAGTATAGGGGAAGACCGAAGTAACGATGAAGATGGACTGTGTGAAAAATGATATGGCTAAAAAGAGGGGGGGGGGGGGTGAATACTGAGATGACGAATAATACAGAAGTATGGAAGAACAAGACATATTGCGCCAACCGCTAATAAATTGGGATAAGGGGAAGAGACTGATGATGATGTAAAGTAACTATACCTATCTGGGTCTCAAGTCTGCTATTACAATAGTGTCAGAATGGTCTATCATTGATTTCATAATTGTTGATTTTGACAAGTTTGGTAATCTATACTAATATTATAAAGCTGAAGAGTTTGTTTGTTTGAACGCGCTAATCTCAGGAACTACTGGTCCGATTTGAAAAACTCTTTCAGTGTTTGATAGCCCATTCATCAAGGAAGGCTATAGGCTATATATCATCACGCTAAAACCAATAGGAGCGGAGCACCAATGAAGAATGTTTCAAAATCGGGGGAATTTTTTCCTATTGAGAGCTTCCGCTGCGTGTGCTGCGTAAACGGTTAAAGTTTCGCAAAAATCATATATGACAGAATTGTTTTTATGCCATTTCTGTCAATGGAGTGTCAGTGGTTGACCATTGGGAAAGTCATAATGACGTCATTATATTAGTAGATTACCAAACTTGTCAAAATCAACAATTATGAAATCAATGACCATTCTGACACTATTGTAATAGCAGACTTGAGGCCCTGATCATTTGTCAGCCTTTTCCTAACTATATGTATATAGGGTCGGCTTCCAGTCCAACCTGATGCAGCTGAATACCAGCCTATCGATTCTGTAAAAATCTCACCGTGATAACATAGGTGAAGTGAGCGCGAAGTGAACTATAAATGGAGGCAATCCCTAATATCAGGTGGAATGACAGCTCACTTCACCTTAGTTTTCACGGTGAGATTTTTACAGAATAGCACTGCTGTATTTTACATGGAGCAATGGGAGAATTACGGGCTGATAAAGGAAGGCAAAGGCTTTATTGTTTGATCTAGAAGGTATTTTGTGGTAGCAGTAACTGGGTTATGGAGGTCAGATAAGCAGTCGCTCCATGTAAAATACTGGTATAGGTGCATCCACTGGAAGCTGACCACAAAATTGTTGTAAAAAGGCAGATGATGAAATGACAAGCTTGGATCAAAAGAACAATTTGCTGCTCGGGAGTTTGTTGCGCCACTTCTTCTCCCCAGCGAAAGCGCAAGGAAATGGTGAAGGGCGGACGTTTTGGGGACTGTCTTATATAATTTTGACGTTCGAAACGTGCAGATTCTCAGCATAATTTTAATAAATGACTTGATTTTAAATTCTGTAAATTACTTATTGACACGAAATATAAAGTCACGTGAAGTAGGTACTTAGTAAATACGTTAGTATTTTAATAATGTTCTTGATAAAAAAAATATTTATCAGCTCTTAAACAATGGCGTTTATCAACACGAAAGGCAATAATAGGCATAAGAAGTTATGACTAATTCCGCGTGTTTTCCAACGTAGATAAAAAAAAAACAACCGACTTCCGAAAAACACTACAAAGTGATAAACAACTTTAATTTCGGAAGTCGGTGTCGTTGGGTTCGCATTTTCGTTGTTTGCTATCGACTTCCGAAGTTAGTTATTTTTAACTTTGTAGTGTCTTTTTTGGAAGTTGGTTGTTTTTTTTTTTATAAAAAAGTCTTTATTTTCCACTTTTAAGTTGTACTTACCCTACACAAATTCGTATTTAACACTACTTGCTATGTAAATATCAGTGATAGGAAGTCATTTAAATAACATCATCAATATAAAGTGGAAAAAATCGTATTATTGAAGCTAACTTAAAAAGTACACAAGAAAAGTTAATAAAATTTATATGGGACCACCCCCGAGGTTTCTATTATTACCCTCCTGCTAGTACACAGAACCTACTTAAATTATATCCCATTGTATAGATAATTTATTGGAGATTAATTCTGTACTTTAAAAAAAAATATTTAGTGCAGTAGAAACGATAAAAACAACAAAATATTTCTAAAAAAAAAATCCCGTCAATCAAGTGTGAAAGCTGAAGACATTGTAGCTTGCGAAAAATCAATTAACTGAGTCGTTTTTTTTTTTGTTAATAGATTCGTTTCACCCATGGGAGGAACCCTATTGAAAATGACTCTTTTGTTCAAAATAGTTTTTTTTATACGATAAAATGAGCATTATGAGTATTTATGAGTCGTGCACTTTTGAATTTTCCAAATCTTTTTTTATTATCAATTAAATATTAACCATATAGTCATTTTTATATGGTTAATATTTAATTGATAATTATATAATTAAAGATTTACTTATTTATTACAAGCCTCTTTAATCGAATATAAAAAATTCTCGTGTCACAGTGTTAGTTACCATACTCCTCCGAAACGGCTGGACCGATTTGTATGAAATTATGTGTGCATATTCAGTAGGTCTGAGAATCGGCTACTATCTATTTTTTTTTTGCAAAACGACGTTTGCGGGGTCAGCTTAGTCTTTTACAAACTCTTGCTTACACACGTCGGCGTCGCCTTGGGGGCCCCTGTAGCTCGAGGGCCCCGTATCTTCTATATATATAAAAAAACTTTTTAACAAAAAAAAAACAACCGACTTCAAAAAAAAAACACTACAAAGTGTAAAATAACTTTAATTTTAATTTCGGAAGTCGGTATCTTTGGTTTTGTTTTTACGTTTTTGCCACCGACTTCCAAAATTAAAATTAAAGTTATTTTACACTTTGTAGTGTTTTTTTTTTGAAGTCGGTTGTTTTTTTTTGTTAAAAAGTTTTTATTTTTTACTTTTTATAGTCAGAGTGCATCTCATGACAATTCCAATAAGCCCAAACACGGCTAGAATACATGGTTTTATTACGAAGTTCCGGTACCTACCTTCTAGCTTCTTCATCAGATCGGTTTGATGGTACCATTTTCGTCAGAACCATTTTTTTAAATTTGCTTCGTCATAGTCGCTTAACTATCTTAATCGAGATATCTTATCGCCACCCGTGAAATACTTATTATCATTGAAGAGTTCTTGTGGCTATCTGTGGTCTCCTTCATCAGTTCCACTTCACCAAATTATACTTTTTGAATGCAAATGCTTGACATGATGATGAAAATACCAAAATTGCTATATGTATGCCTATAATATTTGAGGAGTTCCCTCAATTCCTCATGGATCCCATCATCAGAACTGGATTTTGACAAGAATGGGACCAACCTGGAAGCATACCCTTTCAAATAAAACAAAAAAATTCCAAATCGGTTCATAAATGACGGCGTACTGAGGTAACAAACATAAAAAAAAAAAAAAAAAAAAAAAAAATACAACCGAATTGATAACCTCCTCCTTTTTGAAGTCGGTTAAAAAGAGAAGTCCTGACTGACTGATTGACTGACTCATCAACGCCCAGCCCAAACCCCTGGACCTAGAAAGCTGAAATTTTGCACAAAGGTTCCTTTTATAATGTAGACGAGGAATAAGGAAGGAATTTTCGAAATTCAACCCCTAAGGGAGTTAAATGGGGGATGAAAGTTTGTATGGAAAATCTTATTCCTTGAGTTAATAAACTTGAAACTTGGCCCGAATACTTACCTAAGTAAATTATGAAAATTGGTCTTTTTTGTTTTTCTAAACTACCTTCTAAAGGGGGATGAGGGGGTGTCAAAATAAGTGTGGAAGAATTTTAACGCGCGGTCCGATTAACTCAAAACTCAGTATTTATACTTAATACCAAAAATAAAGAATTACGTGTATCAGGGTTTTTCGAAAATTTACCCCTAACGGGGAGAAAAGGGGTAGTTAATTTTACAGGGCAAATTTTACTGCCTGGCTTAATTAACTCGAAAATTGGTATAAATAATCTGTGAGTCAAATAATGAATACATTCCAAACGATTTTTTAAAATTCCACCCCTGTGAGGGTGAAAAGTGGGGATACAGCTTATATGAAAAATCTTATTCATTTGGTTAATATACTTGAAACTTGGCATGAATACTTATCTAAGTAAATTATGAATTTTGGCATTTTTTGCTTTTCTAAACTACCCCCTAAAGGGCGATTAGGGGGTGTCAACATTTGTATGGAATAATTTTAACGTGCGGTCCGATTAAGTCGAAACTCAGTATTTATACTTAAGACCAAAAGTAAAGAATAACATGTATCAGGGTTTTGCGAAAATCTACCTCTGACGGGGTGAAAAGGAGTAGTTAATTTTCCATTTTACTGCGTGGCTTGATTAACTCAAAAATTGTTGGAAATAATCTTTGAGTCAAGTTATGAACACATCCCAAACATTTTTTCAAAATTCCTCCTGTGTGGGGTGAAAAGTGGGGAAAAACTTTATACGAAAAATCTTATTCATTTGGTTAGTAAACTTGAAACTTGGAAGGAATATTTGTCTAAGTAAGTAATAAGAAATGGGTCTTTCGAAAGTAGATCCCTGACGGGTAAAAAAGTGGTAATTCGATTTTTAAGGCCGGTATTATAGTGCGTAGCTTGATTTACTCCAAAAAAATGGTATGGATAAATTTAAGCTTCAAACTTGGCACAAATACTTATCTAAGTAAATTATAGTTTGTCATTTTATGTTTTTCTGCTCTAAAGGGAGATTGAGGGTGTCAGTTTATATGGAAGAATTTTATCGCGCGGTCCAATAATATAAACTCGGAACTCAATATGTATACTTAAGACCAAAATAAATAAAAAAGTATGACTGGGTTTTTCGAAAATCTAACCCTAACGGGGTGAACGGGGGTAGTCCATATCACAGAGGAGTATTTTATTGCGTGGCTTGATTCAATGGGAAATTGGTATAAATAATCTTTGAGTCAAGATATGGAAACGTCCCATACATGTTTTCAATATTTCACCCCTATGGGGATAAAAACTGTGAAGGTGAAAATGTGGTCTTATTCCTTTGGTTAAGAAACTTGAAACTTTTCAACATTTGCCTCAGTAAATAATAAAGATTGTCACTTTTAGGGGTTTACTACTTACTTACTTAAAATAAAAAAGTATGAGTTTTAGGGTTTTACTTATTCTACTCCTACCGGGGTAGAAAAGGGTAATAAAGTTTAAGGAGTAGAAACTCCAACTTCCATTAACACGAAAATGGGTATGTACTTATAAATAATCTTTATATCATAAAAATGGAAACGTACCAAATGCAAAAACAAGCCTTGTCGTAATGAAAAGGTAGGATAGTTTATTTGAAACATCTTAGGTAGCTTAACTAAAATATTGGCCCGAATACTTATTTCTTTAAATCTATACTAATATTATAAAGCTGAAGAGTTTGTTTGTTTGTTTGTTTGTTTGAACGCGCTAATCTCAGGAACTACTGGTCCGATTTGAAAAACTCTTTCAGTGTTAGATAGCCCATTCATCGATGAAGGCTATAGGCTATATATCATCACGCTAAATCCAATAGGAGCGGAGCACCAATCAAGAATGTTTCAAAATCGGGGGATTTTTTTCCTATTGAGAGCTTCCGCTGCGTGCGCTGCGTAAACGGTTAAAGTTTCGTAAAAATCATGTATGACAGAATTGTTCCCCTTTAAAAGCTTTAAAAAAAAGTCCGTGACAGCATATCGCACCTTCGGTAGAACAAGGGCACAAATGTATCCCTTCCTTAAAATTAAAATTAATTGAAAAAAAACTAAAAGTTCTTAATTCTTGTTAACTATACGCCTAAAAAGGATATAGTATATAGTTTATATCATGCAAAGAAGAAAAACTTTCGAGCAATATTAACAGAGCAAGACCTCACTGAATGCAATAAATATCTTAAAATAGCTCTCCTGTAAAATAGCAAAAACTGCAATTATGCCCTTGTTCTACCGAAGGTGCGATATGTCTATCTTTTAAGGTTAGCTCACTATAACCTCTTTTATGCTAACCAAATTTGTTCTAAAATAATGCATTATTTGCGAAGGTGTTTTTATAAACATGGTATTAATCCTTATCCAAATAAATACGTTATTCATCACATGTATTTAATTTTGAACAAAATTGCCTCTGACATCATTTGATTTCAATGTATATCTTAGGAGATATCATAGTTTTAAAATAATCTATACTAATATTATAAAGCTGAAGAGTTTGTTTGTTTGAAACACGGTTTGAAAGCTCTAAATCTCTGTAAGTATTGGTCGCATATATAAAAATATTTTTGCGTTTGATAGCCCAGTTCTTGAGAAAGGCTATATTCTATTAAACTTGACGCTAGGACCCTTAGGAGTTGAGCAAAAAGAAAAAAAAGTCTGAAGTTTTCGCCAAGCGAAAACGAAGTAATAGCGCAGGCCGGCGACACGTTGGAACGGGGTGGGTCGGGGAAACAAAAAAAATTTACGCGGACGAAGTCGCGGGCAGAAGCTAGTAAAGTATAAAGATCGTAATCAATAATTTTCGAAATACCTTCCAGGGAGAGGTGGAGAGGGTGTTAAATTTATTTGAGGAAAGTACGAAACCCACGCGGACGAAGTCGCGGGCAAAAGCTAGTAATTGATGCAGCTGATACTGCAGTAGCTAGGCTCCGAGTTGAATACACTAACATTTTGCAAATTAATGTAAGTATAAGTCCCATGTAATTCAAGAATATAAGTGTAAAATGGCACTGAGGGCCCGCGTGGTGTATTACAGCCTACTACCTCTCACCGAGAGGAAGCCTGTGTCCGCAGCGGGATTGTCCGAAAGGGTTACCGCTACCCCGGAACACAAAGGGCTAAGGAAGGAACACGGGTGGGTTTTAGTCAGTAAGAGTCTGACACTCCCTTCTGCTCCACCCAGAGCGGGAGGGGTCATTTGATGATTTCCTACCCGCAAAAAAAAAAAAAAAACCTGTGTCCCAGCAGTGGGAACATTATAGTCTGATTATGCTAATTCTGAAATCTAGGTGATCAATGCTTGTGCCGATTTTTTGAGAGTGGGAAATTATCAAACAACTTCTCCCGCTCTGGACGGAGCGGGAGGGCGTGTCAGACTTTTACTGACTTAAAACCCACCCGTGTTCCTTCAGTTGCCTGTGCCAGGGGCCACGGTATCTCTCTCGAACAACCCACAACCCTGGCAGACATCGGTTCTAGCGGACCCCGTCAGTTAGTGCTGACATCTCTTTGAGACGCGCGTGGAACACAACGCGCCGTCGACCCGGGCCTGCAATGCTATTCTGTAAAAATCTCACCGTGAAAACTAAGGTGAAGTGAGCTGTCATTCCACCTGATGTTAGGGATTGCCTCCACTGATAGTTCACTTCACGCTCACTTCACCTAAGTTATCACGGTGAGATTTTTAAAAAATCGTTCGGCTGGTCCTTACCAAACGGCAGAGCCTTTGCCCTCCAGTGGGCCATTAATAGGCTGGTTCGGTAGGTCGTCTTAGGGGTGGATTTATTCATAATTTTAAGAATTTTCACAATATGATCTCAATCTCAGTCTGTCAAAAATACATCTAATTTCCCTACATTTTTGACATTGATTATCGCTGAGATGAGATTGCGACTAGATTTTGATTGTTTTTAATTACGAGAATTGGACTTGAGTCTGCTAATGAGAACAGTTTAAAAATAAATTACCATCAACTGGCTAAAAAGGACAGTAATAAATAAAGTTGCTTAGGTAACTGAAATAAAAAAATAAATAAATCATCACGCCCATAATCCCTATAGGGTTAAGCAGAGGTGCACCTATACTGCCCTGCTAAATACACAAGCAGTATTCAGGAATAGCTAGTTCTGAGAAAATTTTAGTTTTTCTTTTTTTTTTCAACTACAAATATTTTTATTTGTTGAACATAGGTAGGTAGGTTAGGTACAGATGTTGTAATGATTAAAGAACGCTATGTCTAGCGTCATCGGCGTACAAGAATTGTCTTGTTATGTAAACATGCTGATTATAATAAATTATTAAACAATCGAGTATCACACATTATTAAAGTCTAATTGAAATTGTCGACACAATCCTACTATACTACTAATATTATAAATGCGAAAGTTTGTGAGGATGGATGGATAGATGTTTGTTACTCTTTCACGCAAAACCTCGTGAACAGATTTGGATGAAATTTGGCACACAGATACTTAATAACCAGGATTAACACATAGGATACTTTTTATCCCCATATTCCCACGGGATCGAAACATACGCGTGTGAAACCGCGGGGCGCAGCTAGTAATAAAATAAAAAAAAATCCAATAAAATATAACAATAGGTAATAATTCTAGTACAAATTGTCATAGGTAATAATTCTAGTACAAATTGTCAAATCAATAAATAATCTTAATCTATATATTTACTAGGAGAAACTGACTGACTGACTGACATATCAACGCACAGCCGAAACGGCAAGGACTAGGAACGTGAAATTTTGAATACGGCTTCCTTTTATTATGTAGGGGAGCACTAAGAAGGGGTTTTTGGTGGTGGTGAAAAGGGGGAATTTCGTTTATATGAAAAATCTTATTGCTTGAGTTAATAAACTTGAATTTTAGCACGAATACACGCAGACGAAGTCGCGGGCGAAGTGCTAGTAAATTATAAAAAAGGTAATTAGGTTTAGCTTTTATTCTCTTAGCACTGATTCTTCAATCGACAGATAATTTATATTCGTAGAATAAAATTGACATCTGACAGATTTTGTATGGAAGATCTGTCAAAAATTCAAAACTATTCCTCAGATAAAAATTGGAAAGATCCGCTCTAAGTGATTTGAGGTAAAGCTGAGATAGGGAAAACTTTTCTAAGGGTTCTCTTTATTCTGAAACCACTATTTGGCGTAGCACATTGGATGGCATATTTTTTTAAGCTGATTTTGGTCAGTGGGTCGTCTTAGGGGTTGTTTTTTTTCAGATGCTACAAAAAACCGGTCAAATGCGAGTCGAACTCACGCACCGAGGGTTCTGTACAAAGTAGGTATGTAACTACAAATTTACGGTTTTCGGACCTTGCTTCTTGCCAAATTATATGATTCTAGGTCAATGGGAGGTATACTATACATTTTGATTCCCTTGAGTGTCTATATAATTATACGTTTTATGCGGCATAAACACCCGTAATTTTTTTTTACGTAAACTTAGATTTTTTTCACAGCTTCAAGGGACCGCAGACCTGAGTAGTATATGGTTTTAATTTCAACTCAATACTTCCATGCGTTCCCAAGATAGAGGGTCTTGTTGACAGATAGATGGACAGACAACAAAGTGATCCTCTACGGCAGGGTAATTGCGTAACACACTATCAGTAGCAATGGGTTTCATTTTGACAGTTCAACAACATTCATTGCATTATTTAAGTTGTTGAGCAAAAACTTTTTCGAACATATGGAGCAATGGATTAGCAATATGCTTCAAAATGATTCAAATTGAGAGTAATAGTGTGTTACGCAATTAGGGTACGGGTTCCGTTTTTTCCTTTTGAGGTTCGGAACCCTAAGAATCAACTATGATTTATTTTAGATACCGCTTTTGAGCTTAGCACGGCAATATAGTACAGCCACATTTAGCTTAGCCAGTTATGTTTCAGCCCCGTAAAATAGGGGGTGAGCCTATTACTACTAATGGATGCAAATCCAGACTTTGGGCCACTACTGAGAAATTCCTGATGAAAAAACCAAAAACACTTTTTACAACCTGGGAATAGAATCCAGGACCTCATGCTCATCAGTAGCGCTTGCAACCACTAAACCAACGAGGCAACAAAGAAATAAAAATAAAAAAAATGGGTTAAATACTCACAAATGACCATCACTATCTCTGGTTAAGCAATCCTTTAAATCCGTGAAGCCCTGTCTTAGAAGCATCTTAATTCTATGCTCCGGCGGCGTCCTGCGCAAGACATCTTCCATACCTAATGGTAACGTCTCATTTGAAGGGCTCAAATCCCCTGTAGAATCCATATTATGAAACCGCTCCCTCGCATCAATTTCACGTTGGTTCACATCACTACTTATATCCCTGGTATGTTTATCGACATTAGTTAGAATGTTCAAAGGATTATCTAAAAGATCTCGTGTAGTCATCACGGATAAGGATGAAAACCGAGCACTGTTCACACTGTTGTTGGAATCTTCATCAAACACGGATCCGAGTTCCGGTAAAGAGGACTCTATCAGGGGTTCTTTTTGAACCATTTCCTCCTTAACGGAGAATGACTCGAATTTTGCTGGTGATATCACAATTCTCCTAGGCTGCTTCACTTCTGGTGCATCCTTCACTACGTATGGAGCTAGATGTTGTCTTTTATTACGTCTACGGGGCTTGTTGTACTTTTTAAATTCTTGTACACTTGATAGATGATCCGCTTCCAACGCTTCATTGGTCTGGCAAGATGATTCTACCACATTCCGTAACACACTAAAACTCATTGGGTTGGTATCAGTCTGACAGGCAATACTTCGAAGTTTTTTCGGAACTGTTAAAAGAGCATTTATGCTACGAATTTTTAGCTCCTGACTGATGATTGAACAGAGAGAACTGAACAGAATATCGTAATTATCCTGGCCTATTAGCTTGGTTATTTCGTCCGAGGTCTTCTCGAAGATGTGGCCGGAGTGACTCTGGCATTTCGCGACAGTTTTACTCGACTTCGTCACAACATTTAGCCGATTCACTATTGTCATATTACGGACTTCCCCCGCGGTGAAATCACCCAATTTCGACGTGTAAATAATATCCTCTTGCACTGTGCTCTGTAACGATTTCACTACTTTTATATTTCTGTTCATAGGCTTCTTTATTATTACATTCCTGTTCAATATTAGTGGGAGTTTTTTCACTGTGATTGGCTTCACTTCTTCTGTAGACATTTTGAACACTTTTTGAACTGTGTAGCACAAAATTTTATGTCGTCACTGTGTATTGACCCTATCAGCGGATTGTACGCGCGTAATAGCCAACAACGCGAGCTAAATTCATGTTTTTTCAATAAATAACGCCAGACTTCATTGGGGTATCCCCCCGTTGGACTGACAATCTGACATTACGGAACGTCGAACTTGTAACTTGGTTATGGTGCTTTTACACTGTGCGATTACGACTGACGTGCGATCCGATCCAGTCCGGTCCGATCCGACCCGTGCTTCAAAAAAAAGATAAAGCAACATTCGATGTTTAATTATAATAGTAATTTTATTTACACAACTAACTGGCAAATACTCAATTGTAACCTAGCAGTAGGTATTATTTTAATGTTTATTTTTTTGTTTTATTCCTTTGGAATAGAATAAATATGAAACTTTAGAATAAAACTTGAGAGGTGTCAAGGGACACCCGGATGGAACGAAGTTCCTTTCGATTAATTAGTGAAGGAATTGTAATAAAATTTTATTTTTTTTAAGTTATAATAATAAATAATGTAATGTATTGAATCTTGTATAAAATAATTATATTAATAATTATATTCAATGCGAAATAGAAATGAAACTATCTGGCTTGCTTTCTATAAGAGAGAGAGAGACAGACAGAGAAACATGCGACGCCGCACAGCTTACAATAGCTTACCTACTATAGCAAAAAGTGTCGCGACAACTTTTCGTAAGAATTTTTTCCGTCTAGCCCCCTTTCACAACGCGCGATAAGGAACTTCGTTCCAATAATATTCAATATGTTTGCTGCGAAAATGTATTATGGTAATTTATAATATAGCTTTCACGACTAAAGCTTTGGTTTCTGTGGTATGCCAACCAAACTCTTTAATGATGTGTTCCTAACTTCATAAGGAAACTATACTTTACTATTACTTTTTATTGTAATGTCACTTATGTCATAACTTGTCCTATTTTATCTTATTACTGTTTTTGTTGATTAAAACCGTAATTCTAAAGGTTTATCATAGTAGAGTTTCCCAAGAAAGCGGTGAACGCTCACATATTAACGGCTACACAATTATTACAAAGCATTTTTTGACACCTTAATGACAAATACTGGTGAAACTGAGATTTTAGTGACGGCCGTTTTATGCTTTATGTTAGTCAGAGACCCAGAGTGAGACTGACGAGCTAAGTAAGTCTAAGAATAATGAAAGCCCTTCTTTAGAAAAAAAATATTTCAGTTATATACGATGGAGTTTTTAACGCCGGCCGCAGAGTTGGATTTTACTGTGTTTCTAGTATAAATATTCATCATGGTTGTATATGATCCACGATACCATTATGTTTCTGCATGCAGAAGCTCGGGAGCACTTGACATTGTTCATTTGCATTTTCATTATTTTATTCTACAGACAGTATAGACAAGCAAGATCAACTCGCCTTCGAGAAAAACTACTTTTTTAAGTGAAACTTCATACGCGGCGCGGTGATTCAATAATTGGACGAGATTAGGAGTGATCAAGGACGCGTCACGTTTAGGTGCATTTCGTTACATGAGAGAGAAGAAAGATGTAACACTCTCCGTCTTTCACATAATCTTTTTTATTATTTTTTTTAGTTTCACTTTCATCACGTGTAGGGGTAGATACGGTGCTGAACGAGCATTTCTTTACTTTCCATGTGTTTTATGACAACCATAATTGGATGGTGTTTTTTACTTGATCTTGATACGAAGTCGTGAAGTGTAAAATGCCTTTAGAACTTTCCATGAGGCATTCCCCTAGCAGCCTCGTGTCGTTAGTGCAGTATTGCCAGCACTTCTGCTTACACAGTGGATTTATACGTTTTTCAATATCAGTGCTGTCCTTGAAAAAAACTCGTTTTCCGTTTTATCCATTTATCCCGTATTTGTTTACAGTTTTTTTATTATAATGCTTTTATATACAGCTCACGGATTTTGAAGGAAATTCATAATCAACAGCTTCACCTTGTTTGAAAAATACGTGTGTGAGACCGCGCGTACAATATGGTTACGGGCAGGGCTTTAAGCAACGTAAATAGCACAATTATTTATATTGAGTGAATTAATCAATGAATAAAATTGTCAAAAAGGATTTGGGACTTTTAGTTGAAAATCAAAATCAAATATTACACTGCCCACGGTCGTTTACAAAAAAAAAAAACCATAAAATCTCATTTTGTATTCGTTTGTTTTTTCATGTTTAGATATTGATATCCATCACGTCTGTGGAGTTTTCCAAGCTAACTTAACTTGAGATCTCAAGTTAAATTAGCTTGGAAAACTGCCATCACGTCTGTGGAGTTCAAATGTATTGGAGTTCAAATGTATAGATACATTTGAACTCCAGAGACGTGATGGCTGTCGATATCTAATCATGATAAAACAAAACATTTGTAGCGAACTAAACTAATGTCTATGGTTCCCACTATTAGTTATCACGACAACACCGGTGATCGACAGGTGATGTCTATGGGACGGATGTTTATACGACCTGTCAGTAGGATAGATTTGAATCGGATCGGAGTTAACCTTGTTAATATTAATTACTAAACCCTGTGCGGATAAATAACTGAGTCATAACTACTCTTGTGTACCACCCATGTTCTCCCGCTGTCGTTTATATACTGTGTTTTGAGACAAATACACATCTATTACATACAACCGGATCGAGTTTCATTTAAATAAACAAGGCGCCATAACGCGCCTAAACATTCATGATTTTTTGGGTCAAACGACCGCACGTAGTGTAATTACTTGAAATATCAATTAAAAATTTTAGTGTAAAGAATCATGTCAAGTTTTGACCTGAAAATTTTCTAACGCGTCTAGTGATGTAAAATATCTTAAAAAATTGCACATTTTTTGCTTATTTCGTATCGCATAATTGAATTTTCAAATAAAGCCAGGAAAAAAAGCAATGTTACTATGTTTTTCGTTCTTTTTGCCTTTTTGAAACGGAACGTGTCTTATACAAGTTCCATTTTATGTGTACAGTTGACAGGTTATGCGTAAAACGAACTTCTTTAGCCGCAACGTTATGTGAATGACATGCTGTCATTTGTTTGACGTTTTGCAGTCGTTCGTCTGCTCTTGTACTGTGCGATTTTGGATTTTCTGATACCCTTACAACTTTTGCATTTTCCACAGACTTTGACACCTACCACTTACGATTGCTTTGGCCTGCATCATACGGATACCGATTTAGTGCTTTGTGATCTATCTAAGACGTCGTCGGCGGGATATTACGAGAATATAACTGCTGTTTGCGACCGCGCGCCGATTTGATGATGATGATGATATTACATTGAAGATATTACTATACCTACTCTATGAGGGATTTATTTCTGAGTGATTGTTACTCTCTCAGCGATTTGGAATCAATTAGATTTTAATTATCATACAGTTTTTGAGATTATAACAGCTGTCAAACTATCTGACAGCAGTTATAACCTCAAAAACTTATTTACATAATAGCATTTTTTCCTGGCCACTAAATGAAAAGATGATAAGTTATTGTGTTATTATAAAGGATAATTGTTTTTATATAACACTAGTTGGAGGTAGACGCGACCTGTAAAACGAATCAAGTGACAGGTCAATCAATGTATGGGCATTGGGCATGATTCTTTACAAACGTGATGGGTGTCGATAGCTAAACACGATAAAACAAATAAAAACGATTCCATAAACTCGTACTTCAAGTACGTACAGAGGCCAGCACATAAAGCTACCCCAATCTGTCAAATTTCTTTGATAGATTTTCAACTTTATCACAAAGGAATAAGGTTCATAATCAATTGGGAAAATTTTACAGATTGGGGTAGCTTGATGTCCTGGCCTCTGTACAATGGCTGCGAACGTTTGCCAAAAAATAATTAATTTTTATTCGTATGTTTTATTATGTTATATTAAATATCGAGACCCATTTCACTAGCGAATTTGACTTTGTGTTAAAATGTTATGTTGTATGTTTATGTTTTTGCCGTTTCTACTGACGTTTTAGGCTAATTTGCTCCTTTTTGTTTGGTGGGGTTGGCAACACAGTGTGAGCGTTCAGAATACCTAATCAGCACAGACTACTTAACTACATAAAGATGAGATATGTAAAAAAATTACATGTTTGCTATAGATTACCATATTTATTTTTATAGAAGGCTTCAAAAATCCTTTTATTTATGTAGATGCTTTTCCGAATTTTAATTTAATTGATTTTTAAGTCTAGTTTGAATCTAGTATTTTAGTTTGAAAAAGTACCTTTCAAAATCTTAAGTTTTTGAGCATACTTAACCTTTTTACGATTCATAATTGTCACAATATTCTTTGTTTGTTTATTCACGTTTTATGAATGAATATTGGAAATTTTATAGTGAAGCAGTGCTATTATGTTCTTCTATCAATAACACGACAAATAGGTTAGCAAAATTAAAAGTTTTCACAGTTTTATTTACAAATGAAATTCATCTAAAACTTGTTCATTGAATGTCTGTTTTCTTGATAAAAATACTCCTTATTCATTTTATAAGTTCTTTTAATTCTGTATTATAATCAAATAAATTGAACCTGCTATCAAATTTGGTGGAAATGGAATTGATGCACTACAGAAATTATTCAAAATAACATTACTTAGCTAAAAGTATAAAAAGTCTTAATTTCATATTCAGCGCAACACTATATAACTTAGCGTTTAAAAACCGATCAGTAGCAGAAGTCAACAGAACATTCTTTAAGAATATTTTAAAGAAATCATCAGATCTTTTCATTAGCAAAATATTACCACAATCCTACCTATTTTACCACAATCTCAAACTTTCTATAACAATTCTAATGATAACATGAACACTGTTAGTAATTACATCTTTGTAATTTCCATTTAAAACACAAATCAGACAAAAGTTACACTGTAAAATCTACTATGGTCAACGTTTTGTAGTAGGTATCCGATATAAACATCTGATGGCTGACGTCAAACAAAAATAAAAACACAGGGGAATTCCCTCCATAGAGTCATAGACAAAGATTTTTAAACAGATTTGAAAATGAAAGCATGTAGATTAGGTATTGGAACTGTTTTGATGATAAAAAATGTTATTTTTTATTCAATGCACTGCTTATGTGCTAACTGTTATAGAGATTTATGGAAGGATGCACAGACTTTAAAGAAATTGGAATTAGGGCAAGGACTATTTAATTTATGGACATATTATTATTAACTATTGCATGAAATTGTGATATCTACTTACCTAGTTATTGACTTATTTTAATACTTATCTTAAGACCTATTTATTTTTATTTTGTTAATTTACATTCAATTACCTAAGATATTTAGTATACCTGTTTGCTTGTTTAAATATCTACCCTATGTTCACAAAATGAATAAATGAACTTTCATTTGAATTATGATTATTGTAAATGCAATTATCTTATAAGCAAAGTTATCATACATAAAGTATTTCCTATTTAAATTAACACTAACACACATGATGTAACTAGTAAAATATTTAATTTTAGTTTTTTGTTCTAGATACAGAGGCCAGCACATCAAGCTACTCCAATTTGTCAAATTTCTTTGATAGATTTTCAACTTTACTTCAAAGGTAAAAAAAAAAAGGTTCATAATCAATTGGGAAAATTTGACAGATTGGGGTAGGTAGCTTGATGTGCTGGCCTCTGTAGTTCTGTACTTACCATATAATTGAAATGATTTTGTTTATAATTTTATTTTAAGGTATTTTTGCATGCAAAATAAATACTTACCGACAAACTGGGTGAATAGGGTTTCAAAAGTGCATTGGATGAAACTCTAAAATGGATTTTAATGTTAAATAATATAGTTTGTTGCCAAGAAGGGCACTTAATTGTTAATTATAATACAGTAAATACATTAGAGCTCTATATCTCTATTCACCATGTTCGTCGGTAAATAAAATATGGGAAACTATTTATATTTAAGACCTTATAAGTAGGTACTACCTATAGATTTTCTATTCTATAATGTGCGGGTGCCTCGGCCAGGGCAAGAGCGTTTACGACGTACGGCATTTTATACAAACTTTCAAGCCCTTGTTTTTCGAAATGAATGAACCGATTTTAATGAAACTTCATACGCATAATACAAAGGTCTAATAAGTCACTTAAGAACATTTTTCAAAAGTAGTGTTACTTACAGCCAAATTAGACCGATTTTAAATTTTCCATAGAAACAGAGATTTCCACTTTCAAGCACTTGTTTTTCGAAATAACCGATTTTAATGAAACTTCATACGCATAATACAAAGGTCTAATAAGTTACTTAGGAACATTTTTCAAAAGTAGTGTTACTTACAGCCAAATTAGACCGATTTTAAATTTTTCATAGTAACAGAGATTTCCACTTTCAAGCATTAAGGAAGGGGCCCGTAAGGGCCGAAGCCTGCCGGGCCAGCGGGATTGTCCGAAAGGGTTACCGCTACCCCGGAACACAAAGGGCTAAGGAAGGAACACGGGTGGGTTTTAGTCAGTAAGAATCTGACACTCCCTTCTGCTCCACCCAGAGCGGGAGGAGTCATTGGATGATTTCCCATCCACAATAAAAAAAAATTGGTTTTTCGAAATAACCGATTTTAATGAAACTTCGTACGCTTAAGCAGGATGCAAAAGTCTAAAAAGTTAGTAAAGAACATTTTCGAAAAGTCTTTTAGAAAAAGATAACTGGAAATGTCTAATAATAATAATAATATATTTTTTTTATTATTGTTAGAGATTTCCAGTTACAGACTGTCCAGTTTTAGACTTTTGCATCGCGTACGAAGTTTCGGTTTTCGAAAATCGGTTATTTCGAAAAACAAGTGCTTGAAAGTTTGTATGAAATGCCGTACGTCGTAAATGCTCTATAAACCATAAAAACTAAACGGCTACAAGCTAAGGGCACCTTCGTGGGGTACGGACGGACCTCGGCTGAGGGCGTCGCTGGGGGAGGGGAGCAAGGGACAGGCTGGATCGGGTTATAACTTTTGACCTTCATGACTGTATTATCATCAAATTTATAGGTACCTATAGGCATAATTCCCATAAAATATGGGGGCGTAATATGTACGGGGTGATGTATGACATTGAGTTTGTCGTTACAAAAGATGATTTTATAAAATTCGTGGGTACTAGTGACGCAAGCGCTATTGCTGAGCATGAGATCCGGGATTCGATTCCAGATTTGAGTGTTATTTGGTTTCTCCATCTGGAATTTCTCAATAGTAGCTTATAGTCTGGATTTTTGCCGGTTGATTGTAGGTAATAGGTTCGCCCCCAGTTACTTGGGACTAAGACATAATTGGGTGAAATGTGGTTGTACAGACGCCAGCACATCAATAGATTTTCAACTTTAGCGCTAGAACATAAGTTGATTGGCAACATTTGTCAGTTTTGGGTAGGTCGATGTGCTGGCATCTGTACATCTCTGCCTAACCCTTCATAATACAGTCGTGATGTCATATTCTGTTATGTTACACTAGCTGCGCCGCGCGGTTTCACTCGCATAAGTTTCGATCCCGTGGGAATATCGAGATAAAAAGTATCCTATGTGTTAATCCAGGGTGTCAGCTACCTCCATACCAAATTTTATCAAAATTGGTCAAATAAAAAAATACAAACACACTCGCAAACTTTCGTCTTTATAATATTAGTGTGATAAATGGGTCTAGCTAGACTGCCTTGTTGGTTATGTGACTGACTTAGCAAAAAGCATATTGGATTTTTCTGACAAGAATTTTTAGTATTGGCAGCCTAGAGTAGAAAGTTGGTGGTATGACACCTCCGTGCCTCGGAGAAAACGTAATGCCGTGGGTTCTGCGCCTGATTCCTCTTCCTCCAATACATAGGTACAGACGCCAGCAGGTCAACCTACCCCAATCTGTCAAATTTCTTTGATAGATTTTCAACTTTAGTGCAAAGGAATAAGGTTCATATTCAATTGGTAAAATCTGACAGATTGGGGTAGGTTGACCTGCTGGCCTCTGTACATAATCAGCTTATAACGTTCCTACTGCTGGGACAGAGGCTTCTAGAGGGAGTGGGCCAATAATCTACCACGCAGGCACAGTGCGGGTTGGTACATGTCACATGTCTTCGAATTTTTGGTTATTGTTCGTTTACCTTCACCGTTTCGAGATTTGTTTACGTACATACACACCTGTGCACTGAAATATCTTTAGCTTAGTTGGCTGGTGGCTGCCATGACCGAAATACGGTCTGGAGATTATTGATAAGTAAGATAAGTACCGTTGTTACGGGTATTCAAAAAAGCCCAAAGCCTGACAACCAGTCTCACCAAGGGGTATCGTGTTACCCAGTAACTGGGTTTGGAGAGGTCATACAGTTGCTCCATGTAGAATACTGGCATTCAGCTGCATACGGTTAGACTGAAAACTGACTCCAACATAGTTGGGAAAAGGCAGGCATTTGTTGAGATATTTAGACACAGTTTCGTCGGTACATAGTTAGGCATTGAATTACTCTGCGTATGCGCATTTCGTTGTGTAACTAACCATAAGCTCGTAGGTAATATCAAGAGAAAGTTTTGAACTCTCGGTAATTCCCCTAGACCTTTACTAAGTTAACAAGCCTACTGTATTATTTTGTAAAAAATGACTACATAATGATCATTATTATTGCTATGAGGAAGTCATTGTATGTGGTTAAGGATATTAATGTTTGTGTGGGAAATACCTAAACACTCCGAAGATTAGGCGAATATTTTGTGACGTGATGCCAGCACATTAAGCTACCACAATCTGTCAGAATTCTTTAATAAATTTTCGACTTTATCGCTAAAGTATAAGATTCAAAGTTGATTGGGAAATTTTGACAGTTTCGGGTAGCTTGATGTGCTGGCCTCTGTACATAAGTGCGGCACACTAATTGCGTAACACACTATTAGTCTCAATCTAAATAATTTTGAAGTTTATTGCTAATCCATTGCTTCATATGTTCGAAACATTTGTCTGCTCAACAACGTAAATAACGCAATGAATGTTGTTGAACTGTCAAAATGAAACCCATTGCTACTGATAGTTTGTTACACAATTACCCCGCGTGTTTGGTTTACAAAATAAACGATTTATCATCACGCCTGCAATCCCGAGGGGTTTGGCAGAAGGGTTTAGTATACCTACTCACATTTCGCCAACTAACTAAGATAATAGGTGGCTTCATCACTCTCCTGTTTTTAATTAGAAAGAAAGAAAAAGTATTTTTTGCCACTCCTACAGGAAGATTACAAACTAAACTAAACACAGGAAAAATAAAAAACCAAATTATATTTTTAAAAAAATACGAGAATTGGGCATCAGGTCGTCAGTGACTGCGGGCAAAATTCACAGAAAGTAGGTATTTTTAATTTGTATATCTAAGTACCTAAGCGTCTCATAAGAATATGAACTTTATTTTTACAGTTTTAATGTGCATATCGTATGACACAAAATGCTCAGTTTCACTTATACGCTTATGAACAATAACTGTATGCAGATAAGGTTCACATTTGTATTAATCGCTTACTTAGATTGTACATAAGTGCTGTCTGTGGATCATGCCCTCAGTTATAAGTTTTGCACTTCAAATTACGGTTGTGATTCCCGCTCGGAACAAAAATATTAATGCCTACGTCCGCGTCAGCGTTAAAAGTCAATCTCCACAGATGGGGATGGCTCAGCCATGCTATTCTCTAAGGATACAGCACTGCCCGCAAGGCTGTATTCTTAGAGAATAGCTCCCCAGATCACTCGTGTGTATGCGGCACGTCCCCAAGGACAATGGCCCACCTTCCATCCCTGGGCCGTATTATTATTGTCACCTTGCACTTGATGATCGCTTCAGTGAGCGGAGTTGAATTTTGGGCTATGGTGGTGGTATAGTATTATAGGAAAATATGGTATAAGTATAGAGGTATAGTTGTGCGTAAATAGAATATAAGGTACAATGGAGTTGATGTATCCGTGTGGATAAAAACGCCTTATTATTAAAGAATTAAAAAAAAAAAATTCGCCCCAATTTTTTTTACTTTTTGCCCTCGCTCGATACGCTAAGAAGAACGTTAGAAGTAGCTCTAATTTAGTAGGTACTTACCTGCTACAATAAGTACAATAACCGCAAAGTTGCAGAAGATATTTATAAATTCTAATTAATGACCTACCAGTGTGTTCTGCCGAAGAGTAACAAATAGTAAAAGAAAAAAAAGTAATTAAAAAAAAAACCGACTGCGGTAAAAACCATAAAGTTAAAAAAAAACTGAAAAGCTAAAACAAGCCCATTTTAAATGAAATAAAAGTTCGAAGCAGGCGGGACCCATTTGAGTTTCAAAATACCTATAAAAACGGAATAGGTCTTTTGGGTTCTTGGTGTCTTCGAAATTTTTGGATCTAGGACATTCCGCACCCTAATTGCGTAACACACTATCAATCGGAATCTGAATCATTTTGAAGCAAATTGCTAATCCATTGCTTGTTATGTTCGAAAAGTCTGTTTGCTCAACACGTAAATACCGCAATGAAAATTGTTGAACTGTCAAAATGAAACCGATTCCCATTGATAATGTGTTACGCAATTGTCCTGCTGGTTTATGTTACCTACTCAATAAATCAAAATTCTAAAACGATAGCGGCTTGTGTCGCTGACTGTATTTATTATTTTATTAATTCGCACACAAAAAGGTACAGACGCCAGCAGGTCAACCTACCCCAATCTGTCAAATTTCTTTGATAGATTTTCAACTTTAGCACAAAGGAATAAGGTTCATATTCAATTGGGAAAATCTGACAGATTGGAGTAGCTTGATGTGCTGGCCTCTGTACTTACAACGCCTTAGTCATTCTCTACCAGTCAACCAAGGGTGGCGAAGACTCGGAAGAGATTAGATGGCAGGTGCTTTGGTTGAGAGGAACAATAATAAGATTATATCATAATGAGTTACTTATAAAAATTTTGAAAATCCAAAAGTGCACGCCTCATACGCGTATTGTATTACAAATTGAAATATTTATTATAAAAGAAACTTATTGAAAAAATTGTTTTTGAAAATGATTGTTAAAAAACCCAGTAAATTCCATTGAATTTCATTGACATCTTTAAAACGGTTATCAGTTCAATCATGATAAGAAATAGGATTCATCCTCAGCATAATTGGAAATTTATTCAAAAGGATTTATTACAATTGATTGCGTATATTTTTCTAAAACGTGCAGACAGACAAGTGCACAGACCAACCGACAGCAGTACCTACCTAGGTACTAAATTATTTAACTACATTTTTTTGTTATTTAAACTAAAAACATAAATGAAAAAATACGCTGACTTTATCACTACATAGTCTCAGAATACAGAACAAGTTTGTTCTGTATTCTGAGTACATAGTTTATAAAAAAGTCGCTTTCTCTGTCCCTATGAATGCTTAGATCTTTAAAACTACGCAACGGATTTTGATGCGGTTTTTTTAATAGATAGAGTAATTCAAGAGGAAGGTTTATATATATAATACATGCATGCATGTGATGTCTTAAATAAACACATTTTTTTGCGCTTACTTTTCAAACGCTGGCTGAACCCTACGAGATAGGTCAAAATAATGTACTACAGTATTGTACACCTTAAAAAGGTCTATAAAAAAGTCCGCGATGGTATATGTCTATCTCTTAGGGATAACCCACAGTAATCATTTTTATCCTTTACTTTTTACGAGAAATAATGGCTTATTTACGAAGCGATTTTAAGCAATACAGCATTAATCCTTATCCAATTAAGTACCTTAAATACATTGTGCATTTAATATAGATAAATATGGCCCTCTAAAGCATGTAATTTAAATTAATATTTTCGAAGATATTACAGATTTAAAATACAGGGACATAGCGGTTGCTGCGGTACCGGCCGCGGCGGCGCGTGCTGGCATTCTTGAAATACCTGTACTTAATATCAGTATTGCACCCGTGCGAAGCCGGGGCGGGTCGCTATATCTAGTTTTCAAAACACTCCTTTTTTTATTGATTGTGTCTAGCTTGGGAGATAAGATCGATTATATATTGTAAAATCGCCACATAGCGGCCTATCGAGAGTAAAACACTCCCACACGCTTACGCGTTGTGAGGCGTGCAATAAAATAAGTACACAAATAGGTTAATAACTGTATCTGCCTATACCTTCAACAAACCAGTATGATGCGAAATTACCATTAAATCAACAACTAAAACTTACATTATTGCAGTATTATTAAAATTATTTTTTCTCATAGCAACATAATTATTGTTTCCTGTACCAAAAAAAAAAAAGCTTCTACAACTCTATGCCGCAGGGATCCCCGACGTTTATTTTGGGAACGACAAGGCCAGATAGATCCACATTCTGCTAAAGAATGAAAGAGACAGCATTATCCTTGATTCACTACGCATTAACATAGATCTGTGACGATAGGTATATTTATTTGTTTGTTCTTGAACTACAAAACAGAACAGCAGTGCTATTCTGTAAAAATCTCAGCGTGAAAACTAAGGTGAAGTGAGCTGTCATTCCACCTGATGCTAGAGATTACCCCTATTGATAGCTCACTTCACGCTCACTTCACCTAAGTTATCACGGTGAGATTTTTACAGAATCGATCGGCTGGTGTTAGGTATTTGATATTTCAGTGACGAACTGAAGTTATTTCTTCTGCGTACCTATTGTCAATGGCAATCTAGATTGAGTCGGCACATCTTCGTAAAGAGTTAAATGATACTCGTATCAATAGGTAGGTAGGTACTCAAGCCTCCCTGCATAGCTGTTCACAACTACTCGATACGCTTCCGTACCGTATCGAACATCAATCAATGTTATCGTAGGAGTCATATAAACGCTGTTCACAAGTCCAAAACCCGAAAATGTTGTCATATAAATCAAATAGACGACCACTATTCTTCAGACAGCTGTCTGCTGTCGGGGGCAAGGCAAATGTTATTGAAATGTGTCATTTTCGATCATTGAACTATATTACAGTAGTAATATCTCAATGTTTTCGATACGATACCTTGTCGTATAGTTATGAATTAGGGTGCTGAAGCGAGCAAGGTACTTGCTACGCAGTACCTAGTTTAATATTGTTCACTAGCTTCTGTCCGCGACTATGGACCCACCCTGTCACATCGCATCGCCTACTCGTGCTATTACTTCGTTTTCTCTTAGCATTCCCTCCAACTCTCTTTCTTTTTGCTCGGCTCCTAAAGATCCTAGCGTGATGTTAAGTAGCTTATAGGCTTCCTCAAGAATTGGGCTGTCAAATGCAATAAAAAAAATCAAATCCGACTGGGTACTTACCTATTTCCAGAGATTAGCGCGTTCAAACAAACTCTTCAGCATTATTATTAGTATAGCATAGACGTTTAAAGATAAAATAGGTACCTTTATGTTTTCTTAGACGAAGACATAAAGAATCATCATCATCATCACTTCAGCCGAAAGACGTCCACTGCTGGGGAGTTATTCTCTAAGGATATAGCCTTGCGGGCAGCGCTGTCGCAGCGCTGAAACTATTGTTTTCACCGGTGCGACAGCGCTGCCCGCAAGGCTGTATCCTTAGAGAATAGCATGGCAGGACGTAGGCCTCCCCCAAGCACCTCCACTTCGACCGGTTCTGTGCTTCTCGCATCCAACGAAGTTCCTGCGACCTTCACAAAGTCGTCGGCTAAAAGAGTGATGGACAGGTAGAGGAATGCCAAAGAAAGATGAATGGATTGTTTTAGGGGGAATCTACCTTACATAATAAAATCTTAAAAACACTGACAGAAAACGCACAGCCTAAACCGCGCTGGGTTAGAAGCTTGTACTTAGGTAGTTTCATAAACAATTATTATTAGCTGACCCAGCGAACTTCGTACCGCCTCCTAATCAATAAATATTGAAATGAATAAGTAGGTGCATAGGTACCTACTCTGTCTTCATTATTATTATTTTTTCGTGAATTTTTCCCATGTTTTAATACTTATTTATTCTGCTATCCGGGGCGGAGACAAATCAAAGATCATAAAAATCGGTCCAGCCGTTCTTGAGTTATAATTGGTGTAACTAACTAACCCGACTTTGTTTTATCTAAGTAGAGATAGATAGATGAGAGTGTTACTAAGGATTTTTGAAAAATGTATCCCCCCCCTAAGAAAGTTTGTGTGGAACTTCGTAATGTATGCCGATGATAAATTATCCCAACGGGCACACGGGCTTGTACGAAAAAAAGCAATGGATGATAGTGACAGGGGAGAATTGAAAAAAAGCATGTGTTGCGCCGACCCCAAGGTCAGTGGCAAGAAAACTATGATGACACTGTTCCAAGTGTTCCACTTCTGTGCAAAAGTCTTCCCCAAATTCTTAAAGGAATCATCTGGAGCCACCCCGGACCAGCTAGTTCGTCTTGCCACCTCTTAGGCATCGAAGACGCCTTCCATCTTCAGGTGCCCATCCTGTGCTCACTATACAGGCGGCTGACTTGTAATATTTTGACGACCAAATGTGTTTGTTAAACCCAATTTACAGAAATAAATTTAGTTTATCGTTACTTAATTAGTTATATTTAAACTAGCTGCGCCCCGCGGCTTCACCCGCATAAGACTCGATCCCGTCGGAATATCGGGATAAAATGGAGCCAATGTGTTAATCCAGGGTATTAGCTACCTCCATACCAAATTTTATCAAAATTGGTCCAGCCGTTGGTGCGTGAAGAAGTAACAAACATACAAACACACTCACAAACTTTCGCCTTTATAATATTAGTGTGATTACATAATAGGTTAACGTTAAAGGATGGTAAAAGGCTAGATTTTAATATGAATGAAGTGTCACTGCCTCGTTGGTCTAGTGGTCGAAAGCGCTACTTCTGAGCATGAGGTCCTGGGTTCGATTCCAGGGTCGGGTACAGTGGTATTGGGTTTTTCCATCTGGAATTCCAGCCTGGAGTCTGGATATGTATCCTGTTGATGGCAATAGGCTCGCCCCCTGTTACATGGGACTGGGATGGTGAGAAGACGAGGTGGGAGGGGGTCCATGTGTCTGATGAAATGTGGATGTAAGTGCACATCTGCCTAACCCTTCTCTAGGTATACAGGCGTGATGTTATACTTATTATGTTATAATACCACAGGTGTAAAAGTGTTGATACAAAACTACAGTTTACAGAAATAGAATCATTTGTCACCAACTGTACCTAAAGATAGTGCAATCCACGAAGACGCGCCCCACTCTTTTTTCCTGAAGCTTACAGCACAAGTGAGCAACATTCGCTAGTGTTTTAGTTTTTTCGATACACACTAATTATTATTACTTAGTGGCTAATTAGTGTGTATCGACAAAACTAAAACACTAGCGGGATTGACTAGCGATAACCGCTAACGATTAGGAAGAAGCGTGGAGCGCGTCTTCGAGGATTACACTATCTGTAATAATAAAATTTATATAAGGAAAAAAAAATCGTTTGCAAAAAAAAGTGGTTGTACCTACCTACTATTCGTCTCTGCTTACATCATCGGGGAATTCAGGCGTCGTGTACCTAATGAATAATAATTGTTATCTAAACTAATACCTATTTGATCATTTTTAAGTTTGTTTGTTTCGCTTTCACGCTAAAACGGCTGAACTGATTTGGATGTTATTTGGCTCATGGGTAGACCGTGACCAGCACCTAATTGCGTAACACGCTATCAATCTCACTCTGAATCAATTTGAAAAATGCGTCTGCTGAACAACGTAGAGTAAATAACGCAACGAATGTTATTGAACTGTCAAAAGCAAGTCACTTTGAAATCAACTTAATTACCTACCATTACTATAAAGTTGATATTTGTTTAACTTGAAATAATATTAATTTGAAACATAAGTTTGAATAGACTTCAGATGTTATTATTTATTATTACATAGTTATACGCTACCATTACCTACAGTGTCCCAATTCGGTAGTGTGTAGTTAATTAACAGTTCATGTAATAATTTACAACATAAGAATTACAAACATATCGACACCTGCAATTTAAAACATTGTAACTCACTTTTTAATGAAAAATCATTTTAAGTCATAAAATACATATAAGTAAACAACATATTAGTCATACAGCAAATTAGATAATCCCTTTTTACTTATATTTACAAAATTGGAAGACGCTAGGACTTTATAGGAACAAAGTGAGAATATATTGAATGATTAAATCGCTATCCTGAAAAGTAGTGAAAAAATGAGTTACAATGTTTTAAATTGCAGCTGTCGATATCACGTGTAACGTTACCTTACGTTATTTATTTATTTAACAATTGTTTATACTATTACATGGTTTATTCCCGGTCGTCCCCACTGGGCACAAGTGGGAAAAAAAGTTTCGTCCAGTGGTGACGATTGGAAATTTTTATTTCCCACTCGTTCTGCTATAGACCTAGAGTCAAAATGCAATCATGGGGATTTCAATAAGAGATTTCACGGATTGCTAAAATGAGCCTAGTGGGGACAAAAGGGCGGGGACGACCGGGAATAAACCTATTACATGTTTAAAAAAAGATTCTTATATCTAATGTTAGTATAACAATTTCTTATAGATTAGCACCCCATGCCCCATAAAATAATAAATTGTTACAAGCCCTTGTATCCCCCAAAGGGTTAGAGAGACGTGTTCTGTGTTCTTATAGTACACGCACATTTCACCAGTCCCCCAATCGCCGGCACGTCAACCGGTTCTATGCTCCTGCAACTCCTCCGGCAAAATAAGGTCATCGGTCCACCTTTGTCCCCGCTGCTGGGACACAGCCTCCTCTCGTTGAGAATGAGTGGGCCGTAATCCACCACGCAGGCCTTGTGCGGCGGGGTAATTGTGTAACACACTATCAGTAGCAATGGGTTTCATTTTGACAGTTCAACAACATTCATTGCGTTTTTTACGTTGTTGAGCAAACACATTTTTCGAAGATATGCAGCAATGGATTAGCGATATGCTTCAAAATGATTCAAATTGAGAGTAATAGTGTGTTACGCAATTAGGATGGTAGGGAGACGTGTGCCAGGTCTTCTAATTTTTTGATTCTATGACATGCCGGTTTCCTCACGATGTTTTCCTGCGTTTTGAGAGCAGTGGCGATGATTGTTCGCGCTATGTCGGTTGTAATTTTATTGGGTATAGGTTTTATCAATTAAAACAAAAAAATAAGGTATTAATAATACTTTTTATTTAATACAAACGTAATTTTTATCAGCTTTTATGTTAAAAGAGATCAAAAGAGTAAAATAATAAAGTCTTTTTAAAAATACTGTCATGTCAAATCAGTCGCATATCTTCAGTTATTACAATTGGGGGTAAACAGAACTCTCACAGTTTTTATACTAAGTTCGTTTTGTATTGATTAATATGACTAATTAAACCAACCTTTTACACTTTTTTACTTTTCTTAATACAAGGTGAAATTGAAATAACTGAAAACTTATTAAAAATAAACCTCATTTTACTCAGCATTTTGAACCACTTTACTATGGGACAAAGACTGAAATAAAAAGTTTGTTACACTTTCACGCTAAAACGGCTGAACGGATTTAGATGAAATTTGGCACATCGGTAGAACATGACCTGAAATAGAACATAGGATACTTTTTTATCCCGATATTCCCACGAGATCGAGACTTATGCGGGTGAAACCGCGGGGCGTAGTCAGTACTAACATAAATCAATGTAATGGAGCAGCAGATTTTCGACTTTCGCAATTTTAAGGCTAGCCCTCTAGTAAAATTTATTCATATTGATAAGAACAATACCTAAGGTTAATTTTAAAGAGGGTTTTAGTTATTTCAATTTACCTTGTATAATCAAAATTGCCAACGTTTTTCATATTCTTTGTTAAATGAACACAGAATTTAAGGATATGGTACTACAAAAATACATTTTAGTTTACTATGCATTGATTTTTATCTATAAAAATATTTGAAACTTATTTTTTCTATAAGCCTTATTCATTCATCAGCTTAAAATGTTCCAACTGCTGGCACACAGGCTTGCTCTCTGTGAGAGGGAGTGGGCTATAATCCACCACGAGGCCCAGTGCGAGCTGACTGATAACTAATTTACACAGTTAAAACAGAAAAGATATCCACTTCGGTAATCTTCGTGTTTCCGAATTAACACGAACGTCGCGTCATCACAGGCGGGAGTAACTGCCCGTTGAGGCAAAGCTTCTAAGTTTTTGGAGTTGCACGCACTGTTGTTAATCGCGAATTTTGTAACCATGGTTATACAGAGTTGATACGACAGAGGGGCATTAAATTACACTACGTATACTATACGTGTTTAGTATTAATTCGATACGGTATAAAAATAAAAAGCATCATAAATGAGAATTTTTTTGTTTCAAACAAACTAAATAGCTTACAAATCAGAATAAAACGCAACCACCCTTTGTAAATAAAGGAGAAACCCAAACTTCATAAAAACTTGGGCCTGGTGACTGACCTTGGATAACTATACAAAGTGGCAACGTCCAACGTCGCGCGCGGGCAGAGTAACTCGAAACACACTGTGGATTTTCCAAACTGCAGTACCGGAGATTTTGCCGATTCCAGATCGGTCCGAGTAAAAGTACTCTCATCGGTCCATATTAAATTAGTTAAGAAATGACGGTCTTCGGATGTTTTATTTAGTAGCCATTGGCAGTAACTGTTGCTGATCGGCAAGTCTCTCGATAAAAAAGTTTGCACCTTCCGATATTTAGAAGGTTTGCGTTTTTTACGTTTTAGGACCTTGTAGATAGTTCTATGGCAACATCTAAACTGCCGGGCGGCTCTGTGGAGACTAGTCGGGCTGCGGGAAAAATTGTCTAAAATTCTTTCGTCCCAAGCAGCGGGCATTTACCGCGGTGGCACTCTCTCCTGTTACAGCACTATACGTTTATTGTCCCGTAATCTTTGTACTGCCAACTGTATGGTGCGGGCATTCCTAGGGCAATTGCGGCTATCACCATACCTTTCTCTGTAAGTTCGTAGAGCTAACGTTGCGTTTCCACGGCATTCGCCGTAGATTAAAATCATGTCAGTGTATTCTGACGCCGTGTCAGTTACACGAGGTATTTTTGAACACTTTAATTATACACACACACAACCAAAGTTTAACTATCACAATAGAAACAGTCAATTACAAAAAAAAAACACTAACACTAAATAATAATAATCCCAAGTTACGTGTCCTGTCCTGTCACAATAAAAAAAGGAATACTGTCTTAAACTTATTTAGTGTCCTATCACAATAACAAAACAAATTCACAATTATTGTCAGCGCACAAGTTCGACAAAACAATAAGGGCGCAGGAGCTTCCGCGTACGTACCTACGTTCCGGAAGGGTAGCGTCGGCGCACTGAAAAAACAAGTTTTTTGGAGGCCCCACTTACTGATCGCAAGCACAAAATACAGAGAGTACAGAAGTCAATCTACATACAAAGTGCGCTCGAGCAACGCACAGTGATGCCAACTTTGGGGTTTTCCCCCTAAATTTAGGGGGAAGAAGTGTTAAAAGGGGGATTTTTAGGGACAGAAATTTTTTGGGGATATTTTTAGGGGCTTCAAAACCCATGTGCAATTTTTATCGAACAATAGGAGGAATAATCATCATCACATAAAATGACATCACCGCACCGCGATTTAGTTCTCGAATGAATGAAACGAACGTGGCCTGTGCGTGGAATGGAACGAACTGCGCTGCTGTGTGAATCCAAAATCAACTTGGTGAGTTTCTATGTCTGTTTAATACCCCTGACCAACAATTTTTGGCGTGATAACGTCTTAAAAATCGATGAACACCGGCTGCACGCACGCACGAAAAAGTGTCAAGTTCCGCCTGAGCCTGAGCGTGCAAGCGAGAGCGCGGAACGAGCGATAGAGAGGTACGATCGGCCCAAGCGTTGGCTTGTGACACATTTATTCATCAATGTTTCTTTATGACGTAAAAATATCGTCCGTAAAACGACTTTACAGACAACCAATTCACGTAAAAATATCGTCCGTCAACCGACTTTCAGACAACCAATTTTTTCATTTCAATACCTATATATTTTGCAAAATATGGCAAGCTAAAAAACACTGGACTACGTTCAAATTAAGGTTTAAACATGCTGGAGAACTGTCTATAGTCATAAATCTCTTTAGTTTTCAAAAGTTACAGTGTATTGGATTGGCAGGGCAGTTGCGAGCCTCGATCTTTTCATATTTTAGGGAGTTGGGTACTACATGAAAGAAATTTTTAGGGTTTTTTAGGGGGATTTTTAAAATACCTTGGGGGTAATATTTGGTATAGGTTGGTAACACTGGCAACGCACACATAGACATCGCTCACGGACACGATATCTCGGACTGGTTGGGACTAGTGCGAGCGCAAGTGCCATCCGCTTGAGACATGCGTCTATGAAGTGCAAAAATGGAGCAATAAAAAAAAATTATAACTGTTCAGTGGACGGTTGTTTAAATTCAACATTAAACGGTGAATTGTCGTTTTTTAATCTACCAGTTGTTTCAGAGAGGTAAGTAGGTATTTGCTTGTATTTCGATGGTTTGTATTAACGTAACACAGTAGTTAGGTAGGTAGGTAAGCGCCCCGGCCCCCAGTCCCGCGCCGTAAAGTAAAAGCGAACATGACTTTGTAGCACTTTGTGACAAAGTAATGTAACAATAACATTAAAATATTTTAGTTATTATTGGTTTTTTCGTTTCTCATCATCATCAATAAATCAAACAACTAGATGCGAGTGCCACTACCACGATAGTTTTTTGTGCATAAGCCAAAGTTGACAACCATAGCGCGACCGCCGAGCGTAGACTTCTGTACTCTCGGTATTCTGTGTCGCAAGGATCTAAGATACAATAGCAACACACTGACCTATTTCTATTTCTTTTACGCACGTGATGTTTTGCCAATAGGATTGTCACTCTCTTATGTACTACGTATTGGTTTATGACTTGCGTAAGAGCGGCAACAACGTATCGTAGATTTATCGTTTTAAGGTGCATGACCTATGCCTGTAGACATAATCAGCTGTTAGGAAAAATACATCGTGTTCAAACGGTGCAAAAACTTAAAAAATCATTTGCGACTAAACTACTGTTTCAATTTAATTGATTTTTGGTAGAGAGCTTGATAATGATACCTAGTATAGGCAGTTTAAAGGAAAGCCCATCTGTCGTATCAACTTTGTATAAAATAGGCAAGTATTTTCATGGTTGTACAACAACGCTTAACTGCATTCACGATTTAGTTTTCAAACATGTACAGACGCCAGTACATCAAGCTACCCAAAACTGTAAAATTTTCCCAATCAGCTTTGAACCTTATGTTTTAGCGATAAAGTTGAAAATCTATTAAAGAAATTTGACAGATTGTTGTAGCTTGATGTGCTGGCGTCTGTACCTAACCAAGTACTTAAATGTTTTTAGAAAAATAACTTTACTAAACATAAAGTTCAGTTTGCGCTACAACTTCAAAGATTTTTATGACTTTTTCAACGGTTCCTGCCATTCAGAAATCAACTTAATTCACACTAACATAAAGTTGATATTTGTTTAAGTCGAAATAACATCTATTGGAAACTAGTTTATGAATATACTTTAAATTAGATCTCATCATTGGCCGTATTTCGGAAGATAGACGATGATTGCCGAAGCGTGTACTGTTTCCTGACAGATCTGTAAACTGTTAAGATTATTTAAACGAAATAACAAAAGCCAATCAAATTCCTTGGTTTGTTCACAACAGATAAGACTAATAATTTAAAAAAAATGTGTCATTTTTGCCAAGATCATTAAAAAAATTCAAAGAGATGTGACATCCACCAACCACTGGGCCCGCGTGGTGGAATACGGCCCACTCTTCCAAGAGAGGCTGCCTAAGTTCCAGCAGTGAGATCATTATACGCCAATTATTTTTTACAGGTCAGGCTTTTAGAATTCCGGGGTTATTCAACTAACCGAGAGCTACAGAAATTCCGTAGGCTATCAGTTTCAAATTCAAGAGTAATGTAGAAGAAAAATATTGTTTTACAAATTTAAATGAATTAATAATGAGGTAGACAGAGCTTCAAGTAAAAGGGTAAAACGTCTTTTATGATATTTGATGGTAAAGAAGTCGAAGGCCGCGAAGTTAAGTAATAATAGCCGTACGGGTCGATCCATCAGGTTGGTCCGTGGATGGGTAACCATCTTTACAAGTTAAGACCCCCTCCGTGCATCGGAAAGCACGTAAGCCGTTGGTTCCGGCTGTTGTTCGTGGATATTTGACAGTCGTTACGGGTCGTCAGAAGCACGAAAGTCTGACAACCAGTCTCACCAAGGGGTATCGTATTACCCAGTAACTGGATTGTGGAGGTCAGATAGGCAGTCGCTCCATGTGAAACACTGGTACTCAGCTGGAAGCCGATCCTTACATCATCATCATCTGCCTAGCATTTTCCCAACTATGTTAGGGTCGGCTTCCAGTCTAACCGGATGCAGCTGAATACCAGTATTTTGGAAGCCGACCATAACATGGTTGGGAAAAGGCAGGCAGATGATGATTGGTAAACAAGTCGACAGCCCACTTGATGGTAAGTGGTCACCGCCGCCTGTGGACATCTACATCACCAGAGGCATCGCAGATTTGTTGCCATCACAAATACAAAGCTGTAATGTGTCATGTGTCTGTAACTACACTGACACACATACCCTTCAAACGGGAACACAGCAACGCTGCTTAATGGTAGATATAGAAATGATTTAGTTTTTTTTAATGGCATCTCCTCACCATCACCTAGGAGGTTATCGTTTGCTTAACCGGACTTGCCTGTGGGTGCTTCAATAAATTAAGGCCTCCAGCCAGGGCTTAAAAAACTTAAAAATAAGCAACTACACGACAAGGGCACCCCCTGTGGGGTTCGGACCTCGGCTTAGGGCGTCGCTGGGGGAGGCCAGCAAGGGACAGGCTGGATCGGAATTATTTAGGGACGAATTTAAAACTACAGGCTCAGTGGTGAAGGCTGGCTTGAGCAAGGGTCGGGGCTGATTATTGAGATGAGTAAAGTTAGAGAGTCGCTCCATGTAAAATACTGGTATTCAGCTGCATCCGTTTATCTGGAGCCCAAGTCTGCTATATTAATAAATTCGTCATCCCAACACGATCCCATTGTCATTTTGCTAAATGTTCGTAATCTGCTAAATTCATAATGGTCGATCATTGGTCGGTCAATGGTCTGAGAAAAACTACTAAATTTCATGCTAGATTTCATTTAATATATATTTTTTACATATTACGTATTAATGTTTGCAATCTGAAGTAGTAAGAAGTTCGTAAATAGCAATAAACATTACATTTATTCATTTGTCATTAGGTACGAGATTAAGATTTCTTTCAATGGAGTGTCAGTGGTTGACCATTGGAAAGTCATAATGACGCCGTTATATTAGTAGATTACCAAACTTGTCAAAATTAACAATTATGAAATCAATGATAGACCATTCTGACACTATTGTAATAGCAGACTTGAGGCCCTGGAAGCCGATCCCAACATAGTTGGGAAAAGGCTAGGCTGATGAAGATCATCGGAGGTACCTACGAATTTATTTATTTAATACAAAGAATAGCTTTCATTGCAATAATGTTCTGAGAAATACTCGTATGTTGAAAGCATGTATTTATGCAATATGGTGTCTCATTTCACAATACGATTTTTTATTTCAGGGGGAATAACCATTTCATAAAGAGGGAAAATATGCTTGTTAATCTGAAACAGGATATGTCTGGTGATTTTAATTATTCTGGGAATTTTTGTTCTGTAATGCTAGCGTTACTTTTTTAATAGCCATAGGTACCTACTTTAAAGTACGCAATGGGTTTAAACCTAGAAGCAGGTAAATACAGTGTGTTAAAAGATCAATAACATGGCCGTCATCTAAGTACTTAGTGGCAAGTCGACTGCTGAGCTTAGGGTTCTAGGTTCAATTCCCAGGTCAGGTAGTGTTACTAGGTTTTCCATTAAGAATTTCTTAGTAACAGCCCGGAGTTTGGAAGTTGGCGGTGTGATACTACCGCGCCCAGTGGCTCAGAAAGCATGTTAGGCCGTTGATCCTGCGCCTGATCTCTCTCCGATCGTGTCAGATTGCCGTCCCATCGGACTATGAGAGTGAGGGAAGAGGGAGTGCACCTGTGTCTGCGCACAGACTTGTGCACTATAATATCTCCCGCGCCAAAGGCTAGCCATGGCCAAAATTGGGTCTGGACGACTATTATTATGCTGTAAATACAGACGCCAGCACCACAATCAACCCGAAACTGTAAAATGTTTCCCAATCAACTTTTCACCTTATGCTTTAGCGATAAAGTTAAAAATCTATTAAAGAAATTTGACAGACTGAAGTAGCTTGATGTGCTGGCGTCTGTACATTAAATAACTGAGAAAAAAATATAGCTGATTTGCTGCGAAAAGACTATTGTTGGCAAACAATCACTGGCAATGTAACACACGCAAAACATTGTCCCTATGGGTAGTTACATGCAACGGTACAGGGGATATAAAGTTGATTTATAATAACTATAAGTTTAATAAAACATAAAAAACAAGTTTTCTTACGGTACAAATCTAACTTAGGAAGATGTATTAATAATTATAATTCTGTAAATACGTACCTGTTATAGTCGCGAATCATATTTTGATCAAGATACAACATACAACCTGAAACTGACCTACAAATTGCAAAAAACGTAAGAAAATTTGAATTTCGCGGTCTATCACGCGCATTCATCACGAGTGTCTTTTTACACCCGTTATGTATTAAATAATAACACAGTAACTGAGTTGTAGAGATCAGATAAGCAGTCGTACCATGAAAAATACTGGTATTCAGCTGCATCCGGTTAGACTGGAAGCCTTCCCCAACATAGTATGTATTAATAATACTATTTATTAAAAATGGGCCTTCATATTGTGGAAATCAGATGTAATACTTGAAGCGCTGTCATTCCCTTATAAATATGATAGTATTATAGCATAAGAATAATGAATTCGTATAGTATATTCGCCTTCATAAGACACCAATGGTGGTTGAAATACACTCTTACAGCAAGTCAATATTAGACGAAAAGTGAAGTGTATCATGTGCGGTGCAACTGTTAACTGTCTCCTTGACCTGCCCTGCACATCACCTGCCCAAGAATCATTATAGTAGGGCCCCAACACAATAATACCAGCCTATAGCGGTATCTACAACGCCACATGCGAACAACGCGTCATACTGACGTCACGCAAAATCCTGCATCTCGCAAGCAGAGTTTACCGCGCAGCTAGCATATATACAACGACCCGACATGAATCATCGGGTAGTTGCCCGCCAGACACGACCCCCGTCTGGTCGGAGGATCCTCCCTTTTCTAAAGTGTATGAGTGAACTTTACACCCTGTTCCTCATACATCTATAAGCCTGTTTTTATCAGGGCAAAAGCATGTTCTCATACAGAGAAAAAAAAAAATGAGCATTGATCACCACACCTCCCCTGGCACAGGCACCTGAAGGAACAACTTTGATGATTCCCCAGCAAAAAAAAAATCACAATGCTTGCTCAAGGCAAACTGGCCATTCCAGACTGGTATGTCTAATATATAAAATTCTCGTGTCACAGTGTTAGTTACCATACTCCTCCGAAGCGGCTTGACCGATTTTTATGAAATTTTATATGCATATTCAGTAAGTCTGAGAATCGGCTCCTATCTATTTTTTTTTTTTTTTGCAAAACGAAGTTTGCGGGGTCAGCTAGTAACTATATAAAAAACACGTGTGAATATGTTCATACACGGTAATATCTGAAACCACCCAAACCGATTTCAATTAAATTTTGTGAATGTGTATGGTTGGGTCCGGCTTGAGAGATAGTGTGTTTTAGACCCGATAGGTGGCGCTTAGGGGCGCATTGCCAGTTTATAAATGTCAAAATCTCCTCACGATGCACCCAGCACGAGAATAGCAAAGAGAATATTGGTATCAGCAGTGTGAACATTATAGGCTGATTATTTATGAGCTTCTAAACGAATTAATTATTTTTATAAGACACATAATTAATTAGCAAGTTTCACAAAAAAAAAAAACGTCTTCCCATACAAAAACATTTCTAAAAAAGTTTAAATTTTTCCAAAAATCCTAAGTTATCTAAAAACCTATGTTTTGTAAAATATTTTATACAAAATCAAAGTTTTTTTTTTATCGCTTATATATTATGCTAACATCTAAGGCACTAAAATCGAAAACTAAAATCTAAAGTCTAGTTATTTTTTAGTTACATTTATATTTAGTCGAGTTTTACCAAAAATGGTTAAAACTTTTGCAAAATCGGTGGTGAGCAGTCTTTTTTAATCAAAATTCGCATTTTCAATTTACTTTTTTTCATCGGTGGATATTAATTGCGTTTGTTAATACGTAGAACTTACGGACAGTCAGAAGCCCGAAAATCTGACAACCAGTCTTACTAAGGGGTATCGTATCCCAGTAACTGAGTTCTGGAGGTCAGATAGGCAGTCGCTCCATCTAAAATACAGCTGCATCTCGGCTGGGCAATTTAAAAACCTATCAACTGACATTAAAAAATAAAATCGGTGTTTTCGCATTACAGCGGTATTTTTAGAAATGTCAGTTGCTAGGTTTTGAAATTGCACAGCCGATCTGATCAGACTGGAAATCGACCCCAATATAGTTGTGAAAAAGCTAGGCAGACTGAACAATTATTAATTTAAAAGGTAAAAAGATGCTGCAATTGAAATTATTACAAAAAAAAGTAATATTTTTTTAGTTTGTTATCCATAATTAAATAATCTTCACGTGACCAGAGGGCTGACCTATTTTTTGGCCAAAGAATCAGCATTGCCATTCAACGTGGCAATGCTGCCAGCCTTTTGGGCACGTTTCCTGTTGACAGCGATGCGGACGAATTTTTTGATGCCCTTTGATTATTTCCCCTTCTTTTTATATACTTGTAGATATTATTATTATTTTAAGTCTGTTATACTTACAATTGTATTTAAAGGAATTAAATAATTCTAAGCGCAATAGTTATATTTGGACGAAATTAATATTTGCAAATCACAATAAAACTATTTTTTTCTAAAAAAATCGAATTAGAAGACGGAATAAGTATAAAATAAAATTAAAATGTCGGCTTATTATTTTTTTTTAAATATGACGTGTAAAAGTGATTCCGATATCCTATTTACAGAATAAACATTTTTTATTTTATTTCACCGAATTACGTACAGACGCCAGCGCATCTAGCCACTACAATCTGTCAAATTTGTTTAATAGATTTTCAACCTTATCGCTAGAGTATAAGGTTTAAAGTTGCTGGCGTCTGTACCTATTGAAATATTAAACCAGCATTTTGCATTATTATAGGATCGGTATCGTCTTAGTCAGTAACTGGGTTGTGGAGGTCAGATAGGCAGTCGCTCCATGTAAAATACTGGTATTCAGCTGCATCTGGTTAGACTGGAAGCCGACCTCAACATAGTGAGGAAAAAGCTGATTGATTGATTGATAGGATCGAATCGTTTTAAAATATTCACAATATAATAATATTATTATTAAGGCTGATGATATAAATTTATATTCTGTATGAAAGTCGATCCAACTTTCTGAGATCAATACACAAATTGGATCTTAAAATAATTGCTATAGGAAAAGAAACCTTATCTAGAAGCGAAATAAGGCGTATCTTACGCCACGAAGCTCTGCAATCAGGTTCATTATGTAATTTTACTTCTTCTTCTATGTTTTTACTAACATATTGTGTAAAAAACTGTATGAAATATTTTTAAGACTCGTATAAATAGCAAATCTTCAGTGATTCCTACATTTATGTGTGGAAAATACAAAAAATATACATCATCTTAAATGCTAGAGGTGGGTATCTACATTTATTATAATGACAGACTTAGGCCCGCTTGCAGCACTAAATACTAAATATATTTAGTGCTAAATTTAGTTTAACTTCGACTCTTCATTGATGGCTTTTGTGGAAGTGATACCAGAATTTTTACAATATCACGTAGGTAGGTACTATGCCAAACTAACTAGCCAAAAGGTATTGTGTTACCCAGTATCTGGGTCAGATAGGCAGTCGCTCCATGTAAAATACTTGTATTCAGATGCATCTGGTTAGACTGGGAGCTGACCCCAACATAGTTGGGAAAAAGCACATGATGATGGCTATGATAGACCATCAAATCCTGGTGATTCATAAGTAACTGCTGGGGAGTTTGTTGCGCCACTTCTTCTCCCCAGCGAAAGCACTAGGAAGTAGTGAAGGGTGGGCGTGCCGGGGGACTGTCTTATGTAATTTTGACGTTAAAAGTTGATTCTCAGCCAAAGTATAAATTACTTTTCATTCTGAATGTTTTATTTTTGATATTTAAAATGTTATTCGGTCTCTGACTACTTTAGTTGACAGAAACACAAGGACGTTTTAAGTTCGTTTAGCGCTAAATTTATTTAGTTATTTGTGCTGCAAATGGGCTTTAAATTTAGTAATTTTTAATCAAGTGGTATGGTAGTATTTACAATAATGTTTTTAGTTGTTGATTTATTTACTAGCAATTTTCGAACAGGAGATTATGTTTTATTTATTTAGTTATGTATTCTTCCGTAGATACGAAATTTGTATGACTGCAAATTTTTCTTGTGTAATCCCGGAAATAAAATTTTTATTTAGAAACAAAATGCTTCAAATTACGAACAATTTTGTACTTATTATTACTGATTTTACCAAAGTCAGATATATTTTATGAAAATTGTCGGCTAACAGTTCTAGTATGGAAAAACATACAAAAATAAAAAAAAAAAATCTCAGAATAAGACTTACTCTAGGTATAAAAGTTTTGTGAAATTCGTCCTTAGTAGCTATCTACTAAGGACGAATTTCACTCTTCGAATTTTGCCTTTGCAGCTGTTCGAAAAAAGCTAAGTCGATGTTTTTAGAAAATGTCTAGCTTAGACATCTAGAAAGTTCTAACTAAAAACACAACAAGAAATACTACCAGTATTATTATTAGTTGTTATTATAAAGTCTGCCATTTTATAAGTGTATTATTATTAAAAAATACAGTCTTATTATCAAATTCAAATTCTGCTGAAAAAATAAACTAAGCAAATTTTTTAAATTTAGTACTAAAAGACTTGACTAAATATATTCAAAATGAGTGTGAAATAGTGTTGAATGAGTATATAAAGTTAGTTCCAAATCATTTTGGAATTATTTAGTCAATGCAAGGTTATTTTTTTTTTCATGGACCAAGGGAAAAAATTATTCAAATTCAGACCCAAATAATTTCGACCTCGAAACATCCCGTATTAGGCTTCCAATTCAGTCCGAAACTGATCGGAGTACAACAAAACTTCGTTTTTTTTTCAGCAGAATCTAATTCTAAAAAAATATAGCCACTAAATCTAAGCTACATTCTCGTCGATAACTAGATTACTATCATCTAAGGATTCACTTAAATCACTATTATCACATTCATCTTCATACTTAGAAACGCTTCGCAGATAATTCTCCATATTAGAAAAACTCACCATAAGCTGCTTCTCAAAAAGATTTTTCGTGAAATTCCTCTCCATAGTACTCTTAAGCAAATTCGCCAGTATAGGATTTGACTTCAACATTTCTGGTTTCAAAGTATTTAAATCAAAATTCTCTTTACCGTTGACTTCTGGATTTTGATGTGAACGTTTATGTATTACGAAGACATCGGGGTCTTTAAAGCACTTTGAACACTCTTCGCATTGGAATGAGGTTCTATTTTCCGTGTCCTGGTTGTCGTGGTTCGTTCTGTGTAGTTCTTCTTGGTTGGTCGTGTGGACCTGGTTGTCGTGGGTTTCTGGTTGTGGGGTTGTTGAAGTGTTTGGTGGTGATTCGTCTGTGGAGGGTTCTGCTGGACCTGTGGAAGATATACGGTATTAATGTTTTTTTTTTTTTAAACGTTGCCCCACACTAGGAATTACTCCTGTATCGTGGGTGCGTTTACAAACATTGAAACTCACATACACAAACAGCCAGACCCGGAACAACTACTTAGGTCATACAAATATTTGTTCCGTGCGGGAATCGAACCCGCGACACGCAGCGCAGCAGACATTCGCTTATCCACTGTGTCAACTGTGCCGTCAAATTATTGACTGTGGGTCTAGTAAAATAACCACCACGTCAATCATGCCAGCCTTGACAAGCGAGGTGGAGCGTGGAGCAGTGGTGACTTACTAGTCGTACTGGGAACATTATTTGCTGATTATTCCTAAGTCTCTGCCAGTGTCAGGGCTCCAGCATAATATTCCCACTGCTGGGATTCTCTGTGAGAGGGAGTGGGCCGTAATACACCACGCGGGCACATATCATCGAATTTTTTGGTTTTAGGACATGCCGGTTTCCTCGATATGTTTTAATTCGCCATTTTGAGAGCAGTGGCGATGAAATTAAATACAAAAAGTTTAGCGCCTGACTGAGTTCGAACTCAGGACCTACAACTCGTAACTCGCGACCGTAACCAATGGGCCACCAATGCTCTCGAGCGACAATCAGTACGATATTTCCATGGGATATTTCATTGTATTGTATACTACATTTACATTCAACACCTGCCACTACCTATCTCGCTGCCGGCAATAATTTCCTAAATACTGCTACAGCAGGGTCGAGAGAAGTGTGTGGAAATCATCAAATGACCCTCCCGCTCTGGGTGGAGCAGAAGAGAGTGTCAGACTCTTACTGACTAAAACCCAGTGTTCCTTCCTTAGCCCTTTGTGTTCCGGGGTAGCGGTAACCCTTTCGGACAATCCCGCTGCCTACATACTGCCCTACCACTCACTTCGCTAGATTTCGGCAATGGCAGAAGTCGAGGCGCTCGGCGAGAACTGAGCGGCGGAGCAGAATGTAAATACGCAATGCCGCTTGCGCTACCGGTCCTTTGACTTCCGCACAAAAAACCGCTCTTTTGGGGAGCGCCGGGCAGCACAGCAGTGGCATAAGAAGTATCGTGTTTACACACTCGCCCTGCCCACTTCCAGGCGCAGTCGCAGCCCAAGATTTTCACCATGAGACGACTTGGGAATGAGACGAAATACAGCATGAAACGAGTGACGTATTTGTGAATGTGACCTGTTAGGGAAAGCGACCAAAGAGTCAATATGACGAATGGTCATCGTATCCATTCTATCGGAGGTGCGATATAATCCAGTCTAATGATAACTTACCATTACACAATGAGGTCATAGGGTCTTGTACTCCAGCCGCTTGCATCGCTAGCATTGTTTGCATGTAAATAGCTTGAGCCAGATGTTGCGCTTGATGGCGTATCTGAAATGGACAAGTTATATGGTTTAGTTTCAAAATCAAAATATTTTATTTCACATAAATCTACAACGTGTTTTTTTTTTATATCCCATAACTCTAGGGGGTCATTGTACTCATCATTATGAACAACTTTTACTATGGGACCAAACCTGAAATGGCGAAAAAAAAATCAGGTCTTCCCTACATTTTGACGAGTTATACGAACACTAGCGACCCGCCCCGGCTTCGCACGGGTGCAATACTGATACTAAGTACAGGTATTTCAAGAATGTCAGCACGCCGCAGCAACCGCTATGTCCCTGCATTTTAAATCTGTAATATCTTCGAAAATATTCATTTAAATTACATGCTGTAAAAGGCCATATTTATCTATATTAAATGCACAATGTATTTAAGGTACTTAATTGGATAAGGATTAATGCTGTATTGCTTAAAATCGCTTCGTAAATAAGCCATTATTTCTCGTAAAGAGTAAAGGATAAAAAATGATTATTGTGGGTTATCCCTAAGAGATAGACATATACCACCCGGACTTTTTGTAGACCTTTTTAAGGTGTTCAATACTGTAGTACATTATTTTTTGACCTATCTCGTAGGGTTCAGCCAGCGTTTGAAAAGTAAGCGCAAAAAAATGTGTTTATTTACGACATCACATGCATGCATGTATTATATATATAAACCTTCCTCTTGAATCACTCTATCTATTAAAAAAAACCGCATCAAAATCCGTTACGTAGTTTTAAAGATATAAGCGTTCAAAGGGACAGAGAAAGCGACTTTGTTTTATACAGAGTTG
Source organism: Globia sparganii (assembly GCA_949316385.1). Lineage (NCBI taxonomy): Eukaryota > Metazoa > Arthropoda > Insecta > Lepidoptera > Noctuidae > Globia > Globia sparganii. Next base: position 10,849,331 of record OX438680.1, read on the forward strand.
ATACGACCGAGGGGCATTAAATTACACTACGTATACTATACTTGTTTAGTATTAATTCGATACGGTATAAAAATAAAAAGCGCCATAAATGAGATTTTTTTTTTTTCAAACAAACTAAATAGCTTACAAATCAGAGTAAAACGCAACCACCCTTTGTAAATAAAGGAGAAACCCAAACTTCATAAAAACTTGGGTCTGGTGACTGACCTTAGATACCTACTTAACAAAATAAAGTGGCAACGTCCAACGCAACTCGAAACACGTGTGGTTTTTCCAAACTGCAGTACCGGAGATTTTGCCGATTCCAGATGTGCCGGTCCGAGTAAAAGTACTCTCATCTGTCCATATTAAATTAGTTAAGAAATGACGGTCTTCGGATGTTTTATTTATTAGCCATTAACTGTTTCTGATCGGCAAGTCTCTCGATAACAAAGTTTGCACCTTCCGGTATTTAGAAGGTTTGCGTTTTTTACGTTTTAGAACCTTGTGGATAGTTCTATGGCAACATCTAAACTGCCGGGCGGCTCTGTGGAGACTCGTCGGGCTGCGGGAAAAATTGTCTAAAATTCTTTCGTCCCAAGCAGCGGGCATTTGCCGCGGTGGCACTCCCTCCTGTCTCCTGTCTACTCTCACAGCACTATACGTTTATTGTCCCGTAATCTTTGTACTGCAACTGTATGGTGCGGGCATTCCTAGGGCAATTGCGGCTATCACCATACCTTTCTCTGTAAGTTCGTAGAGCTAACGTTGCGTTTCCACGGCATTCGCCGTAGATTAAAATCATGTCAGTGTATTCTGACGCCGTGTCAGTTACACGAGGTATTTTTGAACACTTTAATTATACACACACACAACCAAAGTTTAACTATCACAATAAAAACAGTCAATTACAAAAAAAAAAAAAACACTAACACTAAATAATAATAATCCCAAGTTACGTGTCCTGTCACAAAAAAAAAAAGGAATTCTGTCTTAAACTTATTTAGTGTCCTATCACAATAACAAAACCAAATCACAATTATTGTCAGCGCACGAGTTCGACAAAACAATAAGGGCGCAGGAGCTTCCGCGTACGTACCTACGTTCCGGAAGGGTAGCGTCGGCGCACTGAAAAAACAAGTTTTTTGGAGGCCCCACTTACTGATCGCAAGCACAAAATACAGAGAGTACAGAAGTCAATCTTCACACAAAGTGCGCTCGAGCAACGAACACATAGACACCGCTCACCGACACGATATCTCGGACTGATTGGGACTAGTGCGAGCGCGAGTGCCATCCGCTTGAGACACGCGTCTATGAAGTGCAAAAATGGAGCAATAAAAAAAAATTACAACTGTTCAGTGGACGGTTGTTTAAAGGGTGAATTGTCGTTTTTTAATCTACCAGTTGTTTCAGAGAGGTAAGTAGGTATTTGCTTGTATTTCGATGGTTTGTATTAACGTAACACAGTAGTTAGGTAGGTAGGTAAGCGCCCCGGCCCCCAGTCCCGCGCCGTAAAGTAAAAGCGAACATGACTTTGTAGCACTTTGTGACAAATTTGTAATGTAACAATAACATTAAAATTAAAATATTTTAGTTATTATTGGTTTTTTCGTTTCTTCCTGTTTCATTCTCAACAATAAATCAAACAACTAGATGCGAGTGCCACTACCACGATAGTTTTTTGTGCATAAGCCAAAGTTGACAACCATAGCGCGACCGCCAAGCGTAGGTATGAAAAGTGAAGTACACAGATGTGATTGACTTCTGTACTCTCGGTATTTTGTGTCGCAAGGATCTAAGATACAATAGCAACACACTGACCTATTTCTATTTCTTTTACGCACGTGATGTTTTGCTAATAGGATTGTCACTCTCTTATGTGCGTATTGGTTTATGACTTGCGTAAGAGCGGCAACAACGTATCGTAGATTTATCGTTTTAAGGGGTGCATGACCTATGCGCTATGCGCATTGGTCATGCACCTTACATAATCAGCTGTTAGGAAAAATACATCGTGTTCAAACGGGGCAAAAACTTAAAAAATCATTTGCGACTAAACTACTGTTTCAATTTAATTGATTTTTGGTAAAGAGCTTGATAATGATACCTAGTATAGGCAGTTTAAAGGAAAGCCCCTCTGTCGTATCAACTTTGTATACTATGTAGTGACAAATGTAGGGAACAGCTGATTTTTTTTTCGCGATTTCGTGTTTGGTCCCATAGTAAAAGTTGTTCGTAATGATGAGTACAATGACCCTCTAGAGTTATGGGATATAAAAAAAAACACTTTGTATAAGGGGACTAATAAAATGTCAGAAGCTAGGTGCACGGTTCCAATTGTTCATTTCCTATGCAGAAGAGCCGGCAAGAAAATCCACTGTTACTCTTTTAAAAATTGGCTTTTACAATGTTTTCAAATTAAAATATACCGTTATTAGTATAACGATATAATAACGTTATTCATTTCGATACTCAACCTTGCCAGATTTGCCAGCTTCATGACTTATAATTATAAATGACGAAAAAGTATGAATAATAACTGGCTAAATAATAACGAGGGTTAAGCTAAGGTTGCCGTGGTCGGTTCGTGGATGGGTGACCATCAGTTACATATCGAGCCTCAGAAAGCGCCACGGAAAGCCGTTGGTCGACTGTCATTCATAGATCTTTGAGTCGTTACAGGTAGTCAGAAACCCGAAAGTCTGACAACCAGTCTTACCAAGTGGTATCGTATTACCCAGTAACTGGGTTGTGGAGGTCAGATAGGCAGTCGCTCCATGTAAAATACTGGTATACAGCTGCATCCGGTTAGACTGGAAGCCGAACCCAACATACTTGGGAAAAGGCAGGCAGATTAATTTGAGTTTGTTTGACAATACATTGGCTAGATATTTACCTGTGGATCTATAGCAGGTACATTGCTAGGTACCCAAGCACCGGACTGTCGTCTTGTGTATGGTGCTGGTGTGTCTGAAGGTAGGTTCTGAGACGGTATCGCATCTTTACGTAGGGTCCGCCATTGCCCTGAAAATTTATAAAACAATTAATAATAATAATAATAATAATTCTTTATTTGCATAAAATGTAGGTACATAATGGTGGTAAAACATAGTCAAGGTGCCATATACATCTTGCCGCTTGGCGACATGCAAATCTTTATACAGTTCAAATATCATAATATTATCACAGAAATAGAACATTTATAACAAATTTAATTTACAGTCTATACCTCACAGATCGCTCACAATTGTAGAATTTACATGGGTTTTTTGCTAGAAATTCATCAACTGAGTAAAAACATTGCTGACATAACCATTTTCTTAGCATTACACAAAATTTATTTGAAGGTAGACCGGTGATAGTTTTTGGTAAAGAGTTATATATTAAGGGACCCATATAAATACAGCTTCGTCTAAATAACTCTAATCTAGGAATAGGTAACTGAAATTCTAAATGAGTAGCTTTTCTTTTATTTGTATTATTGTTAGACACAAAAAATTGTGGATTATTCTTCACAAATTTAGAAATCTCGTAAATATAAATACAGGGAACCGTTAAGAGGTTATTTGATTGGAATGCGGGTTTACATGAATCACACCAGTCAATATTAAACATTGCACGAACACACTTCTTCTGAGCAATGAACACTCGTGATATATCTGAAGAGTTTCCCCACACAATGATACCGTAGCGGATAACCGAGCAAACATATGCATGGTATACCATTAAGGCAGTTTGCATGGATGTTATACATGTAATTTTTCTTAAAGCAAAGACAAATCTATTAATTTTTACACATACATTTTCAATATGAGTTTTCCAAGTAATATTTTCGTCTACTGTTATACCCAGGAATTTAGAGCAATGTATTTATTAAGTAATAGTTTGTACTCAAAATACGCGCTCAAGGTTAAGTTTTGCGGAGACTAGAGTAATCAGCCTATAACGTTCGCACTGCTGGAAGTCTGGAACTCAGGCCTCCTCTCTGTGAGAGGGAACCAGCCGCAATCCACCACGAGGGCCTAGTACGGATTGGTGGATGTCAAATATCTTCGAATTTTTGGTTCTAGGATATGTTGGCACCATTTTGAAGGCAACAGTGATAAAATTACACTAAAGTTAGGTGCTTGTCTGGGTTTGAACCCTCAACCTACAACTCGTCGGGAATGTTACCACTGTTTTTTTTTTTTGAGGATGGGAAATCATCAAATGAACCCTCCCGCTCTGGGTGGGGCAGAAGGGAGTGTCAGACTCTTACTGACTAAAACGCACCCGTGTTCCGTCCTTAGCCCTTTGTGTTCCGGGGTAGCGGTAACCCTTTCGGACAATCCCGCTGCCCAGACAGGGTGTTACCACTGCTGGCTTTCAATTCGGCCGTCACTGTTATGGGAGATTAGCCCGTTACATTGATGCCAAATTTAATGAGTAATTATTTATTTATTTAACCACTAGCTGCGCCCCGCGGATTCACCCGCATAAGTTTCGATCCCATGAGAATATTGAGATAAAAAGTATTCTATGTGTTAATCCTGGTTATAAACTATCTAAAGGCCAAATTTCATCCAAATTCGTTCAGTAGTTTTTGCATGAAAGAGTAACAAACATCCATCCATCCTCACAAACTGTCGCGTTTATTATTAGTAGGATTACTAGGAAGTAGGATTTATATACACAGATATAAACAGACAAAAAGAAAGGAACATAAAAATATGTACAAAAGTAATGCTGCATTTAATTTCATTTATTCATAAAACAATTTACATTGGCCCCGATTCTGTAGTTCACAAACTAAACTAAATTTAAGTACAGTGCATCTTTTTCTTTCTATTTCATTATGAAAAGGACAGAAGATAAATATTAGTTTATTCCTGTCAAATTAGATAATCCATAGACAAGTTTAGACGTGATTAAAAATATGGCTTCTAAAAATACGACAATGGCCCCGATTCTGTTGTTCACAAACTAAACTAAATTTAAGTTCAGTGCATCTTTTTCTTTTTATTTCATTATGAAAAGGACAGAAGATAAAATATTAGTTTAGTCCTGTCAAATTAGATAATCCATAGACAATTTAGACGAGATTAAAAAATTGGCTACTAAAAATACGCCAATTTACGTCAGGCGTTTACTAATTTGACAGGACTAAACTAATATTTATCTTCTGTCCTTTTCTTAATGAAATAGAAAGAAAAAGATGCACTGAACTTAAATTTAGTTTAGTTTGTGAACCACAGAATCGGGGCCAATTTACGTCAAGCGCTGACTAATTAGACAGGACTAAACTAATATTTATCTTCTGTCCTTTTCTTAATGAAATAGAAAGAAAAAGATGCACTGAACTTAAATTTAGTTTAGTTTGTGAACAACAGAATCGGGGCCAATGTGTTGAATATATTATACACATGCAATTTAAATACAGATACAAATAACTATGAATGATCAATTAACAATCCAAGTGAAGTGCCAACCTGTTGAATAAATAAATAATGTCAAACAGTTTTATATATGTATAATGTCAAATAGTTTGCATATTAGGTGCAGCGCAGACGGCACACTTTTTTTGCGATCGAGTCTGCGGCGCACAAAAAGTCTGCATGGCGCGCAAAAAGTCGGTCGCGGATTTTTCACAGACTCAACGCACACGACGCACATCTTCGATCATTCTGTCGGCAGAGCTGTCTGTCTTTTTAAATGTCTATCATGATATTCTGCCTTAGAAGTATCATAGTGTCCCAAAGTATCCGAATTACACGGATTTTTTGTGCGCCGTACTTTTTGCGCGTCGTGTGCGTTACTGCATATAATTGCATAGGTTCTATTTTCACAGACTAAAAAGTGCGTCACGGATAGTCTGTCGTCTGCGCTGCACCTTAGTAATTGAAATATTTTAATTTAAACGTGAACTCCCCTATAAATGTCTTAAGCTGCATACAGCATCTAGCTGAAAATCAAATCAGGATGCTTGGTAACGCTAGAGGAGGCAATTCTTGTAATTTTAATAACATTCACAGTCTGATCTCAGTCTCAATGTGTCAAAAATACCTCTAGTTTCCCTACATTCTTGACTGTCGCTAAGATGAGATTGGGACAAGATTTTGAATGTTTTTAACTACAGGAATTGGCCTTTAGATGATCAATAGAGTTAAATAGGAGACTCAGTTTATTTCTGTTAATCTGTCTAACTAAAGTATATTATTGCCTAAGGTTGTAGATTTTAGAACATATTATAAAGTTTGTCTAAAAATATAAAGCAATTTGCAAACTTTGGAGATTTTTAAGTGTGTGAAAATGTTCAACATCTTTATCACTCATGTCTCTTGAAGCTCATCATGTTATATAATGCCTACATAGATTACTGTGTGGGTATCAACTTCAAATGACTTGTGCTAGCTGAGAAAATTGATCAAAGGGACATTGGCCCCGATTCTGTTGTTCACAAACTAAACTAAATTTAAGTTCAGTGCATATTTAACTTTGTATTTCATTATGAAAAGGACAGAAGATAAATATTAGTTGTCAAATTAGTCAGCGCCTGACGTAAATTGACGTATTTTTAGTAGCCAATTTTTTAATCACGTCTAAACTTGTCTGTGGATTATCTAATTTGACAGGACTAAACTAATATTTATCTTCTGTCCTTTTCATAATGAAATAGAAAGAAAAAGATGCACTGAACTTAAATTTAATTTAGTTTGTGAGGAACAGAATCGGGGCCATTGTAGAGGCATTTAGTCTCTTGAGAACACCAAACATTGAGTATTTTGTACATGGCCTACGTTTAAAATAGGGCTGAGCTACATTATGACTTATGCATGCAAGCCATCTCTTGGAACAGGTCAACTCAAAGCTGCAATGGCTCTTTCTTTAAAAGGTCCTCCCAAAAATGGCCCTGCATTGTTAGACTCACGTAAAATCCTAATAATATAATGTTTTGACCCTTAAAAGAGACCAAGAGCATGAGACATGTTTGTTTCGGAATTTCTTCTCAGTGATCAGTCAGCTAGGAAATGCTGGTGCCATCTAGTATTAAAATATTATATGTAAGTGTATGAAAAGATCTACTTACATAAATAAACATTTCATTTCAATGCACCTGAGTTTCTGTGCCAAAAGCATCTTTGGGAATATGATTTATTGAAACTCGGTACATCATGTTCTCCAGCCATGATAACTAGGGTGGAATTCATGCCCCAAAGATGCTGGTGGCTGGCAGATAAAATTGAAATAGTTACATGTTATGAATGGCAGTACTTGTATGTTTAAAGAAATATCTGTCAATAGATTTGTGATAAAAAGAATTTGGGTCAGTGCAAAGTGAGTACAAGGATTATAAGGACTTACTAGCTTAGCAACTGCAACAAAACTTGGGTCTAGCGCTCGCCCTAACACACCTATTAGGTACCTATGAAATGATTGCCCAACCAGATACTAACAGTTAACCACAAAGAACATGCAACCAACAAATACCATAACATTATTTAAATTTATAATTTTCAAACAATAACAAAACAGACGCGGACAACAAATAGGTATCGTAATCAAAGCGTAGGTACTAATTATTATTGAGAAAATCAAACGCGTAGGTACTTACCCTTATTTTTTCCTGCACTCGTTATTGTGTAATCCTCGGGCTTGAAGTGAAGGCTGCATACTTTAGAATACTTTGTATACGGTTTCCCTCGCTTCAGAATATCATTCCATAGCTTAGCAAGCCCCTCATCCCTCGGAAACTGGTGAAATGAAACGTTCTTTGCTTTCCCAGCCATTGACGTGCAACGCGGCACGGTGCAATAGTAAGGCATCTTGTTAGTGCGAAACTAGTTCAAACACACAAATTAACATATCTAAGCAATTATACTGTTATTATAACAGTTGTATTTTTTTATAGAAAAACAAACAAAACTTCGCGCATAAACACCAAGCTCCGACATTCAGAGTTGAGGCAAAAAAACAGTGTTGCCAGTTTGGAACATTTGAAGATGTGTTAGAATGTCTATGATCGGCTAAATTTATAGAAACGATTGAAATTTTGATTTAGTCGATTTTAGAACGTTTTTATCTGCCCAGCCCAGCCCAACTGAGTAGCACAATACCATGACAGGTTGTCAGACTTTTACTATAAAAGCTTCTGACAACGACTTGTTTATTTATAGAGTACGACTATTTGACAATTCAAAAGTGTCTTCAGATGTTTTAATTGAAATAATTGCTAAATTTGTTCGTCATCATCTCACAGAATTGCAAACATGCACGTACGACAGACCTATCCGTCTTGCGAAGATTTTAAAAGACGGTTATTTCTGTCGTACGCCGTCGTAGTCTTCATCACAAATGAACTTAAAGTTAACAAACTCAAAACAACCTATGAATTATAAAACGTTGATAAATTTTATTTACTTTTCCACTAAAGCTGCTTTTACCGGTGGTAGACGCTTCCCCTTTTCTTTAGCTCATCTTTTATAGCGCTACACTCCAAGTAGCTATTTGTTATCTAGTTTTCGTCTATTTTGTGATCGGCACAACAGTAAACACAAAACAATGGCAATTTTCGGAACAGCAGTGCTGCATCTTATCAGGAGCTTTCAGTTTTTAACTCAATCAAGGCTGGTTCTAATTTACTTCTTGTGATTGTGTCGATCACGAAATCTTGATAAATAAATTATATGCCATAGGAATTAGAGGAAATGTACTTAATCTTTTAAAATCCTATCTCAGTAATCGTAAGCAGCATACAGAGATCTCTAAAATATGCCTGAAAACTAAGAGAGAGAAAAAATATCTATCTAAAGTTAGAATGATCAAGTTTGGTGTGCCACAGGGCAGTGTGCTAGGTCCTTTATTATTTTTACTGTATATTAATGACTTGCCACGACACATTAAACATCCCATGGTTCTTTTTGCTGACGATAGCACTGCTTTTATTAAATGCCTTGACATAAATTCTTATGAAGAGAACATAAATAATACATTAACAGATATTATACATTGGCTAGAATATAATAATTTAATCATTAATATTCAAAAACAAATGTTATGCATTTTTATCAACGAATTCCACCAGAAATCTTGAATATTTATTATAGTGGTCAAAAAGTTGAAGAGGTAACTGCTGCTAAATTCCTAGGTATAATGATAGATAGCCAACTAACATGGAAGCCACAAGCAGAAGAAGTGTGCAAAAAACTAAGTGTAGCTGCATATCGCACCTTCGGTAGAACAAGGGCATAATTGCAGTTTTTGCTATTTTACAGGAGAGCTATTTTAAGATATTTATTGCATTCAGTGAGGTCTTGCTCTGTTAATATTGCTCGAAAGTTTTTCTTCTTTGCATGATATAAACTATATACTATATCCTTTTTAGGCGTATAGTTAACAAGAATTAAGAACTTTTAGTTTTTTTTCAATTAATTTTAATTTTAAGGAAGGGATACATTTGTGCCCTTGTTCTACCGAAGGTGCGATATGTTCTTTTTAACCTTTCTAAAAAAGTGAGCACGGCCACGAGATTGGTTGCATACCATGGGTTAGTTGCGTCGATCCTGAGATTCGGAATAATATTCTGGGGAAATTGTAGCCTGAGAGAACAGGTGTTCAAGGCTCAAAAACGATGTATAAGGGCAATGTGTAATTTAACAGTAACAGATAGCTGCGTACCTATGTTTAAGTCCCTAAAATTACTTACGTTCCCATCTCTTTATATTTTTGAAATTGCTATTTTCGTCAAGTCAAATATGCATCTTTTTAATAAAGCATCTGATAATAGAAATAGGCCAGTACGGAAATAATAAAAAAACATGCTGCTTGTGAGTAGTTATGACAGCGCCTTATTAAAGAAAAGTGTTTTATGTATGGGCCCGATAATATTTAATAAAATACCCAATAAAATAAAAACACAGACAATTCCAGATTTCAAGAAACAATTGACAGATTTGTTGACTAATAAATGTTATTATTCGATAGGCGATTTTTTGAACGACACATTTTAAATTAAAATTGACATTCTCTACCTATTCTAATAAAACATTATTAAATTTAATTCAATTGGCTCTGACATTCTTTGTAATAATTTTTATTTGTAAATTTAATCAATAATTTATTCTGACATTGTGCTTGTTTTATGTTTTTATTATGGCTGTGTGTATGTGTATTACAATAATATTATTTAATTGAATTTATCCACTTTATAACACTTTTGCATGCCATAATTAAGGTAGAAAGTACATGTATCGCTTAATATTAAAAAACATCTGTAATTGTACCTACTTTCTGTACAAATAAACGATTCTTCTCTTCTCTTCTCTTCTTACTATAGCCAAATAAACTAACTGGCCGAGGGGTTAGAACGCATAACTAGTTAAATTCGTGCCTCGTTTTTTTATCTCCTTTTCTTAAGTTTTCAGATTACTTTTTCTACCGCTGAATTTTTTTTTTTTTTTATATTAATGGCAATATTTAGTCGATTCCTTGATGGCATAACAACAAGTACTATTGATAGTTATTTTACGAAAAGACGTCAAAGGAAGTCTATGGTCCACAGGAGTGGCCATTTTTTTTCGGTAAAAAAAAAGTGGGAAGGGAAAAATAGATGTCAAATATTTCAAGGCTACAGTGTGATGATTCCATTTTTTTCCAATTCAACGTGATAACGTTTTCAACAAATAAATTAAATAACAGATTTGTGTCCGGGACTAGAGGTTACAAAGTTAATCGATGTGTTGTGTTCGTTCCGCCGACTATAAACATTTATAAGTTTGGGAAACCAAATAAGAAAGGAAGATGGGATATTATTGCACTGTCCCACAATGCACGTCGCTCGCCGGCAAAACGAAAAACGTGAAATTTCATCGGTTTCCTCGTGACGAGACTATGGCAGACAAGTGGAACCTGATTCTGAAGCGAGGCAAGCCGTATACGAAGTATTCAAAAGTTTGCAGTCTTCATTTCACTCAGGCAGATTATAACGTCACTACTATGGGTAAGAATAAAGGTATTTCGGGTTTTTCCATCTCTGCTAACAACATTATTAATATTTCCTTAGACGATGAGTCATATAAGTTTCACCAGTTTATTTGTTTTGCCTCTTAAAACTCATGCAAGGGTCGAATGCATTTCATTTTGTGATTAACCATACTTTTTGTATTTCGAATTCTGTTGTACAGTGCATGAACATGTAAAAAACATCACTATTGTTTTTTTTTTATTTGCATAAATTTTGGCAGACAATGAGAAATGATGTGGAAATTTTGCACAAACACAGCTTTGTCTTTGGTTAAAACTGCAGAAAGCTACAAAATGCAAAGTTATTAAATAATAAAATATTTTAATAGCAATCTTGTTGGGATGAGATGATTAATGTAACCTAAAAATCTGTGTAAATGCAGATAAAGTTTCATACACACAATATTTATGACTAATAATTTGCATTTTTAAAGTTTAAAAGACAAAGATTTGTCATTGCATCATTCTCTCAACACAATAAATTCTCATTTGAGAAAATCCTCTTTAGTTACTTAAAGGTCACAGAAGATGCTCAATATGATAAAAATGCACTAGTTTTTGTGAAATTCATCTAATAATATTGTTTTGTAAACACTTCTATTTCGAACTGAACAGACAGCTGTGCTACTGGGGAGTTTGTTCTGCCACTTTTTCTCAGCTAAAGCACCACTTCGTAGTGGTGAAGGGTGTCCATTTTGGGGGACTGTCTCATGTAATTTTGACATTAGTTTGAATAAATGACTTGATTAAGATTTGACTATGCAACATACCTTGAAGCATCATGCTGTGTTTCTTATTATGAAAACAGGTCTTTAATACACTAAAACATTTGTAAATAACTTTACTAACATAGTTCTAGTTGACAATTTATTTCAGGATGGTTATGAATCATTTGATCATCTAATCATAATCAAGGATTATGCTATTTTAAATAATATTTATTATTGTTGTGACTGCTGACTGTGTTGTCTAGGATTGATTGCCAGCCTGGGCAAAGTACCTAGTTTCATCAGTTTTTTTCTAAGTAGCCACCCTGAATCTGGATAAATGGCCATAGGCTCACCCCCATTACATGGGACTTAAACATAACTGGAGAACTGAGGCTATATTCTACACCTTTGAGGAATTCAGAACTACCTTCAAAGCAAGAGTGAGCAGGCATCATCTGGGCATGTTCATTCCTTCATAGACCTCATCCATCACTTCCTATCAGGTGTCAAGAGCAGGCCCACTTGGCAATATCTCAATCTGTCAAAAATACCTCAAATTTTCCTACATTTTGACAAGTTTTTAACATTTGTTTGTCGCCGAGATGAGACTGCGACTAGATTTTGAACGTTTTAAATTACAAGAATTGGCCTACTGATCTCAGCAACAAAAAATTTGAAAAAAAAACTTGTCCAAAGTTTAAGTAAATAACATATTTTTGTCAGATTGTGGATTGAGACGAGAGATTAGAACACAAATGTTCTTGAAAATACAGGAATTTTATAAAGTTACTAGCTGACCCCGCAAACGTCGTTTTGTAAAAAAAAAAAAAAAATAGATAGTAGCCGATTCTCAGACCTACTGAATATGCATATAAGCTTTCATAAAAATCGGTCAAGCCATTTCGGAGGAGTATAGTAAATAACACTGTGACACGACAATTTTATAATTAGAAAGATTTATTTTCAAATCTGTCTTAGAGGAAGTTTTCCTGTTGACAGTCATGTGAACAGTTTTTTTGAAGCCCTATGATTTTTAAACTTGTACATAATTATTGTTATAATTATTTTAAAACTGTTAGCTTTTTAATTATGGAAGGATTGATGTTAGGAATTTCCCCTATTGATAGCTCACTTCACCTTAGTTATCACGGTGAGATTTTTACAGAATCAATCGGCTGTTTACACTACAACTTCAAACCTTTTTATAATTTTTCAATAGTGCTAGTCACTGAAATCAACTTAATTATCATTAAAATAAAGTTGATATTTGTTTAATTTGAAATAATATGAATTTGAAACATGTTTGAATAGACTTTACAATACAAGGTGTAACAACATAAATGCAAGTCCTGAAAGTAATTTGTTCATAATTTACTACTGAATCAATTTCAGTAATATAGGTTTTTTTTTACAAAAATTATGTATTTTGCCACACTATCCGCCAACCACCATTCATACTAACCAGCGATTGAGCTAATTAAAATAAAAATAGCAAGCTTTAAAAAAAATAAGTTTTGGTCATTGTATTTGAATTATGCTTTTAACTCAATATTCTAATTGGGATGTATGAGGTCTTGCATTAATTATGTTACACCTTGTATAAACTCACGCCTTCTTCCCATCACCTGCTACGATCTTAACTTAGTCCTGTTGCTTTGTTTAAGTTCATACATCAGCGGGGTAATCGCGTAACACACTAACAGTAGCAATGGGTTTCATTTTGACAGTTCAACAACATTCATTGCGTTATTTACGTTGTTGAGCAGACTAATTGTTCGAATTAATAGAGCAATGTATTACAAAATATAGAGCAAGTTTCCGAAATAAACGTTTTATTATTATTAGCAACATCCTTGAAAATGATTCAGATTTTGATTGAAATGTGTTACGTAATTATGGTGCTGGTCATTCGCGCACGCCGGTTGCGAGAACATAGTACAATGTAATGGACATGTAAGGGATTCCCCTTGATGTATGTCGCGACTTGCGGGAGTTGCAGGTCATACAATGGAGAGTTATAATTGCTTTAGTGTAAATATAAATTATTTTTCCTTTCTCATCATCATCTGCCTAGCTGTTTAGTCCTGTCAAATTAGTCAGCGCCTGACGTAAATTGGCGTATTTTTAGTAGCCAATTTTTTAATCTCGTCTAACTTGTCTATGGATTATCTAATTTGACAGGACTAAACTAATATTTAGTCTTCTGTCATTTTCGTAATGAAATAGAAAGAAATAGATGCACTGAACTTAAATTTAGTTTAGTTTGTGAACAACAGAATCGGGGCCATTATGTGGGTTTAATATAGGTACAGTTCTACCCAACCCTTCAGGAATTTCAGGCGTGTTTATTATGTATTATCCATGCCTAATGATATTGAATTGCATTTTATAAATTATCGTATTGTTTCCTACGGCAGATAAATTCGGTTTTAGATTATTTATTATTGCATTCAACACAGTGGTGTAGATAATTAGGTACATCATATTAATGAGTTGTAAATGAATGAAAAAATAAACAGGTTTCCTGTCAAAACAGAACAGAACAGTATTCCTTTGAAAGATGTGATTTGTATTTTTATCATCACACTTCACATTATCACACTAATTATTATTAATATTATAAAGGCGAAAGTTTGTGAGTGTATTTGTACGTTTGTTACTTCTTCACGCACAAACTACTGAACGTATTTGGATGAAATTTGGCACACAGATAGCAGGAATAACACATAGGATACTTTTTTACCCAATAACTCCACGGGATCGACACTTATGCGGGTAAAACCGCAGGGCGCAGCTAGTTATCAATAATTAAATAAAATGATTCTTTTGCATCAATTAGTAATAGACGGAAGAGTATACTTAAAGTCTATTCAAACTTATGTTTTAAATTAATACTAGCTGACCCCGCAAACATAGATTTGAAAAAAAAAATAGATAGTAGCCGATTCTCAGGCCTACTTACTGAATATGCATTATATAAAATTTCATAAAAATCGGCCAAGCCATTTCGGAGGAGTATGGTAACTAACACTGTGACACGAGAATTTTATATATTAGAAGATTAATATTATTTCAAGTTAAACAAATACAACTTTATTTTAATGGTAATTAAGTTGATTTCAGAGTGATTAACATTACCACTATTGGAAAAGTTATAAAAATTTTTCAAGTTTTAGCATAAACTGAACTTTATTGTTTACATTTTTAACCGACTTCAAAAAGGAGGAGGTTATCAATTCGGTTGTATTTTTTTTTTTGTTTTATGTTTGTTACCTCAGTACGCCGTCATTTATGAACCGATTTGGATTTTTTTTTTTTTATTTAAAGGTATATGCTTCCAGATTGGTCCCATTCTTGTCAAAATCCAGTTCCGATGATGGGATCCATGAGGAATTGAGGGAACTCCTCAAATATTATAGGCATACATATAGCAATTTTGGTATTTTCATCAACATGTCAAGCATTTGCATTCAAAAAGTATAATTTGGTGAAGTGGAACTGATGAAGGAGACCACAGATAGCCACAGGAACTCTTCAATGATAATAAGTATTTCACGGGTGGCGATAAGATATCTCGATTAAGATAGTTAAGCGACTATGACGAAGCAAATTTAAATAAATGGTTCTGACGAAAATGGTACCATCAAACCGATCTGATGATGAAGCTGGAAGGTAGGTACCGGAACTTCGTAATAAAACCATGTATTCTAGCCGTGTATGGGCTTATTGGAATTGTCATGAGATGCACTCTGACTATAAAAAGTAAAAAATAAAAACTTTTTAACAAAAAAATAAACCGACTTCAAAAAAAAACACTACAAAGTGTAAAATAACTTTAATTTTAATTTTGGAAGTCGGTGGCAAAAACGTAAATACAAAACGAAAGACACCGACTTCCGAAATTAAAATTAAAGTTATTTTACACTTTGTAGTGTCTTTTTTTTGAAGTCGGTTTTTTTTTTGTTAAAAAGTTTTTGACAAATAAATCGCTAATCATCGTCTGCCTAGCCTTTTCCCAACTATGTTGGGGTCGGCTTCAAGTCTAACCGGATGCAGCTGAATATCAGTATTTTACATGGAGCGACTGCCTATCTGACCTCCACAACCCACTGGGTGATACGATACTCCTTGGTAACGTTGGCGGGATCAACAGCTTAGTCGAAAGCCCGAAACTATCATAACCAGTTTAGCAAGAGGTATCGTGTTAACCTAAATACACCCCTTATACCCTGTATTCAGTCCCATCCGGTTAGACCGGAAGCAGACGGGCAGACCCCAACATTATTATAAATAGAAAATCGTGTTGATCCTAGCGTTACTGTATGCATTCAAAATTGAGTCTTATTACCTTATAATAAGACTTAATTTTCTTTGGCTCAATTGGCGGATAGTGTGGCAAAATACATAATTTTTTGTAAAAAAAAAACCTATATTAAAATTTACTGAAATCGATTCAGTAGTCAATTATGAACAAACTATTTTCAGGTTTTGCGCATTTAACGTTACACGTTGTATAATTTATTACGTCACAGATTCTGAGTCACCTCTAATCCGTCCAAAACATTACTTCATATCATAATATCACTAGATTCTGCCCGCGACTTCGTGCGCGTCGCATCGTATTGCCTACCCGCGCTATTACTTCGTTTCGTTTAGCGTTATTTCTTTCTGCTCGGCTCCTAAGGGTTGTAGCCAGATATTAAATAGCCTAGAGCTTTCCCCAAGAATTGGGCTATCAAATTCAAAAAGATTTTTCCTTTTCAAAATCCGACTGGTAGTTTTAGAGATTAGCACGTTCAAACAAACAAACTCTTTAGCTTTACTATTAGTTTATATTCATTTATCACATAACGCGCTTAGTCATAAAATTATCTTTTTTTTATCGAAACCCGCAATTTAAATAGACAAAAAAAAATCTACGTTCATCACACAATCGTCTTCTCCAATGTCCCACTCACCGCACAGACTTCATTCACTCTTCCTTCTTCGTTCAGTCTATCTCTCTGTGGAATGCGCTCCCCCAAGAAATCAGGATGGCAACCAACCGATTATCCTTCAAAGTTAAAGTCCGTGAGCACATTCGCAAGAAGCTGGCAGTATCATCACAACGGTAATATTTTCTCATTGTTTGTCTTATTTATTTTTAGTATTGTATTTATGTATATTTATTTGTGCTTATATATATATGTAATTAGGTATATATTATATTCATAGTTTTAATAGGTTTATGCGTATCTTTATATTTAAAATATTTATTCCTCAATTTTCATGATTGCACCTACCACTGTTTGTCTCTGCATCACCCAAAGGTTGACTGGTAGAAAATGCCTATGGTATTAAGTCCGCCTCTGTACATGTATGTGCTTGAAGTATTAAATAAATAAATAAATACAACGGCTCAGCTGTTTTCGAGTTCGGAACAAACAGATGAACAGAATGATGTTGTGTAATACTTTTTTCTTTTTTTGTAATTTCTTATCATGTCTGTGTTATCGTTTTGCAGAAAAAACAATTGTTTCTGATAACGTTATTGAGAGAAAAAATACGTATGTTATACTTAGTATATTATGTATTTTTTGTAATTTGAAATGTCATACTTAATATTTTTTTTTGACGTAAATTGTTGCTATAGAAGCATGTATCAGAAAGATGTGGCCTTAATTAAAGGTGAGTTATGTACGGTCACCAAAGGAGATAAGTAACCAGGGTCGTCGGATATAGTTGAAGTAAGGGTCAGCGCAGCGGAGAGGATTTTATTAAGTCACTCGAAAATCAACTTTAAAATTATTGAAATAAAGTGCTTATATGCTTGAACCTGACAAAAAATGCTCGCGCGTCCTCGAGGATACGCGGGAAGGCACGCGCGCTTTTATTTCAATAATTTTAAAGTTGATTTTCGAGCGCCTTAATAAAATCCTCTCCGCTGCGCTCCTTTCTGTCTGCGCTGACCCTAAGAAACCGACGGATGTTTTCGAATGAAATTTAATTTAATTAATAGAAAACAAACAGTTCTTATATCAAGTTTTATTTCATTCAAAAACATTCAACGGTTTCTTACTAAACTTCAGCTATATCCGACGACCAGCATCCTCGTAACACACTATCAATCGGAATCTGAAACATTTTGAAGCAAATTGCTAATCCATTGCTTCATAAGTTCGAAAAATTTGTCTGCTCAACACGTAAATAACGCAATGAATGTTGTTGAATTGTCAAAACGAAACCGATTCCGATTGATAATGTGTTACGCAATTGCCCCGCTGGTTACATAACTCTTTTGGTGACTGTACCATCAAACTGAATGATTTTCTCCATGGGACCATTAGCATCTACCCTTATCAGAATACCAGCGCTGCGAAATTTATTTTTAATTATCGCAGCATCATGCTGAGATAGGAGCCTTTTGGCCTCGTATAGGACCTGTTTCATTTTTCTTTTTGTTACTTTTTTAATTTATTTTTTACTAGCGGTCTGTTTCGGCTTCGCACGGGTGGACATTTATTTTTTAAACATTTTATTTTTTCTTGCAATAGGCTTATTCGCTTATATTAATCAGTGATAATGTAGCATTCAAATGGTGAAAGAATTTGTAAAATCGGTCCAGTAGTTTTTGAGCCAATTTGTTACAAACATCCTATCCTACTTCCTACTAATATTATAAATGCGAAAGTTTGTGAGAATGGATGGATGTTTGTTACTCTTTCACGCAAAAACTACTGAACGGATTTTGATGAAACTGTACAGTAATATAGCTTATACATCAGAATAACACATAGGATACTTTTTATCCCGATATTCCCACGGGATCGAAACTGACGCGGATGAAACCGCGGGGCGCAGCTAGTACTTAAATACAAATCTTTCCTCTTTATAAATATTAGTATAGATATAATTTGGTATTTTAATTTAGATTGTGTTTAGTTTGTGATCCTCCTGTACGAGTTGCAATAAATACTTTTTCTTTCATCTTACCCTTATCCCAATGTATTTAGGCAACATGACTTATTTAGGGCCGGCGCAACATGACTTATTTAGGGCCGGCGCAACATGACTTATTTAGGGCCGGCGCAACATGACTTATTTAGGGCCGGCGCAACATGACTTATTTAGGGCCGGCGCAACAAGACTTATTTAGGGCCGGCGCAACATGACTTATTTTCCCATACTTCTCCATAAGTTTTCATCTTGGCAGTCGTTCCCTTTCTAACCATAATCATCTGCCACACAGCCCCTGTATCTGTTCATTCAGTATTTGCCTTCGCATCTGCCTAGCCTTTTCCCAACTATGTTGGCGTCGGCTTCCTATCTAACCAGATGCAGCTGAATACCAGTATTTTACATGGATCCACTGCTTATCTGATCTCCACGATCCAGTTACTGGGTAACACGATCTGTATTTACGCATCTCATGACATAAAAAAAATATTAAAAAAAAAAAACAAATACTACAAAGTGAAAAATAATATATATCGGAAGTCGGTGTCGTTGGGTTCACATTTTCGTTGTTTGCCACCGACTGCCGAAATTAAAATTATTTTTCACTTTGTAGTGTTTTTTGGAAGTTGGTTTTTATTTTTTTTTTGTAAAAAAGTTTTTTCACTTTTGAATTGTACTTACCCCACACTAATCCGTATAACATTACTTGCTATGTAAATATCAGTGACAGGAAGTCATTATAACATCATCAATGTAGACTGTGGCAAAAATACGTATTATTGAAGCTAACTCAAAAACTACCCAAGCAAAGTTTATAAAATTTATATGGAACCACCTCTGAGGCACTCCACCATTAAAAAAATAATTTTTGAATTCGATTCACAATATTGCCGCAAATATCGCGTTACAATGGTACAAAAAAAAAACAAACAATCGAAATGAGAACCTCCTCTTTTTTGAAGTTGGTTAAAAAGTAGCTCCGTGAAAAAAAAAGATCTAAATATCTTTTTTTTTCACGGAGCTACTTTTTAACCAACCGCATCAGTCTAGACAGCGAATCAAGCTCAAGTCAGCTCAACACAATCGGAAGCAGTCTAGCACGTTTTTAATTACAATAAAGAAAAAGATCTTGAATACTTAATCTGCCCCTTATCTTGCATATTACGTATAAATTACGACATTTATGTCAAATGATTGTTTTTAAAAATAATAGTAATGTGCGTTCTTATCATTCGTCTCAGTAGTAAGTTGACGTGGATCTTTCTATCATGGGTAACTTGAAAGACCGTTATAGAAATTATACCGGCTTAAAAGCGAAGTCTTGTCTTCGTAGCCTTTTCCCAACTTTTTTATGGTTGCAAGCTGACCCCAAAAATACAGGTATTTAGCTACCTAAATACCAGTATTGTACATGGAGCATCTTCTTACCTGGCCTCCACAACCCATCCAAACCCAGATACTTCTTCTTAGCGCGTAGATGGCAATCTAAATGGACTCGGCCCAGAATAGGCCAGTTTCCATCATCAATAAATTATTGAAAATCTATTTAGTCCGTCAGTTAGAGTATTGGAAAATAATGGACACGTATTTTTTTGTTTTTGTAAATCAATGAATATTGACAAAGATAAAACTTATCAAAACTCGGGAGTGGGGCTCGTGACGTCAGAACGCACTAAAAATTATACCAAGGTGTGACGTATTGAGAATTTTAAAAGCGTGGTAACTTCGTCAATTTTGGTTTATGTGACAAAAGAAAAAATGGGGGTCAAATATTTTTTGATAATCTAACTGACGGAGTAATTAGATTTTTTCAGTTGACAAGCCTATTGACAGCTTTTTTTTTTTTGCGGATGGGAAATCATCAAATGATCCCTCCCGCTCTGGGTGGAGCAGAGGGGAGTGTCAGACTCTTACTGACTAAAACCCACCCGTGTTCCTTCCTTACCCTTTTGTGTTCCGGGGTAGCGGTAACCCTTTCGGACAATCCCGCTGCCCCGGCGCCTATTGACAGCTGGGACCAATGGCTTAACGTGCTTTCCGAGGCACGGAGGTGTCTCAGTATGTAAAGAGGTTCACCCACTCACAGACAGATCTAGGCAAGCGTAGCTTAACCTGCACGCTAATTGCGTAAGACACTGGGAAATCCACTATAATTTTTGTTTTTTCCTGGAGATCAAACCCAGGCATTCAGTAATTTTTTGTTCATTTGTCCGTCTTCCAAGCAGCCATAGAGTACACCATCATAATTGCGTAACACACTATCAATCTGAATAATTTTGAAGGATTTTGCTAATCCATTGCTTCATATGTTCGAAAAATTTTTCTGCTCAACAACGTAAATAACGCAATGAATGTTGTTGCAATGTCAAAATGAAAACCATTTCTACTGCACATTACCCTGCAGGTAGATCTACATGTGCGGATGTATTACTACTGAGTTGTGAGCCCTTCATATAATATTAAAATGTATTCATCTAATGTCTCATTTCACCACTTCATATTCTGTTTTCCTTATCCGTTCTTGCTAACGGTGAAAACCCCCATTAAAATAACTCTTAATTATCGGTGATTGGTTGGCTCGAGTCAAGGCCGGCCGGGGAGTTTGTAGCGCCACTTCTTCCCAGCCAAAGCACTAGGAAGTGATGAAGGGCGGGCGATTTGGGAGCCTGTCTTAAATAATTTTGAGGTTCAAAAACTGCTGATTCTCAGCCTAATTAAAATTAAAAAAAAAAAAAACTAATAATTTTTTTTGGGACATTGGAAATACAAATAGTTAAAAAACAGGAGCATTTAAAACTTACAAAGTTACATTAAAAACAACCAAATTAAAAAAAAAAAAACAAAAAAGACCTGTGCGAGGCCAAAAAGGCTTTTATTTCAGCATATTCCCGCGATATTTTCTTGTTATTTATATAAGTACAGGCTGTTCGGCAGAACGTTGAACACATGAAAATGGCAAATAGGTGGGGTCGTCTGCTACCTACCCACCCAGCCCTAAAAAAATTACCCAGGTCCCACAATTTTTTTTATTACCGAAATTCGTGAGTTTTAAAACTTTGAAGGAACTTTATGTCGGACTAGCACTTCGCCCGCGACTTCGTCTGCGTGTATTCGTACCAAATTCCAAGTTTATTAACTCAAGCAATAAGATTTTTCATACAAACAAAATCCCCCCTTTTCACCCCCTTAAAGGTCGAATCACCAAAAACCCCTTCTTACTGCTCCCCTACATAATAAAAGGAAGCCGTATGCAAAATTTCACGTTCAAGTTGTAAGTTCGGCTGTGCGTTGATATGTCAGTCAGTCAGTCAGTCAGTTTCTCCTTTTATATATACAGGGTGTAATTTATACCCTGTAGTTATCGTTATGCATTAAACATAACAGCTGGTATAGAGTCACTATACATAGTTTCAACTCAAAATAAAATACTCTAAGAATTGATACCAAATTTCCGGTTTCATTGGTTTCTTAAATTCAAATCATAACAAACGTGTCACCGCACTACGTAGGTCAATAACTTTTTAAGTTACTTGCTAATATCACGATAAATCTCTTCCGTAACTCTGCGCGCCTAGTACCGTAGCCTACTGCGCAGGCGCGAGGCGGTGTTCTTTGTCGGCGCCAACTGACGGAATATTCCGCCGCCGCCGCGCGCGCGCGCAATAAGCCATACGTACTTTACCGTGATGTAAAAATTAATGTGTAATTCTAATTATTGATTTACAGTTTACTCGTTATTAAGCTAGAAATTGCACGTAAAAACTGGAATAACAAAACTTACGTAAACAATCGAAACAAAGTTTAGGTAGGTACCTAGGTTAACTAGTTTCATCCCTTATTATTACTTTATACCGAGTAAACAGTAAAATCTTAAAGCTTTGCTTAATTTAGTAAATTGACTTACATTTTTAAAGATGGGGTTCGATGTGGTGACCTTGGTATTGTATGCACAAGGCCGCTCACTTGTTCATGGACACACATTACGTAGCATGTCTGGTGTTATTGTCCTGAAAGCGGCCTCAATCCGCACTTTAATTTGTATCACACTGCACTGCGTACACTACACACGCACATGGGTGCTGACCGTCGTTGCGCAGCGCTCGCCATAGGTACCTGATTACCTATGGTTAGAGGCACCAAGCCGATGTACCATCCGAGATCAAACTAAAACATGCTGACGAAGGCATCTATCGACGCTCAGCATCTGGTCTACCCTCAATAAAACGGTGACGGTACAGTTCTCGGGCAGCTCGCAAATTACTGATGCGCATAATTATCATAGGGATAAAAACGAATGTACTAGACGCAGGACAGACGTCGACTGACGGCGACGAGCAAAGCAATAACAATAATGCCCAAAATGAAACTCCTATTCCCTGCTATCCTGGTACCTAAAAGTCATTAGGTTTACACACACATCGATGTTACATTGTGTGTGTAGCGACGTAATCAGGGTTCTGTGAGCAAACGATATTCAATTCGGAAATAACAATTCCTGTTACTCATGCGCTTCTAGTACTTTTATTAATTTCTTTCGACAGTTACATGCAATTTTGCGACATTCTTTATTTGAATTATAATAACAAAGACTAAACGTGCTCAAACTAATAAAACCTATGTACCACTCAAACAGCACCGACAGACCGTGAACTCCGATAATTCTTTCGGTTAGTCCTACACACAAAAATTATGCGTGCGTGGTATTATTTTGTAATAAAAAAAAACGATTAACTTGTTGCTAATAGTTTACGTCTTATTTAGTAAAAAAATAACCTTATTTTAAAAATTATGAACGGAACCCACTGTGATTTTATTTGTACTAGGAGAAGAATAAGTTGCGAAGAGGTGAATTGAAATGATGTTTTGGGTTCAGTTGGACAAAAAAATGGTTTCTAAATCCTTTTTCTATTCTAAGTACTAATGGCAAATAATAATGTTTATTTAAGCAATTAAATCCCGGTAGGATGCACGTAAGGATTCGATTTTTATGATCAATTCAATGGTTGTACAAGCTGTCGATTTTTCGAAATCGTTTTAATGCGATCTTCAAGCAAATCGATTCAATAGTAACGTGAATCGAATTTCTTGGATCGTATGTGTAAATAAAGGCTCTTAATAGTTCAAGTTCATATTTGCCCAAAGCATTGTGCTGACAATCATAAACAGCGAATAGGTAGGTTTATCTATTTCAAACAAGATCAATTACATAAGTATGCCGACACTTTTTAACTTGTCCGAAGATTGAAACATATTAATCATCCATTTGAATTACGCCGGAAAGGTTATCAAATATTATTGACGTACCTACCTGACTGGCAACTGTAAATATGTCACAAAATAGAGGTGTGTTAAATGTTGTTTAAAATTTTTTAATTACGATTTTTGAATGAATTTTTAGAAGATCGATGTAAGAAGAGCACGAGATTCGATCTGTGAATCGAATGAAAAATCGATTTAAAGCAAAAAATCGTTCATCTTTATGGCCACCAAAATAAAAGGTTAGAAATAATGTTAGGAAATTTACAGGAATATTGTTTTTGAATTAGGTATTTACTGTGTTGTAGGTATGATGGAAAGGTGGGTGGCGGGTGGAAGATTACTACGAGGTAGATAATAATTATCTACAAAGTAATCTTCTACAAAAGGACAACTACGTAAAAAACCAACAAGTGTGTAAATGATACGTGACAATTCAAGCAGGTATCTAAATATTTCGTTAACTTTTGATACCTAGACCAATTAATTGTATTGTAGGTAGCTAGTTCACAAACATAATCAAAGTTTAGGAAAAGTCAGTACTTAATAATATTTTGTGAATAAAAAATAAACATGCGGAACCGTTTATTCAGAAATACCAGGAGTAGGAGGTTTATCTTTACTTACAAATAGGTCGGTGACACCGATCAGCTGTTTTAGTGCTAGTGATGTGTTTATTTCAATTTGAAAAGTTCGGTTTCTGGTATCAATGTATTAAAAAATCTCATAACTTCCGAACATGTAGCGATAGGATTAAAAAACCCTTCCTATATCGTTTGATATCATCCAAAGAAGCCGGGCCTTCTCTATACATATACCCATTTCGTTACACGTTGTATAGATAGACGAAACTGGCAACTCTTTTTTTTTGTTTTTGTCTCGACTATTGATAGATTCATCTAAAATTATTGTTTGGTGCAAATAGTAACCAGACAAAAAGTTTCAAACATTACAAAAAGGTATAAAACGTGATTTTGAGCTTTTCTTTGCATTGAATTAAAAAAAAAAACTGGATTTTAGTAATAATAAATTATAAACCTTTTAAAAAATAATAAAAAAAACTATGGGCCTAGTTACTTTTTTTGGGCTGGGTAGGCAGCAGACGATCTATCTGCCATTTTCGTGTGTTCAACGTTTTGTCGAACACTGTATAAGTATACATATTATGACTAGGAAACCCTTCATGAAAAGAAAACGACGCTAACATTGTTTTAACTCCACTATAGCTTCAGTTAAAGTGAGGTAGGACGGATGATGTAATGCGCATGATTCATATTGCTAACATGTGCGCCTGCATTTAACATAACATCATGCCTGTAATCCCTGAAAGTTTAGGCAGAGGTTTATCTGTCACATTTTGTCAGTTAAGTCTTAAGTCCATGCAATAGAGAGCGAGCCTACTGCCATCGACCGTGTATAAATCCAGATTCCAGGCTTACAGGCCAATAATAACAGATTGCCGTGTATTTGGCAATTATCTTTACGTCAAAGAAATAATAAAATACATCATCATCTAGTTATCATCTATACTATATATAATATTATAAAGCTGAAGAGTTTGTTTGTTTGTTTGTTTGAACGCGCTAATCTCAGGAACTACTGGTCCGATTTGAAAAACTCTTTCAGTGTTAGATAGTCCATTCATCGAGGAAGGCTATAGGCTATATATCATCACGCTAAAACCAATAGGAGCAGAGCACCAATGAAGAATGTTTCAAAATCGGGGGATTTTTTTCCTATTGAGAGCTTCCGCTGCGTGCGCTGCGTAAACGGTTAAAGTTTCGCAAAAATCATATATGACAGAATTGTTCCCCTTTAAAAGCTTAAAAAAAAAGTCCGCGACAGCATATGTCTATCTTTTAAGGTTAGCTCACTATAACCTCTTTTATGCTAACCAAATTTGTTCTAAAATAATGCATTATTTGCGAAGGTGTTTTTATAAACATGGTATTAATCCTTATCCAAATAAATACGTTATTCATCACATGTATTTAATTTTGAACAAAATTGCCTCTGACATCATTTGATTTCAATGTATATATTAGGAGATATCATAGTTTTAAAATAATCTATATATATAAAAAGACAAGTCCTGACTGACTGACTGACTGACTGACTGATTGACTGACTCATCAACGCCCAGCCCAAACCCCTGGACCTAGAAAGCTGAAATTTTGCACAGAGGTTTCTTTTATAATGTAGACGAGGAATAAGGAAGGAATTTTCGAAATTCAACCCCTAAGGGAGTTAAATAGGGGATGAAAGTTTGTATGGAAAATCTTATTCCTTGAGTTAATAAACTTGAAACTTGGCACCAGGGACCGAAACCGGTACGATCAATACCGGTATTTTTCGGTTACAACCTTTATTGATTTACCGGTATTTTACAGGTGGTTACCTTAATTCTTAACTATTGAATACAACCGGTATTCATACCGGTTACCGAAATAAAAATTACCTCTATCTTACACGTGCCGCCGACATTAGTTAAAGTGCGCGCATCGCCTGTGTATGTGTCAAAACTACCGAGTTGATTTCTATGATGAGTAGGTACCTATAGATTGCAGATTTTAAAAAAAGAGTAAAAGAACTCGTATCTTTCCACTTCATCATAGTTGTGTATGTATTTATTATTTTGATTACGATATAATTACATATTAACATTCTAGTGATATTTATTTTAGAAGTAAGTATGTATGTATGTTTATTTGAATGAAAGTATATTCTCATAAGATTTATTTATTTTTATTAAGTGGATTGTTTACGATTTTATTAATTTTTTGACGTGATAATGTCTTATAAAATCGATGAACACCGGCTGCACGCACGAAAAAGTGTCACGTTCCGCCTGAGCCTGATCGTGCAAGCGAGAGCGCGGAACAAGCGATAGAGAGGCACGATCGGCCCAAGCGTTGGCTTGTGACACATTTATTCATCAATGTTTCTTTGAGACGATGACGTTATCACGTAAAACTATCGTCCTTAAACCGACTTTACAGACAACCAATTTTTTGTCTCCTTTACTCTTTCACACGCTGTCTACATCTTTCTATTTATTGTCCTATCGCAAGTTCGCTGGAAGAGATTTCTTATGAAATAAGCGTCACCTTTGTAACTATTTTTCTGTGTGGTTTTTTTGTCTGTATATTTATGGTGTGCTTACATAAATGGTAAAACAATAATAATAAATAAATATTACGTAGATAGGTATTATAGCCCATCTAATTATTTTTTTTATTAAGTAATCGTAGGAGAGAAAAAGAACAGACTTTGCTCTCGGAGCCGGTAGAAAAAAAATTTAGATAGTGAGACACAATGTTCAGATGATTTACCGTCACCAAGAAAGCTACCCAGACCAAGTTCCCCATGTATTATTTCTGTCGGTATAACTTTAGAATAGTGCCGCAGGAGGGGGAAGTTGGTACTTGAGGGGGAGGGAGGGGGGGTTGACCCCTCCCACCTGGCACCACTCCCATGAAAAGGTAACTCACCGTTTCCGAGAAAAACGATCTTTTGTAACCTACCCTCAACACTCAAAAATTGCTTAAAAGGGCACGAGAAGGGGGTAGGGAGTAGGAGGGGGGAAGTGGGGAGTTCCCCCTTTTCCCCTGGTACCATTCCCATGAAAAGGTAAAGCACCATTCTTAAGAAAAATTGATTATTGTAACTTAACCTCAAAACACTTGTTGTCAAAACAAAGTTGTTTCTGCAACGTCTCCGGCGCTGCGGGAAGTGCAGCCCCTTCGCCCTTACGTAACAAAGCATAGGCACCCGTGCGAGCCGTAGCGGCTGAGGCTGGTCGCCGGAGGCGACCAGCAAGCCGAAGCTGCGTAGATGAGCTGCTCTCCCTCCGCGCCTCCGGTTTTTTATAAACACTCTAGGGGTAACAGCTAAAAGACTACGTGGAGTCGGGGTGCCCCGATTCGGTTTTGGGACATATAGTGACATGACGCAAGTATAATTATTGTCTGAACGTAAAAAAAAAACTACGCCAGTTTTTTTTTTACGTTCAGAAAAACGAAACGAAAACGAAACGTTATTATGGGCGATTGACAACCAAATCTGTACAGTTTGTCCAGTATACAGGGTGGAATTGAAGTCATGGGCATTATTTTAACCTAAGGCACTACTCACGATACTGATTGCATTAGGGCTATTAATACGCAAATCAAAAATATTATTAATGCAATTAAGGAAAACCTTAAAAATGTAGTAAGTCAAATTGCACAAGGCTTATTATTGCAAATAAACACTTAAAGTAATTAAAACAAAATACTTCGTTAACGCCAATAAATGTTGAAGTATCAAAATCTTAAAGCGCAGTACAGCGCAAAGCGAAATGTAAACAAACATCACCTGCGCGCGCGCGGGTTTTTCCTTACAAGTAATAATAACAATGGGCTAAAAGACATGCCGTCCGGCGGGATTCCCTGAACTCTCTCCGTCCCACTCCCTCACTCGCAAAAATACGAATATCACCCCCGCGCGGGGTCTGCTTCCCGCCGCAACGTAAACCCGGAACCAGTGTCATAACGACTGCGCAGGTGCATTGACGCGTAATTGATTTATTGATCCCGTGATGTAATCGCCGTACTCGCCGCTCGCGTCATACGGTGCTTGTATTGCAGTGTATTAAATGTTAGTGTAGTATTTGTGTGTTGTGTGTGTGTTTGTGTACACGATGCCTCGACCGCGTAATGTGCAGGCTAGGTACACCAACCAACAATACCCACAAATGGTTGTATGAACTCGTGAAATGTTCCATCGCCGCAACCCAAACGACCCTATTCCTTCAAGGGGTCTCATTCCACCAGAACCACTAAGAACCTGTTGGATTTTTCGTCTTTTCACGTGCCAGCACATGCACAAGCCCGTGGAAGAGCACCCGTTTACCCTCTGTCACTTTACCGACAAATAAGGTTTTTTCAAAACAATCCACAAGCTAGGTACGTAAATGTTTTTTTTAATGTATGTTAGTTGACGTAGTTTTGACCGTCCTAAGCCGGCAAAGTACGAAGGGAAAGTTGGAATTTATTATGAATCAATTCATTGGCAACTTACGAATGTCACGTGAGTCGGGCGTGGTCAAAGAATTCACGCCCAATGACGCGTACGGCGTAATGTACCTACGCATTTGCTATCGAGAAGCGCAAAGTGTTTGATACTTTCTATGACTTACTACATTTTAAGGTTTTCCATACTTGCATTAATAATATTTTTGATTTGCGTAATAGTAGCCCTAATGCAATTAGTATCATGAGTAGTGCCTTAGGTTAAAATAATGCCCATGACTTCAATTGCACCCTGTATACTGGACAAACTGTACAGATTTGGTTGTCAATCGCCCATAATAACGTTTCGTTTTCCCTTTTTATCTGAATGAGGTTAGAAACGATTTTTATTAATTTCTCGAAAAATATGAATTACCTTGTAATAAGAGTGGTAGCGTTATAATCGGGGACTCAAGCCCTACCAGCTTTGACCCTTTTTAGCCCGCAACTTCTGCGGCACTATACTAAAGTCAAGCCTTTCTGTCCCCACGGGTATAAAAAGAAGGAAAGAAAAGATATTGCAGTTAAGAAGAATTGTTCAAAATGTGCTTTTTATGGAGAGGGAGAAGACAAAAGAAATAAGCTATTCGGAAAATTTGTAGCGAAGGAACTTAAGTAAGTATGTTAAGCCATGTGCGCACCAAATGTTATGAACAAATCTTAAAGTATTTACAGGAAGCTAAGGGGTATCAGTATTGTGTGGTGCGTGGTGCCGGACTTAAAGAATAGCAACACCCTACTTCCTGTGGGTGTCGTAAAAGACGACTAAGGGACGTAGGTACCGGAGAAAGGGCAGCAGCGTTCTCTAGACATTTTACCACCATACTGCGATCACCAACCCGCCTGCCAACCATGGCGATTATGGAAAACCCTCCCGAGAATGAGAAGCACAAAAACACTTGGCCCCTAGTACCCAGCGGCCCGCCTACTCTTGGCTACGGTAGCGGCCAAGGCCACGGTAAGGGAAAGGGTGCTAAGAACCCCCGGAAGAGATTTGGCTACCACAATCACCGAAAACTGGACCTGACAACATACAACACGCGTACACTCCGGACCGACGCCAACGAGGTGATCACCGAATTCGAGAAAGAATTGAGCAGGTTACGATGGAGTATAGTGGGGTTATCTGAAGTCCGAAGAGAGGGGGAGGACTCGATAATCTTCAAATTTGGAAACTTGCTCTATTTCCGGGAGTGCGACCAGCAGTCCCAAGGTGGTGTCGGGCTTATCGTCCATAAGTCCCTTCTGAGCAACGTGGTGAACATCGACAGTGTGTCGACCAGGGTGGCGTGCCTAGTACTCAGAATATGCGCTGAAGGTCGTACAGGTTCACGCCCCGACGATGAGCTGGAGACCATGTATGAGGATATTTATAGAGCCATGCATGGCTCTAAAACTCACTTCACCGTTCTCATGGGGGACTTTTACGCGAAACTGTGCAAACGAAACGATGATGAGCTCCGAGTGGGGCAATTTGGAGTTGGACGCCGGAACCCCCGGGGCCATCTCCTGGCCAGTTTTATGGAAAAGGAAGGTCTCTTTATGACGAATTCCTTCTTCAGAAAACGTGAGCACAGAAAGTGGACCTGGCAGAGCCTGGATGATGCAACTAAAAATGAGATTGACGTCATTATTTCGACGAAGAAGCAAGTATTCAATGATGTCTCTGTGACCAACGCGGTGAAAACCGGACGTGATCACCGCATGGTAAGAGGCACATCAAGCTGGAAAGATCTCGACTGATAAAGTCAACACTCCGCTCAGCACCGATCCAAGTCTAAAACACCGAGAACTTTCAGCTTGAACTTCAGAATCGTTTCGAGTGCCTAGGGAGCTTTGTGGACAAGTATAACGATGGGTTCGTAGAAACTGTCCACACGGTCGGGTCTAAGATCTTCAAGACCCGTCGTACGAATACAAAAAAAAACAAAAAAAAAAGGCTCTCTGATCCTACTTTACAGCTCATGAAGGAGAGGCGCGAGATGATTCTGCAGTCTTCAGATGATACGCTCAAGTACAGACGCCAGCACCAGCACGTCAAACTGCTACAATCTGTCAAATTTCTTTAATAGATTTTCAACTTTATCGTTATAGTATAAGGTTCAAGGTTGATTGGAAAAATTTGACAGTTTCGGGTAGCTTGATGTGCTGGCGTCTGTACCAGCAGCTCAATAGATGGATCTCTAAGTCCTTGAAAAGCGACCTTCGCCGCTTTAATACAAACCTTATTAAGGACGCGATAGAGCAGAATAAAGGCTCCAAGGTCTTTGCTAGACATCTGACTATAGGGCAGAGTCAGCTTACGAAACTGAATACCGATAATGGCAGGATTGTATCTGCCAAACCTCAGCTGTTAAAGAGAAATCGAAAGGTTCTAAGGACAGTTATACACGTCAACAAGTAACCCCGTTACGAATCTGGCAAACGACTCGAGAGCTAGACTTACCCGACACTATACCGAAGACATCCCGGACGTCAGCCTGTATGAGATTAGGATGGCTCTGAAGCAGCTCAAAAATAACAAGTCGCCGAGTGATGATGGAATTACGGCCGAACTCCTAAAGGCCGTCGGAAAACCCGTGCTTAAGGCCCTTCAGAAGCTGCGTGGTTCAGTCATACTCGAGGGTGAAACACCACTGGCATGGAACAGAGGTGGTGATACTTTTCTTTAAGAAAGACGACAATGCCCTTCTTAAGAATTATAGGCCCATCTTACTTCCGAGCCATATCTACAAGCTGTTTTCAAGAGTCATCACGAACCGTCTCGCGCGCAGGTTTCACGACTTCCAGCGTCCCGAATAAGCCGGATTCCGTAAAATGTTTAGCACCGTAGACCACTTACATACGCAACGACTGGTTATACGGAAGACCGAAGAGTATAACCTGCTTCTCTGCTTAGCGTTTGTGGACTACGAGACAGCCTTTGATTCGATCGAGAAATCGGCTGTACTGCAGTCTCTTCAACGGACCCAGATCGACTATCAGTACATCGAGGTGCTGAAGTGTCTGTACGAAAATGCCACTATGTCAGTCCGACTCCAGGACCAGACCTCGAAATCTATCCTTCTGAGAGAGACAGGGAGATGTTATCTCTCCGAAACTGTTCAGCGCTGTACTGGAGGATGCCTTCAAGGTTCTGGACTAGAAAGGGGCTGGCATTAACATCAATGGCGAGTAAATAACTCACCTTCGGTTTGCCGACCATATCGTAGTCATGGCTGAGACTATCTATGGAGGACCTCAGTACAATGATCGATGACCTCAGTAGAGCCTCTGAAAGAGTGGGTTTTAAAATGAACATGGACAAAACGAAGGTCATGTCAAATGCCCATGTAACGCCCACTCTCATGAAGATCGGAAACGCTACACTCGAAATCGTGAACGAATATGTTTACCTAGGACCAACTGTCCTGTTGGGTAGGTCGAACTTCGAAAAAGAGGTCAATCGTCGAATCCGACTCGGCTGGGCAGCGTTCGGGAAGCTACGCAATATCTTCTCGTCCTACATACGGCTGTGTCTCAAGACGAAAGTCTTTGACCAGTGCGTGTTGCCACTGGCAACTTGCCAGTAATGGCCTATGACACGGAAACGTAAAAGGATAAATGTCACCCAAAGGGAAATGGAGAGGGCTATGCTTGGAGTTTCCCTGCGTGATCTAATTAGAAATGAAGAGATCCGCAGGAGCACCAAAGTAACCGACATAGCCCGAAGAATTGTCAAACTTAAGTGGCAGTGGGCAGGACAAATCGCTCGCAGAACAGATAGCCGATGGGGCCTAAAGGTTCGGGAGTGGCGACCGCGTACCGGAAGAAGTAGCGTTGGAAGGCCTCCCACAAGGTAGACTGGCGACTTTGTGAAGGCCGCAGGAACACGTTGAATGCGAGAAGCACAGAACCAGTCGAAGTGGAGGTGCTTGAGGAAGGCCTATGTCCAGCAGTGGACGTCTTTCGGCTGAAATGATGATGATTATGATGAAGGGGTATCAATTAAATCAACTTACAAATGAAGAAAATGACAACTAACACGCTAATGCTCGAGTCTTCAATGCTAAGTAATCCCTTTGCAGACTTGTGACCACACAAGCTATTCAATACTAGAAAATGTGATTTCAAACTTCGTTTTTATCTCATACCAATTAATTTTACCCTCCCTGATTCCACTAATATTGTCTAAAATGATGTAAGATGAATCAAAATCACATATATTTTTTAACATCACTAATGCAATTTCGTCAAATCAAGTACCTAAGCACCCAATTTTCTGGGTGTTTACCTTGGTTTAAACACGGTGGATTGCCCATCTATAATGATGAGAAAAAAGATAAACAAATGGTATTTTACCAATTTACAATGTAATATTATCTTAATTACCTTTGTTCATTTTCTTTTTTTACTTTAAATCAAATACTCCTCAAAAAGGCGAACTAAATAAATATAAACAGTACAGGTACAGCACGCACGACGATCTCCCTAGTAATGTATTTTCTAATGCCAACAAATTGTCGGCATTGCGATATTCTGTTTCTTTCTCGTAGTCAAGGTCATTTTTAGGTAACCGGTATTAAAACGGTAACCTAAATAAAGGTAACATATTTTTTCTTATTGGGGTTACCCAGATAGCGGTTACCTTAATCGTAGAGGTAACCGAAATTCTTCGATACCGGTACCGTAATTTATACAGGTTTTCGGTCCCTGCTTGGCACGAATACTTTCCTAAGTAAATTATGAAAATTGGTCTTTTTTGTTTTTCTAAACTACCTTCTAAAGGGGGATGAGGGGGTGTCAAAATTTGTATGGAAGAATTTTAATGCACGGTCCAATTAAATCAAAACTCAGTATTTATACTTAGTACCAAAAATAAAGAATCACGTGTATCAGGGTTTTTCGAAAATCTACCCCTAACGGGGAGAAAAGGGGTAGTTAATTTTACAGGGCAAATTTTACTGCCTGGCTTAATTAACTCAAAAATTGGTATAAATAATCTGTGAGTCAAGTAATGAACACATTCCAAACGATTTTTCAAAATTCCACCCCTGTGGGGGTGAAAAGTGGGGATACAGCTTATATGAAAAATCTTATTCCTTGGGTTAATAAACTTGAAACTTGGCACGAATACTTATCTAAGTAAATCATAAAGTTTGGCATTTGTTGTTTTTCTAAACTACCCCCTAACAGGGGATTGGGGGGTGTCAAAATAAGCGTGGAAGAATTTTAACGCGCGGTCCGATTAACTCAAAACTCAGTATTTATACTTAATACCAAAAATAAAGAATTTCGTGTATCAGGGTTTTTCGAAAATCTACCCCTAACGGGGAGAAAAGGGGTAGTTAATTTTACAGGGCAAATTTTACTGCCTGGCTTAATTAACTCGAAAATTGGTATAAATAATCTGTGAGTCAAGAAATGAACACATTCCAAACGATTTTTAAAAATTCCACCCCTGTGGGGGTGAAAAGTGGGGATACAGCTTATATGAAAAATCTTATTCATTTGGTTAATATACTTGAAACTTAGCATGAATACTTATCTAAGTAAATTATAAATTTTGGCATTTTTTGCTTTTCTAAACTACCCCCTAAAGGGCGATTAGGGGGTGTCAACATTTGTATTGAAGAATTTTAACGTACGGTCCGATTAAGTCGAAACTCAGTATTTATACTTAAGACCAAAAGTAAAGAATTGAGAAACTTGGCACAAATACTTATCTTAGTAAATTATAGTTTGTCATTTTATGTTTTTCTGCTCTAAATGGAGATTGAGGGTTTCAGTTTGTATGGAAGAATTTTATCGCGCGGTCCAATAATATAAACTCGGAACTCAGTATGTATACTTAGACCAAAATAAATAAAAAAGTGTGACTGGGTTTTTCGAAAATCTAACCCTAACGGGGTGAACGGGGGTAGTCCATATCACAGAGGAGTATTTTATTGCGTGGCTTGATTCAATGGGAAATTGGTATAAATAATCTTTGAGTCAAGATATGGAAACGTCCCATACATGTTTTCAATATTTCGCCCCTATGGGGATAAAAACTGTGAAGGTGAAAATGTGGTCTTATTCCTTTGGTTAAGAAACTTGAAACTTTTCAACATTTGCCTCAGTAAATAATAAAGATTGTCACTTTTAGGGGTATACTACTTACTTAAAATAAAAAAGTATGAGTTTTAGGGTTTTACTTATTCTACTCCTACCGGGGTAGAAAAGGGTAATAAAGTTTAAGGAGTAGAAACTCCAACTTCCATTAACACGAAAATGGGTAGGTACTTATAAATAATCTTTATATCATAAAAATGGAAACGTACCAAATGCAAAAACAAGCCCTGTCGTGATGAAAAGGGAGGATAGTTTATTTGAAACATCTTAGGTAGTTTAACTAAAATATTGGCCCGAATACTTATTTCTTTAAATAAAGTAAGTATGAAGATCGTAATCAATAATTTTCGAAATACCTTTCAGGGAGAGGTGGAGAGGGTGTTAAATTTATTTGAGGAAAGTACGAAACCCACGCGGACGAAGTCGCGGGCAAAAGCTAGTACTAATAATAAAGCTGAAGAGTTTGTTTGTTTGAAACACGGTTTGAAAGCTCTAAATCTCTGGAAGTATTGGTCACATATATAAAAATATTTTTGCGTTTGATAGCCCAGTTCTTGAAAAAGGGCTATATTCTATTAAACTTGACGCTAGGACCCTTAGGAGTTGAGCAAAAAGAAAAAAAGTCTGAAGTTTTCGCCAAGCGAAAATGAAGTAATAGCGCAGGCCGGCGACACGTTGCGACGGGGTGGATCGGGGAAACAAAAAAAAAATTCGCGGACGAAGTCGCGGACAGAGGCTAGTCATATTATAAAGCTGAAGAGTTTGTTTGTTTGGTTGAACGCGCTAATCTCAGGAACTACTGGTTCGAATTCAAACATTATCTTTGTGGTGGATACTCCATTTATCGAGGAAGGCTATAGGCTATATAACACAACGCTACGAGCCTACGACCAATAGGAGCGGAGCATCATTATTGATGCTCCGCTCCTATTGGCCGTAGGGTATGTTGCAAAAACGGGAAAAATTATTCCTTTTGAGAGCTTTCGTTGCATGCGCTGCA
Source organism: Globia sparganii (assembly GCA_949316385.1). Taxonomy (NCBI): domain Eukaryota; kingdom Metazoa; phylum Arthropoda; class Insecta; order Lepidoptera; family Noctuidae; genus Globia; species Globia sparganii. The sequence goes on from OX438680.1 coordinate 10,885,357, forward strand.
TAAACGGTTAAAGTTACGCAAAAATAATGTATGACGGCATTGTACCCCCTTAAAAGTTCTAAAAAAAAGACCTTTTAAGATTGACTCACTATAACCTTTTTTATGGTAATCAAATTTGTTCTAAAATAATGCATTATTTGCGACGGTTTTTATAAACATGATGTTAATCCTTATCCACATAAATAGGTTATAGGTTTTAAAACTACACGAGATCGGCGTTTCCTATCTGACTACTCTGAGAAGAAAGGCCGAAACAAACTCAGAGGTCACAGTCTCTTTTAAAGTCCAGACATAATCTTGGTCAGATCATGTGAAGACCATGTAGATCGATGTCTGAAATGGTCTTTTGGTCTTATGCGTCATTTTTGCCATAAATAAATGTATTTTCTTTCTTTCTAATTTTATGGGCTTCCTTGACGCTTTTGCCATAAATTTTTAATATTATTTAAAGCAATGAATTAAGTTATCCTCTTAATTATAATACGTGACTCCATTATCTATGGGAAATACCATGTTTTGTGGGCGTCAATGAAATTGTTATTATTCTCGGTTTTATTGCATCAATATATTCATTGATGAATGAGTAAACAACAAAATAATATGGTATTTACTGATGAAATTCCAATGACTCTGAACTCATTAAAATTGGGGTATTTTTTGTTATTTGAGGCGTCTAGTTGCAAACTCCGCTAAAACGTCTTTACATCGAGACGTTTTAGCGGAGTTTAACTAGACGCCTCATTTATTTAAAAACGAAAGAAAAATGTTAGTTTAATCGTTTTTGTCTTTATCATTGGAAACCGTACATTTATTTTTAAGTTTTATCACAACAACTTCAACTTCAGCTGTCGATAGAGGCAACTGCAGCTGCCGCCAGTGGTCGGCGTTTGCCGTCGACACATGGACAGCAAACGCCGACCAATGGCGACAGATACAGTATGACCGCAGCGCGCGCCCTGCCTTGTCAGTCGACTTCAAATAGACTATAATAACGTTCGCGGCGTACTACAACAATGCTGTCGACATTGTGGGTAGCAGTCGGCGTGTCGAATACGGCAGTAGTTGCTTTTTCCGACAGTAGCAGTTGCCTCTGCCGACAGCTGAAGCTGACTCTGTTGACAGCTGAAGTTGGCTCTGTCGACAGCTGAAGTTGGCCCCGTCAACAGCAAGGTGCTGCTCGTCTGTTTGACGCCTAAAAAGTAGTCACAGTAAATGATTCAACTTCGAACACAGACTACCATCCAGGAAAAAAATATAAGTTATTGATGTACGGTACGATATAAGGAAATGTTAAGTTGAATAATGTCAACTAAACGAATGGGGAAGTTTTGAGTTTAAATCTATGATCGAATTTTTCACATAAATTATACGAATATGTTGTCGCAGAAGATATGCTAACTTATCATTACCTACTAACAGGTTTCTGAATTGAAAATTAGAAGTTGAGGACTTGTCAAACTCTAGCATTACTTCAAAGTCGAATTTAAGGGCAGTGTACTACCTCAAATGGCTTAGCATGATCCTTCGTTACGTCGAAAATACTGCAGCATTAATTTTGAAATAAATATATGGTAAAGTTGAGGATTAATGTTAGGTCTTATGTTTGACGAAAACACGATTCCAGAAAATTTTCTCTATTGAAAAAATTCCAAAGTTACCTCCAAACCGAACAATGAACCGCTGGTATTCAAAAAATACTTCAAATTAGATCATGAAACTTTGTATACTAACTGAACTAACTATAAAGCAGGTCTTATGTTTTTATTATTTTTTTAATTAACATTATTTTCACCGTAAAAATCAAATACCTAAACTATTGGCGCTGCCTGCCACTTAGCACCGCTCAGCCTCGCTCTCACTCAGTCCGCGAGCAGTATCGTGCGTGCGAGATAAAGAGTGAATTTTAGCTGAGGTAGTATAGGCTCTTAAAGGCCAATAATTTATGTCAATCAAATAGGCTAATCATCGTTCATCTTTCTCCTACCCTTATGCCAATTGATTAGTGGTCGGCGCAACGTCTTTCTCTTCCATACTTCTCTATCAGCCGTCATCTCGGTAGTCACCCCCCTTCCAACCCATATCATCATTCATACAGTGCACCCATCGTTTCTTTCGTCTTCTCCTACTCCTATAGACATCTACATCAAAAAGGCACATAAAATACACTTACTTACACATAAACACACTGAACGTCATAATTAAGTAGAAAATAGAACCGATTCTAGTCGAATCTTTCAAAAGGTAGTTTCGTATGGAGAAGAATGGGCAAGGAACTCCACAATTACTCTTTTAAGATGTTCTACTATCCTTTGTATATATAAGTTATTATATAATCTTCTAATATATAAAATTCTCGTGTCACAGTGTTAGTTACCATACTCCTCCGAAACGGCTGGACCGATTTGTATGAAATTTTGTGTGCATATCGGATAGGTCTGAAGAATCGGCTACTAGCTATTTTTTTTTTTTTTGCAAAACGTCGTTTGCGCGGTCAGCTAGTATTAGAATAAAATTACTATACCACAATAAGTAGGGTGATTCCTTCAATGAAACCCGCGAAATCGAATTTTTCATACGTTTTTTTGCAATTTTCAGGTCAGTATCAGGTTGTATTTTGATCTAAATACGATTTGCGGGAGTAACAAATATTTATTTAAGTATCTATCGCATAACTATTTCATGAAATCACGACATTTGAGGCTAATTCTATCTTAAGACGCTGATAAGACCGAAATAGGCTTGTCTCAAACAATTTTTTAGCCAAATCTGTACAGTTTGTAACGGCGAAAAAAATATATGTTAATCTTGAACATATTTCTGAGAACCTTGTTGTCTTCAAAACACGTTTTTGAAAAGTTTTCTCGATACAAAAAAATAGTAAACTAACCTCTTAAAATGATCTTCTAACAAAAATATCTGTATTACTCATCAACGTACGTTGGTAAAATTTATAACAATAACGTATCATATTTAAATACAGAACTTGGTTGTTTTTTATTTTTGAATACTCAACTTATATAAAAGTAATTAATTATTTTATGATATGTATAAAGTTAGGAGCGTCGCGTCATCGCGCTTCTCTTTCTTATGTATCCAGTTCGACAGTGATCGCATAGACGCGCTGCTAGACGGACGTATGTCGCTTTGCCCCGCAGCCCCGCAGTCCCGCTATCCGTTCGTTTAATATTTTGTTGTTTGACAACTTATTTTATTATGTTTTTATAACTACAATACATTGTAAAAATATTGGCACGTAAACATATTTGTATGGGATATTTTATAAGTTGCACATAATTATAGGTCTAAGTTGTGTAAATATTTTCTGTGCAAAATGGGAAGCAAACAAAAATGCCGAAGCCAGCAAAAAAAGCGCTTTTAAGCTAATAAACAAAAATATCTCATGGAAGTAGTAAAATAAGTAATTTTTTATAATGTAATATTGAAAAAACAAGTACACGAACAAAAATGAAATTATAATTAAATAGGTACTTTAAAGGCTATTTTGTACAACCCATAGCGCAAATTCGTCAATAATGATAATGCATGGTTGGTCTAGTGGTATTAGCATCGGTTCTGACGAACTAGTTTAGAGTTCGTAACTCAACCCAAGTCTTACAGAATTTGAATAGGATCCATTTTTTATTTTGTAATTTTAGGAAATTCATTGTTTTATTTTTATATTTAAAAAAATATATATATTTATTCAGTAAAAAGAGACGTTTGGTGAACAGTTCAGAAGTAGGTGAAGCTTCGGAAATTGTTTTTCACCAGTAAGTTTGTAATAAGTACAGATGCCAGCACATCAAGCTACCCGACAGTGTCAAATTTTCCCAATCAACTTTGAACCGTATGCTTTAGTAATAAGGTTCTAAATCTATTACATTACATTTATGTTTGCATAACTCGTCAAAATATAAGGAACACCTGATTTTTTTATTCGCGACTGCAGTTTTCGTCCCTTTACTAAAGTTGTTCATAATGTTGAGTAGTACAATCTCCCATTTCGTTTAGTCACATGTTTTCAATTTCAACCTGTATAAGTATGTACAGACGCCAGCACATCAAGCTACTATAATCTGTAAAATTTATTTAATACATTTAGAACCTTATCACTAAAGCATAAGGTTCAAAGTTGATTGGGAAAATTTGACACTTTCAGGTAGCTTGATGTGCTGGCGTCTGTAATTATTACAAACTTACTGGTGAAAAACAATTTCCGAAGCTTCACCTGCTCCTAAACTGTTCGCCAAACGTCTCTTTTTACTGTAAAGAAAATTAATAATTAAAATATTTATATGTATGTATATTTTTTTTTATATAAAAATAAATATAAAAAAATGAAAATTTCCTCAAAATTACAAATAAATAAAAAAAAGAAACCATTTCAAATTTGCTAAAAATTCTCCCGGGTACGAACTCGGAACTTGCTCTTTTGAACTTAAGCTAATACCTCTAGACCAACCTAGCGTTATCATTGTAGTCGAATTTACGCTATGGGTTGTACAAAAATTTAATTTTTGTTCTCATACCTATTTTGTCAATATTACCACGGTATAATTATATGCAGTATTCTATCTTCATACAAACGGACGATGCGCGAGCTATGCCTACGCGCCTCAATCTCGGCATTCGCTCGGCAGGCAGACAGTCGCGACTGTGCCGCAGTGACGAACGGTCGGTGTGTTGTTTTTTTAACAATAACCGCGCGATTTTTTCACTACAAATAAGTTCAAGTACATATTTAATATGACGAGTAGGATATATTGTGCTGTTTTTGGTTGCATGAATTCGTCCAGGGATAACTTTTTTTAGATTATCTGGAAACTTTGAAAGGTAAGACTATAAAATAATTTTACTTACTAGTAGGTAGGTACATAATGTGTCTTTTTAATGGATAAGTATTTCCTTTTATCTCCCGAAAAAAAACGATGTCTGGTGTAAAGTGAATAGAGTAAAGGAAAGTGATTGACAAGAGTGAAATAGGTAGTTATAGGCGGTTCATGAATCATGATACGGTAGGTACTTACGCTTGTGTTAGAAACCTCGGGGCATGTGTGTTTTGTTTTGTTAGTTTGTATAATTCAAAGTAAAGACGTGGTATTTTATTATTAATAATAGTTGTTTATTGGACTGTGTGTATGAATAATACTAGAAAAAAATAAATTTGACCGTCTGTCTGTCACTAAATAGTTGAAATTTTCTCAGACTAAGTATTTCGGCTGCTGCTATAACAACAATTATACCACAAAAAACCGTTTTTTTTTCTCGGTATTAATAACGACAACAACAGCTAGACTCATGAGATATTCACAGAATATTTAGATGTTTGAGAGGGTTGTGATTTTAAAACATTCGTAGCCAGCTGTTCAGCTTGGCATTGGTGACCAAAGAATTTTTGTTTTGAGTTGTTGCGAGTTGTAGGTATCTAATTTATAGAGACGTTAATAAGCTGAGATAAAAAGTTATTAAAATTACTCGTCAGCTGTTTCTTGCATTGTAGTTGAGTAGGTAGGTGTTGAAGTTTGTAAAGATTGGAGTTCCCCACCTTGTCCATGTTTCCCAAAACAATTTTTAATTAAGCTCTATATTAGAATGCGGATTCTTTATACTTTAAAATTTGATAATAAAGCGTTTCGTACGTCTCAGTCAAGGCGCAAATATTTTTCGGTCGCAAATTTATAAGACCGATTTGTTATTCAAACATAAACATGGTTTTTTAATTAAATCTACCAATCAAAAAACAACATGCATTTTTGTTGAACACTTCCTATTCAATTCACAAAGTACTTATTTTATTTTTTTTATATAAAATAAAGTATATTACAATCACAAAACTAAATGGAAACGCAAAGTAGGCAAATGTAATTCAAATGCTGGAGGCGGGCAGCCCTATAGCATGTTTACGTACCGCGCGGCTGTAGGCATTTATGTCCAAGATACAGCCGAGTTACAATACTGTATATAATTATACTGTGATATTACATTATAAAAATTACTTACTTTACTACTTCCATGAGATGTTTTTGTTTATTATTATAGAAGCGCTTTTTTGCTGGCCTCCGGCATTTTTGTTTGTTTCCCATTTTACACAGAAAATATTTACACAACTTAGAACTATATGTAGGTACCTGTACAACTTATAAAATAACTTATACAATATGTACCTGTACAACTTATAAAATCACCTATACAAATGTCTACGTGCTAATGCTAATATTTTTACAATTTATTGTAGCTAAAAGAACAAAATAAAATAAGTTCTCAAAAACAAAATATTAAATGAAACATAAGAAAGAGAAGCGCGATGACGCGACGCTCGTAACTTTATACAAACCAAAAAATAATTAATTACTTAAAAATAGGTCGAGTAGTCAAAAATAAAAAACAACCAAGTTCTGTATTTAAATATGATACGTTATTGTTATAAATTTTACCAATGTACACGTTGATAATTAATAGAGATATTTTTGTTAAAAGATCATTTTAAGAGGTTAGTTTACCATTTTATTGTATCGAGAAAACTTTTCAAAAACCTGTTTTGAATACAACAGGGTTCTCAGAAATATGTTCAAGATTAACATATATTTTTTTCGCCGTCACAAACTGTATAGATTTGGCTAAAAAATTGTTTGAGACAAGCCTATTTGGTTCTTGTCAGCGTCTAATTCAGTGTAAATAGTTAAAAAAAATCAGTGTAAATACTTAAAATAATTTTAAAAAAGGGGTAAAAATATTCATTTGTTTTTTTAATCGCTTTGTCTAATTTGATTTTAGCACTTCATACAGAACAATAAATATATAAGAGCGCCCTCTATTGGTTCATTGGTAATTATTATTGACCGCGTCACTTTGTTTCATCCTTGGTAGTTCGCTGTATCACATCCTTTTAAGAATGGCGCTAGGATATCGGAGAAATAGTGGGCGTAGCTAAAAATACCTAAACATCGGAGCTCAATATTGGATTTCAGCGTCTTAAGGAGCTAGCCAATGACTAAGGACCTTGTGATCGGCAGTCGCGCTTGCGCCTACAAGACAAGGCATAGTTGGACAATGAGAGTGAGGGAAGACGTGCATCTGTGTTTGCGCACACAGTTGTGCACTATAATATCTCCTATGTAATTGGCTAGTCTCCGTTGAGATTCATCATGCCTGCTTTTTCCCAACTACAGATAGTGTAATCCACGAAGACGCGCCTCACTCTTCTCCCTAATCGTTAGCGGTTATCGCTAGTCAATTGTGCAAGCGTTTTAGTTTTTTCGATACACACTAATTAGCCATTAATAATAATTTGTGTGTATCGACAAAACTAAAACACTAGCGGAATGTTGCTTACTTGTGCTGTAAGCATTAGGAAAAAGAGTGTGGCGCGTCTTCGTGGATTGCACTATCTATATGATGTAGTCGGCTTCCAGTACAATTAGATGACGCTGGATACCAGTATTTTACAAGGAGCGACTGCCTATCTGACTTCCATAACCCTTACAGGGTTATACGATACCCCTTGGTCAAAATCTAAAGCCATTCATTTATTCCAACTAGGCTGAGAATCAGCACTTTTTAAACGTCAAAATTACATAAGACAGTCCACCAAAACTCATCATCAGTTCCTAGTAGGAAGAAGTGGCGCAAAAAACTCCCCAGCAGCACAGCTGTTTGTTAAGTGAGAAGAACTTCATTCTATACAATAAGCAAGACTTGTCAGAATTTCGGGCTCCTCGGTACCCGTAATGACTGTCAAAGATCCGTTGAAATTGACTGCCGTATACTCGGATCTGCACGCGTAGCATAATCACCATAGAATCGGGTTTTGTCTACGGAAAAATAGACGAAATGACAGATGGAATAAACCAAACTTTTTTACAAAAAAAAACGACTTCCAAAAAAAAAACACTGCAAAGTGAAAAATAACTTTAATTTTGGAAGTCCGTGTCGTAAGTTCCGCATTTTCGTTTTTTGACACAAGCGTATAATGAAAATATTTGTAAGATATTATTCTTAAATAGCTTATAATTTGAATTATTTTGTTGAATTAAGTACTTTTAATTATGTTCATAGCTTAATTGAACATCCAGCTACATAATGGCACCCATTCAATATGTAGTTTTTTGTTTATTTGGAATTATATCGAAAAACCCATAAAATTCAAATATCTCGAAAACTTATGTTGAATTTCGGCCATACATATGGGGTGTTCAATTTATTGCATTTGGCCCCCCTGTCAGCTATTGACGGATATACGTCGAATTAAAAGTAACCCTGTATATACAGGGTTATTTGAAAAACACCAGCAACCTCTTAAGAGGTCATTGTACTCATCATTATGAACAACTTTTACTATGGGACCAAACCTGAAATCGCGAAAAAAAACCAGCTTTTCCCTACATTTATCTTCGTCTATCTCGTCAAAATGTAGGGAACAGGTGATTTTTTTTTCGCGCTGGTGTTTTTCAAATAAACCTGTATAAACATCCGAATAGAGAACCTCCTTCTTTTTTAGAAGTCGGTTAAAAATGACAGTCCTTAGACAAAACCCGTTTCTATGGTGGTCTTGCTGTCTCATGCTACGCGTGCAATGATACTGATATTTAATTTATTTAAAAATAATGACATAATATTTTAAAACTTCGCGTATCAATTACGTCCAAAGAGTTTCATTGAGGATAACATAATATCGTCTAAATGTGGTCATTCTGTGGTCGTATGGCGTGTGGTCGCCACGGGAAAGGCCCTTGACGTCAGCGATAATATGAATACTGCTATTTGTTTTAACGACCTTGAGGGGTCATTATATTGTGATAAGCACTGATTACTTTAAAAAAAAATGCATTTTTGTCTAGTGGTTGAAAGCGCTACTGCTGAGCTTGAGGTCCTGGGTTCTTAAGACTGTGCCGACCGCACAGTGGTGCCCTCATCGTTTGTTTGGTTATTTCATACAATTTAGAATGAAAATGCAGAAAATAAGCACGTTAAGTTGTGCTTCACAAGAACTGACTTATACTCGGGCACAGAATACCTAATAGTACTTCGTACAGAATGGCCACTCCCTACCCCGCGCTGACATCAGATACCGCACCTCACCCCGCACACCCGCGACATTATCGGCGGTTCATTAGCTAGGGTCGCTCACAAAGAACCGCAGCCCTGTACTGCTGACACGAACACACAATTTTGCGATTTAAAAGTTTTATCTGAGTTTTAATCACGATGGTTCGATATTGTGATGCTTTTCCGAATTTGTATTTACATAAATGTTTGTAAGATATCGCATTTTAATACCATGCGATATAATAACCGATTATTTATAGTTAAGTAGGTCATTTAAACGAAAATATTTTAGTGTAAGCAATATTTAGCTAAGTACCTTATTTGCATGGGTATTTGCTCTGGGATAGCAACATTTAGTGAAGTGGAACTGATGATGAAGACCACAGATGGCCACCGGGACTACTCAATAATAAGTATTTCACAGATTGCGATTCGATTACTTTAATATGTTTGCTAAGCACAATTTATGCTCGTCACAATGCGAATGTTGAAATGGAGCTGATGATGGAGTACCAAGAGAACTCCTCAACAATTAACGTCCCTGCATCGGGAAAAGCAATATTTTGTACAAGGCGATGAGCAAGTTGACATTAAGCTATTGTAACTTAGATACTTTATAAACAGACCCACTAAAAAGCGAGAAATAAAAACTTTTTAGCAAAAAAAAACCGACTTCCAAAAAAACACTAAGTACAAAGTGAAAAATAACTTTAATTTCCTAAGTCGGTGGCAATAAACTAAAATACATATCCAAAGACACCGACTTCCGAAATTAAAGTTATTGTTAAAAAGTTTTACATTTATTACTTAACTATTATAATATTATTTTTATTTCATTACGAACCCGACTAATTAGTTAAACAATCAAACTAGTCCTTTCTAGTCGCATCGTCGTCGTTCCCGCCATTTTTTTACGCTCCGCACGACAACCAACCCTACTAGAGTTTACGCACACATTTGCACGTGTACCAACGTCATTTGGCTATGTAGTAGTAGTAGGTAATTATTTTGCGCGCGTTGTACGGAGTGTCCGGGGTGTGACTCGGGTTTAACGTCAATTTTTGTAATTCGAACTTTAGCTTTGTCGGAATGAAGTTCCAATTACAAAAATGGCTCAATGGTTTAAACCCGGTTCTAAACATACCTAAACCTTTTGTTGTAATAAGGCTGGAGTCTAAACATCTGGCGGAACTTCCACTAGAAAAAGTTGTGTAAGTATGTTCCAATTAACTTGAGTGGAGGATAATTACAAGATTATTTTTCATTTCTATGAAAACCACTAAAATTCCTTTCTTCTACAATTATCACTTCCGACTACCCTCCAAGGAAAAGTCAAGCGTGATATTATTATCAATATTTCATTTAATTTTAATGATCAACCGTAAATCTACTTATTAATTGCACATAATATTACAAGTTTAATAATATAATAATATTCGTGAATTATCCTCTAAAACGTTGTCAGCGTGGGTAAAACCTATTTTAACGAGGGCAGTTGTTTCCTATATCGGCACACACACACATACATACGAATGAACTTTGTTCAATGATTCACTTGGCATGCAGATAAGGTAGTAAAAGTTATACAATTATTTTTATTGCAGTTAGCACTGACAATTTGTAAGTTTATAAAACAGTTTTTGCGGTGACTTAGGGTCAGCGCAGACAGAAAGGAACGCAGCGTAGAGGATTTTATTAAGGCGCTCGAAAATCAACTTTAAAATTATTGAAATAAACGCGCGCGTGCCTTCCCGCGTATCCTCGAGGACGCGCGAGCATTTTTTGTCAGGTTCAAGGATATATGCACTTTATTTCAATAATTTTAAAGTTGATTTTCGAGTGCCTTAATAAAATCCTCTCCGCTGCGCTCCTTTCTGTCTGCGCTGACCCTTACTTTATATTTTTGAGCAGTGGTGGTCCAGTGGTAACGGCCGCGACTTACGAAGGTCGTGGATTCGAACCCAGACAGGTGCTTTACTTTTTGTAAATAATTTCATCACCACTGCTCTCAAAACGGTGAAGGAAAACATCGTGAGGAAACCGGCATGCCTTAAAACCAAAAATTCGAAGACATGTGACATCTACCAACCCGCACTGGGCTCGCGTGGTGGATTACGGCCCACTCCCTCTCACCGAGAGGAAGCCTGTGAGAACATTATAGGTTGATTATGATGTTTTGTTTGTAATAGTTGTATGTCTCGAAGCAGTCTACACCCTAAGCATGTAATCCGTAGGTTTCAAAGTTACGATCGTTTTCTACTCCGTCTCACCTGCGGAGTAATTTAAGGCCCACGGCGACTCTCTGTAGCGATGCTGTCGCGCGTTTTGTAAACGCGCGACTGCATCGCTAGTAACGTGCATTAGTCGCATTTGCAACGCGCTATACAGGGTGTCCCTGGAAGTATGGATCAAATCGAATAGGGGCGCATTTGGGCAAGGTCATTTCCAAACTTTTTGATCCTGAGAATGATTGATGATTGATAATTATTTTACGGTTCAAAAGTTGTGAACAATTTTTTTTCAATCGTTTCGCATAGTGCTCAAAGAAAAAAAATCATTAAAAAAACTATCAGGGCTGTCTAAAAAACTTAAATTGACAGTTCCTGGTAGTTTTTTAAAATTATTTTATTCTTTGAGCACTATGCAAAGTGATTGAAAATAACAAAAGTTGTTCATAACTTTTGAACCGTAAAAAAATTCACCAACATTCTCAGGATCATAAAGTTTGGAAATGACTTTGCCCACGGCCCTATTTGATTTGATCCATACTTCCAGGGAAACCCTGTAGAAGCGATGCCAACGCGCTACAGCATCGCGACTGTATCCATGCAAACGCGCGATCGTGTCGGACGACATCGGGGAGAGAACGGAGGGAGGGTGGCCTAATGTTGCCTCAAGGGAGTCCATCTTGCAACTGTGGCATTTTTGTGCCGTTACTGAATCGCGTTTGCATCGTGACAGAAGTGCGACAGTATCGCGTTTGCATCGCGACTGAGAATCGTGGTGTGGGCGAGGGCAAACAGCTAGCGACCACATCGCGAATGTATCGATGCGAACGCGCGACAGCATCGCCACTGCATCGCTACAAAAAGTCGCCGTGGGCGAGGAGCCTAGATTAGTTCAAGCCCGAACTATGTAAGAATGAATGAAAACACGCCTTACGGGGTGCTCAACATTATAAACAAGGGTTTTGCCCCAATTGCTGGGTTGGTTCAGAAAAATATTACTCATTATAATAAGTATACAGTGACCCCTTAAGAAGCTTAAGAGTTTATAATTTATTAGGGTTCCGTACCTAAGGGCATTAACGGGACCCTGTTACTAAACCTCCGCTGTACGACCGTCTGTCTGTCTGTCTGGCTGTCAGCGGGCTGTATCTCATGAACCGTTAAAGTTAGACGGTTGAAATTTTCACAGTCGGTCAGTTTTTCAGTTTGTATTTCTATATTGCCGCTCTGACAAGAAATAATAAAAATAAAATAAAGTTAAAAATTAAACACTTTTCTTGTATGGAGACCTCCCATAAAAAAAACTTTTTTGATACAAAGTTTTAAGAACTTGTAGGTAAAGTTAATTTTATTGTTAAAACATGTTTATTGAAAATATTTACGACAGACAACGATGAGGCGAGTTGGCAATTCACGCCGCAGTGTACAGCGATTTAAAATGGGGGTAATAACTTCCCAGTCGCCACCCGGTGGCAACTTTCTTTGTTATGTATTTTCTGGTGTACCATAAAGTATAAATAAATAGGCCTTCCTAAGCACCGCCATCTTGACCGGTTCTGTGCTTCTCGCATCCAGAGGATTTGTGCGAAACATGACTTCCATTACATTTATATAAAGTTCGCATCTTTCCAGGCCAATGGAAGACTTTAAGTAAGGATGCCGTGCCCTCCCAGAACCTCCCCAAGCTGAACCCCGATGGTACCGTCATGGTCATCAGGAAGAGCCGCACCGTTAAGTACAGGGAGGTCAAGAAGGAGGAGATCCATGGGTGAGTGCTACAGAACTTCAAAATGGCGTCTTTCCTAAGCCAGTAAGAACGACGTCGAAATTGCTACTATACTAAATCAATCTGCCTAGCCTTCGCCTAACTATGTTGGAGTAGGCTTCCGATGATGATTCGAGTTAATTATCTTTTTGTATGCACATGTTTGTGACATATAAACCTATTTTTCTTTCTAATAATAAGTATTCTATTCTATTATATTTTCAGTGAGAAGGTAGACAAATGGTCTTTAAATCTCGGAGCACACAGCGCGTTACCTCTCAACAGCGACCAACAAATGGCTTGTGATCCCCAGGACAATAATGTAAGTAGAATTAAACTATACTATTCCAGTCAAAACTGACCAAGATACGTCATGTCTTCATTTAAATACTTGTATTAGGTGTATCAACAATACAGGGTTACTTTTCAATGACCAGCCAAATTTAAGGATGTGGTACAGACCATCAAACTAAACAACTTTCTCCATGGGACCAACATCGTAATCGCGAATAAAAATTCAGCCGTCCTATACGTTTAGGTCGAGTAGGTATTGAAGTTTTCTATGGGACAGTTGATAAATTTTTCGCGATTACGATATTGGTCCCATGGAGAAAGTTGTTTAGTTTGATGGTCTGTATCACATCCTTAAATTTGGCTGGTCATTGAAAAGTAACCCTGTATAAAAATAAAGACTTATTAATCCTTATAGTAAAAAAAAAAAAAACAATTAAAATATATTCATTTCAGTGAGAGCTAAGTCTAAACAATTACAGTGAACCATGGTAACAAGATAAGGTGTTTCAAAATCAACTCTACAAACTTTAAGAGGTGCTTTAGATTTAGACCATCGAACTGAACAACTTTCACTATGGGACCAACTCTGAAATCACGAAAAAAAATTTGCTGTTTAATACACAAAAATTCAATACCTACTTGACTAAAATGTATGAATCAGCTGCTTTTTTTCGTGATTTCAGAGTTGGTCCCATAGTGAAAGTTGTTCAGTTCGATGGTCTAAAGCACCTCTTAAAGTTTGTAGAGTTGATTTTGAAACACCTTATATAACTTTCACAGCGTTTTTGTGTGTTTTACTTTTGACTTGATAATGAATTAATTTGAATGTAATACATTTCATATATTAAAAAAAAAGTAAGATGACAAATTGGTAATTTATTTTCTTTTTTTGTATTGAATATTATGGGTCTTTACCTGAAATAATTGTTTTTTTTTATTATGCTTTTATTATTGCTATCTTGGAAGTCCACGACATTATTATAACACGGGGAAGTAAAATGTATGGAAATCTATGAAGACGCATTAAAATTGCGTACCTACACGATAACGTTGCAACTTTCATGTACAGACGCCAGCACATCAAGCTACCCGAAACTGTCAAATGTTGCCAATCAACTTTGAACCTTATGCTTTAGCTATTAAGTTGAAAATCTATTAAGGAAATTTGACAGATTGTAGTAGCTTGATGTGCTGGCGTCTGTATTTCCATACATTTTATGGACATGGACGTCTATGATAATATCTTGTGACGTTAGAAATGATAAAAGCGCATTTTTGTGATTAAATAAGCTCTAGATCACAGGTTCTCAACCCTATTTTGCCCGCTTTGAGATTATTTTTTTACTTACCAACTGACGCGAATTTTAAACAGCTATTTCCACGATTATATTTTAACGTGTAATATTATACAGGGTGGACCAAAAAATCGTGGATCAAACGAAACAGGGGGACAGTTGGGGTTATTTGGAGTAAAAAATTTCTCTGTGGCAGTGGCCTAACTTGATCTCCTTAAAAGTTATGACAATTTGAGTGTTTACGGTTATAAAGTTCTAAATCATTTTTCGTGAGACTTAAAAGATTTTGAAAAAAGTGCCAATACTGATCAATCATGGTACCCCCTATCATAAGAGCACTTTTGTAGTGATGATGCTTTGAAAATTTAAATTTATATATTTATTTTTAGCTATATTTTTGTTTCGTTTGATCCAAGATTTTTCGCCAACCCTGTATAATCGTATGACAGGATATATAAGTTTCTCTGGGTCTTCTACGACCCCCCTGAAAGTCTTAAACGCCCACGAGGGGGCGTTGTCGCCCACGTTGAGAACCAATGCTCTCTAGATTGTGTCACCACCAATTTCTAACATTCTTCCTTTTCGTCCACTCTCCAGCTAGCTTACCGCTACTCAAGTGTCAACACAATGAACCCATCACCACAGATACCGAGCTCTCACCTAGCACCAGCAGTTATTAAGCCTAAAAAACAGGACGCGTTCATGCAGACAGACCCTGTTCAATCAGAGGAAGACGACTCCCAACCTAACAACAGCTACGCAGAAGCCTCAGACAAATACGCAGCAGAATACAGCCAGAACTATCAAAAAGATACAGATTTTGAAAAAAAATACTCCGAAGCGAAAGACTATACCAACAAACCAGACGATTATTTACCACAAACCAATGAGGAGTATAATAAAGAAGCCGAGAAATATGCCCTCGAAAGGAACGGTAAACTCCTGAACGGCTACGAGAAACCGGTTGAAAGTTTCCCTAAAACTGTCGACAGTTATCAGAAGAACGACCTGTACTCGGGTTTCGAGAAACCGTTTCGCCCGGATTACGGTTTCCAGAATTACTCGGACAGTGTGGAGCTGCTGAGGCACCAGCAGCATAATCTGCAGATGCTACAAGAGCAGCCACATAGGATCACTGAAAATCAAAACTTTTTCAATGAAAACCACATAAAGCAAGAGATTGATATTAATGTTGAAGATGATAAATTCTCTTATGACAGGAATAAGGAACAGTTGGGTAAGTCAATTTATTTATTAAAACAGAGGCCAACACAATAGATTTTCAACTTTACTGCAAAGGAATAAGGTTCATATTCAATTGGGAAAATTTGACAGATCGGGGTAGCTTGATGCGCTGGCCTCTGTACAAAGGCGGACTTAATGCCTGAAGCATTTTCTACCAGTCAACCTTAGGGTGATGCATAGACAAGACATGGCAGATGCAACATATGGGATAAATATCTAGGAAATGACTATAAAATACAAGAATAAATACTAATACTTAAATAGATACATATATATACGGTGTCTGATAATTAGTGACCGATACTTAAACACGTGCTTGTACTCATGATAACAAACAACTTTTACTATGGGACCAAACCTGAAATTGTGAAAAAAAAATCTGCTGTTCAGTCATTTATGTTCGCCTAACTGGTCAAAATGTATGTACTGAACAGCAGATTTTTTTTTCGCGAATTCAGGTTTAGTCCCATAGTAAAAGTTGTTTGTTATCATGAGTACTATCACGTGTTTAGGTATCGGTCACTAATTACCAGTCACCCTATATACATAGGATGGGAAATCATCAAATGACCCCTCCCGCTCAGGGTTCCTTCCTGAGCCTTTTTATGTTCCGGGGCAGCGGTAACCCTTTCGGACAATCCCGCTGCCTAAACAAAATGAACTGTCAGGAGAAAAATGATTGGTGGAGGAGAAAACGAATCCAGCAAATCAGCGCTTTAAGTTGTTTTCATTTTTATCTATTCATTGTATAAAACAATTATCTCGCCCCTACTACATGGGACTAAAATATACCAAGCTAGACAAAGACATTTATTCGTCAGATATGGTAGGTACATAGGTGGTTGGTATACAATTTTAATCACAGTTTTCCTCTTAAGGGGGTCATTGTACTCATCATCATGAATCAACTTTCACTATGGGACCAAACCTGAAATCGCAAAAAAAAAATCAGCTTTTCCCTACATTTTGACGAAGTATGCGAACATAAATGTAGATTTTTTTGCCGGCATCTTTGTTCCCTCCCACATTTAACCCGTCTGCATTCAAAGCAACAGTGAACAGGCATCTTCTGCGCACGCTCGTTCGATCATAGACCTGTAGGCCAATTCTACTAATTTAAAACGTTCATAATCTAGTCGCAATCTCATCTCGGCGACAAACAAATGTCAAAAACTTGTCAAAATGTAGGGAGATTTGGAGTATTTTTGACAGATTGAGACTGAGATCAGACTGTGAACGTTCTTAAAAATTACGAGAATTGCCCCTCTGATCTATCGCTTTCCATCAGGCGTGATCGGAGTCAAGAGCGGGCCCATTCAGCTATAAAAAAAATCAATGCGACCGGCACGCTGTCTCACCTGGCTTCGTGTCCAACAGAGATAGTATCAGTGATGAGCAGTTAGACGCTAGTCTACACCCACAATGTCTAGTTCTTACGCACAGAAAGACCGTTCCGAACTGTTAAGCGAGTAAAAAAATTCGAAAATTACTTCGGAAAATCGAGTTTTCGGAAAAAACCACTGCATAAATCAATTAATTACCAGAACTCTTCGATAACTGAGCTTTGTCGGTACGGACTTGGTTTTGAAGATTTTACAGTTCTTTTATTACTTATTTACACCCAAAGTTACGTTATTAATAGCAAGAAAAACTAATCTTTGTTGGCTCATAACTTTTTAATAAATTTTTATTTTACTATTCTGTTTCCGTAGAGACAAATCTATACTTACAATAAATCTGTAGAGAGGTCAATTCTGTACATGAAATATATTTCCAAAATAACTATCAGCGGGTGATTACTTGATTAGTGATCGATACTGACGCCAAAAATGCAATCAGTAAAATTTTTGTCTGTCTGTCTGTCTGTCTGTATGTTCGTTATAGAAACAAAAACCACTCGACGGATTTCAACGAAACTTGGTACAATTGTTTGTCATACTCCTGGGCAGGTTATAGTATACTTTTCATCTCGCTACGATCAATAGGAGCAGAGCAGTGAAGGGAAATGTTGGGAAAACAGGATTTCTTTTTAGGTGAAGTAGTAATAGGTTAGTAGTAGTTAGTTAGTAGTAGGTAAGTTTTGGTTAATTTATGTTCAGTTTTTTTTAATATTAAGTAGGTAAAAGCGTAGGTACTTTTATTAATTATAGGTATAGGTATTATTAATTATAGTAGTTATAGGTATTTAGTTTTAAGTGAAGTAGGTTTTATTATATATTATTTTATATATTAGACGTAGTTATATACAGGGTGCATTTGAAATCATGGGCATTATTTTAACCTAAGGTACTACTTATGATACTAATTGCATTAGGGCTACTATTACGCAAATCAAAAATATTATTAATGCAAGTATGGAAAACCTTAAAATGTAGTAAGTCATACAAAGTATCAAATTAGTTGCGCTTCTCGATAGCAAATGCGTAGGTACACTACGCCGTACGCGCGTCCTTGGGCGTGAATTCTTTGACCCCGCCCGACTCACGTGACATTCGTAAGTTGCCAATGAATTGATTCATAATAAATTCCAATTTTCCCTTCGTACTTTGCCGGCTTAGGACGGTCAAAACTACGTCAACTAACATACATTAAAAAAAAAACATTTACGTACCTAGCTTGTGGATTGTTTTGAAAAAACCTTATTTGTCGGTAAAGTGACAGAGGGTAAACGGGTGCTCTTCCACGAGCTTGTGCATGTGCTGGCACGTGAATAGACGAAAAATCCAACAGGTTCTGAGTGGTTCTGGTGGAATGAGACCCCGTGAAGGAATAGGGTCGTTCGGGTAGCGCCGATGGAACATTTCACGAGTTCATACTAAATTTCTTGTGCGATCGTAAATTACAACCATTTGTGGGTATTGTTGGTTGGTGTACCTAGCCTGCACATTACGCGGTCGAGGCATCGTGTACACAAACACACACACAACACACAACTACTACACTAACACTTAATACACTGCAATCCAAGCACCGTATGACGCGAGCGGCGAGTACGGCGATTACGTCACGGGATCAATAAATCAATTACGCGTCAATGCACCTGCGCAGTCGTTATGACACTGGTTCCGGGTTCGTGACTTCGTGTTGCGGCGGGAAGCATACCCCGCGCGGGGGTGATATTCGTATTTTTGCGAGTGAGGGAGTGGGACGGAGAGAGTTCAGGGAATCCCGCCGGACGGAATGTCTTGTAGCCCATTGTTATTATTACTTGTAAGGAAAAACCCGCGCGCGCGCAGGTGATGTTTGTTTACATTTCGCTTTGCGCTGTACTGCGCTTTAAGATTTTGATATTTCAACAATTATTGGCGTTAACGAAGTATTTTGTTTTAATTACTTTAAGTGTTTATTTGCAATAATAAGCCTTGTGCAATTTGATTTACTACATTTTTAAGGTTTTCCTTACTTGCATTAATAATATTTTTGATTTGCGTATTAATAGCCCTAATGCAATCAGTATCGTGAGTAGTGCCTTAGGTTAAAATAATGCCCATGACTTCGATTCCACCCTGTATTTTTAGTTATTTAAGCCCCAAGCGGACGCCGGCGTCCGCCCGCTATTGTCTTGAAAAACGCGTTGAATGAGAAATACGCGTTCTCAAGAATCGGCAGAAGAAAGAGTACATCGGTTAAACTCTATGAGAGTTAGTGCCTCAATTTCCGGAAGTCATTATTCCACGCGGACGAAGTCGCTGGCAAAAGCTAGTTAATAATAAGACAAAACGATATCATGTTTAACTTTGAATGCACATTGCACACTGTCAAACAGTGGAGTAATACTCCCCCGAAATTTGTATAGAAAAAATATCGACAAGGTGTGCGGTGTGGAATGTTTGGTCGCTGCATTTAGCTTCTAAAAAGCGGCTAAATCGCCGATCGACGATGCTAAAAGTAGTGTGTGTGCTTTGAACATTAAACACAATTAATTAAAACTGGCGAAATATACAGTGTGGAATTGAAGTCATGGGCATTATTTTAACCTAAGGCACTACTCACGATACTGATTGCATTAGGGCTATTAATACGCAAATCAAAAATATTATTAATGCAATTAAGGAAAACCTTAAAAATGTAGTAAGTCAAATTTCACAAGGCTTATTATTGCAAATAAACACTTAAAGTAATTAAAACAAAATACTTCGTTAACGCCAATAAATGTTGAAGTATCAAAATCTTAAAGCGCAGTACAGCGCAAAGCGAAATGTAAACAAACATCACCTGCGCGCGCGCGGGTTTTTCCTTACAATTAATAATAACAATGGGCTAAAAGACATGCCGTCCGGCGGGATTCCCTGAACTCTCTCCGTCCCACTCCCTCACTCGCAAAAATACGAATATCACCCCCGCGCGGGGTCTGCTTCCCGCCGCAACGTGAACCCGGAACCAGTGTCATAACGACTGCGCAGGTGCATTGACGCGTAATTGATTTATTGATCCCGTGATGTAATCGCCGTACTCGCCGCTCGCGTCATACGGTGCTTGGATTGCAGTGTATTAAGTGTTAGTGTAGTATTTGTGTGTTTGTGTACACGATGCCTCGACCGCGTAATGTGCAGGCTAGGTACACCAACCAACAATACCCACAAATGGTTGTATGAACTCGTGAAATGTTCCATCGCCGCAACCCAAACGACCCTATTCCTTCACGGGGTCTCATTCCACCAGAACCACTAAGAACTTGTTGGATTTTTCGTCTTTTCACGTGCCAGCACATGCACAAGCCCGTGGAAGAGCACCCGTTTACCCTCTGTCACTTTACCGACAAATAAGGTTTTTTCAAAACAATCCACAAGCTAGGTACGTAAATGTTTTTTTTAATGTATGTTAGTTGACGTAGTTTTGACCGTCCTAAGCCGGCAAAGTACGAAGGGAAAGTTGGAATTTATTATGAATCAATTCATTGGCAACTTACGAATGTCACGTGAGTCGGGCGGGGTCAAAGAATTCACGCCCAATGACGCATACGGCGTAATGTACCTACGCATTTGCTATCGAGAAGCGCAAAGTGTTTGATACTTTCTATGACTTACTACATTTTAAGGTTTTCCATACTTGCATTAATAATATTTTTGATTTGCGTAATAGTAGCCCTAATGCAATTAGTATCATGAGTAGTGCCTTAGGTTAAAATAATGCCCATGACTTCAATTACACCCTGTATAATATACACACACCTCTGCGACGAATTCATGCGTGATGTTATATGATGAGCTCACAACGCCTTAGTATTATTAAAATAGATTTAATAAAGAGATAATACAGTAAAAGGTATAATAATCTATACTAATATTATAAAGAGGAAATATTTGTAAGTATGTATGTTTGTAACGAATTGGCTCAAAAAGTACTGGACCGATTTTAAAAATTCTTTCACTATTTGAATGCTACATTATCACTGATTAATATAGGCTTTTTTTTTCCCCACCCGTGCGAAGCCGGGACGGTCCGCTAGTAATAGTAATATTTCACATGGATCCCTACTTTGTTATTATAATAGTAAAATTTAGAATAACATAGATATGTTTACTTTATAACTACTAACATTATGACAGAAGAAAAGAGCCGTGACCTCATAGTATAAAAAAGCCACATAATTATTAGTAAAAACAATGATTGTTGATATACTTACTTAACTGTAGGTACCTTGTGACAAGATTCACAATATCACAATAATATTATAAAGGCGAAAGTTTGTCATTTTGTTACTTCTTCACGCACAAACGGCTGGACCAATTATGTTAAAATTTTGTATGGAAGTAGCTGACACCCTGGATTAACACATAGGTTACTTTTTATCCCGATATTCCCACAGGATCCATACTTATGCGGGTGAAACCGCGGGGCGCAGCTAGTCCGGCCTTGTGCTCTCTTTCCTTCGGTATTGCTAATAATAATCAGCTTTTCAGGGCTGCTATCTCACCTTCGCAAAACCCCATTGGTTCTGAACTGGATTTGATTTCTGGATTTTCCTCTATGGAGTTGAGACGTGGACAATCCGACAAGACAATTAGTCTCACCAAGGGGTATCGTGTTGCCCAGTAACTGGGTTGTGGAGGTCAGATAGGACAATGTATTCAGCTGCTTCTGATTAGACTGAAAGCCGACCCCGATATTATACATAGATGGGAAAACGCTGGGCAGGTTGACATAGACAAATAGACCTTCCACTGCGTCAACTGTCGGGACGACACGGCGTGGCATACGCTGGCAGAGTGTGCCGCTTGGGATGAGCCACGCCGTACCCTCATCTCAGAAGCAGGCAGTGACCTGTCGCTGCCGGCTGTGGTCGAGTCGATGGTCGGCAGCGAAGAGTTCTGGGACGCGGTGGTTTCCTTCTGCGAAACAGTCGTCTCGCAGAAGGAGGCTGCGGAAAGGGAGAGGGAGATCTCGTCCACTCACCCGGCCCGCAGCAGGCTCACCGGGCGTCGGCGGAGGGCGGATAACGCCCTCTTCCAGCCCCCCTAAATGGGTCCAGGGGCGACACTCGGGGACCTCCGTCGCCCCCCACACATCAGGACCCGAGGTGGCGGCGCGTAGTGTTCCACGCGCGCCCCTCGCCGACGTCGCGGGGGGAGTCAAACACCTCACTCCCCCCCCCGACCCGAGGAGGCACCAGTCGGGGGTTGCGGAAGGATCGTACGTTCCCGCGTCCCCCGGCGTAGGTGTGAGATGGAACACCGGGGTGGTTTTTAGTCAGTAAGAGTCTGACAGACCTCGCCGCCCGCCCCAGGGCGGCGGACATCCATGAGGATTTTCCACCCTGGAAAAATAAAAAAGACAAATAGACCTTGTCGTTTTATGACGTGCAAGTGACATTCAACATTAGGTTGGGAAAGCACTTTATAGGTAACTTCGAAATAAGGAAATAAAACCACTGTTTCCTACATTTTTATCGTGCATATTCTGCCTTTTATGTAGTCATCATGACTAATTCTAAATTCATAAATATTCTTATGAATATTTCTGAATTTCGGACATTCCGAAATTAAAAATTGCGATAACCTTTGATGTTCTTAATGCTCACTATGATTATTTTTATTAGCTTTATCGTATTGCAGTTGTTGGATAATAGTGTAAAGAATAAGTGGAACCTGTTTTGACTAATAACTCTACTAAATCCACTCCATCCCATAGTTCTATATATTTTGTTTCCATGTACAGAGGCCAGCACATCAAGCTACCCCAACTTCACCTCAAAGGAATAAGGTTCATATTCAATTGGGAAAATTTGACATATTGGGGGAGCTTGATGTGCTGGCCTCTGTACCTACTGCAATAATAATAAATAGTCCTCAAGACCGTATCTCGGCCATGGCGGCCAATCTCAGTATAATACCAGATGGGATATTTAGCTAGGACGATTCTTCTCCATAGGTACCTACGCTTTGGAATGGGCAACTAGCTTCATATTTTTATTTATTAAAACTTTATGCACAAGTAAAAACTGGACAAGGCAGACTTAATGCCTTGGGCATTTTCTACCAGTCTACCTTAGGGTGATGCAGAGACAATACACAGTAGGTGCAATAACAGAAAGCAAATTAGAAAAAAAAAAATATATAAATTAATATTTTCGGACTGACCAACTTTTTGACAATTCAAAAGTGCCTGTAAATAATAATAATAATAAAAAAATTTATTTGTCATCATAGTGGTACAATGTAGACACAGACATGGTGCTTAAAATAAAAACAGAGGTCAAGCAGATATATTAATGTCCCCCATGCTAGGGAAATCCTGTGTTAGGGGGGGCATTCAACCGTCCAGTTGATGATAACAGTGATGTTTAAATTTTACACTTATTTTTAGTAGATACATGCACGAAAATGGTTTAATTGAAATAAATGCTTTGAGTTTGAGTTTGAGGAGATGCCCGATGGAGTAAAGCTGACCGAATGGTGACCAAGGTTCGGCCAAAGAAACCAGGGCCTTCCAAAAGCGCGTTGGGTTGACGATATCGTCAAAGTCGCGGGAAACACCAAAATCAAAAAATCTAAATATTTTATTTCACATAAACCTACAAGGGCACTTTGAAACGTAAGAAGCTAGGTGCACGGTCCCAATTGGTCGTTTCCTATGGAGAAGAACCGGCAAGAAACTCTACGGTTACTCTTTTAAAAATAATTGGCTTTTACAATGTTTTCAAATTACAGTAGGTATGGGAGTCACCAGGGCCTTAAGTCTGCTATTACAATAGTGTCAGAATGGTCTATCATTGATTTCATAATTGTTGATTTTGACAAGTTTGGTAATCTACTAATATAACGGCGTCATTATGACTTTCCAATGGTCAACCACTGACACTCCATTGAAAGAAATGACATAAAATCGTAGTCTCGTACATAATGAAAAATAAATAAATTTAATGTTGTTTGCTATTTACGAACTTCCTACAACTTCAGATTGCAAACACTAATACGTAATATGTGAAAATATATATTAAATGAAACCTAGCATAGTTTTTCTCAGACCATTGACCGACCAATGATCGACCATTATGAATTTAGCAGATTACGAACTATTAGCAAAATGACAATGGGATCGTGTTGGAATGACGAATTTATAAAAATAGCAGACTTGGGCCCCGGGGTGAGGGTACGCACGGAACACTGAAGCACAGAATACCTAATAGTACTTCGTACAGAATGGCCACTCCCTACCCCGCGCTGACATCAGATACCGCACCTCACCCCGCACACCCGCGACATTATCGGCGGTTCATTAGCTCGGGGCGCTCACAAAGAACCGCAGCACTGTACTGCTGACACGAACACACAATTTTGCGATTTAAAAGTTTTATCTGAGTTTTAATCACGATGGTTCGATATTGTGATGCTTTTCCGAATTTGTATTTACATAAATGTTTGTAAGATATCGCATTTTAATACCATGCGATATAATAACCGATTATTTATAGTTAAGTAGGTCATTTAAACGAAAATATTTTAGTGTAAGCAATATTTAGCTAAGTACCCTATTTGCATGGGTATTTGCTCTGGGATAGCAACATTTAGTGAGAAGTTGGAACTGATGATGAAGACCACAGATGACCACCGGGACTACTCAATAATAAGTCTTTCACAGGTCGATTACTTTAATATGTTTGCTAAGCACAATTTATGCTCGTCACAATGCGAATGGTGAAATGGAGCTGATGATGGAGTACCAAAAGAACTCCTCAACAATTAACGTCCCTGCATCGGGAAAAGCAATATTTTGTACAAGACGATGAGCAAGTTGACATTAGGCTATTGTAACTTAGATACTTTATAAACAGACCCACTAAAAAGCGAGAAATAAAAACTTTTTAGCAAAAAAAAAAACCGACTTCCAAAAAAACACTAAGTACAAAGTGAAAAATAACTTTAATTTCGTAAGTCGGTGGCAATAAACTAAAATACAGATCCAAAGACACCGACTTCCGAAATTAAAGTTATTGTTAAAAAGTTTTACATTTATTACTTAACTATTATAATATTATTTTTATTTCATTACGAACCCGACTAATTAGATAAACAATCAAACTAGTCCTTTCTAGTCGCGTCGTCGTCGTTCCCGCCATTTTTTTTACGCTCCGCACGACAACCAACCCTACTAGAGTTTACGCACACATTTGCACGTGTACCAACGTCATTTGGCTATGTAGTAGTAGTAGGTAATTATTTTGCGCGCGTTGTACGGAGTGTCCGGGGTGTGACTGAAGTATGGCAGAAGTGAGGGGAGGCTTATACCCAACTGTGGGTGACTCCTGGCTGACATAATGATGATATCTAACCCTTCGGGGCATACAGGCGTCTCGTTATGTTTTATATGTCTAAACTAAAGCTTTATTTATTTATTTCTTTGGGAAAACAAACAATTACACAAAGTTTCTTAATTAATAAAACCTTAGTATCTAATGTTAGTAGTTTATGTGTAACTCACAACGTTATCCACATGTTACCTTTTAATTTTTTTTATAAGAACCAAGTAAGCATGCGAGTGAATTTACATTAGCTTATATAATTTACTAGCGGTCCGTCCTGGCTTCGCACGGGTGGAAAAAAAAGAAAAAACATTGCCTATAATAATCAGTGATAATGTAGCATTCAAATGGTGAAAGAATTTTTAAAATCGGTCCAGTACTTTTTGAGCCAATTCGTTACAAACATACATACAAATCTTTCTTCTTTATAATATTATTATAGATTTACATTACAGTTAATAAATAAATTTAATTTGTTAATTTTTTGATTACATTGTTTCGAAATTTGTTAGGTGTTAATGTAAATAGGTTTATGTCCGAAAAAATTGTGTTATAATTATTTGCCATGCGACGTAGAGGTGCGCGAACTCCAGCATTGGTGCGGCAAGATGTAATGGGAAATAGAGGGCGTGCACGCACCTCGCGTCTTACAACAGTTCTAGGTACAACATAACTTAAATTATTTACCAAATCTGAACAGTCGCTCAATCATCTGCCGCTACATATGTCATATAGAAAGATCATCTCTAAGAGAAGGCGTCTAGATTTCAAGTCCATCAACTTAAAATCCCTTTCTGTAACGTTTCAGACGCAGACATGTACGGTAGCAGAAGACTGATGGAGCAGCAACGTTTGTTGGAAACTTTACAACACCCGGTCAAACAGGAGCCAGATACACCCAATGGTGAGTACTCTTGAGATCAGCGGCGAAGGGTGAATTTATGACTGAGGTAAGCCGGAGCAAAAAAAAATAATATGTCAATAAACCGTTTCATAATACATATTTCAATGATGAATTGACTATAGAGTGGTTGTGTTCTGAATTTTCGAAGGGAAGCCGGCGGGAATCGAGTTGTATGGTACCTTCGCTACTGCTAGAGATTTTTTATCTGTATGGTTTTAACAGGCAACCTTTTCGAATTCGTGGTTACAGTTTGTGCGTCGATGTTTTGCCAGTTTGTATATTGTTTAGAATTTGTGCCCCGTTGATAGCATTAAACTTGCCCCCTATTACACGGGACTTAAACATAACTTGTATTAACCACCCCTGGCTACCTCGTTGAGGAATTCGGTCGTGAAATATACAAGGTGAACAAGAATAAACGCAAGTCCTGAAAATAGTTTGTTCACAATTGTCTACTGAATCGATTTCAGTAACTTTTAATGTTGGTATTTTTTCAAAATTGAGTATTTTTTTTATACTAACCGCCGATTGAGCCAAATAAAATTAAATCTTATTTCAAGGCAATAAGACTCACTTTTAAATGCTTAAAGTAATGCTAGTGTCAACACGATTTTCTTAATAAAAATAGCAAGCTTTAAAAAAAAATAGGTTTGGTCGTTGTATTATGCTTTTAACTCAATGCTCTAATTGGGGTGTATGAGGTCTTGCGTTAATTATGTTAGACCTTGTACAATATCGACGCTTGAAAGGCAAAATTGACTAAGCGACATGGGTGGGACTAACTTTACAAGAACACAGTTTAAAGTTTAACTTTTCATTTTAAAAAATCATATAAATTCTGATTCAGATGCTAGAATAAGATTTCCAAAACAGTAAGAATTATGCCTGTAGGATGATCACAAGAATTTATA
This sequence comes from Globia sparganii, assembly GCA_949316385.1. NCBI lineage: Eukaryota > Metazoa > Arthropoda > Insecta > Lepidoptera > Noctuidae > Globia > Globia sparganii. The sequence goes on from OX438680.1 coordinate 10,912,786, forward strand.
TGATTTTTTTCAGAGAAGTTCGACCTGTCGTTTAGTCAATTTTACCTTTCAAGCGTCGATATATTTCGTGTGTGGCGGCATCTACATCGCCACATGCGAACTACGCATCACACTGACGTCACGTAAAATTCTGCATCGCGCAAGCAGAGGTTACCGCGCAACTAGCATATTATATGCAACGCCCGACGTGATTGGGCAGTTGCCCGCCAGACACAACACCCGTCTGGTCAGAGGAACCTCCCTTTTTTAATAATAATAATAATAATCTTTATTACATAAGAAAGTGGTTATAAATTGTGTGAAGTCCCTGACACTTGTGCTAGGTGGTTAACCTGTGTTACAAGAGCCAGTGCCCTCTCCCAGGAGAAAATACTATTAGTAACTTATGTAATAAGACTATGGAGTATGAGTGAACTTTACACCCTGTTCCTCATACCTCTATACTTGTAAATCCTACTAATATTATAAATGCGAAAGTTTGTGAAGATGTTTGGATGTTTGTTACTCAATCACGCGTAAACCGATGAACGGATTTAATTGAAATTTGGCACATATATAGTTTATAACCAGGATTAACATATAGGGATACTTTTTATACCGATTTTCCCACGGGATCTAAACTAACGCGGGTGAAACCGCGGGGCGCTGCTAGTAATGAAATAAATGTGTTATTTGTTCCAGGGTGTGAAAATGTGATGCAGCCACAAGGCAGCCCTTACTATCAGTCTAACAACCACAATAATGTGACAGGTATGTATCCGAACCACAGATATACAAAGTGTTAATGAAATAACCCAAAACCTCGGACACCCCAACCGATTTTTATATTAATAAATTGATATGACATATAATTATTTATTTTCAAAAATTATAGTAAAAGATATTTGTAAATGTTGTTGTCGCGCTACTTCTTACAGATTTGTAGCTCTATCGCCGCCGGCGCGCTTCCCGGCCTTGGCGCCAGCTCTAGCACCCCCTCTCCTCACCCTCGCCCGCGCTGTTTGTTTTCATTGCGTTGGACAGTAGCGTACAGCGTCGTTAAAAAATATTAGACACGGCATGACAAATAATTATTTTTTGGAAAAAAAGTAACCCATATTAAAAATTATTGTATTCGATTTTGCTGCCGATTCTAAACAAACTAGTTGCAGGTTTTGGGTTATTTCATTAACACATTGTAGATAGACCTAGATAACGAGTATCACGATCTGTATGAAAAACCAAGCGTGCCATTTTTTTTACTACCTACTATGACGTCACAAGCACTCTTTCTCACTCACGCTCACCCAGCCAGCAGTACACAGGACTGAGCGCGAAAGTGGCTTACGATTTTTGAACGTAAGTTGGTGCGATTTTTGGCACGCGAAGTAGTTGCTCTTGCGTTATATAGGTGTATCTATATCTGTGATCTGAACTGTATTCACAATTCACTTACCAATTTAAGTGATCTGGAAAAAACTTTATTGCCTAAAAGATAAAGTGTAATTTCCGCTGCAATTTTCATTCCAATGTGATTTTGGAAAAGTTACTTTAATACCTTCATCTTAAAGTTCAGTTTCCGCTCCAATTTTTATAAGGTTTTTAATTCTTAAAATGACGTGCATAGACGGGTACACACCAGTGTTTTTTTTTTTGCGCGTTTATAATAAGTTCTTGTTGCCACACGCTCATCTTTATCGATGCAGAAATTGTGAGCCAGTGGTAACGGCTGCGGCTTACGAGTAGATTCGATCCCAGACAGGCGCTATACTTTGTGTAAATTATTTCATCACCACTGCTCTCAAAACGGTGAAGGAAAACATCGTGAGGAAACCGGCATGTCCTAGAACCAAAAATTCGAAGACATGTGACATCTACCAACCCGCACTGTGCCCGCGTGGTGGATTACAGCCCACTCCCTCTCACAGAGGAGGCCTGAGTACCAGCAGTGAGAACATTATAGGCTGATTATGTTTATACATCGCGATTATAACGCGCCTGTATGTCGAAGCAGTAAGGGCGGTTTTCGTAGAGCAAGTGTTGTACAATTTCCATGTTATGCTGGATTCTTTTGCGTAATACATCATCTGCCTGCCTTTTTCCAACTATTTTGGGGTCGGCTTCCAGTCTAACCGGATGCAGCTGAATACCAGTATTTTACATGGAGCGACTGCCTATCTGACCTTCTAAACCCAGTTACTGGGTAATACGATACCCTTTGGTAAGACTGGTTGTCAGACTTTCGGGCTTCTGAATACCCGTAAGGACTGTCAAAGATCCACGAATGACAGCCGGGACCAACGGCTTAACGTGCTTTCCGAGGCACAGAGGGATCTCGGTATGTAAAGATAGTCACCCATCTACAGACCAACCGCGGCAAGTGTAGCTTAACCTGTTCGGTCGACCTGTGCGGCTGTTATTATTTAGCCACGGGCCCCTCTTCCTCGGGATTCTTTTGCGTAATAATCTGTGGTAATTATACTCCTGTAATGTATCTTCAGGTGGTTACTACGACCAGCTCCCGCGACCCGGCCCGGAGCTGCTCATAGCCAAGCAGAACGCGCTCGCAGCACACACACAGCTATGTAAGTATTTAACACATATTCTTCTTAAATTATAACCATACAGTGTATTTGGAGAATGGTTACCGATGTTTTAAGGCCATATTAGGTATACACTTGTTTTTATCGAAAAATGACATTTTACATCTCATTGGTTTTAATGGGCTTAAATAGCATAATCATGTTCAATAAAATACTAATGTTCTTGAATTCAAGAGACCTACAGACGTGCAAATGCAAAAGTAAAGTAAATATTTTTTTCTGTAAAAGTAAAGTGAATGTTTTTTAAAAGTAAAGTAAATGTTTCTGTTCTGTAATAAGCAAAAAGAGCCAAAAGAATTAAAAAAAAAAAACAAATTTTACACAAAAATTACTTATTTTTTTACATTTTCTACTCTAGTCCAAAAATAACCCGTGAATGTTGCATTTCAAATGTATTTGAGTCTATCTACAAAATGACAGAAACATATTGACTGTACGCCAATTTGTTCAACAATAATAATTATGCTAAAGAGCAAACAAAGGAAAGTTAAACAACATAAAAATATTTTGAATTTGCGACTTTGTGGGGTCTATGCGCTGGGGCAGGGTTATTTCAAATGACAATGGCCCCGATTCTGTTGTTCACAAACTAAGCTAAATTTAAGTTCAGTGCATCTTTTTCTTTCTATATCATTATGAAAAGGACAGAAGATAAATATTAGTTTAGTCCTGTCAAATTAGTCAGCGCCTGACGTATTTTTAGTAGCCAATTTTTTAATCTCGTCTAACTTGTCTATGGATTATCTAATTTGACAGGAATAAACTAATATTTTATCTTCTGTCCTTTTCATAATGAAATAGAAAGAAAAAGATGCACTGAACCACACCCCGGACACTCCGTACAACGCGCGCAAAATAATTACATACTACTACTACATAGCCAAATGACGTTGGTACACGTGCAAATGTGTGCGTAAACTCTAGCAGGGTTGTCCTTGTCTGTCGTGCGAAGCGTAAAAAAAATGGCGGAGAACGACGACGACCGACGATTAGAAAGAATACGTGACCTTGTACGAGCGGCATTCAATTGTTGAACTAGATAGTCGGGTTCGTAATGAAATAAAAATAATATTATAATAGTTATTATGTAAAAGAGCTTTATTTATTCAATCAATAATTACAAAATAAGGTAAGTAAGTACCTAACTAAATATCGCTTACACTAAAATATTTTCGTATATTACGGAAGTTATAATTGTATTCTAAAACGAAGAAATCTTGGAAAATAAATGAATAATAGAGAAAATTATGAAAATAAATTATTATAACACTGACTTAACGAGTTTGTCTGTAGTATACTAGCTTTTATTTTTAAAGTGAAAGTTTTATTACATCGTCTCAAACTTTTTCGTCTGCGTGTTGCATGTCGCGTGACGGTCGGCCGCGGAGTAGGGATACAGTTTCACTTTTACCGTGGTTTTATAAAACCACACAATCCTTTTTCTCTGTGTAAAGGGTATTTGAGTTACTGTTGCTTACCTTATTTCATTCTTCGGGAAACGAAAGAAACGCCTGTCTTTATCGTTCCTCGATGAAGATAAGCATCCAAATAAAGCACAATATCGAACCATCGTGATTAAAACTTAAATAAAACTTTTAAATCGCAAAATTGTGTGTTCGTGTCAGCAGTACAGTGCTGCGGTTCTTTGTGAGCGCCCCGAGCTAATGAACCGCCGATAATGTCGCGGGTGTGCGGGGTGAGGTGCGGTATCTGTAGGCCAATTCTGCTAATTTAAAACGTTCAAAATCTAGTCGCAGTCTCATCTCGGCGACAAACAAATGTCAAAAACTTGTCAAAATGTAGGGAAATTTGAAGTATTTTTGACAGATTGAGATTGAGATCAGACTGTGAACGTTCTTAAAAATTACGAGAATTGCCCCTCTGATGTCAGTGCGGGGTAGGGAGTGGCCATTCTGTACGAAGTACTATTAGGTATTCTGTGACTGAACTTAAATTTAGTTTAGTTTGTGAACAACAGAATCGGGGCCACTCTTCAAATAAATGGCTAAATATGAATGTAGTGTATGTAAATGTGGTGAATACAGCCACAATTTTCAAATATACTTACTATTATTTTATCCATGTTTTCATATAAAATGAAGGGCGGGTGTTTTAGAGGACTGTCTTATGTAATTTAGACGTTCGAAAAGTGCTGATTCTCAGCCTAATTTGAATAAATGATTTGATTTTGATTAATTATTGTCATTTGTTCTACAGGGCAAAACACAATGAAGCGGCCTTTCTTCTATAGTGAAAGCCCGCACTACAATAGTACCCCGATACTACATCGATACGAGGTGAGTTTTATTTTAAAATTTAAATAATTTGCATGGCAACTCTGGCCACATACATGATAAGAGAATAAAAGGTATTGGATAAAAGTCCAACAGTCTGACAACCAGTCTTCCCGCGTGGTTTGTCCAGTAACTGGGATGACCCCTCCCACTCTGGGTGGAGCAGAAGGGAGTGTCAGACTCTTACTGACTAAAACCCACCCGTGTTCCTTCCTTAGCCCTTTGTGTTCCGGGGTAGCGGTAACCCTTTCGGACAATCCCGCTGCCCCGGCAGGCTTCGGCCCTTTCGGGCCCCTTCCTTGCTGCTGACATCTCTTTGAGGCGCGCGTGTAACAAGTACGCGCCGTCCGGCACGGGCCTGGTCCTGATCGGACGGAGGGTTACCCATTACTCTCCGCCCGCAGTCCAGGACAGGAGCAGGGCAGGGTAGGGCAGGAGGTCGGAAGGGCAATTCTCGTAATTTTAAGAATGTTCTCAGTCTGATTTCAGTCTCAATCTGTCAAAAATACCTCTAATTTCCCTACATTTTTAGGGTTCCCGTTCCTGAACCCATGTAGGATCACTTTGTTGTCTGTCCGTCCGTCTGACTCTGTCAAGACCCTTTATCTCGGGAACGCATGGAGGTATCGAGTTGAAATTAAAACCATATATTCAGGTCTGCGGTCCCTTGAAGCTGTGGAAAAATCAAACTTCTAAATTAAGAAGATAAGGCCGTTTATGCAGCAAAAAAAAACGCATATTTCGACACTCAAGGGAATCAAAATGTATAGGGTACTTCCCGTTGACCTAGAATCATGAAATTTGGCAAGAAGCAAGGTCATGTAGCACAAGTAATGGAAAAAATCCGAAAACCGTAAATTACCTCGCACTTGACCGGTATTTGACTTAGTTTGTCGTCGAGATGAGGCTGCGACTAGATTTTGAACGTTTTAAATTACGAGAATTGGCCTTTAGATAGGCAGTTGCTCCATGTAAAATACTGGTATTCAGGTGCATCCGGTTCAGTGTCTCCATATGTAAATCGGGAGTTACCGTGTTGCAAGGGTAAAAATACGGTGTTTTTAGACAAAATTACGTTGAATTTACTAAAAGTGTACCGTGCAAATTACCGTGTAATTTTTCAAAGGAAAACAACGGTAGATAAAGACCAGATTACCGTGCATCTACGGTAATTACCGTGTATATGGAGACACTGATCCGGTTAGACTGGAAATCGACCCCAGTATAGTTGGGAAAAGGCAGGCAGATTATTATGAATATAGCTTGTGCCGTTAAAATAATTTATATAATAATAATTATTTACCATCTCCATGTTTTTTTTTTCAGGATATCTCAAGAATTCTCCAGTGAGAAACATTCCAAAGTTTCGCAACAAAAAATAAACTAAAAAAAAGAAAGGTTTATTGTAAAAAATAATTCTCTTTACGACGATAATCTCTAGATGGTTATTTTAATTTTTTTTTTTGTATTGTAATAATTATTAATAGGAACGATAATAATATATTTTTTATTATTAATTATTAATAAATAAAAAAAAACGCTAGGTCCCTTGTCGAGAAACTATAGCTATTTTATTATTATTATTATTTTTACTTATTTATTTAAATATTATTTTTTTATTTAGATTTTTTGGAGGGACCAGTCGTTAGATTACTATGCCACTTGTGATATATCTTTGAGTTTCGTATAAAATGGGTTTTTAAGATTTATAACAAAAATAAAACTTTCCATCATGAAGGAATATCTGATCATAATATAATTTTTTAGAAAAAACATGATTACAAGGATTGTTGGTCGCAATATGTTGTTAATAGCAGACAGGAGGACTCTGCTGCTTACCCTCTTCACATAATACTTAAGTCGACACGACAAAAGGGTGGCCTAATTTAGCAGCAGTTTTAAAACTTTTAATTTTTTTAAATAAAAATAATATTTTTTAAAAATTAAATATTCTTTCACGATGTAAGCATATAGAATTGTCAGCCTGTTTTATACTAAACGCAAATAATAACATAGTAATATAAATAATATCTTATATTTAAAATATTATTAAAAAATTAAACAAGAAATTGTACAAATCGTCTGAAAAAAAAAGTCGCTTTTTTGTAAAATTATCGTTTATCGAATGAAAAGTTTGTTTTTTGAAAATCATTTTATAGTCCGTGTATTGTAAGAAAAAGTTACTTATAATAAGGCCTAAGAATCATTGCCGGTCCGAACTTTACGCAGATGGCTTCGCAGTTAACATATTTTAGGAACCGTATAGTGCCATGGGTAGTCCAGTGACAACGCCTGCAACTAACGAGTTGTAGGTTCGAACCCAAACAGACTCTTTACTTTGTGTAAATGATTTCATAACCACTGCTCTCAAAACTGTGAAGAAAAATATCGTGAGGAAACCGGCATGTCCTAGAACCAAAAATTCAAAGACATGTGACATCTACCAACCCGCACTGGGCCCGCGTGGTGGATTACGGCCCACTCCCTTTCAGCGAGAGGAGTTAGTCCTAGCAGTGGGATCATTATAGGCTGATTATAATGACATGAGGAGAGAGTAAGAAAGAGAACATGCGTTAAAGTTCGGAAGAGCCTTTGTTCACACTGGCTATGATTCTTAGCCCGTATTGTACGATTTACTACGTATTGTACAGAGGCCAGCACATCAATCTAGCCCAATCTGTAAAATTTTCCCAATTGAATATGAACCAATAAGGTTAGCAGTAAAGTTGAAAATCTATCAAAGATATTTGACAGATTGAGGTACCTCTGTACCAACGTACTTGTACAGCAGTAGCGAAGGGTGAATTTATGACAGAGGTAAGCCGGAGCAAAAAAAAAAAAAGTCAATAAAACGTTTCATTATATTTCAATGATGAATTGACTATAGAGTGATTGTGTTCTGAATTTTCGAAGGGAAGCCGGCGGGAATCGAGTTGAATGGTACCTTCGCCATTGTTGTATAGAAGGGTAATTGCGTAACAGACTAACAGTAAGAATGGCTTCTAATTTTGACAGATGAACAACATTCATTGCGTTATTTACGTTGTTGAACAGACAATTCTTAAACAGGCAATGGATTAGCAATATCTTTCAAAATGATTTAGTTTGGGATTGACAATGGCCCCGATTCTGTTGTTCACAAACTAAATTAAATTTAAGTTCAGTGCATCTTTTTCTTTCTATTTAATTAGGAAAAGGACAGAAGAATAAATATTAGTTTATTTCTGTCAAAAATTAGATAATCCATAGACAAGTTTGGACGTGATTAAAAATATGGCTATTAAAAATACGTCAATTTACATCAGGCGCTGACTAATTTGACAGGACTAAAATAACATTTATCTTCTGTCCTTTTCATAATGAAATAGAAAGAAAATGATGCACTGAACTTAAATTTAGTTTGTGAACAACAGAATGGGGGTCAGTGTGTTACACAGGATGCAGACTATAATATTTATCAACGATTTACCCTTCATAAGGAATCATCGTTTTATTTTCAAAAATGGATTTTCAAGACAATGTTTTCATATGCAGATTGTACATAGGCATCTAAAAGGGTGGTTGTGGACCATTAAAAAATACTAAATCGATGCCATTATCTTGTTTAAGATATTTATTTTCTCGGTTAGTCAAAAAAATATATACTGTTTTTTTTTTATAAAAAATATTATATTTTATTTAAAAGTTTCTTCATAAAAAAACTCTAAATCTGATTATTTTTCACGTTGTTTTTTTAGTATTTTAGTTTCTTTGTTTGTTATACTATAAAAAATATATATATTAATAGCATTTTTTTTAAGTGAATTTTTAATAATGTTTGTGTGTGGAATTTCTGTGGGTTTAAAAAAGGATAGAAAGTACTTTCACTTTGTATAATTACGTCCAGTGGTTGGAAATAGGCTTATTTTTCAATAATCATCGGGGATTACTGATCGCAGTATGCTTGTTTTTCGTCCAGTGACAATATGGCTGGTCCGAACTTTGCAAAGAAGCCTGCGCAATATTTTTTTTTAGGAACTTAAAGGTGGACCATGAGTCATCAGCCCTATTGCACAGATGCCTATTTCCAGCATAAAGGGATGTTAATATGCAATACGCTGGTCTTATTTGCCACTTAAATATTAGAAAATCCTTTTAAATAAACCTAGCAATTTTACACACGGAATTTTTAATTTTAGGCCGTTTGAGTGAAAATGACCTTACTTAGTATACCTAGTAGGTTTTGTTAAAGGTAATATTTTTTAACAAAAATATCCTTTTTGTTAACTTTACAAACATTTTGATTAATAGACTGCGATCTAAAAAAAGGCAGGGTATTAATTTGAACGTCTAATAATTCCCATATTGCGCTCCTAAAAATATTATTGAACACTCTAATATAATGATTGCGCCTCTTTTTGTGAACCTCAAATAATTCCTATTTTGGTGTCTCAAAAATACGAAATAGTCAATTAACTGCGATCAACTTAGATGTAACGCTCGCTGCTACCGAGGTTGGTCACAAACTCACAGCTAACCGAACCTTTTTGGTCGGAGTGCTCTTTGTTAGTTACTGCGACCGAAGGCCAGTAAGTTAAGGTATTAGATGCTCGTTAATTTAAAAAAGTGCCCGTCATTAAAAGGTTAATACGTTTTAAGAGGATCAGTTCCCTGGCTGGAGGCCTTAACTTCAAGGCATCCACAGGAAAGTCCGGTTAAGCAGACGCTAACCTCATAGGTTGAACTGCAAAATGCCATCTCCAAAAAAAAAAAAAAAGAGGATCAGTTAAATATTTCCCTTTAATAATATCCTAAAAAGATGTTAATCAACATAATTATATCGTTTTACATTTCACAGTGAAATACAGGATGTTTTTAAAAAATATTACCAGTTTAAAAAATATTAAAAATTATATTAAGTTAGGTCATTTTCTACTATAACGATTTTCTTTGATATTATTTTGTAAAGAAAAAAAAATAGTTTATAATTAACGACAGATAGTTACCAGAACCGTACATGTCTTTTGCCATTTTAATGCTCTTTTTATATTTTTTATTATTGTTTATGGTTGCAGGCGATGTTTTGACTGTAGTTGGAATATTTAAAAAAAATAAATATTAACGGAAATTAGTTCAAAATGGGTATTTAAATAACCGTACAGTTAAAACGAGAGGTTTCGTGGGACACTCGGTTAGAACGAAGTTCTTTTCGGTGTATATCATCATGTATTATATAACAGGCAATCATTATGAAATAAATATCAAGGTTTAAAGTAACTAAATATAAAAAAAAGTGTTGTGACGATGAAAATGTTCTATTTTTTCGGTCTAGCTCACATTCGTCAAATGTTCAGAGTATGACGTGCGATAAGGAACTTCGTGGTAAAAGTTTATACAGGGTGAAATTAAATTAGCTAGCGAAACTCTGCAGATGTGATGGGTATTATTGATAATGTAAACATGATAAAATAAAAAGAAATTAAGTTTTGTGGGGTGGGTCAAATATGAGTTGAGAAAATCATCACATATGTAAAGTTTACACTAAAATAGCCGATTTTTGAAATTTGATATTTCAAATGACTAATCTAACTGCGGTCGATGATCGCACAAAAACATCATTAAATTAATTTCTTTTTGTTTTATTATGTTCAGATATCGTTATCCATCACGTCTGCGGAGTTTCGCTAGCTAATTTAATTTGAACCAGTAGATTTGATAAGTCGTCTTGACGTTTAAATAAATAGTTCGTTTTCGTTACCAACTTGTAGTCACCTAAGCTTATGAGAATGTTTCATAATTTATCGCGGCTTCGTTCGAGTAGATGTCTGAAAAAGATAATGTGTCTCGTTCATAATTATTTTTCTTAAAAATAAGTAGCCTAAGTTACTCCGTACAACATCTGCTATCTGCCAGTGAAAGTCCCGTCAAAATCGGCCCAGCCGTTTCGGAGAATAGCCCGAATAAACAGACAGACAGTAAAAATAGTTTTTTTTTTGTTATTTAGTTATCCATTTATTTCAGGCTTCAAGACCCATATAAACACATACAATACAATATTAATATAACTTATAAATACTATAAATACATACAACATTATAATTACACTAAAAACTAACGCACACGAAGTGTCTGCGTCGTGTTTCGCTGACTGGTGTCATGTAGCCGGCCACGAAACCGTTATAAGTACCGTATTTAGTAAAAAAAAAAACTGTTATTTTGACATTACAAATACAGGCTTACTGGTAACTTGACGTATTCCTTGTAGGACGTCATATTAGGGTGAAAATGCAACTAATTAAGCCACCAAATGTTCTACCGAAATTCAGTAGTTTTTAAGTTAATAAGATTTCTAGTTTTTTTATGAAAAATCTCAGATTAAATCATTTAAAGCCAATTTGAAAATTATCTACGGATTGAATGTACTCAAAATGTTATTATCATAGTTGATGTCACCGTCCTGCAAGGAATACGTCGAGTTACCAGTAACCCTGTAGACACTTCAATTTTCTTCATTTAGATATAGCCATCCAAACCCATAATCCAATATTGTCTTTGTTTCCACATCCTGTAATAATTCTACACCACCAACCGGGGGTTGTCCTTAGATGCCTTGCATTGTGCTTACAGGGATAATCGTCGGTTGGTGCTTGCTCATTAAAAACGTCTAACGGGCCTCTGCGAGTTGGCTTCGGCTCCTCGCACTCCTTCCAAAATTCCGGGACCTCAGGGTCCCGAGAAATGTCAAGCGAAGCAATAATAATATCTCAAAATTGTAGCTAACAATTTTTGAAAATTTCGTTTACATGTAATAAGCTAAGTTTTATTTTTTTTTGCTCTTGAATGTACAGAGGCCAGCACATGAAGCTACTCCAATCTGTCAAATTTTCCCAATTGAATATGAACCTTATTCCTTTGCAATAAAGTTGAAAATCTATCAACGAAGTTTGACAGATTGGGGTAGCTTGATGTGTGTTGTACGTTTCGCATTTGTGTTTGTTATAACGATTACAATCGTATAGTCAACAGTTTCGTTACCAGTAAAATAGAAATCGTCTTTTAGTCTGTCAGTCAAAACATCGCCTGTGATCTCATCTGTAAGTTACAGCTTTGGGTTAAGTCGGACGATTGTTGGGCGACTGTGCGGCAACTCGGATTCCATTAAGTTCCGTCTTTTTAATCCTGTGTACAGTCAGCAAAGGAGATAAGTATGCAGGGTCGTCGAATATGGTTGAAGTTTACTAAGAAACCGATTGATGTTTTCGAATGAAATTTAGTTTTATAAATGAACTGTTTGTTTTCTATTAATTAAATTAAATTCTATTGGAAAACATCAATTGGTTTCTTACTAAACTTTAACTATATTCGACGACCCTGCATACTTATCTCCTTTGCTGACTGTACATTCACGAATGATATTTGCATTTTTTGAAGTAGAAAGAAATTAAGTTTTTTTCCGCAAAGAAAGAACACAAACACCAAAAAGTATAAGTTGGCGGAAAATATGTCAATCCACGCAAAATAAAAAAAAAATAAAAAAGTTTATTTGGACACAGTTCAAAAATGGCCAATACTTGTCCTCACTGCAGGCAGGGCCTTCTATAACGTGTAGGAGGCCGTGGGCACTTTAGTTTAATGGGGCATTTATAGCACACCGCCCGGGATAAGTTAGGTTTTATTTTGATGTCCTCTAGCTACAACGCACCTTCTGGGCAATTGCCCAGAGTGGCTAATGGAATAGAGGACCCTGGCTGCTACGCAAAGACTTCTTTTTTCTCATCCATCTGAGGACCAGGCATTGTGCACCACGCTTCCGTTTTGGTAATTGGTATTATAAGAAATCATAAACATTTTACCAATTTTGTTTGATCGCGAGTCCGTTTTTTCCATGTGATTTTGAAACAACTGTTCATAATGGATAAAAAATGGCTTCCGAAAAAATATGCAAATGCCATTCGGGAGATATCCAGGATTTTTTTTTTTTTAACTATTGGTCAACAGAAAAAATTATGCTTGCAAAAAAACTTCCTAAAAGAAATTATATTTTGAAAGGAAATAAAATATTTTTTAAAAAGTGATAATTTATCGAATTTACATGGCAATTAAAAATAAATTTTGAGAAAAAAAAAATTTAAAAATTATAGTTTTTAAGAACAATAAAATTTTTTTTGGTCACAATAAATTTGAATTTAATTTCCTTGAGAAAAATCTTGCCAAAGTTTTGTTTATTTTTTTTTGTGTATTTTTTCGTTTTTTGATTGTTAATAAAAATAGGTGATCAATAGTCATTTTTTTTTAAGAAATTATATAGTTTATAAGTTTAAAGTTATGGGTGTGGGCGCGTCAAACATGACTTTAACTTTTAATTTTAATTATTTTTGGTGCTCGTTAAAAATATATCAATATATCCAAATTTGCATTTTTTTCTACGAATTTTCTTTGTTTTATGAGTACAATATTGAATTTTCTAACGCACAGTAGAAGGATCGCTAGACTTTTTATCTTATTTTTAGATTACAAGTCGAGAAAAAAAATCTTTTATTTACTCTAGAAATTAAGATAAGTAAGGAATGTGGGACAGTAGATGTAAGGAAGAAAAGAGCGCGAAAAATCTGTTTTTTTTTTGTGTTTTTTTAAATATTTTTTTCGGTCGGAATATTCGGATATTTATGGCAGAGTTGAAATGTTATATTTTTGAATACGCGCTCTACATAGACCAAAGCTGTGAAATAATGTAAAAAAAGTTGAGTAAGATTAAGAATAAAGTATGCTTTTACACAAAATATGTTTATTTATTTTTTCCAACCTATATAGTCTTTAACTTTCGTCGAAGGATTGCCTCTTGGCCACTATACAGCGCCGATTGCAGATTTGGCCCACGCTGCGTTTATTTCTATGCAAAACAAATCACATCGCGGTCGATCGTGATGGGCAAACATAGATGTGATCAGGCTCAATTATCTGGATTGGTCAAATCGGTTCAAATTGTTCTTCTGGAGTAACTAGAGTACATACAGCACAAACACAGGACATAAGTAACTGAGATTTCAGCAGTGCTATTCTGTAAAAATCTCACCGTGGAAACTAATGGTGAAGTGAGCTGTCATTCCACCTGATGTTAGGGATTGCCTCCATTGACAGTTCACTTTACGCTCAGTTCACATATGTTACCACGGTGAGATTTTTACAGAATCGATAGGCTGGTGCCGAAGTGTTCCTGGTGCCGAAGTGTTCGCACCGAACTCAAAGTAGAAATAGCGAGTAGGTATTGACATCGAGGTATCGAGATAGCGACCGCAATGGCGGACATCTTCGGCATGTAATTACCCTGAAATTTTTACAGAATAAATGGTTTCGTACTGTTCCAAACCATAATAACCAAAAACAGTCATGTTGTTGGTCGTAGTTTAACTTCCGACCGCACAGTGGCGCCCTCATCGTTTGTTTGGTTATTTCATACAATTTAGAATGAAAATGCAGAAAATAAGCACGTTAAGTTGTGCTTCACAAGATTATACGTTAATATTATTAGAAACGGTAGTTTTATATTGTTTAGTTTTATTATAATCCTTAAAACGGATTCCGCATCGACGAAACACAGCAGGCTGCTTGACGCCGGACTGGTGGGAGGATGGTCGCAAACCAGGCGGGCGTTAGCCCTACCACCGCAAGGGAAGAATTTTCCAGTCAAATAAATTGTTGGGTGTGACTGACCAGGATACGCTAAGCGCTCGGTTCAGTTGAGTAACTGGCGGAACAAACTGCGCTACACGAGGAGGCTGCTTTATGCATCCCAGGTTCGGTGTGATTAACGTGAATAAGTTACTAGCTTGCAGGCGCGATCGCAGCCCAAGATTGGGGCGGTGGGGGGGGGGGTCACCATGAGTTCCGAGGTATATTTTTAGGGAGGTACATCTCCTCGTTGGTATAGTGATCGCAAGCGTTACTGCCGAGGTCCTGCGTGCGATTCCCGTGGCTCTTGTTCAGTTTTAAGTTAGTAAGACAAGTAAATCATTCAGGCTCTCGAGAGCTTGAATGATTGGGGGGGGGGGGGGGGGTCACGACCGCCATGTCCCCCCCTCTCGGACCGCGCCTGCTAGCTTTGCTTGTGAGATGTGGTCAGTTCTAAATCCTGAGGGGCAATTCCCGTATTTTTAATAAAGTTCGCATTGTAATCTCAATCTTATGCTGTTGTTTTCCCTATCGTCCTACATTTTTGATTGTCGCTGGTACTGGTTCGCACGGTTCGATTTTAGTTAACCCTTTAACCGCCCGACTTTATATCAGGTTGTCGTGCCCCCAGCGCTCGGCACAGTGATTCGATTTTCTTTTGTTTTTCAAATAACCTGATAGAATGCAGCGTAATTAATAAAAAGCAGAGTAAACGAGCTGTGGTATTTGGTCGTAAATATTCGACCCTGGCGAAATGGACACGAAAATATTTGTCGGATTAATCCGACGTAGGCGGTTAAAAGGACAACTCTCAAGTGTGCAACATTCTGCTAGTGTTTGTTTTGTTGATATACACTAATTATTATTAGTGGGTAATTAGTGTATATCGAAAAGGTGTGTCTTCGTTTATGGCGTTATCTGTAGGTACAGACGCCAGCACATCAAGCTACCCGGAACAGTCAAATTTTCCCAATCAACTTTGAACCTTATGCTTTAGTAATAAAGTTGAAAATCTATTATAGAAATTTGACAGTTTGTAGTAGCTTGATGTGCGTCTGTACCTACATATTATTCAAAATGTGTTAGCGTCTTAGCGATGAATGTCAAAGCCTTATTTATTGCTAACTAGCGACCCGCCCGGCCGCCCCGGCTTCGCACGGGTGCAATACTGATACTAAGTACAGGTATTTCAAGAATGCCAGCACGCGCCGCCGCGGCCGGTACCGCAGCAACCGCTATGTCCCTGCATTTTAAATCTGTAATATCTTCGAAAATATTCATTTAAATTACATGCTGTAAAGGGCCATATTTATTTATATTAAATGCAAAATGTATTTAAGGTACTTAATTGGATAAGGATTAATGCTGTATTGCTTAAAATCGCTTCGTAAATAAGCCATTATTTCTCGTAAAAAGTAAAGGATAAAAAATGATTATTGTGGGTTATCCCTAAGAGATAGAATATACCATCGCGGACTTTTTTGTAGACCTTTTTAAGGTGTACAATACTGTAGTACATTATTTTGACCTATCTCGTAGGGTTCAGCCAGCGTTTGAAAAGTAAGCGCAAATAAATGTGTTTATTTACGACATCACATGCATGCATGTGTTATATATATAAACCTTCCTCTTGAATCACTCTATCTATTAAAAAAAACCGCATCAAAATCCGTTGCGTAGTTTTAAAGATCTAAGCGTTCATAGGGACAAAGAAAGCAACTTTGTTTTATACTATGTAGTGATGTTTTCGAATAAGTATTGATTAAATGCTTGTGTTGTATTTATTATTAATGTTTTTTTGTTAATTTTTGTCATAGTTTTATGAGTAAGTAAATAAAAGTACCTACATTAAATAAAATAAAACAATTTATTCAGTTCTCCATTTTCAAGAAAAATGTAGGTAGTAGGGGTCTTTAATCCCTAATGTTGTATTGCTTCCTATTACAGAAACCAATATGACATTTAGGAATAAAGAATTTATAAACATAATAACACATACATAATGTAACACATAGCATGAAATAGATTATCAAATAAAACAATTTAACTAATAACAAAACTTAAATCTAAAAAAAAATCCAATCTAAATCCTAACATACTTTTTTACCTACCTTCTATTCGCCCACAACTGCTGAACTAAAGCATTTCGCTTTTCGATGCCTTGTCTTAGTTCAGCAGATGTGCTGCTAGTCGATTCTTGAGAAGAGACAGCTGGGTAATCATTTTCATACTCTGCTGTACCCTCCACAAGATCAATGCCTACTCTATTGTCTCTATTGATACACATATTGTGTAAGACACAACACGCATTCATTATTTTGGCTGCTGTATCAGGATGATAATGTAGCACTTTATGCCCGATTAAGCACTGCCATCTGTTTTTGAGTTCACCAATGGCACGTTCCACTGTCTTTCGTGCAGAGCAGTGCAATTTGGTGTAATATTGTTCTGGGGAGCCTTCAGGAGCATCTAATATAGGTGTCATCATACACTCTGTCTGGGCAAATCCAGAATCACCTGAAAAGTAAAACTAATTAGGATATATTCAATCAGAAAAACTAAAATTTCTGATCTGACTACTTATTTACATCATTTACTTGCCTAGTAAAAACACATTTTCTCCATTATTAATCAAATCAATTAAATGTTGCTTCAAAGGATGCTGATTCCAGACAAAACTGTCATCTGAGGCTCCTCCAAATGAAGCATCTACTGATAGAATTCTTAAATCTGCATCACTTATCTGAAAATGTATAACATCATCATTTAACTAATTTTTTATGAAATGTATTACCAGTAAATATTAATTAAAAGTATTGCCTTACAATCAGAACATTTCTTGAATGGAAATGTTTGTGATTAAAAAAATTCTCTTCATTTTCTATAGGTCTAATTATAGCTACGTGAGTGCCATCAATACATCCTATAACAGAAGGTATGTGAAATTTTTCTAAAAACCTGGAACATAAAGTATAGTATATGGTTACTATAAAACAGGGCGTTCATTATAAGTAACTTAAATAATTTCATATAAATTATTTAACTGGATAAATAAAATTATGTTAGTAGGTAGGTACTTAAGTATTTCAGGATTCGGTTGTGGTCCACCTGGGTGGACCATGCGAATATTCCCAATAGTCTCCTCCAGCCCTGTCCTCTGGGGTGACAGCTGGGAATTGTCTTCCCAGTTGTCACCGGGGTGACAATTTGTGCCGACTGTTCCCTTTGAAAACTTCCCAGCTGTCACCCCGGAGGACAGGGCTACAGGGACTATTGGGAATATTCCGGACCATGGGCACTTTTTCTTGCTGGTCGATCACCTCAGTCCACCTAGGTGGACCACGGGGGCTTTTTCTTGCCGGTGGGTCACCTTTATAATAATATTGCAATCACTTTCCTTTTGAACTTTGTTTAGTTATCAGTCATAATAGAGTCTTGAATCCTGACCTTCCAATAAAAGGAAAACTAAATATATAACTGACTAGCTGCGCCCCGCGGTTTCACCCGCGTAAGTTTCGATCCCGTGGGAATATCGGCATGAAAAGCATCCGATGTTTTAAGCATCCTATGTTTTTTTCCTATGTGCCAAATTTCATCCAAATCTGATCAGTAGTTTTTGCGTGAAAGAGTAACAAACTTCCATCCATCCATCCTCATAAACTTTCGCATTTATAATATCATTATATACAGTGTAAACTCCATGTAACGTCACTCGATTTAACGACAAACTCCCTAAAGCGTCGAAATCACTTGGACTTGATTGGTTTAGCTTGCCTTCCAAATAATGATACACTCTCTATAGCATTACACCCACTCTCAATAACGTCAACAATTAAGTAATAAAATGATAAAAAGTACCTTTTATGTTGCCAAAATTAGTGAAAACTGCGCAGCTGTGTACATTCTTTTGTCGCTTTACTATCCTAGCCCGTAATTAACTTGACTGTCGGCATCATACATACCAAACTTTCTAAGAAATTTGTTCTTTTGTTTATAAATTGGGATTGCTTGCATGTGTAGACTGTTGTTGACAATAACTAATAAGTAGGAGTCATGGATTATTTAATATGTTATCATATTCTTAGTTGCTCACAAACTTTCAAACTGTAAACATGGCTAGTAAAAGAAAATTAGTGTTTTATAATTCTGATTTTTCTTCTCTCCATTTAACGACAACTCTCTATAACGCCATAAAATACACAGTCCCTTCAGTGTCGTTATATAGAGTTTTTACTGTAATATAATATATAATATTAGTAGGAAGTAGGATATAGGATAGTAGGATGATGACCATATAATAGAAATACAATTAGAATTGTTAAACAAAGAAATTTCTATAGGACTTGCTTTGGAAAAGTTACATTGATTGTCTCAATGATAAATCATTATTTTATTAATTAAAGTTTTTTTTGCATATTACTTAATTACGTTTTCGATTTTCATTTGTTCTTTCAGTATTCATTTTTCAATTATTGTAAGTAGTAAAATGACAGGATCTGGATCAGGAAGAGGATTTTATTTCTGTGGAATTAAGTTTAGGTGGATCATCATGGCCAATAGACATTTTTTATTTGCATAGTCCTCATCATTTAGGTGATCCACTGGCAAGAAAAAGTGCCCGTGGTCCACCCAGGTGAACCACGACCGTATCCTAAAGTATTTGTCATTAGCATTACCTCATTTTTAAAGCATGTCTTTCCTGACGAGTTTGAGGAAACTTAATCCATTTGCTTTGTACTATTGGATGGTTAAGAGCTGCAGTTACTTCTCTAATAGTACGAGAAACAGATTGCTGCGACATTAAGGTACCATAAGTGCCCCCAACTAGTTTTTGGTAACTCCCAGTCGCATAAAAGCACAATGCCACTAAAACCTGCAAGAATTATAATGGTATTAAGCTTTTGATCATCCAAAAAAGTCATGATATCATTGATAATAGTAAATAATTAACAAAGACAAGTTATAGGTACCTACCTTATATTTTGGTGATATATCACTTCTTCTTTTATGAGTTGGCATAAATGGCTTTAGGGTTTCGTAAATTTCCTCAAACAAATCCTTACTCACTCTATAATTTGCTTTAAATTCGTGTTCATTCATAGAAAACGCTTTGTTCGTATACCGCATGATCCGACACTCATCTCGTCTTTGTTTCAATTGTTTTTTATGGGAATTACGTAAAACACTGTACATTACTGCTAATCGTGCCATATTATATCCTTATAACCCACTGAAAAACAAATAAAACGCAAAACAATTTCTAAAAAGTTACTTTCGAATTTAAAATCAAATCTCACCACAATCAATCTTTTTTTTTTTTTAATAATTTTTATTCATGACCATAGAAACTAGTCTTTTAGTCGCATACATAGACCAACAAACTATCCCAATTCCAGTGTGACCATCTTATAAATGGCGAATCTGCCACAGACTGGGCAAAAAATCTGCCACACTTGGCGCCATTATTATGTCTTACAAAATACACAAGGGATTCAATGAAATTTCTTTAATCCCCTCTTTTCAGCCAAAAATTAATAAGCTATTCCTTATTTTGTTTGAATTAAGAAACTATTCCTTATTTCTGTTTTGTTTAAATTCACTTGAGAAATCCCCGTATAATTTGGCCATGAAACAGAAGTTGCCAGTTCGATAAAATTATTTGTAATATAATTTTATATAAAACCTGATGTAATTATGAAACAGAAATCGAATAAGAAAAAAGATGAATTCATTGATTTTGATTTTTAAATTTCTTTATTTAAACATAAACTAAATAGGTAAATGACATTCAGATCTTATTCTAAAAGCATTCAATCTAAGATTGGGTGTTTTGTGCAGACTATGGCGCCTTTATAAAACATTTACGTATACATATTATGTAATGTAAAAAAATAGTTCTTGTTATGAATCAGAGGTATCATACTTACGTTAATTAAATATTTTACTATTCAGCGCGATGATTAGACACAAACACACTTTATAACACATATTAAACTATTTTAAGATTTTAACAAAGTACATCATTGATAAAATTATATTGTTACTTAAACAGACCTATAATATAACTAAAATGCAAATGAACTTCGTGTACTGGGTGAGATTCGTTGTAAATCTACCTACATTTAGAGCGAACATTAAAAAAGTCCGGTCATGGAGTCGCATCATCTTTGTTAGTCATATAGCAGCAAGTGATGTGGGAGACGGTATCGATGATATGTATCGATATATTTTAAGTTTGTAGATCGGGTTCGACCAATGGAAGAAATAAGTGGGTTGTGATGTTTAGGGTTGGTTACCAGATAAAATTTTTTTGTGAGGTTTGTAATAAATTGTTTTAATGTTGGGAAATTTAATTGGCTGTGTAAAATTTTAAGATTTGTCCGTAAGGGTGTATTGAATGAGGTTTTTAATGCTTTATTTTGCACTACTTGTAGTTTAGTGTAATTACTTTCGCATGTGCTACTCCAGACCGGTGCCGCGTACGTGATGCAGGGTCTTACAAGAGTTGTGTAGATTTTTAGTTTAGTCATTGAGCTGACCTTAGATCGCCGTTTTAAGATTGGATGTAAGCAGTTTAGAGCCTTTATTCCTTTAACGCGGAAGTACTCAGTATTTTTGGTCCAGTTCATTTTATTGTCCAGGAATAGTCCAAGGTACTTGGTCGATACACGCCATGGCAAGGTATGATCACCGACTTTTATGCTTTTTTTAGGGAATGATCGCTTTCGTGTAAACATTATGACTTCAGTTTTTGTTGAATTTAATTTTAATTTCCATTGGGTAAAATATGAAACTAGAAGCTGTAATGATAACTGAAGTCGTTCAACTATCAAATCAGTGTCTTTACTTGAAGTATATGATGCTGTGTCATCCGCAAAACAAGCAAGATGGGTGTGGGCCTGCTTGGGCATGTCGTTAATAAACAGTATGAATAAATGCGGCCCGAGCAAGGATCCCTGAGGCACCCCTGCAGGAATAGATCTTGGTTTAGACACACTATCGCCAATATGAACACAGAAAGACCTATCCGTTAAATACGCCTGGATGATTTTTACAAGTCCAATCGGCACATCACACATAATTAGCTTATGTAAAAGGCCTGCATGCCAGACGGCATCGAAAGCCTTTTCTACGTCAAGCAACATCATACCCGTAGATGAATTCATTGAAAATTCTAATTAATGAGTGTGGATTTTCTTGAAATCTGCCGAAATCTGCCACTTTTGTAAATCGACAGCATGATCTGCCAGAGACAAAATTTAGGAGCGAAATCTGCCAAAATAGCAGAAATCTGCCACAAATGGTCACACTGCCCAATTCTCATTCAAATGGCAATACAGGGCAATACCTACACAGCTGTCAAAATACACTCATCACTCAAGAGCACTGACGCAAGAATACCGTACATATTTTCCCAAAATGGACACCCAATTTAAAAACCATTTGGCGCTAGCATCGAACTCAAGCGTAGATAGAGAATGAACTAGAACTCAAGAGTACGAAACGTCACAATTCCAATGTCGATCTATCGGAATTAAATTCAAGAGTAAGTAACCAGGTTGTTCGACAAAAAATACCTACATTGAATTTGAAATTGAATTTGATTGAAAGTCAGTTCAGAGGGACCAAATCGTTTTCGACTTTATGCTCGCTGTAAACAAAACCGCATCGTTTTGCTTAGGTACCAATGGTAGAGTTTTTTATTGCCAAACTGGGCATAATAATATAAATAAATAGATTCGTATTTCGTAAGCTAATTTTACCTGTGATAGCTACTTCCATACGACGGAGTACTATGCAAAGTTATGAGATCTTTGCTTCATTATTGGTAAAGAGTTATATAAAACAATAACGGTAGGTACGTTAATTACAGGAATCGGAAAATTTTATATAAATTGTAGCGTTTACAGACAGATATACCTACAATCAATGATATTAGGTACTTAGGCGGCCCGTACACAGTCAATCTCGATCGCGAATTCGCGATCCGCGATCAAAATCAATGATCGCGGATCGCGAAAATATCTAGATATTTTGAAATCAGATGCATCAATCCGTCAATCTAATTCGTACATTATCAATCTGGATCGCGATCATTGATTTTGATCGCGGATCGCGATCGAGATTGACTGTCTACGGGCCGCCTAACTAGCTGACTCCACAAACGTTGTTTTGCAAAAAAAAAAAAATAGATAATAGCCGATTCTCAGACCGACTGAATATGCATATAAAATTTCATAAAAATCGGTCAAGCCGTTTCGGAGGAGTATGGTAACTAACACTGTGACACGAGAATTTTATTTAATAGAAGATATCATTGCCTACAATTAAAATTCAGCGTGGAGCTGCATTCGCGTCCACAACATCGGGGACTATACCCCCTCGCTTCTTCGTTAAATATTTTAATGATTGTTCTAGTCGGTGTCTTCAATTCTTCAATGCACCTTAGCTTGGCTGCTTGGCACCGCTTGGCTGCAATTGTATATCTATGTATTGTTTTTAATGGATAAGGTATGTCTCAGGGGTGGTCCCATATAAATTTGATTAGCTTTGCTTAGTTAGTTTTTGAGTTAGCTTCAATAATATGATTTTTTTCCACTTAGTTTATATTGACGATGTTTTAACTGATATTTACATAGCAAAATTTAAATTGTTAATTGCATTGTTAATGGAATTTGTTTGGGGTAAGTAGAGGTACAGAGGCCAGCACATCAAGCTACCCCAATGTGTCAGATTTTCCCAATTGAATATGAACCTTATTCCTTTGTGCTAAAGTTGAAAATCTATCAAAGAAAGACAGATTGGGGTAGGTTGACCTGCTGGCGTCTGTAGTCTGTACCTACAACTAAAAAGTGAAAAATAAAAACTTTTTTACAAAATTGTACGATATACGACTACATATACAGAAAGCATGGCTAATAGAAATCTCTATTCCTAGACAGCACGTGTCGGCGAAAACTTTGTTGATAGAAAACATTGTTTGTAGATATCTCGGTTCATTGGAAGCACTGTTGACAGAGATCTCTGTTCATGGAAACCACTGTTTCTTGGCCAAAAATGGGTAATTGCCTTTGTGAGAACTTCGCTGCGATACCGCCATCACCACGGAACGCAAAATTATCATATGACCAAGATTATGTCTGGAATTCGGCCTTTCTTCTTAGAGTAGTCAGATAGAAAACGCTGACCTCATCTAGTTTTTAAAATGTGATTGACGTGTAAAAGTGTTTGTCAAAATCGTCATATCACCTCCGTTTGATATTACGGCATCAAAATACGCTTGGAGTCTACACAGTCGACGGCCGTCATTTTGCGACCGTTATTTATTATGAACGCCGCATTTGAATAATTGCGTAATAAGCATCGCATAGATAATCAATTTGTGATGCGAATTTCAGACCGACCGCTTTTTTTTTTGTTTTTTGAGGATGGGAAATCATCAAATGACCTCTCCCGCTCTGGGTGGAGCAGAAGGGAGTGTCAGACTCTTACGGGCTAAAACCCACCTGTGTTCCTTCCTTAGCCCTTTATGTTCCGGGGAGCGGTAACCCTTTCCGACCGCTGCTGTCGAAATATTGGTCACCCATCCACTCACACGCCGCAGCATCCGTAGCTTCCCTTCTCACCCAGTAATCATTCCTACCCACCCCAATTTAAAACAAGCCCACCAATATTTTACTATATCATTATTTGGGAGTGGCTTCCATTGCTCCACCTTCAAAAGTAATTCCGTCACAAAAAACAATATTTTGGCCGTACCCACAAACCAACTTAGCTCGACCTATTCACAACTTTCAAAAGCAACCTTGTAACTTTAATAAAAGGTTGATATTTGAATGGTAGCTAAAGGCAGTAGAGGTTATACTTATTTTGGTGTTGCCAGTAGCAATTGTCGAGTAATTAAGGTAGGGTTTCTTGTTCAAAGTAGCGTTTTAAGTGTTTTTCCGTGGATTATTTCGTGCAGTTCGGTTTGGTTTTTGTTTGAGTGCAAATATTTCGGGTTTCGAAGCTACGAAGATATTTTGGGAAGGTTTACAACGGTGGAGTGTGCTAAAAGGATATTTGGGGACATTCTTACTTCCTATCACTATTGTTTACATAGCAAGTAGTAGTCTACGGATTCTTATGGTAGGTAAGATACAATACCTAACCAAAAAGTGAAAAATATTTTACAAAAAAAAAAACAACCGCCTTCCAAAAAATCACACAAAAAGTTGAAAAATGTCTTTAATTTTAGAATGCCGCCAAGTGGCGGGAAAGCTATTCTCTAATATAATATTAATAAGATATTCGAGAGTTTGTATGTAGGGGCCTAATAAGGGGTACCATAGCTATTCTTCGGAGCTACTGATCCGATTCCTAATGGTAGCGCATTGCAGAGTTTAATAGAATATAAAATACCTTAATATTACGCCTTTAATTCCCTAATTGCGTAACTCACTAAGTATCAATCTCAATCTGAATAATTTTGAAGGTTATTGTTAATCCATTGCTTCATATGTTCGAAAAAGATGTCTGCTCAGCAACGGAAATAACGCAATGAATGTTGTTGAACTGTCAAAATGAGACCCATTGCTACTGATAGTGTGTTACGCAATAACTCGCAGGGAATTTGTAAAAATCTAGCACATAATGGCTCCTATATAATCTATTCATAGTTTTTTTTTCTAATATTGTACCTATCTACCGTGTCTTTGTGAAGTGAATAAAGTTTTTATTTATTAATAGATATTTTTTAAAATCCTACTATCTTACTAGTCCTACTTATCCTACTTCATATCCTACTATCCTACTTCCTACTTCCTACTATCCTACTTCCTATCCTACTTCCTACAAATATTATAAACGCGAAAGTTTATGAGGATGGATGGATGGATGTTTGTTACTCTTTCACGCAAAAACTAATGAATGGATTTAGATGAAATTTGGCACACATATAGTTTATTACCAGGATTAACACATAGGATAGTTTTCATCCCGGTATTCCCACGGGATCGAAACTTATGCGGGTGAAACCGCGGGGCGCTGCTAGTTTTTAATAAAATACCGACTCTGAATAATTCGCAGCTCCGTCGAATACAAACATAACTGTCAATCAGAACTCGTTTCAGGCATTTTTCTTGTGAAAAGCAAGAAGATTATATTTTTTGGGACACACCGACTTTCAGTACCACCATACTGCGAGCTCCAGGCACTTGGTGATTATGGCATATCAAGCATGGAGGACGATTTTGAACAGCATTTTTGAAGCAACAGCAGTTAGCGTATGTAAAATAAGTGAAAAGAGAGTTGTATAGATTAGCTATCAGCGAATACCTTTTGAGAAAGAAAGAGAGAAAGGGGCTCGTGGCTAAGTAATCAGCCGCTGTCGGTTCGTAGATGATTGACCATTTGCCTGCATTTTCCCAACTATGTTGCGGTCGGCTTCCAGTCTAACCGGATGCAACTGAATACCTGTATTTTACTAGAAGGATTCAAGTAATATACTGGTATTCAGCTGCATCCGCTTCAAGTTGAAGCGACTGCCTATCTGAGCTTCTCGACCCAGATAACAGCCGCGACTTATGAGTTATAGGTAACCAAGACAGACGCTTTATTTTGTTTAAATTTTTTCATCACCACTGCTCTCAAAACGGTGAAGGAAAACATCGTGAGGAAACCATGTTGTAGAATCAAAAATACCCACACACACCCGCAATGCGCCCACATGGTGGATTACGGCCCTCACCGAAAGGAGGCCTGTGTCCACTTACATTCAGTGACTGCTTATCAGACCTTCATAACCCAGTTACATGATGTAACATGATACAGACTGGTTGTCAGACTTTTGGGCATTTAAATACCCGTAACGACTGTCAAAGATCTGGTAGTGACAGCCAGGACCAACGGCTTAACGTGCTTTCTGAGACAGGGATGGGTCTCGATGTATAACGGATGGTCACCAGTCCACGAACCGTCCTCGGCAAGCGTAGCTTAACCTTCGATCGACGCTTGCGGCTGTTATCATTTAGCCATGAGCCCTTCAGCACCAAGGCGTTAATAAGACACCAGCAGTGCGATTCTGTAACCATCTCACCGTGAAAACTTAGGTGAAGTGAGCGTGGAGTGAGCTGTCAGGGTCATCATTGATACTATTGACAGCTCACTCTAAGCTCACTTCACCTAACTTTTCACGGTGAGATTTTTACAGAATCGATCGGCAGTTCCACCGCCGGCGATCAACGAGAAGCTAGTACAGATAGTAACTAAAAACGAGTTATTTGTTTGACTGACTTCTCATCGGGTGATGTGATTATGTGAACAGTCGGCGATCAACTATTAACATAATGTATCTCTTTTACTGATACGGGATACGGGACTTTTGTACGTTTCGTAGACACTCACGGTATGGCTGGTCCATAATTCAAGGACGAGTTATGCTTGGAGTCTCTCTGGGATAGAATCCGGAATGAGGTGATCCGGCGGAGAACCAAAATTGTCGACATAGCTCACAGAATAAGCAAGCTGAAGTTGCGATGGGCCGGCCATATTAGCTGTAGATCCGATGACCGTTGGGGTAGACGTGTTCTTGAGAGGAGACCGCGAATGGGCCAGGCTAAATAGACTGACGATATTCGCAGGGTGGCTGGTAGAAGCTGGATGAGAGTTGCTGAAAATCGAGTCGAATGGGGTGCAATTTAAGAAGCTTAGTCCAACAGTGGGCTGCTGTTGGCTGTTGAGGATGATGTACGTTTCTTGAGCAAGAAATTTGTCGATTAGTAGTCGATTCCTCATCGGCGATCGGGCAGGTGCCTTAAGGGCCGACTCCACGAGTGAGAGAATCGCGGCGACAGTCATGCGGTGCCATCCAATTATCGTCGCGATGATATCGTCGTGTGGAGATTAATTCATAGAGTTTCTATTGACTTTCATGGCACGACTATAATATCGCCGCGATTCCCTCGCTCGTGGAGACTTTCTTACAGGAATTTCTTAGTAACAGCCCGGAGTTTTGAAGTTGGCGGTGTGATACCCCCGTGCCTCGGAAAGCACGCTAAGTCGTTTGTCATTCTTTGGTCGTGTCGGATTAAGTGCCGTCCTATCGGACTATGGGAGTGAGAAAAGAGAGAGTGCACGTGTGTCTGCGCACACACTTGTGCACTATAATATCTCCCGCGTTGAAGGCTAGTCTCTGCTGAGATTGTTCACCATGGCCGAAATATGGTCTGGAGGACTAATATTATACGAAAATGGCCCCGATTCTGTTGTTCACAAACTAAACTAAATTTAAGTTCAGTGCATCTTTTTCTTTCTATTTCATTATGAAAAGGACAGAAGATAAATATTGGTTTAGTCCTGTCAAATTAGTTAACGCCTGACGTAAATTGACGTATTTTTAGTAGTCAATTTTTTAATCACGTCTTAACTTGTCTATGGATATCTTAATTTGACAGGACTAAACTAATATTTATCTTCTGTCCTTTTCTTAATGAAATAGAGAGAAAAAGATGCATTGAACTTAAATTTAGTTTAGTTTGTGAACAACGGAATCGGCACCATTATCTTTGCAGTAGCATACACATCTCTTCTTACCCCGTTCGTAAATACTCCAGGCATGATGTTCCTCAAATAATGATTAATTACATAAAACCCTTTACAAACCCACAAAATATTAACATCCACAAACGATTTGAAAAAGATGTGATTATTATCAACAAAACATACTCAAGTAAAAAACACAAAACGTTTCACAGAGATTCCGTTTTTGAGATACGGGCTCACAAAACGAGGGACATTGATAATACATAACTTGACGTTTTTTTGTTGGAGTCGGTTAAGATATTCCGTGCATGCTGCCCTAGACTCATCAATAATATGAGCTATTTGGGATTTAGGTGCGACGGGACGGATACGATACGATGTTGATTTCTAACCAATCATTCGTGTTAGGTAACCGGATTTTCAGCATTTTTCGTAGCAATTGGCAGTAATTTAGCTGAAACCGAAACGAATTTATTCGATGCAGCGCATGTGGGCAAAAATCAACCGACTTCCAAAAAAACACTACAAAGTGAAAAATAACTTCAATTTCGGAAGTTGGTGGCAAAAGACGCAAATGCGAACCCAACGACACCGAGTTCCGAAATTAAAGTTATTTCGCACTTTGTAGTGTAGAAAGTCGGTTGTTTTTTTTTTTTGTAAAAAATGATTTTTAATGTAGGTAATATACACATATTGGGTATTTATATTAGCTATTCATTAATACAACACTCACACACACATGTAATGTACTCCTATGTCACAACATTTTATTTGATTTTGTATGAGCTTTTCTTTATTAGGTACTAGCTGCGCCCCGCGGTTTCACCCGCGTAAGTTTTGATCCCGTAGGAATATCGGGATAAAAAGTATCCTATGTGTTATTCTGATGTATAAGCTATATTACTGTAAAGTTTCATCAAAATCCGTTCAGTAGTTTTCGCGTGAAAGAGTAACAAACATCCATACATCCATACATACAAACTTTCGCATTTATAATATTAGTAGGATCACATTTTAATTAATTCTCTTAATTTATTATAACGGACACACACTTCCCTACGTGTTTGTTATTCCAGCGTATGGCACTCGTGGGTTGCAGCTGAAAATCAGCGTCAGGTGGCACATCTTGTGTTGTCATCTGACATTATGATGAGCTGAGGCCCTTTTATTTATCTTATTTAGGCAAACCAACTAAATACACACAAAGACATTCAAAGTAACATATCATTTACAAATACAGTAGCACTGCATGCATCTAAATCAAAGGTAAGCACATCATTTTATTAAGAACCCACTATACAAATAATAACTTAAAGTTGGATAACAATAATATTCCCTGGTGCGCAGGGTTCCGGCTAGCTCCAGCAGCATCCTGAGGGCATTCGCGCAGAGGTTCGATTGCCAGTACCTGAACAATTGCTGTATGGCTCACATACTGGGCAATCGAAATATGTAATAATAATATCTACGGTCTTTCTAATTGTATGTGTTTTTATTTTATTTTATTTGTGGTTGTGTGTTTTTGTTGTGTGTCTATGATCCTATGTTGGTCGAAATAAACGATTTATATATTATTATTATAACCTTTGTTTTCTGTTTTTATAGTTTTAAGATGTATTCATATTGCTGTAATGCCAATATGTCATTTTTCTTTCTTTCTTTTCCAATCTATTGTTTTAAATTACTAATTGATACCTATCTAAATTTGAAAGTTTTTGAAAAAATATAAAGTAGTAACCGACTGAAGTTTTGGTTTCGATCAGTTTCAGTTAACAATGCTGGCTTGGAAACTTCGGCCCAGTCAGTACTTGAGCGGAGAGCTGTGGTGGCCCAGAGTTAAAGGCTGCGGCTTACGAGTTGTAGGTTCGAAGCCAGACAAGTGCTTTACATTGTAAACACCATGAGAAAACCGGCATGTATGTAAATCATTGGTGCCAAAGAGAATATATACTTTTATGCACCAATGCAGGAGAAAACCGGTATCTCCTAGAATCTAAAATCGAAGACATGTGACATCTACCAACCCGCCCTGGGCCCGCGTGGTGGATTACGGCCCACTCACGCTCACAGAAATAAAATGAAATGTAACTATTTTATTCTAACATAAATAGAGAGGAGTCCCAGCACTGGGAACATTATAGGCTAATTATGCTTATATATCTCGATTATAACGCGCCTGTATGTCGAAGCAGTAAGGGCGGTTTTCGTAGAGCAAGTGTTGTACAATTTCCATGTTATGCTGGATTCTTTTGCGTAATACATCATCTGCCTGCCTTTTCCCAACTATGTTGGGGTCGGCTTCCAGTCTAACCGGATGCAGCTGAATACCAGTATTTTACATGGAGCGACTGCCTATCTAACCTCCACAACCCAGTTACTGGGTAATACGATACCCCTTGGTAAGACTGGTTGTCAGACTTTCGGGCTTCTGACTACCCGTAACGACTGTCAAAGATCCACGAATGACAGCCGGGACCAACGGCTTCACGTGCTTTCCGAGGCACGGAGGGGTCTCGTTATGTAAAGATGGTCACCCATCCAAAGACCGACCGCAGCAAGCGTAGCTTAACCTGATCGATCGACCTGTGCGGCTGTTATTATTTAGCCACGGGCCCCTCATTACTGGCTGATTTAATTACCAATAGACCAACGAAGCAGTAAAAATTCGAAAAAGATGATGTTAGTTCATTCGTCGTGTCGCAACCTCTAAACATCCTTGCGAGCGCAACATTTCTTAAATACAAGCCGGGTTAAGAGCGGCACTTTTTATCATAGAGACGTCTCACAAACAGGGTAGGCAGACATATTATGTGTTTTTATCATAAGCAGTTCAGGGATCAAGTGTAGGGATTTCAGGCTTAGGAGAATAGACAGAACCAATAAATAGACAGCGTTTTGTGGGAGATGACATAAAGTTTTCGATCGAACACTGTTCTTTATGACGTAACAAAACATCACGCCTGTATTATCGTAATGATGAGGCAGAGGTGAACTTATAGTATAGTTAATATACCCATATTTCGTCAGTTACCTGGGGGCACGGGAAGTGCCCCCGACAAGACAAGCCAAGCAAAGCGCAAAGGTACTACCTACATTTTCTCGAAGCGCTTTGTCGTTTTTTAAACGTTCATAACTTGGGTTTGGATTATACCAGATAAACAAAATTCTCGAGATATGATGTGAATAGTGAACTTATTAAACGTATAAAGTTTCAATTGCATAGCTCTTATACTTTAGATTTTATTGATATCTGAAAGACCCCGATTTCGTCACTGACGGATATCATCAAAACTTTTAGGGTACTTCCTGAAGTCCTAGAAAGCTGAAATTCGGTACGTAAGCTAGTATTAGTACACAAACAACAAAACAATTCTAAAACTTGGAACTTTTACCCCCCAACCCCACAAACTAGGGGATGGAATTTTGTTTGAGACTTCCGCTTTTGATGCTAGAGGTATGAAAATTGATCCAGTCCAGTTGATTGGTCCAGTCTTAGCAAGGGGTATCGTTTTACCCAGTAACTGGGTTGTTGAGGTCAGATAGGCAGTTGCTCCATGTAAAACACTGGTATTCAGCTGCAGCCGGTTAGACTGGAAGCCGAACTCAACATAGTTGGGAAAAGGCTAGGCAGATGATGAGGTATGAAAATTGATATAAGGACTCCTTGTTATAAATAATAAAATACGTGTTTCAGGATTTTTTTTGAAGTGAAACTTCTTTACGCACGCTTGACTTGGGGAGTAAGCTGGCGAACGCGTGACGTAAGCGTTACGAAAAGTGTGATCGGGCAAGGCGAACGGAAGTTAAGTGGGGGATTGCGCGCGCACATTTTCTTTCTCTCTTCCTCTCATAGCCAAATACGTTCCGTATATCTAAGCAATAGAAGATCTATGCAAAAATATTAATTTACCAATGAAACCATGAAATAAATTTAAATATTTGTAGAAAATTAATATATGTATATGTGTATACATGTATATATTGTACACACACATATATATATATACATACAGATGGAGCGAAAGAAGTTTCACTTCAGTCGTGTGGTCATAAGCACACTCGTATTTTTTTCATTAGCAACTTACAAAAAGAGCTGAGTACCAGTATTTTACATGGAGCTGCTTATTTGGTCTCTACAACCCATTTACTGCAGTGCTTCGGGCCTCTGACGACTAGTAACGACTCAAAGATCTATGAATGACAGCCGGGACCAACGGCTCAACGTGCTTTCCGAGGCACGGACGGGTCTTGGTATGTAAATATGGTCACCCATCCACGGACCTCCCCTCGCCCCTCGGGAATCGAACCTATATAGATACCACCAGAAACATATTTCAACCACTGCACCTAACCTCGAAACTAATCGACATAAATTACTAACAAAAAGAGGGTAAAACAAAAAATCACAAACAATATTTGTATGGCAACATTGAGGTATAAATAATTTTACAAAATTAAACGACACAGCGCCGCCCCGCGGTGTTCCCTGCGATTTCTTTTAAATGACATACATGGTATTCGTGATACTTGTTAAGAATTTATTATTATATTAGTAGTATCGCCCTGTGGCGTTGCTTGTACGAATTACAGGACTTAGAAGTTAATGGATGGCTATAATAAGAGTAGGGGAAAACCAACGAAAGATAATATATCGATGCCTTAGTTCACAATTACACTGACTACAAAATTTTCAATTTTTACTTTTTTAATGCCAAATACACAAAATTTCATGCTCTTTCGTTTCCGCGCATCGAAATACCGTTACTCCGTCTCTTTCTACCAAACACGTGGGTCACAGTTGTATTAAATGAGTTCGTTTAATGTTCCATGAATGTGGTATTATACTAATGATCTTTATTTTTGTAAAACCAATCAAGATAGATGGTGTAGAAGGACTAGTCTTATGAATAGATGCATATTTTTTTGTTATTTTACTTGGATTTTCTACTGTTCTCGTCTAAACTTTAAAAAACTTTAAAGCTCTCTCCTCAAAAATGTAAATTTCGTAGTTGGTGCAATTGTGAACTAAGGCATCGATATGGCTTGAAATGAGGTAACAACTGAGATGACGGTTGATTGAGATGTATGGCACTAGAGGCTAAGTGGTAAATACGGCCAGTCGGCCACGACTTACGAGTTGCAAGGTCCTAGTTTCGAACCCAGGCGCTTTACTTTGTGTAAATAATTTCATCACAACTGCTCTCAAAACGGTAAAAGAAAATATCGTGAAGGAAGTGGGCAATAATCCACCACGCGGGCCCAGGCGGGTTGGGGATGTCACATGTCTTCGAGTTTTTTGGTTCTAGGTTTGGTTTTTTCAGTTTCCTCACGATGTTTTCCTTCACCGTTTTGAGAGCAGTGGTGATGAAATGAAATACACATAGTAACGTGCCTGCCTTTTTTTTTGTCAATCAATCAATCAATCAATCAATCAAAGGAAATCTTCAAATGACCCCTCCCGCTCTGGGTGGAGCAGAAGGGAGTGTCAGACTCTTACTGACTAAAACCCACCCGTGTTCCTTCCTTAACCCTTTATATTCAGGGGCAGCGGTAACCCTTTCGGACAATCCCGCTGCCCCGGAAAGTGCCTGCCTGGATTCGCAATTCACGACCTACAGCTTGTAAGTAGGTGCCGATACCACTGGTTCAGCACTGCTCTACGGTCACCAAAGGAGATAAGTATAGTCGTCGGTATAGTTGAAGTTTAGTAAGAAACCGATAAATGTTTTCCAATAAAATTTAATTCAATTATTAGAAAACAAACAGTTCATTTATAAAATTCAATTTTATTAGAAAATATCCATCGGTTTCTTACTAAACTTCAACTACGAGGGGTGATCCAAAGGTTACTTCAGGTCCGCATAAAAATCCAAAAAAAATTTTTTGCTTGCTCATATACTCACTACTTCAGCCTAAAAAAATCATATAAGTAGGTCACGATTTCCGGGAGATACGTTAAAGTCCGGTTAAGCAGTCGACAACCTCCTACAGGTTGAACTGCGAGATGCCATTCCCAAAAAAAAAGGGAGATACATTCATTTGAATACGAACTGTCGAAGTTTCACTAAGACAACGCACCGGCTCACAACGCCGCAGTTGCGATGGCTGCCATTCAAGAAACGGGATTCGAACTGCTCGGACACCCTCCCTATTCGCCAGATCTGGCTCCTAGTGACTTCTACCTCTTTCCTCGGCTCAAGGAACACCTCCGAGGCAAGAAATTTGAAGACGATAGCTAAGTGATGGCTGCTGTTGAAGCGTTTTGGGACGGTCAAGAAAAATATTTTTTTTCAAAGGGAATCCTGGGTTTAGAAAAAAGATGGACTAAATGTATTGATTTGTTAGGAGACTATGTAGAAAAATAAATTATTAACTATTTTAACTTTAATTACCGTGTTTTATTTTCATTATCATTACTTTTGGATTACCCCTCGTATATCCGACGACCTTAAAACACACCCCTTCTATGTTATGGGTTTTGGTTTCCGCACTTAGTCCTTCAGTTAGACCATTGTGCGTGGGTTAAACACACCCCTTAAATATATACTTAAATCTCTTTTGGTGACTGTACGTCGGTATCTATACAACTGGGCGAGTATTATGCACTGTATATTATATTGTATATTATGCTTTTATTTAACACCCACGTTCTAAAACTTGTTTCCAGATATGTCTTTGCTTTTTAGTCGATTTTGCTATCAATATTTCGGTTGTCCTTGTTTTCTCATTGTTTTTGACATTTTGTCATATTTATGTAAATTGAATTCGCTGCAGAAGGTGACGTAATCACTCTAAAAGAATTTATAAAAAAAAAACTTGTGTAACCTTTTGATTTTGCGAAATTCTACCTCTGAGTGGCTTCATCAAAATCAAAAATCATATAATCAAATTAGGCTAAGAATCAGCACTTTTTGAGCATCAAAATTACATAAGACAGTCCCCCGGCACGCCCGCCCTTCACCACTTCCTAGTGCTTTCGCTGGGGAGAAGAAGTGGCGCAGCAAACTCCCCAGCAGCACAGCTGACTTTTTAGTTACAAAACTTGATTCTATACAATAGTATATATAATTAACGTTACGATACACAAAACGTTAAATTAAATTTGCCTTAAGTCAGCTGAATCTGGTTAGACTGGAAGCCGACCCCGACATAATTGGGAAAAGGCTAGGCAGATGATGTCAGCTAGCATCAACAAACTCGCCAATACCTATACCATCATCAGTATTCAGCCGAAAGACATTCATTGCCGGTTATAGGTCATAGGCCTCCCCAAGCATCGCCACATCGATTGGCCCTGAGTGGCTTAAATGGGTAACTGTTAATATTCATGAAGGAATATTTACAGGGTGTAAAGTTCACTCATACTCTTTAGAAAAGGGAGGATCCTTCGACCAGACGGGTGTTGTGTCTGGGGGGCAACTGCCCGATGATTCATCTCGGGCCGTTGTATGTATGCTAGTTGCGCGGTAAACTGCTTGCGAGATGCAGAATTTTGTGACGTCAGTATGACGCGTTGTTCGCATGTAGCGTTGTGGATACCGCTACACACTGTATAGCAGGTCACAATTAGACGTAAATTGAAGTGTCGCACGATTTTGTAGCATGTGCGGTGCAACTGTTAACCGTCACCTTGATCGGACCTGTATATTACCTGCCCAAGAATGGTTACTCATAAACAGGAGGACACAGGCCTCCTCTCTTCGAGAGGGAGAGGGCTGTAATCTACCACGCGGGCCCGATGCGTGTTGGTACCTAGATGTCACATGTCTTCAAATCTAGGATATTAATTCCTCACGACGTTTTCATTCGCTGTTTTGAGAGCAGTGATCATGAAATTATTTACACAAAGTAAAGCGCCTGCCTGTGTTTGAACCCACGACCTACAACTTGTAAGTCGGAGCGGTTACCACTGGGCCATCACTGCGTTAATGAGTTTGGTAGGGTCCCAAATCTGGTAAACGGAATTTCGGATAAGCCTGTTACAAAATTCTCGGTAACAGCTCGAAGTTTGGAACTGCGTTCGATAATGAGCAATAAAATTCGCTCTCCAAATGTAACGGCGGCAAAAATTGTGATGATCAAGAAGTATTAATTATATTTGATGTTATAACGTAATTATTTGAGATTAAAACTGCGGTTTTATTAATTTTGGGGATTTTAATGATTCTTTAAAGAAATCAAAAGGATAATAAAAAACAGTTCGTTTTTTTTTTTGTGATTTTTATTAAGTATTGTAATTAATTAATTCATTAAGTATTACATTTTGCCTGATTTGGGGGCAGTGGAGGACCATTCAAAACTTAGTGTAATTTATTTCATCGCCACTGGTCTAAAATCAGTGAACGAAAACATCGTGAGTCAACCGACATGTTTTAGAAACAAGAATTGGAAGACTTGTGACATATCAAACCGCATTGGGTCCGTTTGGTAAATTACAGCCAACTCTCTCACAGAGTGTCCCAACAGTGCGAACGATTAGACCCTGGGATTCCATGATCAAGTGTCATTGGGTTTTTCCATTCGAAATTCCTCAGTAGCACTCTGGATATTGTGTCCTGTTCTTGGTACTAGGCTCTTCCGCCTAGTGCAGGGGTCCCCTTATGCCTAAAACACATCTGGCAAAATGTGGGTCTACTTACACCCTTCTGCCTAACCCATCGAATATTTTTTTTTGGTGTATGGAAAATGGAGCAAAAGGGAGTGTCAGACTCCTACCGACTAAAACCCACCCGTGTTCCTTCTTTAGCCCTTTGTGTTCCGGGGTAGCGGTAACCCTTTCGGACAATCCCGCTGCAATCCTTCGAATATAAGCGTGTTGTTTATTTACGTTATGTCTAATAAGTTCTGTAATCCATCGTTGGCCTGGTGGTCGCAAACAGTACTGCTTAGCGTGAGGGCTCGATTCTCGGGTCGGGTAAAGTGTCATTGAGTTTTTTAATCTAGAATAGGCTAGTTTCCACCATTAATAAATTGAAAATCTATTTAGTCCGTCAGTTAGAGTATTGGAAAATAATGGACGCGTATTTTTTGTTTTTGTAAATCAATGAATATTGACAAAGATAAAACGCACCAAAACTCGGGAGTGGGGGCTCGTGACGTCAGAACGTACTAAAAAATATACCAAGGTGTGACGTATTGAGA
Source organism: Globia sparganii (assembly GCA_949316385.1). Lineage (NCBI taxonomy): Eukaryota > Metazoa > Arthropoda > Insecta > Lepidoptera > Noctuidae > Globia > Globia sparganii. The sequence continues at coordinate 10,949,972 of OX438680.1, forward strand.
ATTTTAAAAGCGTCGTATCTTCGTCAAAAGAAAAAATACGGGTCAAATATTTTTTGATTATCTAACTGACGGACTAATTAGATTTTTCAGTTGACAAGCCTATTGGCGAAATATTGGTGTACAAGTACACTTCTGCATAACGCCTAGAGGAATGCTGCCGTGATGTTTATGTTATGTAAAACAAGTGATATTGTAGAATCTAAAGGCGGGTGATATACTCCGGCGCATTACTCTCTCTGTGGCGTACCAACTTTATTTATACTGAAGAATAAAAAATACTTGAAGTGTGTGTTACGATTTTAATTTGAGGTTGTGGTTCCGTATGTTTATTTTGGTTGTTTTATTGTGAAATGCCTCAAATTTGAGTGTGTTTCACTGAGAAATACACAGGTCATAATATCTCTCTCAATGAATATGAATCAGTTAAACAAATATTATATTATATCTTTTACATTGTTCAACAAAACTAACTATTTACACTAGGTACCTACTAAATTAAATGAATCATCATCTGCCTGCCAAAACCCAATTATGTTGGGGTCGGCTTCCAGTCTAACCGAATGTAGCTGAATACAAGTATTTTACATGGAGCGACTGCCTATCTGACCTCCACAATCCAGTTATGGGTAATACGATACCCCTTGGTAAGACTGGTCAGACTTTCGGGCTACTGACTAGCCGTAACGGCTGTCAAAATCCGCGAATGACAGCCGGGACCAATGGCTTAACGTGCTTTCCGAGGCACTGAGGAGTCTCGGTATGCAAAGATGGTCACCCATCCACAGACCAACCGCGGCAAGCGTAGCTTAACCTGATCGATCGACCTGTGCAGCTGTTATGAAAAGGGACACTTAGGTGTCGAAGTACTCGTCCGCACCGCTGTCATCCGGAATTGTGCTCAGAAGACTGGCGGCATTGCCACGTTACATGGCATCATGCTAATTCTTTGGCCAAAGAATGAGTCACCTCCGTGGTCAAATTACCTTAAAAAAAGAGACGCGTACTCGGGGGTTTCGTTAAATAAAACATACAATACATTATCCAGCTCATAAAGCTATTGAGCCCTTCTAACAAAAAAAAACCTATTCTAAAAAACCTGGCCTGGAGACAGGCTTGGGTTTTCGATTAGCAATTCGGAGTCTGAGCTGATTTGTAGCCAGTATACCTACAGCAATAGGCTCGCCACCTTTTACACAATACACACACTTGTATACTAGTATACTTTTTGCCTTAAACATAACTGGTGAAATACGGGTGTGCTTTACACATCTATCGAATCCATTGGGAATGTAGGTGTTATGTTACCAATTAAAACATAGTGATTACTCCTTAAGGATGATTTCCACCAAACGGCTCGTATCGCATCGGATCGGAACGGATTTTACAATCTTTGAACGATATTAAATCGTGTAAGTACATAGTATTTAAAGTCTATATTACCACGCCGTGCACAGCGGCTTGACCGCGGGCGTCTTCCGCGATACGCGATCGTAGCCGAAAGTATGCTGCGACGCGCGATCGGCTCCGTTCGTCTGTTGTCGTATCCGATCGAATCCTTTCGGCTGTCGTCCAAATTTTTGTTTTCTTCTTCTGTGTTTTATGATTATTTTCTTCTGCTTCTAATGCAATAGCCAACAATACTACGATACGTTCGCAAGCGACGGTACGGAGCCGATCGTATGCGTCGACATGCTGCCGGACGCGATCAGCTGTCGCCGCATCCGTTCGTATCCTTTCCGATCCGATGCGATGCGAGCCGTTAGATGGAAATCATCCTTTAAACAACCATCTATTTGAACAAGATCAACCCGTTTCAACATTTTCCCACGGAACCTTAACAATAAAACAACCGTGCACCGTTTTGTTTCTGTCCCTTGCGCCTGCGACGATGCTGCATCCCTTTTCCTCACTAAACAACAGACGGAGACAGAGATATCTCTTTTTAAAGCATGTCCTGACCGTCGTAAAAGTATAAAAATGAATATTACTTAAATATTTAGGATGTTTACTTTGATACCTTTCGATATTAAAATTTTGGGTTCCTTGGAAGTTTTAAATGTCGTTTTTTATTGAAGAATGTTGTTTAGCAAATTTATCACCGGTTTTCGATATGTGGGTTATAAAAGATGATCAAATATCATGTCAACTTGTAACATTAATTATATTGTTATTTCGGTCAACTGAAAACAAGAAATATGACAGTTCAAAGGCCTGAACAGGCCAGGTAAAATATTTATAATGTAAATCACAAAAACAAATGTTTTCATTATCCTTATGACTCCTTAAAAAAAAATTACTGCTGTTTCAACATGAAATTTTGATAAAAAAAAACGAATATAATGAATATTTCTTCATCATTAAATTTTTGGACACTTTAAACATTTGAGAGCGAATCTTATTGCTCATTATTGGACGCAGTTCCAAACTCCGGGCAGTTACCGAGATTTTTGTTACAGAATTATCCGAAATCCTATTTACCAGATTTGGGGCCCTCCAATAATGATTCTTGGGCAGCTGATGTGCAGGGCAGATCAAGGTGACATTTAAAAGTTGCATCGCACATGATACAACATCGTGCGACACTTCACTTGTCGTGTAATATTGAGCTGCCGATGCCGGTTTATTCTGTAAAAGTCTAACCGTCAAAACTTGGTGAAGTAAGCTTGAAGAGTTAATAGCTTATGTCACTTAAGTTATCACCGGCGTTGGTCTATATAACTGTCCTTTCCCGTAGGTACACAGCTCATAATCATCTAGTAGCCTAGCCTTTTCCCAACTATGTTGGGGTCGGCTTCCAGTCTAACCGGATGCAGCTGAGTACCAGTATTTTACATGGAGCGACTGTCTATCTGACCTCCAAAACCCAGTTACTGGGTAAAACGTAAAACGTATACGTAGGTACACAGTTATAAAATAAATACGAAAGCAACGGAACCTACACCAAATTATTACGAACTCTAATAAAACCTCATTCATAGACATAGTTACAAAAAAAAAAAAAATCCTTTTTGACATCTGTGTCCCTTTAACAAAAAAAAAAAGCTACCGATCGTATCTGTGTTTAAAATAAATATTAATATGGCGGCCGAAATAGTTTAGATATTATTTATTGATTGAAACCGACCCCCGGGAGTTTGAGTCTGTAAAAGTTAATTTTATCATGGGAAGATTCATCTCCCAGTCTTTTTCCAACAATGTTAGGTCGGCTTCCAGTCTAACCTTATGCAGCTGAGTTCAAGTATTTTACACTAGCTTCTGCTTGCGGCTTCATCCGGATGAAATTTCTTGTTCCCTGCCCCACTCCGTCGCATCACCCGCCCTTCTTTTACTTACTTTTATCTGATTTTCTTTTTGCTCGGCTTGTAAGGGTCGTAGAGTGATGATAAATAGCCTATATCCTTCCTCAAGAATTGGGCTATCAACTGGACTGGCTATCTGACCTCCACAACCCAGTTACTCCTTTCGGAATAAATTCTTTAAAAGACGGTAAAACCGCATCAAAAGCCGTTGCGTAGTTTAGAAAAACAACGCGGTCACACAGCAGACACAGTTTTTCTAACTGAACAGACAGCTGTGCTGCTGGGGAGTTTGTTGCGCCACTTCTCCCCAGCGAAAGCACTAGGAAGTGGTGAAGGGCGGGCGTGCGGGGGACTGTCTTATGTAATTTTGATGTTCGAAAAGTGTTGATTGTCAGCCTAGTTTAAATAAATGACTTTTTCATCCCATCTAGTCGAAAAGAGCTGTAGAGTTCCTCGATGATTGCGAGCAAAATGGGTCTTATCAGTGACGAAATGACTTTTGAATTTGGGACACTATTTAATTAAAAAGTTTGAAAGCAATTCGCTTCGATAGAGTCTTGGCCGGTAATAAAAAAAGCGCGCCTGGGGACGCGGCATTGGTTAACCAAATTTTAAAAAAAAATACTCGGGAACTTCTTAATTGTTTTTTTTATTACTTTTAATCAAAATATTACAGACGATTTTAATTTTATTCACACAAATTGAGTAAAAGATTAGTTCTAGCAGTGAAAGTGGAATATTAACACTAAATGTAAAATTCTAAAAAAAAAAAACCGATGTAAATTTGTCATTTGGTTATGGAAATATAAATATTCGTCACTACTACAAGCATTTCTTATTTATTTTTCTCATATAGAGGGATGAAAAGAGGAGTGTGCCACACGGTAGCAAAATTATTTAACCTCGAGCGACGAACTTTGAATCCCTCACTACGCTAGAATTCTACTCTAGAATCCTTCGCTTCGCTCTGGATTCAAACAATCGCTCTCGCCCTCAATACATTATTTTCGTCCCATAGGACACAATCTACTATTTTATTTCAATTATCTAACTCATATAAATAACGCACACTTACACTACTTCACACTACTATACACTCACACACACTCAAAAACTCACTCGCATACATCACACTAAGCGATCCATTCTGTATTTTTGTATTATCTTTTTGCTTCATTTTCTTTCTTTTTGTTTTATTTTATTTTGTTGTTTTTCAATTGCATACCCTGTCATGTAAAGTGGAAGAGCGGAGTCACCTAACACAAGCATCTCCTTGCTTAAAAGGTGATCTCCAGCTCATGCGTGTAAAGCATTTTATGTTTATGAAATAAAAAAAAATTATTAAAAAAAAAAAATATTTTTTTTTTTAATTATGAGACATTTAAAGCGGCTTTGTCTAAACTAATATTATAAGAGAGACTTGATTTTTTGTATGCTTGTTTGTTACGCTTTCACGCTGAAACGGTTATACGGATTTAAATGAAATTTGGCACATTGGTAGATCGTAACCTGGACCAGAACGTGAAATACTTTTTATCCTGATATTCCCACCGGATCAGGACTTATGTGGGCGAAACTGCGGGACGCAGCTAGTTTTATAATATGTAAATATAGATAAATACCCTACACATGTTTTATATCCTAACCCCCTAACTAATAAACGTATTATATCAGATGAATAGTTACACATCGATTTCTCTCTTTCAGTCGTCAGTAATTTGACTTTCGAAAGAAGAAAACAAAGCTTTGTGTAACTATACAGACGCTATACAACGTTTATTAGTAAGGGGATTTACCCCCTTACTAATAAATATATACTGATATTATTATATCATTCTTTTATCCAACTGCGAGGGTATAAAACAGTAATAAAACGCTGATATTTATTTGACAAACTGTTTAGGACGTTCGTTTGACTACATTGTTTTTGTAACCCCCGTGGTTCAGGCGAGAATCGCGCTAATATTATAAATACTGAATTCTTTTTATTTATTTTTTGTATATTTGTACTTAATTCAAATCAAATCAAATTGTTTATTCATCATAACAGCATTGTAGTACATGGTAATTTACAGGGTGGACAAATAAGTGTATCTACTAAAACTACAACTTGAATGGTGGTGAGGTGTTGCACTCAGCTAGGTTATAGAATAAACTGAATAAGGAAGTACAGTGCCAGTCCCCATTGGGTACCTATTATAATTAATTTGTACACATATGTGGCTTAACATTAGTCTTCTACTACAATTTTATTATTAATGGTGACATAGTGTAGCTGAGGTTAATATAAAAGGATAAATTACATAGTAAAAGGACAAAAACATTTGCTAAAAGGTAAGTGAGTGTGAGTGTGTGTGCATGTTAGTGTGTATGGTGTAATTGGATAAAATTGCTTTTAATTATATATATATTTCTTAAGATATATGATAATATCCATGGACAGTTTATGTATCGTATACGAAATTGTGACTAAAATTACCTATTACCTATTTGTTTATGTGCTGTTTTAATTGATCGACATATTATTATTAACTATTGCATGAAATTGTGACATCTACTTATCTATTGACTTTATTTTATTTTTTTACTTGACATTCGATTTCCTAATGATATTTTGTATGCCTTTTGGCGGAACATAGCATGGATCGACATTTTATTTTTTTTATGTAACATCTGTATATTGTACCCTATGTTCACAAAATGAATAAATGAAATGAAATGAAATAAAAAAAAACGAGTGTGCTTATGACCACACGACTGAAGTGAAACTTCTTTCGCTCCATCTGTATGTATATTTCATTTACTAGCTATAAGAGAAAGAGAGAAAGAAAATGTGCGCGCGCACTGCTCTCTCTTGCTCCTACACTGTGATACAGACAATAAGCCTGCAGTGTGCTTAGATATACGGAACGTATTTGGCTATGAGAGGAAGAGAGAAAGAAAATGTGCGCGCGCACTGCTGTCTCTTGCTTATATCCCCCACTTAACTTCCGTTCGCCTTGCCCGATCACACTTTTCGTAACGCTTACGTCACGCGTTCGCCAGCTTACTCCCCAAGTCAAGCGTGCGTAAAGAAGTTTCACTTCAAAAATTTTAAAGACGAAGGTTTTTTTTTAATATACTGGCGACCATTTTCTATATTTTCGTTTACCAAGTACCTGCGGGGAAATTGCGTATCTAACACACTATCATTAAACCCATTGCTACCAATGGGTTTAATTTTGACAGTTCAACAACATTCATTGCGTTATTTACATTGTTAAGCAGACACATTTTTAGAACATATAAAGCAATGGATTAGCAATATCTTTCAAAATGATTCAGATAGAGCTTAATAGTGTGTACTTGTTGACAGGCCTACACTGTAATTTGAAAACATTGTAAAAGCCAATTATTTTTAAAAGAGTAACCATGAAGTTTCTAGCCGGTTCTTATCCATAGGAAACGAGCAATTGGAATCGTGCACCTTGCTTCTGACGTTTCATAAGTGCCCTTGTAGGCTTATATAAGTGAAATAAAATATTTTGAATTTTTACCAAGCGCACTCGCCAACGTACCGCCTAAATGTATAAGAAAATGAATATCTTAATTTTATTTTTCGTGAATTTTTCCCATGTGTTAATAATAGTTATTCTGCTATTCGGGAAAAAAATCCAACAAACCGATCATAAAAATCGGTCCAGCCGTTCTTGAGTTCTAAGTGGTGTAACTAACACGACTTTGTTTTATGTATATAGGGTGACTGGTAATTAGTGACCAATACCTAAACACGTGATTGTACTCATGATAACAAACAACGTTTACTATGGGACCAAACCCGAATTCGCGAAAAAAATCTCCTGCAGTACCTACATTTTGACCAGTTAGGCGAACATAAATGACTCAACAGCAGATTTTTTTTTCACAATTTCAGGTTTGGTCCCATAGTAAAAGTTGTTTTTTTACCATGAGTACAATCACGTGTTTAGGTATCGGTCACTAATTACCAGTCACCCTATATAGATTTCTTCACACAAATTTTACGCCTTGATAAAACATGAAGATTTCCTTGTTATATCTAAGTTAAATATTAATGTATTATACACAAACCATCCGGAATAAATTCTCTGAATGATAGTGAAAAGTGTATCAAAATCGATTGTGCAGTACAGAGGATCTAAGCACTAAGACACAAGAAAAGCGAATTCAATTTATAATATCCTCTTCTCGGGCTGCTTCTGAGAAGTTCTATATTCTACATCTCATCATCTGCCTGCCTTATCCCAACCATGTTGGGGTCAGCTTCCAGTGGATGCAGCTGAATACCAGTATTTTACCTGCCTCTGTACATTTATGTGCTTGAAGTATTAAATAAATAAATAAGCGACTGCCTATCTGACCTCCACAACCCAGTTACTGTGTATACGATATCCCTTGGCAAGACTGGTTGTCAGACTTTCGGGCTTCTGACTACCCGTGACGACTGCCAAAGATCTACGAATGACAGCTGGAACCAACGGCTTAACGTAGTTTCCGAGGCACGGAGGGGTCTCGGTATGTATAGATGGTCACCCATCCACAGACCAACCGCGGCAAGCGTAGCTTAACCTGATCGATCTACCTGTGTAGCTGTTATTATTTAGCCACGGGTCCCTCTATTATCATGCCTATTTTTTGGAAATAGATCAGCTAGACGTTCAAAACGACTTGGATTTTGCTTTACAAACATAGCTACTTCGGAAATATAATACCACACAGGTTAATATTTTCAAAAATTACAAAAAAACACAAGAAAACGTACCTACATGGGCTTCTACAGCATGAATCAGACAGGTGTGGTCAAATTCCAGGGTGTGATACAGACCATCAAACTGAACAACTTTCTCCATGAGACCAACATCGTAATCGCGAAAAAATAATCAGCCGATTCATACATTTCGGTCGAGTAGTTATTGAAGTTTTGAATGGGACAGTTGATATTTTTTTCCTGCATAAGTTATTCCCATGGAAAAAGTTTTCAATTTAATTGTCTGTACTACACCCTAAAATATAAGCACACTTTTCTGATACATGCTGTAAAGATTGCCGGTAGCGATACCACAAACAATCAAGCAATTTATTAAAAAAATCTTACATTTGGTTCCCCTAACATTACTGCTTACCACCCACAACAAAACATGGTTGAAGATATACGCAAAATTCGGCCCAAGTTTCCGAGAAACCGTCATAATTTGAGACAACATATACAAAATAATAATTTATATATTCAAGAAATATATTCAATTATATCATTTTGACCCTTTATTTTAGTGCTCTGAAGATCACGAAAGAATTGTGTGGATTTTCATTTCGACATTTCGAAAACTGAATGTTCTAAAATTTACTGTGAGACGTTCGCTAGATGACAATCATCGATCACAAAAAAGTTCCTTATGACTTTCTGTTTCATTTTTCTTTTTGTTACTTTTTAATTTATTTTTTATATAATTTGGTAAGTATTTTAATTTAGACTGTATTTAGTTTAGTTTGTGATCCTCCTGTACGAGTCGCAATAAATAGATACTTTTTCTTTCTTTCTTTATTATCAACTAATTACCATATTTCCCCACCAAGGAAACCACGTACCCAGAAAATACTTTCTCAACTATTAGATCAGCATTTTAAACGTCCATTTAGCATACGTAGTTGGTATTTTTTGTGCTCGCAAGATTTTTCCAAAGACACAATATTATCGAAGCTAGTTAACAGTCGTTGGTTCTCAGAGTTGCCATGTACGGTGGTGAGCGGTTTTGTTTTTGTGTTCTATAGGCAGGGATGGATTAGGTGTGTTAGTATTTTAGTTATTTATTTAATCTAGGTTTCGTATATTTTTATGTCTATCTAAACTAATATTTTATATTTTTGTTTGTTACGCTGTCACGCTGAAACGGTTGAACGGATTGGCATAAAATTTGACACATGGGTATAGACCATCCTGAATCGCAGACAAAGTCGCGGGAAACAGCTAGTGTTTCATATCCATAATACCATACTATATTTAGATGTTATAAATTGTAATATTATAAACGCAAAAGTAACTTTATCTGTGTGTCTGTTACCTTTTCACGCCTAAACTTCTGAATTAATCGTTATGAAATTTGACAGATGGGGGCTTGGAGAAGGGAATTTTAGTAACAATATTTCATAACAACTATGTTAGTAAACTTAACCTAAAAAAATAATATAGATAATGAGAACTCAACTCCCTGCTACAAGCTCAACATCGATGTGGAAAGTTTGCAGCAACGATTCACACGCAAATAGTCCAGTTTGCTCGAGATACACCGCAGTATAATGTATGGACTGGCCTGCACCCGGCGCACCAGGGAGGTGCATCTTTTTTGCATCTTCAAATATCCCTTATAGAATAAAATAGAATACTCTCTATTATGTACACCATACAAACAGACATAGATATAGAAGACAAAGGGTGCCTTTGTATTATAACTTTTAATTTCTATGCTCTATAACCCAAGTCAATTCATTACAAAATGTCGATCCCAATCCGTCCCTGTATGTACTCTCTAAATACACACATATTACTATATTAGTCTTGTGAGCATATCCGCATTTTTCTTCATACTTACAAAGTACTTACCGTTCGCTTCCTTTGCAAATTTAAAAGGGCTTATGTCGTCTTGGAACTTATGTATAGTCGACCTCGTAATTGCTTTACCACACTCAAATGTCACTTGCGCGTCAAAAATTGAAGTCAAATTTTTTTTTAAACTTTAAAACTTATGTGGTGTAAAAATAGGTGTCGTTAATAAAATAGATAGGTACGCTATGTTTTGCCGATGACGGCGTACAAATATGAATAAATGATAATTAACATCATTAATTTAAAGTGAATTCAACATAAATAATAATTAAAAATGTCAACAGTAAAAAATAATTAATATGTATAAATGTATGTCAAGACACAAGGACAAGGTTGACAAGGTCTATTTATCTAAAGCATTATCAGCCTATAATCCTCTCGGTGAGAGGGAGTGGGCCGTAATCCACCATGCGGGCACATTGCGGGTATGTGGGTATTCTTGGTTCTACAACACGGTTTCCTCACGATGTTTTCCTTCACCGTTTTGAGAGCAGTGGTGATGAAATAATTTAAAAAAAATAAAGCGTCTGTCTAGGTTCGAACCTACGACCGATAACTCGTAAGTCGCGGCTGTTATCTGGATCTCAATTAGGCAGTCGCTTCAACTTGAAGCGGATGCAGCTGAATTCCAGTATTTTACTTGAAGCCTTCTAGTAAAATACTGGCATTCAGCTGCATCCGGTTAGACTTGAAGCCGACCCCAAGATAGTTGAGAAAAGGCTAGGCAGATGATGATGAGATAGTAAATGATGTTGTCGAAAGTGGTAAATGAATTACGAGGTTGACTATACTTAATTCTAAAGGTATTTGATAGGTTTTTTCGTGTGATTGGCTAAGAATTAGCTCATAGTTATCTTCCTGTTTAAGTCTTAAAATGTGTTTAAAGTTGTGCTAAGACGGGCAATTTTTTCAGCAACTATTGCGCGGCTACATTGGACCTGTAGTAGAGAAATTATTACGACAACCTCTGTATTCTTCTTCTTAGCGTGGCGATAGCAATCTAACTGGACTTCGCCCAGAATTCGGCTACTTGTTTGGCGCCATTGCCAGTGTCCATCAGTTCATGTAAAGTGCAGCTGACAGGACACGATATTAAGTGTAGTGTAGTTACCTGGAGTTTCTTCGTGGAATAAAAATCCTACGGATGTAGGTAGCATACTGATATACTGATAACATGAGGGTCGAACCCACGCGCTCTTTGTGTAAATTATTTCATCACCACTGCTCTCAAAACGGTGAAGGAAAACATCGTGAGGAAACCTAGAACCAAAAATTCGAAGACGTGATATCTACCAACCCGTACTAGGCCCTCGTGGTGGATTATAGCCCACTCCTTCTCGAAGGAGGAAGCCTTTATCCCAGCAGTGGGGACATTATAGGCTGATTATGCTAATATTGTATGGCATCCACAGGTACTTTTTTTGATCCATTTGTTTACATTTTTATCAGTTAATTTTCGAACAGACAATGGCCCCGATTCTGTTGTTCACAAACTAAACTAAATTTAAGTTCAGTGCATCTTTTTCTTTCTATTTCATTAAGAAAAGGACAGAAGATAAATATTAGTTTAGTCCTGTCAAATTAGTCAGCGCCTGACGTAAATTGACGTATTTTTAGTAGCCAATTTTTTAATCACGTCTAAACTTGTCTATGGTTTATCTCATTTGACAGGAGTAAACTAATATTTATCTTCTGTCCTTTTCATAATGAAATAGAAAGAAAAAGATGCACTGAACTTAAATTCAATTTAGTTTGTGAACAACAGAATCGGGGCCAATATTTACTTTGGGACATAGTCGCTGGTTTTTTTTTTTGTAATAATAACACTGGTGTCTTAATACATCTTGTTATTACTTGTTTCTTTATTTTCATACCAATTCCTTATTACCACATTACAATATTTTGTAGACCACTAAAAAGTCCCTAAATCCGTTTTTAGCACAACGAAAAACATTCGCTTAGGTACGTTGCCATAAAAAGTCTTATCCCTCTAATCCAATATTCAACCAAGATTTTATATTTATGACAAAAATTATCCCGAAAACACTCACCCTGATTGAACCTTTATGTGTTTAGAATAAAGTTTATTTTCCAATGAATAGTGCAAGGAGAGAAAAAATGCATTAAACTGTTGTTTTTTTCTACGGAATCGTAAAATTGTGTTTTCAATGCGGGACCCATACGGATATGAGTGTGTTAAAATACTGTCAATGTTATGTGGTCAACTTTTGCGGTTATAGGCGCATACAGGTAAACCAGAAAAGTTTTGCGCTTCGGTGATCTTCGCGTTTGCAAATTAGTACGAACTGTAGTGCTATTCTGTAAAAATCTCATCGTGAAAACTTAGGTGAAGTGAGCTGTCACTCCAACTGATGTTAGGGATTACCCCTATTGATAGCTCACTTCACGCTCACTTCACCTAAGTTATCACGGTGAGATTTTTACAGAATCGACCGGCTGATTATTGCTGATGTTAATTTAATGTATTATTTGAAACTATTTACACAAAAGATAAAACAATAAAAATAGTAATTTTTATCTTAGTGTCAAAAACTCAATTAACATTTTTATGTATGAGGAAATGCAGGTGATCATTTCTCCATAAAAAGGCTCTCACCTGTGTTTTTTCTAAGAAATATTTTTTTACAGAATAATAAATATTAACTACTTGTATGTCCCTATTTTCCTTTTAGATGATACATTATTTTTATAAGCACTAGAACCCTCAAAAAATGCCGATTTAAACCGCTGTCAACAGAGTTCTAGTGTACAAATTTGACAACTATTAATGAAGAAAGAAAAACATGTGGACACAGCTTTTTTTTCTGCCGGGGAAGCGGGATTGTCCGAAAGGGTTACCGCTGCCCCGGAACATAAAGGGCTAAGGAAGGAACACGGGTGGGTTTTAGTCAGTAAGAGTCAGACACTCCCTCCTGCTCCACCCAGATCGGGAGGGGTCATTTGATGAATTCCCATCCACAAAAAAAAAGGACACAGTTTTATCCTTTTTATTCAGTTTATGAAATATCTTTAAAATTGGTCCAATATTGGAGGAGGAAATGGCGAGAGCCAAACCTCGAATTATTACTTTATACTTAGGCTTGTTCAAAAGTCTCTCCGACCGTATTTCCTCATTTTGTAACCATGGTAATACAAAATAAGTAAGTAACTACTTCAATCCTTGTAACAGCTCTGTGTTACATACATATATCTTATCATCTCGCGTTCGTGTTTCCGAAGAATGACGATGATTCCCGAAGCGCATACTTTTTCTGTTTTAACTGTACCTATACGTAAGTACTAAAAAGTTGTGTAATAAAATGTGTATTTCTGTAAGTTTTTAAAACTAAACTGCTTGAGGCGTTTTGATGAAATGCAAAGAATATGCAGATTTGTATTACAGAAAGATGAGATAATCTTAGGGGATACGTCAATGCAGCCCGCGACATTCAAAATTTCTCAATATTTTTTAATATTGCAGCGCTGTTTTTTGTTGAATACTATCAGCCTATAATGTGCCCACTGCTGGGAAACAGGCTTCCTCTCGGTAAGAGGTAGTGGGGTTGATATGTCTTTGAATTATTGGATTTTTAGGGAATTCCCAATGGTAAATGGGAGTCTAAAGTGCCCGTTTAATGGCTACTAAGTTCACTCCCAGGGCTTGGGCATTTTTGGAAAACCGGTACCAGAGTAGTACCTGTACTATTAGTATTTCTAAACAGCCTATCGATTCTGTAAAAATCTCATCGTGATAACATAAGTGAAGTGAGCGTGAAGTGAACTTATCAATGGAGGCAATCCCTAACATCAGGTGGAATGACAGCTCACTTCACCTTAGTTTTCACGGTGAGATTTTTACAGAATAGCACTGCTGTTGGTTTCCTTTGTTAAATCTGTATAAATAAAACAAAGTCGGGTTAGTTACACTATGTATAACTCAAAAACGGCTGTACCTATTTGTATGTTAATTGATTTGTTGGATTTCTCTCCGCCTTGAACAGCAGAATAATTATTATAACATGGGAAAAATTCACGAGAAAAATAATAATGACGATAATTCATTTTCTCAAACATTTTGTTTATTTTTTTGATGATATCTGAAGAACGTTGATTCTGAGGCGGTACGAAGTTCGCCGGGTCAGCTAGTAATTAAATACTTATAAGTAAAAATAAATACACACATCAAAAGTGTCTAGGGATCAACATATATTTTTGCAATAACTTTTCTCCTGATTGATATTAATTAAAATTTTCTTTAAGGATTCATCAAATAAAGTGTTTTCGTTTGTAACAGTAACGATAAACCAAGTCACCTTTGCATTAATAAAGAAATTTGCCATTTTCCTAATAAAGGGATTTTTGACATTTGAACCACTAACACAAAAGTTCGAAAAAAAGACTGAAATAACAGTTTTCTCTAAAATTTTATTGGGTAACTTAAACAATTAATAATCCGTGTTTCTACCGCGAACACTAACAACACAAGAACATCGGTTTGGCATACTCAAAATGAGTTCATCCAAATCACGCTGTGGAATGGCCGCCCATGTTCGTTGCAACAACAAAAAAAGGTCTTCTTGCGACTGGATACCCTCCATATTCGGCAGAGCTCTTCTCTGTAGCATATCCCATGCATGCTCAATCGGGTTCAAGTCTGGCGACTGAGCAGGCCAGGGCAGGACATTGATGTTAGCTGCGGCGAGAGTCTGTCTTACAACTCTTGCGGTGTGCGGTCGTGCATTATCATGCATTAACTGAAATAAGGGACCGATTTGCACTTGTAGAGGAACGATGACGTCTGATACAATCGTCTCAGCATAAATTTGAGCGTTGAGGTTGCCTCTGATCCAAATCAACTCAGTTCTTCCGCCGATACAAATACCCGCCCATACCATGATGGTTCCACCACTATAAGGATGGACTTCCTGGCAGGATTTTAATCGCTGTTGGCGTCCAGGGGTTCTCCAGTGTCGTATACGTCTTGTATCCGGTCTCATACCAAAACGAGACTCATCAGAAAAGCACACGAAACGCCATTGTTCTTCTGCCCAATTTCTGTGTTCAAGAGCCCATTGATATCGAATCCTACGATTGTGCATTGCTATAGGTGGTACCCGTAGCGGTCTTCGGGAATGAAGGTTCACTTCATGCAAGCGGTTTCTGACTGTTTGGTCGCTAATTAAGTTCCCTGAAGAGTGATGAAGCCTCACGGCTAACATCATGGCGGTTATTGTTGGAGCTCTTCGAGTTAAGATTTGAATGTATCGGTCTTGTCTCCGTGTGGTGCAGCGATACCGTCCTCCATGGCGCTCAGCCACGGTACCAGTGCTTCGGTAACGTGTCCAAAGTCGACTGATAACACTCTGACTTGTATTCAGAGCTAAAGCCACAGTACGTTGCCGGGAACCAGCTTCTATCATTCCCACGGCTCTGAGCATTTCTTCCCTGCTTAAATGACGTCGCCACTCCATAATAACGTTGGTTTTAATCAGTAGTAGGGAAACAGTAGCACTAATAATGTCTTCAATGCGTTGTATGTTTTTATAGGGAAAATATTGACAGCTGATTTTCATCTTTTACTCGAATTTGATTCACAGTTCCTGATTCAAATTATGAAATGCACCAAAAAGGATCCATATAAATTTATAAAATCATAAATTTATTACAAAGCCACATCTCAATCTCAAGAAATCCGCATAAAAATGCTTGATCCCTAGACACTTTTGATGTGTGTTATTATTAAATAAGTTAATTGTCAAAATTCTCGTAATTTTAAGAACAGTCTGATTTCAATCTCAATCTGGCAAAACTACCCTCTATTTTTGCTACGTTTTTGATATTTCGTCGATTAAATGGAAAAATGAAATTCTTGCTAAAAATGCAGGGGGCATTTTTAGCAAGAAATGTCATTTTAATAAATCAATTAAAATAATCACACCATCTTAATCCTTATGTAAATACTTCTAAAATGATATATAACACTTATATTTTAATATACAACTTAATATATGAAACTAAAAACTTTAAACGTATGTATTGTAGTATTTGTTGTTTTTTTAATAACGCCACTTTTCTATTTAACCGACGATTTGTTTGTCGCCGTTATGAGCCTTCAGAGGGGCAATTCTCGTAATTTTAAGAACGTTCACAGTCTGATCTCAGTCTCAATCTGTCAAAATTACCTCTAATGTCCCTACATTTTTTTTTGAGAAATTTTTGACATTGATTGACGCTGAGATGAGATTTTGAACGTTTTTAATTACGGGAGTTGGTTTTCTTAGTAAAAGTCACAGTTACCGCCAACTCCACAATACTGCAAAGTATTTTTTTTCTGTTTTCTTTTTCAACATACCTCAAACTTCACTGAGTGCACACACACGGCGCGCGCGTTGATGTCCTTTGTAGGAAGCTACACAGATAACGTCCTATTTATTCCCGTAATTAAAAACGTTCAAAATCTAGTCGCAGTCTGTCTCTCTCGTCTCGGCGACAAACAAATGTCAAAAACTTGTCAA
The DNA here is from genome assembly GCA_949316385.1 of Globia sparganii. Taxonomy (NCBI): domain Eukaryota; kingdom Metazoa; phylum Arthropoda; class Insecta; order Lepidoptera; family Noctuidae; genus Globia; species Globia sparganii. The sequence continues at coordinate 10,966,405 of OX438680.1, forward strand.
AATGTAGGGAAATTTGAAGTTTTTCTAAAGATTGAGACAGATCTAACTGTGAACGTTCTTAAAATTACGAGAATTGCCCCTCAGACTGTAAACGTTCTTAAAATTACAAGAATTGCCCCTCAGACTGGGAACGTTCTTAAAATTACGAGAACTGCCCCTCAGACTGGGAACGTTCTTAAAATTACGAGAACTGCCCCTCAGACTGGGAACGTTCTTAAAATTACGAGAATTGCCCCTAAGTTTGTGAACATTCTTAAAATTACGAGAATTGCCCCTCCAATCACACTTAACTCTACAGCACACACACACGGCGCGCGCGTTGATGTCTTTTGTAGCTACACACCTGCGTATATTACGTTTATCCATACTTACTTACTAATATTATAAATGTGAAAGTGTGTGTGTCTGTTTGTTTGTCCGTCTTTCACGGCAAAACGGAGCGACGAATTGACGTGATTTTTAAGTGGAGATAGTTGAAGGGATGGAGAGTGTTATAGGCATTTTTTTTTTTTTTACCGTGTTACCCCGAATTTAACGTGAGCGAAGCCGCGGGCAAAAGCTAGTAATTTCTATAATTAGTCGTTACGGGTAGTCAGAAGCCCGAAAGTTTGACAACCAGTCTTACCAAGGGTATCGTATATTCGTATTACCCAGTAACTGGGTTGTGGAGGTCAGATAGGCAGTCGCTCCATGTAAAATGGTGTTCAGCTGCTTCCAGTCTAGCCCAGTTGGGAATTGACTAGGAAGATGACTATTTGTATGAATTTAAATTGTGGAAGCTTTTAAATGATATCTGTAAGCGCTAATTGTACAGACGCCAGCACTTCAAGCTACCCGAAACTGTAAAATTTTCCCAATCAACTTTCAACCTTATACTTTGGCGATAAAGTTGAAAATCTATTAAAGAAATTTTACAGATTGCTATAATTCAAGGCAATCCTTTAGGTGCAGCGCAGACGGCACACTTTTTGTGCGATCGAGTCTGCGGCGCACAAAAAGTCTGCATGCCGCGCAAAAAGTCGGTCGCGGATTTTTCACAGACTCAACGCACACGACGCACATCTTCGATCATTCTGTCGGCAGAGCTGTAGGGACGTAGACGCTATGGAAATCGTGCAGACATCGCGAAGTATTATTTTGATTATAAATCGCGCCATGATAATAGATCGCGTGCGTTACGTCCACCCCTAGCAAATGCAGATTGCCGACTAAAGTGTGCGCCGTCTGCGTTAGCGCGCGTTGAAGCAAACGTTCCATTTTTTCACAGACTTTTTGTGCGGAGCGGCGCGGCGTGGCGCGACGCGGTCTGCCCGAATTACACGGATTTTTTGTGCGCCGGACTTTTTGCGCGTGGTGTGCGTTACTGCATATAATTGCATAGGTTCTATTTTCACAGACTAAAAAGTGCGTCACGGATAGTCTGTCGTCTGCGCTGCACCTTAAGATAGTTAGTTTTTTTATTGCAAATTGCAACTTATTATTAGGTACCTATCTATACTCCATTTGTAATAAGATTAGACATTTAAATAAACCTTTTTTACAGTCCGTTCAACCGATTTTAACTTCTATACCGTAGGCATAAGGATGGCGTTAAAAGAAAAAAATGGTTACAATATGAACTGTTTACTGCAGCTGCCATTTGTCATACTACCAAGCAATATAGCTTTTTTTTTTTTTCCTTTGTGGGTAGGCATAGGAGTAACATACAGTTTTGTGTGCTCTCAACAAATTAAATCTTTAAAATAGTTCATATAGTAGTTGTTAATGATATAAATCAGTTAATTTTATATTAGACCCCCCCACATTCGCTAATATTGTTATCAAGTCTGTAGCACTTGTACCTGGTTAACTTTCACTACACACTGAACATGGACACTAAACTAGCTGCCAGCTTGGAGGACCTCGAGCAGTTGTTTGGCTCCCGTATGCAGGAATACGAAGCAAAATTGCAGCAGGCTACCACTGGCACCGCATCAGCTTCACCGGACCTTGTATCCATTGCACGTGATTTCTCAGAGTTTAAGCAGTTTGTCTGTCAGGCACTCTCCAAGTTAAAAACTCAAATTGAACTGCTAGCTGCTGGGTTTGATAGACATGAAACCATCATGCGAAGAAAGGTCTTGCTGTTCCATGGTGTTCAAGAGAAGGATAGTGAAAAGTTACTTGATGTGGTCCACAACATCATATCCAACCAAATTAAATTGAAGGAGGTATGTAATGACAACAATATTGTCCATGTTTGTCATAGACTTGGATTCTCACAGCAGAAGCCCCGACCCATACTAGTACGGTTCTTCAAAATGGAGCACCGACAACTTGTATGGGATAGCAAGAAAGCTCTCAAGGGTACCGGGATCACCATCTCCGAGTTCTTGACACAGGTTCGGCATCGTGTGTTTACAGCCGCTCGTAAACATTTCGGTATGCCAAATTGCTGGTCCATGGAAGGCAAGATTGTTGTTATTTGCCCAGACAAATCCCGCCGGAAGATCGAAACGGCAGGCGAACTTCACGATCTAATAACCAAATTCCCGTCGTGTTTGGTCGACACCGAGGATTCTGCGCAATCTGAAGATCGTGGATCTCCTAGTGCCGCATCCTTGGCTACTCCTAAGAGAACGAGGAAGACGCGTCTGCGCAAGTAGCACATTCGTTATTATTTTGTCACTCCATTTAGTTCACTGCTTCTTAACTTGGCCGCTTTGCATAGTAACAATCATTTTGGACCGGTAGTTAATTTACTAATTTTTATTTGTATCACCGCTTTTCATCTAACTTTTATTTTTATTTTTGCCGGTATGTAGTAATTAGGTTTATTTTACCGGTCGGTTCTAAAAGTTTGTTTTGACAATGTGACGGATCGCATTAAAGATGTCAGTGTCATGTCACTTGCGTCGCGTTCCATTCTACGTACAGTTAGATGTTATCTTTTGTTTCTTTTTTAATTTTGTTTTTACCACTACACTAATTGTTTTATTATAGTTGCTTTTAATTATCTTTGTTATGTAAAATTCCTGCCAATATACCAGCGAGTGGGGGAGGTTTTTCTCAAAGGAAAATCTTTAATTATTAGTTATTTTTCTTTTAGTTTTTACGTTTTAAATATTAGTCTTGTTTTTTTATATATTTATATTATTTTAATATTTATATTATAATTTAGCTACTCTTATGCTCATGGATGATGTAGCTGATCTTAACGACAGCTTCTTCTCGTGCTCTTCTTCTACTAGTTTTGTTAGTGCGGACAGTGACTCTTCCATACCACTTACTTTACACGATAAAATCTCTTCTCTTTTCTCCAATGATCCTAAGAATCTTCATATAGCTCACATAAATGCTCAGAGTATTCCTTGTCACTATTCTGACCTTCTGGCATCCTTTAGCAGTGCTCATCTGGACGCGCTCTTAATATCGGAATCTTTTTTGAAGCCATCACTCCTCTCTACTCAGTACTCACTCCCCGGCTTCGTCTTGATCCGCAACGATAGGACCGGCAAAGGTGGAGGAGGTGTTGCTATGTACCTACGTGCTGACCTACCCTATAGGGTAGTCAGTTCGTCTCCTTCACGGTATTCTGAGTCGGCTGAATACTTGTTTCTTGAAATTACTGTTAATCACACAAAAGTTTTGCTTGCGGTGCTCTACAGTCCTAATCTTCACATTGACTACTTCAATTCTCTTGACTCCACACTCAGTGACCTTTGCCCCATTTATGAACACGTTATTTTAATGGGTGATTTTAATACCTGCTTGATTAAAAATGACACTCGCTCCCTTAAACTACTTTCACTCTTGTCCTCTTTTAATCTTCAAGTTTTGCCTCTCTCTGCAACTCACCATTTCCCTAATTGTTCACCCTCGTTTCTAGATCTTATGATTGTCTCCTCTCCTAGTAATGTTTCTTACCATGGTCAACTTACGGCTTCTTTTTCTTACCACGATCTCATTTACCTTTCGTATCGTATCCGTGTTCCTAAGCGTAAGTCCCAGCTTTTATATCTTCGTAACTACAAGGGCATAGATCTGGAAGCTTTGCGGCGTGATGCCGGCGATCTCGACTGGACCCCTCTGGTTGAGATCGATGACATCGACGATAAGGTGAAATATTTTAACGCAACAGTCCTCGGCTTATATGATCAGCATGCCCCTATCCGACGTGTCAAAATTAGACATAACCCTGCACCATGGATAACGCTACAAATTAAAGAGCTTATGGCTCGCAGGGATAAAGCTAAGAGCAGATATAAGCGCAGACCTTCAGAGCTGAATCTCTCTTATTACAAATCATTACGTAATCGCTGCAGTCATCTGTGTCGAGATGCTAAGAGACGCTATTTCCACGACCAACTCAATAACCGTAGTTCATCCGATGTATGGAAATTTCTCAAATCTGTAGGCATTGGCAAGTCACCTTCCAACCAGTGTAAGGATGTGAACCTGAATGATCTCAATAAGCATTTCTCTGTCCTTCCCTTTTCTCTTGATCCATCTGTCAAGGCTGCGACACTAGAGAGTCTTGCTAGTTTGCCGTCACCACAATATTCTAACTTTAAGCTTAATGATGTTACTGAGAATGACGTTAAGAAGTCTATACTTGCGATTACTTCTTCAGCAGTCGGTAACGATAAGTTGTGCTCAAGAATGATAACTCTTATCCTTTCCTCAGTACTTCCTGTTCTCACTCACATCTTCAATCACTCATTTTCCTCTTGCGCCTTTCCGTCAGTTTGGAAACAGGCTCACATAATACCTTTACCTAAGACTAACAATCCTACTTTATTAACCCACTTTAGACCTATTTCTATTCTTCCGTTTCTCTCTAAAGTTTTTGAGCACATAGTACATGGACAATTATCATTTTTCTTGGCGTCAAACTCGATAATATCCCCTTTTCAATCCGGTTTTCGCTCGGGTCACAGTACTGTAACCGCACTTTTGAAGGTGACTGACGACATACGCTGGGCTATGGAAAATAAGTCCCTTACTGTTCTTGTACTGCTTGACTTTAGTAGCGCCTTCAACTCAGTAGATTTCGACATTTTACTGGGTTTCCTCAAATCTATCAATTTCTCTTCTTCCACTTTAGCTTGGTTCAGTTCTTATCTTCGGGGACGCTCTCAGTGTGTTCGCCTGGAGGAGTCCTTCTCCGGTTGGTGTAGCCTCACTGAGGGTGTTCCTCAGGGTAGCGTTCTCTCTCCTCTTCTTTTTTCAATCTTCATAAACTTTGTTACCAGAGTAATCTCCTCTAGTTTTCATCTCTATGCAGATGACTTGCAGCTTTATCGACATTTTACTGTAGACAACGCGAGTTCTGCGATTGCTGCAATGAATCATGACCTGGCTCGCATCAGCATTTGGGCTAAGTCATTTGGTTTACGAATTAATCCAACTAAATCCCAGGCCATGATCATAGGCAGCAGATTCGTTCGCAATGCGGTTGATGTTTCATCGCTGATGCCTTTATATCTTGATAATGTTCGCATTGACTATACTGAAACTGCTAAAGATCTGGGTGTAGTTATTGACTCCAACCTTTCGTGGCGTGCTCAGGTCAATGAGGTCAGCCGAAAGGTACATTTCTCCTTTCATTCGCTGAAATGCCTTCAGAGTCTATTGCCCTTGAAGACTAAAATTTCTTTGGCACAAACACTTATTCAGCCGATTATAGATTATGCCGACGCCTGCTATCTGGATGCTACTGAGGAGCTATTAAACAAGCTTGAGCGCTTGCAAAACCTGTGCATTCGCTTTGTTTTCGGTCTTCGAAAGTATGACCATGTTTCTCACCTTCGCAAGGAACTCAAGTGGCTCCCAATACGTCTTCGCAGGAATACTCGGATTTTATGTCTCCTCTTCAACATCTTACACAACCCTTCTTATCCTTCCTACTTGCGTGAGCGTTTTTCTTACGCTCGCCCTAGCGACGCACCGTGTAGATCACATCTAAGATCCCTCCTTAAATCTCATCCTCATAAAACTAGCTACTATTCTTATTCCTTCTCTGTCCATGCTGTAAGATTGTGGAACTCACTTCCGCCTAGCATTCGTGATTTAAAAACTATTTCTCTATTTAAATGTCGATTAAAAGAGCATTACCTTTCCTCTATACTGTGAGTATATTTATATATATATGTTTATATATTTTAGCATTATGTATTTATTCAAGTATAGGTAGTTATGTATATATATATATATATATTTTTTTTTTTTTTTTTTGCATTTATTGTGTAAGTTTATTTAATATTTTAGTTTTAGACTTCACACATTCATATTTTTCTCTTCTTGTTCTCACACACTATTGTCTACATTTCTTTTTTTACTTCTCCTTTCGCAGGTCTGCTGGAAGAAATTTCTTAAGAAATAAGCAGTACCTTTGTACTCAAATTATAATTATGTCATATCTTTATGTATTTTTCTGTGTGTACATAAATTATAAAATAAATAAATAAATAAATAAATAAATATAATTCAAAATCGGTTGAACGGACTGTAAAAAAGGTTTATTTAAATGTCTAAAATAGAGTACCTATAGTTATTTTTCAAATTAATGTTTATTTATCTATTCTCCAGCAAGGTTTCAGTCTAATATCTAGGTAAATAATGTACAGATGCCAGCACATCAAGCTAATACAATCTGTCAAATTTCTTTAACAGATTTTCATCTTTATCGCTAAAGCATGTAAGGTTCAAAGTTGATTGGGAAAATTTTACAGTTTCGGGTAGCTTGATGTGCTGGCGTCTACCTACCGAGAAATCTTGATGGAAAAACCCAATAAAACTTTGTCTGACCTTTTTTTTTTGTTTTCGAGGGGAAACCTTCAAAAGGCATTCGACCTCTGGGGAGGGAGAGGTCGGGGAGTGTGTGATTTTTACCTCACTAAAACCACCCCGGTGGTCACCGTCAGCACATAGGGGTGGTCCCGGTTCCTTTTTAAAGACCAATTCCAGAACCCCCCGTGCAACGTCTGTAAGGTACATTCCTGGGGAAACTATAAAGGGTACACCCCTGAGTCTCGCTATGCACAGCGGCACGTGACCACTTTGTCTAACCTGAGTATCGGACCCTGGACCTCGTGTTCAACTTTAGCAACTGCGACCACTAGACAAGCGGGGTAGTCTAAATACAATATTTGATTTAAAAAAAAGAAAAAAAAATCTCTTCCGCTCCACTCATCGCTCCGCTCATGCACCAAGCTCGCTACCTAAATAAGAAGTGGTGGACACTTCAGAAACATTTTTTCTGGCAATCGTTTATCATAATAAGTAGTAATCTATTCGGAACCCCTCCGGTTCATGTGACTCATCTTTTAGGGTTCTGTGAGAGGATTTTGGAGTTTGAAAAACCCTTTTTAATGTTAATATTTGTTTAAGGCGTTCTGTACTTGTGTGTGAGTTTATGTATGTATTTGTTTAATTTTAATTAATTACCGTATTGGTATTAGTTTTCTAAACCATTTCAAGTTAAACAGAGATGACCAGTACACCCAAATTTTTCCAGTTATAATACCCATTTACAAGGCATAAATAGCGCTTTATGCTTAATTCTATCTAAGTGCAATTATATAACGTAATATATTTTAATTTGAATAATAATTTTAATAATACAACGCATGAAAATTATAAATTGGTAAATTCCCTAAAATTATTTTGACATTAATACTCTGACCTTTTATTTTGAATATATGACATTGTTTACTTATTGTTTTTAATTTGAATTTATAACATTGTACAAGTATTGCTTTTGAATGTATGACATTATGTAAGGGATTAATTGGATTCTATGAAATTGTATAACTATAATTATGAATTTTGCATGCCTGAATTGGTACGATACAGTGGACTACGCATTCACTTAACATCTGGAAATGTAAAAAATGTACTGTGTTGAGCAATAAATATTTGAATTTGAATTTAGGATTGTGTTCTTAAATTATTGTTTGTACACCACCATGAACTCCTGCTATGGTTGCAGCGATATAATTATATCCTTGTTACCTACATGCAGATGCGCCAGTGGCTACTAATCAGCGCGGCTGAGTTGGTATTCCGTTGTCACCCCTTGAAACTTGGCACCCGGGCGGACCGCAACCCCCCCCCCCCCCCTTATGCCGCCACTGCCGACCCATCAAACAAACTCACGACCCTACGCCTAGCTGTTATGCTGGCATCTGTACCTCAGCTTTAAGCCACTGTAGCAGCCGAAAACATTACAATATGGAATGCAAATAAAGATCTATATACAAAGGAGAAACTGTCTGACTGAATGACTGACTGACTGACATATCAACGCACAGCCGAAACTGCAAGGACTAGGAACGTGAAATTTTGCATACGGCTGCCTTTTATTATGTAGGGGAGTACTAAGAAGGGGTTTTTGGAAATCCGACCTTTAAGGGGGTGAAAAGGGGGAATTTTGTTTGTATGAAAAATCTTATTGCTTGAGTTAATAAACTTGAAATTTGGCACAAATACACGCAGCCGAAGTCACGGGCAAAGTGCTAGTATGAATATAAAACAACAGTCAGTGTTGTACTGCAATTATCATACCTACAGGTTTTACCGATATACATACAGAAGACGAACATATTATAATCTTCGTCTTCTTTTCGTGTCGATGGTACTCTTTCTCGTTGTTTTTTTAAATATAATTTGAGCCCAGTATGTGGCCACTTTGATTGCGACATCAGTGACATTCTTTTGGTCATTCGAGGTGCAAGTGAACGGGCACTTAGCACACTCCAGCAAGTTGGTACACATTATAATAATATAAAAATGAAAATACATAAATAATTGAAAACGTACAAAAATTATTAAAAAAAAAAAATCTACGGAACCCACCGAAATAATGCCCTTCACGCTCCACAAACATTTTTGAACATTAAAGATTAGGGCAGGTCAGTTTACGATAAAACTTTTGTTTGAAAACAGCTCTTTTTTTTTCTTTTGAATATAATCTGTCCCGTGGGTAAGTATTGTCGGAAGGTTGAGATATTTGAGCTCTCTATTATTAGTAGGTAAGCAGGATTCTTTGTAGGACAAGGACAAGAGATTAAAACTTCGTTGAGGAGGTAAGCAGAGGTGTGGGATACACTCAAACTTCGCCAATTATGTTATTTGTTAGCCAAAAAAGGTTAAAATTAAATAATTTATTTCAAATCTTAATATATATAAATTACGTTGTTTGTCCACAATGAACTCCTAAACTACGGAACCGATTTTAATAAAATTTTGCACACTGTGTGCAGTTTCATCCAGCTTGAAAGATAGGAAAGTTTAATATCAATTTATAATCGCAATATTATTTTATTGCGAGTATTGCCATGACAAGGTTTGTATGAAAGACGGAAATTTGAAAAAAAAAAAAATCACCCGTGCGAAGCTAGGGCGGGCCGCTAGTAGGTATATAAAAGGCACTTTTGAACGTCAAAATTTACAAAAAAAAAATAGAATTGATTCTAGTCGCCCCTTCCAAAAGGTATTTCGTATGGAGAAGAATGGCGCAAGAAACTCCACAGTTACTCTTTTAAAATGTTTTACAATATTTTTTATACATTTTCAACCAGTTCGTGCGTATCAAATATACCTAATAAATGTATTATTTTTAATTTTATTTATCTTACTGTCAGTACAAAGTCCAGCGAAGTGAGACTCCGAGCTATTACGAATCCGACCAAATGAAAACCTGAAATCGCGAAAAAAAAAATCTAATCCCTACATTTACGTTCGTATAACTCGTCAAAATGTACGGAACAGCTGATTTTTTTTCGCGATTGCAGCTTTGGTCCCATAGTAAATGTTGTTCATAATGATGAGTTAAATCTCCCATTTCGATTTGTCGCATGTTTTCAATTTCACCCTGTATAATTATAGTATGAAAGAGAAAATGAAAAAAATTTTGAAAGACTTATTGTTATTATTATTTGATTTTTTTGTATGTATGTTTGTTATGCTATTATGCTAAAACTGCGGAACTAATTTGGATAAACCTAACCTAACCTTGTGCCTACACAAGGTTAGACCATAACCTGAATTAGGACTTGAGATACTTTTTTATTTTATTATTATTATTATTAAAAAAAAAAAAAAAACGTTTTCCACACTAAGAATTACTCCTGTATCGTGGGTGTGTTTACAAACATTTAAAACTCACATACACTACAGCCAGACCCGGAACAACTATTGTAGGTCATACAAATATTTGTTCCGTGCGGGAATCGAACCCGCGACACAGCGCAGCTGACAATCGCTTATCCACTGCGCCGACCGTGCCGTCAAAATAACTTTATATCTCGATATTCCCACGGGATCGAGACTTATACGGGTAGAACCGCGAGGCTCAGCTAGTCACGTCAAACTAATATTATAAAAGCGAAAGTGTGTGAGTGTGCTTGTATGTTTGTTACTTCTTCACGCAAAAACTACTGAACGGATGTGAATGAAATTTGGCACACACATAGTTTATAACCAGGATTAACATATAGGATAATTTTATCTCGATATTCCCACGGGATCGAAACTTATTCGGGTGAAACCGCGGGGCACTGCTAGTATTTAATAAAAACAATAGTTTTTGTGTAAATATTACAGTAATTACGGCACAATTATCAACAAACTATCACACTACAATACTGTGTCCGTTAGGGACTAGGGTTTTATGACGATAACGGTCAGCATTCGATTCCCAGTTGGTGCAAAGGACTCCAAATAGCGGTAATTATAAATGAGTCATTCTGTTAATTCTTGAGTTTTACAGTTATGTGTAAAGGTTTTGTTTTGTACTTACGTAAACAAATGCTAAGAAGTACTTTTATATTACAAAAGTTTTATGATTTTAATGGCTGCTTTCACAGGCTTCTATTTACATTTGTTTGGTCCTTATTATAAAAGAACATTCCTTTATTTTCTGCTTCATTCTTTCCCTAATATCCTTTTTTTCTTATTCTATTCTAAATAAACGTATTTGATTTGATTATTAGTAGATTTATTATAGCTATATTAACTATAGCTTTGCATCTCTATATGTGCCTAGCCTTTTCCCAGCTATGTAGGGGTCGGCTTCCAGTCTAACTAGATGCAGCTGAATACCAGTATTTTACATGGAGCGACTGACCATCTGACCTCCACAACCCAGTTACTGGGTAACACGATACCCCTTGGTAAGACTGGTGGTCAGTTTCGAACATTTGACTACCCGTAACGACTGTCAAAGATCCGCGAACCACAGCGAATGGCAGCCGGGACCAACGGCTTAACGTGCTTATCGAATCACGTAGGGGTCACCCATCCACAGACCGACCTCGGCAAGCGTAGCTTAACCGTAACTGTTATGACTTAGCAACGAGCCCCTTTAAAATTACTTTTTAATATTATAGAGTAGATATATAGTACTGAAATAAGTTGCACACATGGTATAATATTGATCTTAGCTATCTGCCTACTTTCTAAAGGAAATAGCATCATAGTTACATTTCTTATTATTTCTACAAGTACTGGCGTTCGGAGAGGCGTGGATACACTGAACAAATAAAAAGTAAATTTTATACAGTCGTCCACACAAGTTTCAAAATAGAATATTTTTTTTTTTTTTGTGTATGGCAATATTGCAATGTGATTTAAGTGTGGTTTTTAATTAAGACAATCGATAATATCAGAATCATAATCAGAAATATTTATTTGCTAACAATGTAGGTACAGGTTTTAGATGGTACAGAATACGATGTTTCCGCTACATTCTACCTTACGGCATGCAAAAAACATTAATAAACGTTACAATTACATTGACATTAAAATAACAAGATATCAAAATTTAATACACGTAAATGAATTGTCAAATAAAGTCATTACATTAAAATTATGAAGTTTATAAAATATTGCAACTAGGTATTTTTAAAAATGTCAATTACAAAAAAGAAAAAAAAAGAAGTCAAGGTTATAACTCTTTGTCATTCAAGAAGTCATTTACCGAGTAGTAACATTTTTGTAATAGTAATTCAGTCAGTTTAGTTTTAAATAAGCGTGTGGGGGTGTTCTTTGAGATTATGCGGAATTTTATTATAAATGATAGGCCCCATTGACATTGCATTTTTTCTTAATAATGCTGTATTATAATTTTGGTTATGTAATAAGAACTTGTATTGTAGTTTTAAAGGGCCTGACCTTGATCTAATGTCGACAAGTGACGGAAATAAATTTAAATTCGACTTAAACATATAATGTATCCCCATTAATTTAAATCCATCTAATTTGTATATTATCCTTGTTGACTCAATTATTTGAAATTTTATCGAACCCAGGCAGGCGGTTTACTTTTGTAAGTAATTTCATCACCACTGCTCTCAAAACGGTGAAGGAAAACATCGTGAAGAAACCGGCATGTCCTAGAACCAAAAATTCGAAGACATGTGACATCTACCAACCCGCACTGGGTCCGCGTGGTGGATTACGGCCCACTCCCTCGCATAGAGGAGGCCTGTGTCCCCGCAGTTGGAACATTATAGACTGATTATGCTAATGTTCTTTTTTTAATTTCATTATCAACCCGGAGTTAATAATTGTGCACAGCTGATGGCAATAGACTCGCCCCCTGTTTTAAGGGACTTAAACAAAACTGGCGAAGTGAGAATGTAATCTGTATTCGCGATTTATTTGCTTAAAAAGTAAACAAATATGATTTTATGGAAAAATAACTTTAAATCCTACACAATAGAGTTCAGTTTACGCTACAACTTCAGACATTTTTATAACTTTTTCACTAGTCCTAGTCACTCTGAAATTAACTTAATTACCATTACAATAAATTTGATATTTGTTTAGTTTGAAATAACATCAATTTGAAACATAAATTTGAATAAGTAGACTATATACAGCGTGAAATTGAAAACATGCGACAAACCGAAATGGGAGATTGTACTCATCATTATGAACAATTTTTACTAAGGGAACAAAGCCACTTCAGTTTGCTTACTCTGCAAGGTACATCAATATGATAATGGCCCCGATTCTGTTGTTCACAAACTAAACTAAATTTAAGTTCAGTGCATCTTTTTCCTTCTGTTTCATTAAGAAAAGGACAGAAGATAAATATTAGTTTAGTCCTGTCAAATTAGATAATCCATAGATAAGTTTAGACGTGATTAAAAAAGTGGCTACTAAAAATATGTCAATTTACGTCAGGCGCCGACTAATTTGACAGGACTAAACTAATATTTATCTCCTGTCCTTTTCATAATGAAATAGAAAGAAAAAGATGCACTGAACTTAAATTTAGTTTAGTTTGTGAACAACAGAATCGGGGCCATTATGTAGCTACAAATAAATACAGAATCATGCAAATTCCCAAGGCAACATTGTTAATAAAGAATTAACACAACGTTATTACGGGGGAATGTCATTAACTCCACAATGCTCATTACTCTCCCAATCTTGGGGAGCCCGGGCCCTGTCGGTGTCAAATTAACATAGCAGGCGTGATGAATCTTACACCTGTGGGACTTGAGGTGTGCGCATAATGCGCTTCAGTTACGGAAAAAGGACCACGAACTTTTTAATTTCTGATCCGTTTCTCCAGCACCCTAATTTTGAAGGATTTTGTTAATCCATTGGTTCATATGTTCGAAAAATTTGTCAGCTTAACAACTTAAATAACACAATACACACACACAATGGCAAACAAACCGTCAATCCACCTGATGATCAGCGATCAACGCCAACTAAGGACATCTGCAATACCAGAAGCAGTGTCAGTGCGTTGCAATTCCAGAGACCAAGCTTAAATATCTTCATCATCATCATAACTTCACCCACTGCTGAGCTAGGCTTCTGTTTTCATGTGCCAATCCCCGCGCTCCTGTGCTCGAAATAGTTTATACAGAGTTGATACGACCGAGGGGCATTAAATTACACTACGTATACTATAGGTGTTTAGTATTAATTCGATACGGTATACAAATAAAAAGCGCCATAAATGAGATTTTTTTTTTTTTCAAACAAACTAAATAGCTTACAAATCAGAGTAAAACGCAACCACCCTTTGTAAATAAAGGAGAAACCCAAACTTCATAAAAACTTGGGCCTGGTGACTGACCTTGGATAACTATACAAAGTGGCAACGTCCAACGTCGCGCGCGGGCAGAGTAACTCGAAACACACTGTGGATTTTCCAAACTGCAGTACCGGAGATTTTGCCGATTCCAGATCGGTCCGAGTAAAAGTACTCTCATCGGTCCATATTAAATTAGTTAAGAAATGACGGTCTTCGGATGTTTTATTTAGTAACCATTGGCAGTAACTGTTGCTGATCGGCAAGTCTCTCGATAAAAAAGTTTGCACCTTCCGATATTTAGAAGGTTTGCGTTTTTTACGTTTTAGAACCTTGTAGATAGTTCTATGGCAACATCTAAACTGCCGGGCGGCTCTGTGGAGACTCGTCGGGCTGCGGGAAAAATTGTCTAAAATTCTTTCGTCCCAAGCAGCGGGCATTTACCGCGGTGGCACTCCCTCCTGTTACAGCACTATACGTTTATTGTCCCGTAATCTTTGTACTGCCAACTGTATGGTGCGGGCATTCCTAGGGCAATTGCGGCTATCACAATACCTTTCTCTGTAAGTTCGTAGAGCTAATGTTGCGTTTCCACGGCATTCGCCGTAGATTAAAATCATGTCAGTGTATTCTGACGCCGTGTCAGTTACACGAGGTATTTTTGATCACTTTAATTATACACACACACAACCAAAGTTTAACTATCACAATAGAAACAGTCAATTACAAAAAAAAAAACACTAACACTAAATAATAATAATCCCAAGTTACGTGTCCTGTCCTGTCACAATAAAAAAAGGAATACTGTCTTAAACTTATTTAGTGTCCTATCACAATAACAAAATAAATTCACAATTATTGTCAGCGCACAAGTTCGACAAAACAATAAGGGCGCAGGAGCTTCCGCGTACGTACCTACGTTCCGGAAGGGTAGCGTCGGCGCACTGAAAAAACAAGTTTTTTGGAGGCCCCACTTACTGATCGCAAGCACAAAATACAGAGAGTAAAGAAGTCAATCTACATACAAAGTGCGCTCGAGCAACGCACACATAGACACCGCTCACGGACACGATATCTCGGACTGGTTGGGACTAGTGCGAGCGCAAGTGCCATCCGCTTGAGACATGCGTCTATGAAGTGCAAAAATGGAGCAATAAAAAAAATTATAACTGTTCAGTGGACGGTTGTTTAAATTCAACATTAAACGGTGAATTGTCGTTTTTTAATCTACCAGTTGTTTCAGAGAGGTAAGTAGGTATTTGCTTGTATTTCGATGGTTTGTATTAACGTAACACAGTAGTTAGGTAGGTAGGTAAGCGCCCCGGCCCCCAGTCCCGCGCCGTAAAGTAAAAGCGAACATGACTTTGTAGCACTTTGTGACAAAGTAATGTAACAATAACATTAAAATTAAAATATTTTAGTTATTATTGGTTTTTTCGTTTCTCATCATCATCAATAAATCAAACAACTAGATGCGAGTGCCACTACCACGATAGTTTTTTGTGCATAAGCCAAAGTTGACAACCATAGCGCGACCGCCGAGCGTAGACTTCTGTACTCTCGGTATTCTGTGTCGCAAGGATCTAAGATACAATAGCAACACACTGACCTATTTCTATTTCTTTTACGCACGTGATGTTTTGCCAATAGGATTGTCACTCTCTTATGTACTACGTATTGGTTTATGACTTGCGTAAGAGCGGCAACAACGTATCGTAGATTTATCGTTTTAAGGTGCATGACCTATGCCTGTAGACATAATCAGCTGTTAGGAAAAATACATCGTGTTCAAACGGTGCAAAAACTTAAAAAATCATTTGCGACTAAACTACTGTTTCAATTTAATTGATTTTTGGTAGAGAGCTTGATAATGATACCTAGTATAGGCAGTTTAAAGGAAAGCCCATCTGTCGTATCAACTTTGTATATGCCTGTAATTACACCGGCGTATATCACCCTTCAAAACATCATGAGCACACCATGCATGTTCTAGAACCAGAAATTCGAAGACAAATAACATCTACCAACCCGCACTGGACCCGTATGTTGGATTACGATCCACTATCTCTCACAGGATACATACTCAACATTATACAGGCTGATTATGTATATCTATACAACCTTCAATATATCATGAGGAAACCAGCATGCCCTAGAATCAAAAAATTCGAAAACATCTACCAAAGCGCACTGTGTCCGCGTGGTAGCTTATAGCCCACTCCGTCTTGAAGAGAGGAGGTTTGTATCCGCAGCAGTAGGAACATTACAGGCTCATTATGCTATACACCGTTCAAATTGCAACACAGCAACATTCCTTGACGGCAGACATATCTATGGCGGTAGTTCTTCCCTGGACGGGCTCAGTTTCGGTTTAGCTCCTTTCAAAATGGTTGAGCTTAATGGTGCTGATCTATGCGTCATGTTCGTGAACGGGCGCCATCATTTGGGACTGGTCATCTCTTAGCTGCCAAGGCTTATAAATTTGAATTAATATTTATTTTTGGATTGTTTTTTTGTTTCTATGTGCTGTACTCTGGACGCTTTTAATGTTTTTTATATCGTTCTCACATAAATTTAATTTAGAAGAGTGTCCATGTAGTTTCTTGCCCGTTCTTCTCCATAGGTACTACCTTCATATTTTCTGACTGACCGACTCCTTGACAATTCAAAAGTGAAAAAATACTTTGAGTTTGAGTTCCTTCATTCACATAGAGCCATATTACTTACCAAAAATCAAGGAAATAATCAGACTCCCAAAATTATTGGCCATACTCAACTGTGGAAACGCCTTTGCTCATCAATCATTATACAGAATCCCCGATTCATTGATATAATTAGATTTGGCGAAAATAAAAAAAGTGGAATCCAAGATGGCGGCTGCATTGTACTGTTTGAGCAATATTAATGATATTTTTGACGGACTTTAATAAAAATCGCTCTTAAAAGTGTTTGATTAATTGCTTCCAGTACAGTATTGGGTGTCTTTACGCTAATTAAAAAGAATGGAGTGAAGTCTGATTTAATATTAATTAGTCATTACATTTAGATTAAATTTTTGGACACAAAGACCGGTGCTGCCCTTTCGTGGACGAAAATGGATTGCCTAAATGATGAATGTTCTTGTCAAAATAAGCCAATTCTTTTGCCGTGTGTGTTAAAATATGCATGTTTTTTTTTATAAATTGAGCACTGTCTCTCTTGATGGGAAGCGTTGATGTGGCCGAAGATCGTGTATGCTTGCTTAGAAGTAACCTTTTCACTGACATCATCATAATTTGGTCAAAATAGGCCTCCCCAAGCACAGCCACTTCGACCGGATCTAATGCATCCAGCAGATTCCTGTGGCCTTCACCAGGTCATCGGTTCACCTTGTGGGAGACCTTCCAATGCTACGTTTTTTAAGTTATAATTATAGGAAAACACAAAATCCGTAAAAAATTTGGACTCCCTATGCTGTATGGACACTAAACGTATTCCAAAATTTTATTTATTTATTTACTAGCTGTGCCCGCGACTTCGTTCGCGTGGTTGTCGAGAACAAAACAACGTCGTTTAGATAAGAGTATATCACCTTTTTGATGATTTAGATAAGAGTCCTGACTTTGGTATAGTTGATTACGTTAATGCTTCTCTATATACTATGTTAGCGGTGGAATTACCCGGAGCATATACAAAAAGGTTGTTTGGGTTGCTAACACGTGATAGAGAAACATAGAGTTGGCCGTGTGAAAAACAATCAAAAGTAAGGTCTACACCCGCAACGGATAACGTCTGGCCTTGGGCTTTATTAATAGTCATAGCGTAACAGAGGCTTACAGGAAATTGCACACGTTTGAAAGTAAACGGAAAATTATTGGGGATAATGGGTATCCTGGGAATGAAAACAACATCACCGGAGCCGCAACCTGTTAAGATTTCGGCTTCGATGACATTTCGTTGGAGATTTGTTACTCTCAACCGAGTTCCATTGCATAGTTTTGGTGGGCTTAAATTTCTGAGTAGAATGATTGGTACTCCGACTTTTAAATAAATTTTGTGTGCTGGAAGACCTGGTGTATTTAGAGAGTCTAAAAACTCTACTGGATAGTGGGTGGCATCTCCTTCTTCTAAAACCGTGTTAATAGATAAATATTCCCTACTTTCTCCAGAAACATGTACCAATATTTGAGAATTTATTGCTGCTGCTTGGTCGTTGCGAGGTGCCAAAATAGCTCGTTGGCATAGCCAAGCAGCGTCATGGTTCGAGATCTCTGATGGATCTCCGTATACAGAGGAAATGAGTTCCTGCTGTGAGGCAACAGAAGAACACAGGCTTTCGACTAAAGTTACTTTACCTCCTTCTTGAGTCGGGTATGTGCCGTTACCAATTTGAAGTAGTAAATTTGAGAAAACCTGCGCGTTTGCGTCACCTCCCAAATATGCTCGCATATTAAAGCTCAAATTAGTTAATATGACACTACGCCATAAAATAGAGCTCTTTAAACAGGCACCTATTTCATCGGCCCTCGTTCCTCTGGGTATTATAGGGAGTGTCTGCCTGAAGTCTCCACAGAATAGCACCGTTAAGCCTCCCATCGGTCGGTCATTTTGTCTTATATCTCGCAACGTTCTATCTACAGCTTCCACAGCTTTACGATTTGCCATCGTACGCTCGTCCCAAACGATAAGGGCGCAATCGCGTAAAACCCTTGCTTTATCACTATTGCGAGACACGTTGCAAACAGGGTTTTCTGTGCGGTCCAAGTCGATTGGTATTTTAAATGTTGTATGTGCAGTTTTTCCTCCTGGTAATAAAGTGGCAGCTATTCCTGAGGAAGCGACGGCAAGGGCAATTTTGTTTTGGCTCCTTATTTGAGCCAAGATAACTTTAGTGAGGAAAGTTTTACCTGTTCCACCAGGTGCATCTAAAAACAGCATTTCTCCTAATGAATGTTCTACACTACAGCATACTCTATCAAAGATTTGACGTTGTTCTGACGTCAAATTTGAACAGCCATTTCGCAATATTTCTGCTAACTCTTCGGGGTTGTAATTTATTTCAGATGTATATTCCCTATTAATTCGTTCCCCACCAACTGTCGGTGTCGGCAAGCCGTATTGACTGAGGGGGTTCCCTCCTATACTTGTAACTATATCTTGTATAGCCAGCAAAGCCCTATTATGGCAGCTTTCACGTACTTGGTCAGAAGTTTCACTATTTATATTTTGCTGTCTCAAAAAATCTTCGATAAACGCGTCTTTATATTTTTGCCACAACTGCCCAGCGTCCGATAGGCCACAAAATGTCAACAAAATGGCAAATAAATGGCGCAAACGATGTGGACTATCACTGACGCATGCTTCGGCTAAAGCATCATCCCAATGCTGATCGCCATCTAATAAATGCCGTGCGCGGCAAGCAGCTTGAAATGTGGGATATTCTATATCGTCCACTTTGCGGAGCTCAGCAAAAGAAGTAGGTCCTCGCACTGTGTGAAGAAGAAGGCGTAAATAATAACACTCTGCATTATTTGGGTGCACCGTGTATACTCTTCCAATCACGTGTTCTTTAAAAATGCCGGACTCGCCTTCTACAGCAGTTCCACGTCTCCTGCGATTAAAAACACCTTACTGCTTGTTATAAGTATAATAATGTGGCACTTCATTGTACAACAGAGACTTAGCGAAATTGTCTCTTTCGCAAAGGCGAAAGAATGCGAGCAAGGTGGTTTGTCTTGGGTTGTTCATTCTTTCTGCCACATTTTCTGCCTAAAATTAAACTCGCTGCCCGCCTTCCAGGTGCACGTCAAGATGGATGACTGGCGGATACCTTTCATGAATAGGGAAACTCAAAATGCGCCAAACTGCCTCCGAAGAGCTTATGTATCGGCCAGATTGATACCTTGTCACTTCATCAAATTGGTTGTTATTTCTTAGTGCTATCATGGCTTGATCACTACCTTTATTAACATATTTACATATATATTTTATAGATTCGACGCTATTACAAATTTCAACATTAATGTGTGCTTGAAAAGCGTTTGACAAAACTGGAGAATACGGTACCACCCAACTATTATTTAGAATTATTTCTTGTCCACGGAATCTGACAGTAGCTGTGAAACCACCTTGTGACGGTGATCTTCGCCGGTATTGCGGATACCCATTTTCCCCAGCCATAGTTAGTTCTTTCAGTGCTCTGGGGTATTTTTTTGAGCATTGACCATCTTTCATGCACGGTGATTCCCTGTTTAAGAGGCCACATGGCCCGTGAACCATATGTGTTTTTACTATGTCATGCAAAATCGGATCTGCATTATAGTCCGGAAATTCTGCACTTATGACACTGTCTATAGCATCGGGACGAATTTTTTCTTCCAGCCACAGAAGAATGTGCGCGTGGGGTAAACCACGCTTTTGCCACTCGACGCTATACATAAAACAAAGAGTTGAACCGAAAACTTTCTCCTTTGTAAGTAGATTAATCAAGACTTTGAGTTTTAAATGAAAAATCCTAGCAATAATGTCATGTCTGTCGTATGACGCCTGTCCTGTGAGAAGTGCCTGGCAAATCTCCGTCTACTTTGGATTTGTTGTAAATGTTATAAAAAGGTCCGGCCGGCCGTATTTACGGACGTAACAAAAAGCATCTTGCGTTCGTTCGTGCATATACCGCGGACCGCCTGTGAAACTGGATGGCAAAATAACCAATCGACCCAAGTTTTCGACGTTATTATCTGATTGCATGGCGTCCCGCAAGTGCACGTATTCTTCAGCGCGTAACCGTCGCTGGTTAGTGCGAATATACACTAAACGTTCAGTTTCTATTTTTGCGTACATGTCCACAATAAATTGGCTGAACAAACCACGAAATCGTTGCAAATATACGAAACTGTTTTGCCTTATTTGTAAAAGGTAGGAATAGTATTGTTGAGCAGATATTTTTTTTTGATAATTAGTGACTCTCGTAGTAGGGTTCACTTGGTACAGCCCAAAATTGTACCCATCTTCACCATGACAATAAATTAGTGGATATTGCAGGGCGTCGTAAGCTCGGTGGGTTTCCAAAATGCGTTGAAGGCGATCGTCGCGTGTACGCAACACGATATCACGTCTCTCACACTCCTGGTCGACTAAAACAACTGCAACTTCATCTGCGACGGGTGCATTGTGTCTTCCACGGTGTTCACCCACAGGACGTCTATCGGCACTTATAACAATTTTGAAATCATTGCTGCCTTGTGGAATTGACTCCAATGCAGCTTTGAATTCACGAACGTACTGGTTAACGTGATGCAGCAATTCTTGAAGTTGACCCAAAAGCTCAGCATTGAGCTGGGGAAAATTGTGATTTCTAACATTGCGCTGTTGCGTGTAATCGGATACAAAATAAATTTGGAGAAATTTGGGTTCATTTTCTGGCAGCAAAGATCCAATAAGGTGATAAACTTGACCTTGTACTTTGAAGGTTGGCATGAACGGTCCTTCCGTTATTTGTTTTGCCCCAAAGGAAGTCATTTGGAAAGCACTGTTATATAAACGAATATTATCCAAAAAACGGTTCGACTGGGGATGATCGCCATTCAGGAGACTTTTAAGTAAGTGTGGTGGATCTTGGAAATTTGGAAGAACAATTTTTCCATTTGAGCAGCACATTCCATCTGTCTCTTTCCTCCATTTCAAAGCATGACAAAAATTACAAATTTCTCTCATGTCACCCACGAAAGTAAAGCCAGCATAATTAATTCTAGACGAATATGTGAACCCTGATTTTTCCCTATTGTCCCAAGGTAATAAAATATTTGCATCGTCATTTTCCATGGACTCATCAGCTCCGCTATTTGTTTCTCTATTCATATGGTATCGAGCTCGTTCTATTTCTAGGCGAGATTGACGTTGTTCTGCTGTTTCTGCTCGTCTTAGTTCATCTATTCTTTCCCTTTCAGATGCAAGATAACTTTCATTGTTTCTTTGTACACCTACATAGTTATGTCTAGCTATTTGTAATCGTTCTTCTCTTTGGGAGAGAGATTCAGACTCGCGCGAGAGAGCGTGTCGCTCTCGGTCAGATGACAGACGTGCTTGGCGTTCCTCGATACTCTCTTGAGAACGCAAAGTCGCGGTCCGAGTTCTTTGCGAACTTAAGCGCGACTCCCTTTCTGTGAAAGTCTCTGACTCGCGTGAGAGAGACTGGCGCTCCCGATCAGCAGACAGCCGAACTTCGCGTTCCTGGATATTCTCTTGAGAACGCAAAGTCGCGGTCCGAGTTCTTTGCGAACTTAAGCGCGACTCCCTTTCTGTGAAAGTCTCTGACTCGCGTGAGAGAGACTGGCGCTCCCGATCAGCAGACAGCCGAACTTCGCGTTCCTGGATATTCTCTTGAGAACGCAAAGTCGCGGTCCGAGTTCTTTGCGAACTTAAGCGCGACTCCCTTTCTGTGAATGTCTCTGACTCACGTGAGAGAGAGTGGCGCTCCCGATCAGCAGACAGCCGGTCTTCGCGTTCCTGGATACTCTCTTGAGACCGCAAAGTCGCGGTCCGTGTTCTTTGTGAACTTAAACGTGACTCCCTTTCGGTGAACGTTTCCGATTCACGTGAAAGAGCGATGTGCTCTCGGTTAGCAGATAACCGTGCTTCACGATCTTCTTCCGATTCCTGAGACCTACAAAGTCTCATCCTTTTCGCATTTCGGCTACGCAGCGAAAGGTTAGTTTTTTTTCTTTGAGGCATTTTCAAGGAAAATTAAAGCAATAAACAAAACTAACAACACTTATGACTGAATAGCCTACAAACTTAAAAGAACGGTGCGTCGAACAGTCTAGTGTGACAACGTATCGTCTGTTCGTGGTCGTGACTCAACGAATTGGCAACACTAACTTACTGTATAACGATTGGCACTATTGGATTCAAACTACGAAGTAAATCAAATACAATCTTTACTTCGTACTTCAAACCAATGACCAAAGTTGACCAAACGAAACCAATAAGATAAGCAAATACTTTTTTTTCGACCAATTTAGAAAATCGATAAACCAAGCAACCAAAGAACTTTTACGACACACGCAAGAACTTTTAAGACACCTAACGAAACCCAATTTGCCTAGTAAACACGGTGGACGTCATCCTCGCGCGGAAAATCTTAACACCGCGATTCAGAAAATGACGTCATTTGCACAACGCCATCTATCGGATTTAGATTTCAACTATCAACATTAGTTCTATTTTTAGTCTTAAGATGTCGTTGCAAGTACTATACTTAATTGCGTAACGTAATATTTTACTTCTTGAACTCACTAAATTAATCATATCTTTTGATAGAGTGAACCGATTTCGATGAAACAAAAACTAAGTTAAACCTCAAGTTGCGTATAATTTTTGTATATAAACATTGTCAGCATTGAATTCGTAGATTTTACGTGATGTGCGCACAAACAAACAGACAAACAGACAAACAGACAAACAGACAAAAATTTCAAAAATGATGGAAATGGGTTCTGTTACTTATCTTTTCACACGCTGGCTATTTTTTGTTTCAATTTCTTCAATGTACAAAAATGACTTTTCTACAGATTTATTATATGTATAGATTACATACATAATATGCTACCATTACAGTTTCCCAATTCGGTAGTGTCTAGTTAATTAACAGTTCATGGAATAATTAACACCATCATCTCGTAATTTAAAACATTCAAAATCTAGTCGCAGTCTCATCTCGGCGACAAACAAATGTCAAAAACTTGTTAAAATGTAGGGAAATTAGAGGTATTTTTGACAGATTGAGATCAGACTGTGAACGTTCTTAAAATTACGAGAACTGCCCCCTTTTTTGTGGATGGGAAATCATCAAATGACCCCTCCTGCTCCACCCTGAGCCCTCCCGCTCAGGGTGGAGCAGGAGGGAGTGTCAGACTCTTACTGACTAAAACCCACCCGTGTTCCTTCCTTAGCCCTTTATGTTCCGGGGCAGCGGTAACCCTTTCGGACAATCCCGCTGCCCAAGAGAATTGCCCCTAAGATCAAAAAATTACAAAGTATCACGTGTAACGTTACCTTTGCGAACTCGCTTAGTGAACATGAGAAATTATCTATAAAAAAAATGTTTTGTATTATTAAAATGTTTTGAAGTAAATTTACGGATGCACTTTTAAAACATCCAAGTTAAATAAAAAAAGGCTACTAAAACTATCAAAATTAAAATCAAAACTAACTAACAAACCTGCACAATCTTAAAACATGCGTTTCATATCTTACCGACATTCCTTCCCCATGTTTCATTGTAGAACCACATCCATAAGTATTTAAACTAAAATTAAAAAAAAACACACAAAAGGGAGTCTTCGATGTTTATCATGATTAGTTGGACGTAAACCTTTTCTTTTGGGGGATATTTAGTTCGTTTGTCATTTGGTTTTGGTCCTTTGGTACGCAAAAAACGACCTATGACGCGTTTGTTTGTGTTGCTCGTTGAGAAAAAATGGAGCATGTTTGAACGTGTTCTAGACACCCTGCTGCAAAGATGGCAAACCTCTTTATATCCATATGTATTTTTTTTATATTTAATGTGGCCATAACGTGAGTTATCACGTCAATCTTGAGTACTAATCTTGAGACACTTTTTATTTGCAAACAGAACATATTGCACGTATATCTTTTACGACAATATTGGACGTTTTTTTTCATGGTTTTCTGCATAATTAAACAGCATATATCGTGAAAATGTATCAATTTTGTAATATTTTTTGGCTAATATGTCGCATTGTCGGTTATATTAAAGTAGTTTTTGCCCGCGGCTCCGCCCGCGTTGAGGTCGGAAAATATCCTTCGAGAACGTATTGTCAGGATAAAATGTACTTATCCTATAATTATTTTAATCAAGGTACAAACTATTTACGTGGCGAATTTCGTTCAAATAAGTTTCGCCGTTTTTGCGTGATTGAGTAACAAACTTCGTAACATCTAAACATACAAACTTTCACATTTATAATAAATATTATTAAAGAAGGATTAATAAATTGGATAAGGTCCTGAAAACACACGCATTTCGATAGTTATATTATAGGTTCCTTGTCAGTAACAGGTGGAGTCTATCAAAAAATAAAAAATAAACTGAAAATAGGTACCACCTTAACAGTTTTGTACTCACCACTACACCATACTAACTCATTTTTAATTCCACGATTGAAATAACACTTATAAATAGCGATCGAAGTATATTATTTGAACAAACACGATGTGGTTATATTTATGTAGATATAACGTTATACTCATATAAGTTATAACGAATTGATCTTTTACAGATACAACTTAGCTTAACCCTTCAGGAATTGCATATGATGTTAGATCGGTTTATCATGGTAAATGGGACTACAAAGGGGGTGGTTAGGTGAGCACAGCAC
The DNA here is from genome assembly GCA_949316385.1 of Globia sparganii. NCBI lineage: Eukaryota > Metazoa > Arthropoda > Insecta > Lepidoptera > Noctuidae > Globia > Globia sparganii. The sequence goes on from OX438680.1 coordinate 10,991,821, forward strand.
AGCCACACGAATCGATCGATGAGGTTAAGCCACGCTTGTCGCGGCTGGTTCGTGGATGGGTGACCATCTTTACATACCAAGACCCCTCTATGCCTCGGAAAACACGTCAAACCGTTGGTCCCGGCTGTCATTCGTGGATCTTTGACAGTCGTTACGGGTAGTCAGAAGGCCGAAAGTCAGACAACCAGTCTCACCAAGGGGTACAGTGTTACCCAGTAACTGGTTTGTGGAGGTAAGATAGACAGTCGCTTCATGTAAAATACATTCAGCTGCATCCGGTTAGACTGGAAGCCGACCCCCAACATAGTTGGGAAAAGTTGGCAGATGATGATGATGCTGATCTATATGTATACTAAGACACCCGAACAAAAGCAAACTACGCAATTTCGATTATCGTTTCACTTGATATTTTTCCAGTAATTTTGGTTTAAAAACCAAACTCCTAAACCGATACTGATGAAATTTCTACGGGATCAATCTGAAAGTATGTATATCCTTTCAAATAAAGAAAGAATTTTGCAAATCGGCTTTTAAATAACTGAGGTCACAAAAAAAAAACAACCGAATTGATATTTCCTCCTTTTTTTGAAAAAAACTACAAATGGTAATGAGTACCACCTAAGTATAATTTTGATTTGTTGATTACTATACTTACCTACTTAAGAAATGATGATGACTTAGGTATAGACAACTAGCTTAGTGTCAGTTTTATCATCGTAGCTTAGGTAGTTCTTGGTAATCATTGGGTCGCGAGTTCGATCCCCAGACAAATTCAGATTGGCATATGCTATTCGCAACAGTGGATTTCGCTACCAAGACTTTCGTACCAGCGTACCATTCAAACAGTTTTTCGAATCAGCGTGTTCGCGACAACGTCATTCGATATAGCGGTTTTCAACTCAATGTGTTCTCCGGCGTACCACTCGTAAAATTTTTCGAAATAGCGTGCGTCGCAATAACGTCATTCGAATTTTCATATCATATCATAGCATTATGCTGATATTAAATCACGCTAACGACTTCCATAAGAACGTTGGTCAATATACACAAAAGATAAAGACATGATTTTCAATTAATCACAGAACCACTAAATTGTGTTAACCGTCTACAAAACAAAAAAAAAAGTTATTAAAATCAGAAGATAGCGTAGCGTGTGATAAAAAAAATGACAAAACTCTATCTACCCATCAACCAGTTTTAAGGTACTACATCTTCGATAGGTATTGTAATAAATATAAGTTACAAAGTACGCAAACATTGCAAAAAGCTCAGATATTGAACCCTCTTTTTCACTAACACCTTGGCTAATGAAGTACCTAGTTTATTAGGTCATCAATCAACATCATAATATGCCAACTTATCTCAACTATGTTGGGGTCGGCTCTCAGTCTCACCGGATACAGTTGAATACCAGTATTTTACATGGAGCAAAAAAAAAGTTAAGTTTTTTGTTAAGCTACGGTTGCCGCGGTTGGTCTGTGGATGGGTGACCATCTTTACATACCGAGATCCCTCCGTGCCTCGGAAAGCACGATAAGCCGTTGCTCCCGGCTGTCATTCGTGGATCTTTGACAGTCGTTACGGGGTCAGAAGCCCAAAAGTCTGACAACCAGTCTTACCAAGGGGTATCGTATTACCCAGTAACTGGGTTGTGGAGGTCAGATAGGCAGTCGCTCCTTGTAAAACGCTGGTATTCAGCTGCATTCGGTTAGACTGGAAGCTGACCCCAACATAGTTGGGAAAAGGCTAGGCAGATGATGATGACATGGAGTGACTGCCTATCTGACCTCCACAACCCAGTTACTGGGTAACACGACACCCCTTGCTCAGACTGGTCGCCAGAATTCTGACTACCCGTAACGACTGTCAAAGATCTACGAATGACAGCAGATCAACGGTATAACGAATTTTCCGAGCCACGGAGCGGTCCTTGATATGTAATCGATGGACATCCATCCATGAACCAACCGCGGCAAGCGTAGCTTGACTTTCAATCGATCCTTGCGGTTATTGTTTGTTATTTAGTCTAAAGCCCATAAAGTGCATAATTATGAATTGAAAAATTGACATATAAAAGTGTAGTACAAACCTAATTACAGAAATAAAATCATTTATCATTTACATTTATACTCAAAACTTTCCTCATGGCATGTTTCTAAATATAGGTTATAATAAAAACCATAATAAAAACAACTCAAGTACTTAAATATACAAAAAAAAAAAAACTACCATGACGAAATATCGGCATAAACCCATCAATTAACAATCGCGACTAATTGATATTACTACCAGCATTAATTAATTGATCAAACCAATCAACTATGCTCTATAACCATAGATTTTAAAACGCCCATCCATCGCCCGTAAAACAAACATCAAATAAAAAAAAACAATATTAATCTATGATCATAAATTATAAATTAAAGTCACTTTTCGTGTCTGTCTGTGTCACCGAGTTGTTCTTATAAACTACGCAACGGATTTTGATGTGACTTCCACACAATTTTATCCGGTAGATTTATCTGTGTGATACATTATTAATATTAAACTTAGATATAAAGAAATCTCGATGTTTTGTTAAGTCCAGAACCGTGCGAAGCAGGGGCGGTTCACTAGTCTTCCGATATTATAGTCTATACTCAATGGATCCAAACGTGAGGGGGCATAACTCACAGCCGCTATAAAGATCTATAGACTTTTCAAAGAAATTAAAAAAAAAAAGTCCACTTAGTCTACCTCTACCATAATGCATGCCATTGTTGCTATCTCGCTCCAAGTTCGACTTCGACAAAAGTAAGAGAAGGACAGGTATATGTCTTTATCCACGGTGTAAAGTACAGGCATTCTCAGTTTGAAACAAGTTGCAGTGGTGAGCAGATGTGTTCGAATTTTTGAATTTTGATTTTTTGTTTGTTATACAGATACGATATCTTGGATTTTGGTTTCTGGTACTAGTTAGTGGTTAACTTGAAAACTTATGTGCGACGTGATTGTGGGAAGTGACATTGTGAAAATATTTGACTTTTCTGGAGATTTTTTGGAATTAATTTTCATAAAGGTTGGTTGAATTTTTTTCATATTTTATTAAAGTGTATTTACAGAAACATTGATATTTTTTTTTTCAAAAGTAATTTGGATTTTGCCAACTACTTAATCATAGTTTTTATATAAACTCACTGATAAATAATATATCTACAATGAAATACAATAAAAATTCGTTTTTAGTTTAGTCAAAATCTTGCAATTTTTTGACCAAAATTACACTAACCTACACCTTTATAGGTCATTCTTACTCTTAACAAATGTTCCAAACACGATAAATTAACTCGTTACCAACACATTATTGAAAACAAACTAAAATACTTACTGCCAACAAAACAAAAACTGTCAACTTCTATGTCCTCGTTAACCTCAGGAACTGCTTAACTCGCTTCATAGACATTTCTTCGTTACCTATAAATACATCATAATTTTGACATATACCAGAACATATATCACGCTTGTATTCCTAAATTATTAGGCAGAAGTGTATATATACTAGTTACACTACACCCATAATTCACCAGTTATAATTAAGTCCCTTATTGCCATCAAAAGGGCAAAAAATAATCATACGCCGGGCTACTATTGAGAAATTCCAGATTAAGAAAGTAGCTTCGTAGGTTCGAATCAAGCCAGGCACTGTGCTTTGTCTAAATTATTTCATCACCACTGCTCTCAAAACTGTGAAGGAGAACATTGTGAGGAAACCAGCATGTCCTAGAACCAAAAAAATCGAAGACATGTGACGTCTATCAACCCGCAGTGGGCCCTCGTGGTGGATTACAGTCCACTCCCTCACACAGAGGAAGCCTGTGTCCCAGCAGTTGGAACATTATAGGCTGATTTATGCTTGCGATCACTAGTGGTTAAAATTAAGACTCTTGTATCTTTACCAATAATGATGCAAATATCTCATAGCTTTCCACAGTATACCCTCCCATATGAAGGTTGCTATCACAGGTAAAATTAGCTTAAGAACCTATGTAGGTATATGCTCAGTTTGACCTTATAAACTGCTACCATTGGTAAACAAAACGATTCGTTTTTGTTTATTGGAACCGTGCATAGAACTACGAGGAAGTTGGTATAGCAAGTTTGGTCGTGTGACAAACTGCGATCACCAATTCGTTTGACAAGCGTGTTGATTTTGTTAAGGCAATATAACTGTGACCACGGCATGATTTCTTTCAAAATCAAAAGTCATTTGTTCACTAGGCTGAGAATCAGCACTTTTCGAATGTCAAAATTACATAAGACAGTCCCCCGGCACGCCCGCTCTTCACCACTTCTTAGTGCTTTAGCTTGGGAGAAGAAGTGGCGCAACAAATTCCCCAGCAGCACAGCTGTCTGTTGAGTTAGAAGAAACAATAGAAGCCAAAGTAATTTACATTACAAAACAAACAAATACTAATTTTAAATTAAATTATGTGCCATATTGCACAACAATTTCGTACAAGCCGTGTGCTCGACAGGGTTTTCCATTGACAAAAAAATGACGAACTTCTATACAAACTATCATCTCCAATTCAATCCCTTTAGGGGATGAATTTTGCCGGGGCAGCGGGATTGTCCGAAAGGGTTACGGCTGCCCCGGAACATAAAGGGCTAAGGAAGGAACACGGGTGGGTTTTAGTCAGTAAGAGTCTGACACTGCCTTCTGCTCCACCCAGAGCGGGAGGGGTCATTTGATGATTTCCCATCCACCAAAAAAGGGGATGAATTTTCAAGAATCCTTTCTTAGTGTTCCTCTTCATTTTAATAAGGAACTTTTGTGCACGTTTCCGGACTCAGCGGTTTAGGCTGTGCGTTGTCTGTCAGTGAATTAATGATTTTTGTTAAGTAGGTAAATCGGCTTCTGCATATTATTGCTTCCTCATGTCTCATCTTGTGTCAAACTTAAATAATGTGTCCTGATTTAAGTCTTTCCTACAACCCATAACAAGTCGGCTTATTTTCAACTGAGCGGCAATTCTCGTAATTTTAAGAACGTTCACAGTCTGATCTCAACCTCAATCTGTCACAAATACCTCTAATTTCCCCACATTTTTGACAAGATTTTGTCATTGATTGTCGCAGAGATGAGATGAGATTGCGATTAGATTTTGAACTTTTTAATTACGAGAATTGGCCTTCTGATCTCGTTCGAGAGGGACTTGCGAATCTCAATACGCCACGGCGTAAAACAACACGTGTATTAACATAAAATATATCATATGACACTCGGCAATGCTATATGCTTCTCATTAGTGATATAATTTTCGGAATCAAGTCAATAGTTCCGAAGATTACCCCATACAAACACAAATTTTACCTCTTTGAAATATTAGTGAGATATCAAGAGAAAAGCTCGAATGTATATCCCAAGTTAAGATTTAAAGCGGACACGAGCGATTCCTCAAATAATGAATCCTTGGAATTCCTAGTCGATTCTATACCATAAGGCCAAATACTTCTAAATTTTTTTGTACTTTTTGAACGACAAAAGTGACATACGTCATTCCCCAAAACGCCTGCTTATAACATCCCAATATTTTATCTAGGAAGAAGTGGCGCAAGCGCAACTAACTGCCTAAAAACACGTGTCATTACGTAAAAGACAATTGTCTAAGTGCTCAAAGGACCAATTTCGCTATTATTTATTTTATTTTTATTGAAGAGGAACATGTTTGTTGTGCCTATAGTCTCATTAATTGGTCCTTTGTCGCGGCAAGCAGTTAATGTAAAATTAAACGCTAAGGGAAGATGTAGAACTAAAGTGTTTGAACCTATGACTAATTCGCAAATAAACTGGCCAAAAAAATCTGACATGTAAGAAAGAAAATACATTTATTTAGCACAGACCAAAAGACACACAGTAGTACACCAGAGACATACATCAGATACAATCAAATAAAATGTGTAAAGTCCGATGTAAGAAATTAGCAGGAAGGTGTGCCTCACGGCTGCGCCAAAAAGGCCCAGTTCAGCAAAAATGCCAGACAACTAGTGCCTGACGCTGGTTTTCAACTGGACTTGATGTGTGAGGTGACGGATGTAGATCAGTTTTATACTGCAACATGACGATCAATGAAGATTAAGATAGAAGTTATGAAAATGTATAATTGTAGAGGATTTGATATTAGTTTAGGATACTCTGACCACAACATAATTCTGAAAATTCATTCTTCCACGAATCATCCTCAATTGCCTGCCTTTTCCCAACTATCTTGGGGTCGGCTTCCAGTCTAACTGGATGCCACTCAACACCATGAAGCAACTGTCTATCAATGCTAATAATAACGCAATATTTGTAACATATAACATACATAATTGAATTAATTGATTTTTTTTTGTTTATGCTCATTTTTATGCGTCATGTTTGCCGCAAATAAACGTATTTTCTTTCTTTCTTTCTTTAATCAGCCTATAATGTTAATTATTATTATTTTTATTGAATTAAAAGCCAACACGGACCAATTATAAAATAAACTAATACAAATGCCATTGCTTGGACCAGCACCCTAATTGCGTAACCCACTATCAATCGGAATCTGAATCATTTTTAAACAAATTACTAATCCAGTGCTTCATAAGTTCGAAAAATTTGTCTGCTCAACTCTTAAATAACGCAATGAAAATTGTTGGATTGTCAAAATGAAACCGATTCCGATTGATAATGTGTTACGCAATTGCCACGCTGGTCTCCTCTCTGGGAGTGGGCCGTAATCCACCACGCGGGCCCAGTGCGGGTTGAAAAAGTCACATGTCACGATGTTCTCTTTCACCGTTTCGAGATCAGTGGTGGTGCAATAATTTACATAAAGTCAAAGTCTTGGTTCGAATCTACGACCCACAACTCGTAAGTCGCGGCCGTCAAAACTGCTCTCACCAATACTAATAATGACGCAATATTTGTAAATTTAACGAAAAACCCTCAGAAACACTTAACCTTATCTATAGACTGAAATCCGACCATATTTTACAAATCAAAAGACAAAATTCTCTCATACTATTGTAAAAAAAAATTGGGTCTTTTCAACATAATATGCTTCCGGGCCCTCGGCTATACAAATGCTAATTCTTAATATAATAGATGTATCTTCACAATCTTTGGGAAGTACTGTTATCTGACTGGAGTGAGACGTCGTTTGCTGTCGTAAATTATACGTTAAGAATAATTTTATGGAGCTAAATAGGTCACGGAATCTCTTGCAGATAAGTAGAAAAATGGTTACCATTTTTTCAGGTTTTATTTTATTTATTTGAAACCAGCTGTCCCCGTAACTTCCTTCGCGTGCATATTGGATTTAATGGGTATTTTTGCGCGGAACCCTAATTCTTTTTCTATACTAATATTATAAAGAGGAAAGATTTGTATGTATGTTTGTAACGAATTGGCTCAAAAAGTACTGGACCGATTTTAAAAATTCTTTCACCATTTGAATGCAACGTTATCACTGATTAATATAGGCTTGTTTTTATTTTTTTTTCCCACCCGTGCGAAGCCGGGACGGACCGCTATATAAAATAAAAGTAGACATTTTTCGTCAGCTATGAAAAAAAATCGGTTGTTTCATAGAAAAGTGTAATGTGTTATAAAAAAAAATCAGCTGTTCCATATATTTTGACCGCGTAGGTCAAAATATATGGAACAGCTGATTTTTTTTTATAACTGACAAAAAATTTCTAGGGGTCTAGGATTATATGCTGAAATCATAGTTACAGTTTACGCGTCGATAACCGGCAGGGTCATAACGATGTATGTAATACTAAGTTCTGCCCGTGACTTTGTCCGCGTGAAATTTCACCCTCCCTCCATTTACCAACTTAGGGGTGGAATTTCGAAAAACCCTTCCTTAGTGGATACCTACTCTTCAAAAAGGACACATCCTCCGAATTTGATGTCTTTAGGACCAGCGGTTTAGGCTGTGCGTTGATATATCAGTCAGGACTTTGAATTTTATAAATGCGACAGTAACACTGTCTATCTGTGTGTTATCTTTTAACACCTAAACCACTGATCCAATCATTATGAAATTTGATAGATAGATAGCCTGCAACCTGGAGACGGATATACATAATTAGGCTATAAGGTACCCACTGCTGGCACACAGGCCTCCACTTTCTGTGAAAAGGAGTGGGCCGTAATCCACCACGCGGGCCAGTGCGGGTTGGTAGATGTCATATCTCTACGAATTTTTGGTTCTAGAACATACCGGTTTCCTCACGATGTTTTCATTCACCGTTTTTTGAGAGCAGTGGTGATGAAAAAATGACACAAAGTAAAGTGCCTGCTTGGGTTTAAACCCGCGACCGGTAAGTCGTAAGTCGCCACCATTTCCACAGGACCACCACTACTTAGACGGATAAAAGCAATCAATCCAGGATCGCAGACGAAGTCACAGGCTAAACCTAGCCTAAAAATTTAAGAACCCAAAAACCCTTTGCTGGACTCTTCACGTGACCAGAGAGCTGGCCTATTTTTTGGCCAAAGAATCAGCATTCCCATTCAACGTGGCAATGCTGCCAGCCTTTTGGGTACGTTTCCTGTTGACAGCGATGCGGACGAATTTTTTGATGCCCTTTGATTTTTTCCCATTTTTTTTTATATAATTGTACATATTATTATTATTATTTTAAGTGTGTTAGATAAAAATATCTGTTAATAAAAATATAATATAATAAATTGTATTACAAGTATTAAAGAACCCAATATCAGATACGATTATAAATTGACTGGTTTCATGAGTCGCCTACAACAAAGCATAAGTCAGGCATATTTTGAAAGTCTAGACTTAGTGTTAGGTAACAGAGTGCCTAGATTCCGATCGGATTACTCACAAAACAATGGTTACACAATAGTTTTGACTAATAACTATCGCCCGAGTTCAATTGAGAAATAAGATTGAGAGTTTTTGGTATAATTAAGAGTTGTAATCTAGTATTTTAAACCTGATATAATCTTCCTATATAAAGTATATTAACGATATAACAACATATTCAGGACAAATGAAATGAAATTGTTTATTAAATATTTCTGAAAATAGGACATCAGAATCACTTTTAAACGTCATATTATATTTTTTTTATCACTATGCGAAACGATTGAAAAAAATTGGTCACACTTTTGAACCGTAAAATAATTCTCAATCATTCTCAGGATCAAAAAGTTTGGAAATGACCTTGCCCACGCCCCTATTCGATTTGATCCATACTTCCAGGGACACCCTGTGTACTTACATGTCACATCATCTGCCTAGCCTTTTCCCAACTATGTTGGGGTCGGCTTCCAGTCTAACCAGATGCAGACCAGTATTTACATGTAGTACATATTATTATTTTAAGTCTTTTAGCTTACATTACATTATAGCAAATATTATCTTTTTAAAAAAAACAACAATAAAAAACCATTTTTAGGCTTGTTTTGAATTGTCAAAGGAGTCTGTCAGTCAGAAATATGAAGTTAGTTGCCCAATCCAAAGCGTAGTAGGTTCCTATGGAGAAGAACTGACTGGAGATCACGGATAGCGTTTAATAGAAGCACACAGCCTTAAAATATTACATGAAACCACTGCTATTAAAACCATTGACTCAATTACCGAAAACCAACATCCTATGCTCTGACTAATTGCCAGACTTCTGAAGGCCAATTCTCGTAATTTAAAACGTTCAAAATCTAGTCGCAGTCTCATCTCGGCGATAAACATAGGTACTAAACGAATAATGCCCTTTATCAAAATTGGTTCAGATACAATATCGCAATACTACAGCTGATCTATCGATTCTTCAAAAATCGTACAGAGTCATTCCACAAGGCCAATTCTCGTAATTTAAAACGTTCAAAATCTAGTCGCAGTCTCATCTCGGCGACAAACAAATGTCAAAAACTTGTCAAAATGTTGGGAAATTAGAAGTATTTTTGTGACAGATTGAGACTGAGATCAGACTGTGAACGTTCTTAAAATTACGAGAATTGCCCATCTGACCTTTTGGGTAGCGGTTAAAAACGTCACAAATATTCGTATGACAAACAGGATCAAAGGTCTGTAATAAGCAGGGTCATAATAAATGCCTACCAAATGAAATAGACGCGAAATTCTCTGTTTGTGTGTTACGTTTCCACAACTAAACAAAAGAACCCATTTCTATCAAACTTGGAAAACTATAGCTTAGTATCTAAAAAAGAATATGACATGCTTTTAATCTTATAAAATTATATACTTTACATGTGAGCGAAGCCGCGGGACGCACCTAGTAAGTTGTAGAGCAAGCGAAACAAATCATGGGGGGTCTTACCTTTGATTCTAAACAATTCTTAGCTTTATAAGGATTCGTTATTATAAGACTATCTTTGTAAGGATTTGTAAAATATGGATCTGCATCTAAGAAGCTTGCCTGGACAGGTTAGGATAAACTATACGGTTTTAAAACACACAAGTTGTGATTATAAATGTGGATAAGTCGTAAGTCATCATCGGCCTAGCCTTTTCCCAACTATGTTAGGGTCGGCGGCTTCCTGTCTAACCGGATGCAGCAGAATACCAGTATTTTACATAGAGCGACTTCCTATCTGACCTCCACAAGCCAGTTACTGGGTAATACGATACCCCTTTGTAAGACTGGTTGTCAGAATTTCGGGCTTCTGACGACCCGTAACGACTGTCAAAGATCCACGAATGACAGCCGGGACCAACGGCTTAACGTGCTTTCCGAGGCATGGAGGGGTCTCGGTATGTAAAGATGGTCACCCATCCACAGACCAATCGTGGCAAGCGTAGCTGAACCCGATCGATCGACCTGTGCGGCTGTTATTATTTAGCCCCGGGCCACCTTGGATAAGTTAAAGTAAAAACATTTATTTCAATTACGACAATTAAAAGGCACTTTTAAATGTCATTTTTTTTCGCAAAATTACCAGTATTAGCTTACTTACTATCTTCTGTCTACAGCACTGAAAAGTTGACCGGGAAAATTTTAGCCCCCTTCCCCGTTGACTCTGAAGTGCCGTGCTTGACAGACGCGGTAAACGCCTGGAAAGCGACTTGCCCGGATACAGATCGGCCCGTAAACCCATCTTCCCAAAGGCAGTGGGATGAGCCGCTCTGCAGGTTGGTACGGAATAATCTTATTAATACGTCCACCAATTCTGCTGAGCGTGCCTGCCTGCTGGCTGTGGGTGAGTGGGAGTCGGGACTCTGGCTTCAAGCACTCCCGTCACCTAACATAGGCACTATGCTGGGTGATACCACCTTCCGGCTCGCTACCTGTCTGCGTTTAGGCGCTTCTTGCGGGGCTCCACATCGCTGTCAGTGCGGTGAAGCTGTCGACTGCCTCGGACACCATGGCCTATCCTATGCAGTAGGAGCGCAGGCCGGATAGCACGGCACGCCAGCATTAATGACATCATCCGTTGTGCTCTTGTCACCGCCGGGGTGCCAGCTGTTTTAGAGGCCAACGGCCTGGCACGCGACGATGGGAAGAGACCAGATGGAATGACCATAATGCCCTGGAAGTTAGGCAGATCTTTGGTGTGGGATGCAACATGTGTCGACACCCTTGCGCCATCCCATCTTCCTAGCACGGCGGGCTGTGCTGGGGCGGCTGCTGCGGGTGCAGAAAACCTCAAACGGCAAAAATATTCCAACCTGATTGGGAGTTATATTTTCGAGCCGTTTGGGGTTGAAACTCTAGGGCCATGGGGTCCGAGTGCCCACTTGGTTTTTCGAGATATCGCCAAGCGGTTAGTCGACTCTTCACGTGACCAGAGGGCTGGCCTATTTCTTGGCCAAAGAATTAGCATTGCCATACAACGTGGTAATGCTGCCAGCCTTTTGGGCACTGTTCCTGTTAACAGCGATGCGGACGAATTTTTCGATGCCCAATTCTTTTGCTTATTTTATACATGTACATATTATTATTTTAATTGTTAGCTTATTTTATGTAAATAGTAGGTCATTAGAAATATAATATTGTGGACCCATATTTTTTATGTCAAAAAGGCGCGTTACTTTAATATCGAGGAAGGCTGGGAGATCAAAGAAACGATGGATGGATTATTTGAATAATGAGGCCCAGAAAGGAAATGACTACTACGGTGACGGCTGTCTTGGACATTTTATGGTAAATAAATAATTAAAGATCTCGGCCTGAAGACCGGTAATCAGATCCATCTTAAAATCTTAATTTTCTGGAACAAATATGTGGTTAAAATAAGTCGTTACGAAAACATGATAATTACAAGTTTAGTAATGGCCGCGATATTATCTCGACGTCTGATGTTGAGTCGATTGGTTGCCGTTTTATTTTATTGAAATGTGGGTGTTATGGGACCGCTTATTATGGTGTCACACTTATTAAGTTTAAGTAAACATACCATCAACGCTATATTTTCCGAAGAAGAGAGGTGAAGTGTCTCATGCGCCATTTACATGTGTGTACAATTTTGTAATTGACGTTCGAAAAGTGCTGATTCTTTGATTGGATATGACTTTTGATTTTGGTTTTAATAGTTAGTTTAATTACTGTTTTATTACACTGTTATTATTAATGCTAGGAGCTTAGTTATAACTTGCTTTCTTTAAAATATTTGTATGCCAGTCCATGGCGAGATGTAGGTATATCATAACTTTGTTACTAAGACTGTGGCGGCATCTATAACAGTACATGCGAACTAAACTAACATCACGCAAAATCCTGCATCGCGCAAGTGAAGTTTACCACGCATCTATCTACAACATCCCGACATTAAAAATCGGACAGCAGCTCACCAGGGGCCCAAGTCTGCTATTTTTATAAATTCGTCATTCCAACACGATCCCATTGTCATTTTGCTAAAAGTTCGTAATCATTCATTTCATTTGTCATTATGTACGAGATTACCATTTTATGCCATTTCTTTCAATGGAGTGTCAGTGATTGACCATTGGAAAGTCATAATGACGCCATTATGTTAGTAGATTACCAAACTTGTCAAAATCAACAATTATAAAATTAATGATAGACCATTCTGACACTATTGTAGATAATAGCAGACTTGAGGCTCAGACACGACACCCGTCTGGTCGGAGGATCCTCCCTTTTCTATGGAGGATGTGTGAACTTTACATCCTGTGCCTCATACCTTTATAAAGTTAATCCAGGGTGTCAGCTACCTCCATACAAAATTTTATCATAATTGGCCCAGCCGTTTGAGCGTGAAGAAGTAACAAACATAAACATGCACGCTCGCAAACTTTCGCCTTTATAATATGAGTGTGATGTACAGAGGCCAGCACATCAAGCTACCCCAATCTGTCAGATTTTCCCAATTGAATATGAACCTTATACCTTTGTGCTAAAGTTGAAAATCTATCAAAGAAATTTGACAGATTGGGGTAGGTTGACCTGCTGGCGTCTGTAATTAACATGTTTTATTGCAAATAAATATATTCTATTCTATGCCTGTTAAACACTTTTCAAACCGGTACAGCATGCTGTTTGGCGACAGTGGTAGTGGCACTACTCCCGACGAGCTCCTTTACAAGACTTCTACTACTCATATTAATTCTCCTGCCCTTATCCCAATGTATTACTGGTCGGCTCAACATGTATTTTTCTTCCATACTTCTGTATCAGTCCTCATCTCGGTAGTCCCCCCTTTCTAACCATATCATCATTCACACAGTCCATCCATCGTTTCTTTGGTCTCCCCACACTCTTATAGCCATCGATATCCATACTCAAAACTCTCTTCATGACATTTTCCTCATTCCTCTGTAACACATGCCCATACTTTGACAACCGATTTCCACATAACTTTTCAGTTACCGGTGCCACTTTCAAAGTCAAAGTCAAAGCATTTATTGCGAACTAGGTGTACAATATTGGTGTTATATCATGTTAGTACTTATGACCTAGCAGCCTTTTCAGGCATAGGAATTTCATTCACCCTAATTTTTATCATGCATTATACATTTTTATTACTAGATTATTATTATCAATTCTATTGGGCAAATACAGTTATGTCCAAATATTAAAAGTTAATAAATAATGCGTTTACGATGTTAATATTATTACAATATAATTGAGAAATTGAAGTCATGTCAAAACATTTAACGTCAATAATAATGAATTTTATACACTTATTAAAATGTCAATAATATCAGTTTAATTGCGAAATTAGAGATATGTCAAAAAATTTAATGTCAATAATAATGGCTTTAATACTTTAAAATTATTATAATACAAATTAATTAAAACAAAAAAAAAAAAATTATGCATCCTTGAAAAAATTATAGCAACATGAACTAAACAAACCTCCTCTTATGTACACATTTCTTATTCTATCCATACGTGTAACACCACACATCTCACTTAGCATTCTCATATCAGATGCATGTTTGTCTTTCATTCATCCCCTCAACACAACACTTTACAAGACCTGCTAAATACTGACTTAAAATTTCTCCCTAACTTTTTGTCAACGATAGGCTGACCCTGAAACAAACTGACCATTGACCCAAAAATCTTAAACATTTCTAGTTCCAACAATTCTTTCACGTTCGTACACATTTTTTCTCGTAAGCTTTTCAAAATAAATCAATGATTGTGACTCGGCCACCTTCTCTAAACTATTACAGTGTCAAGTCGTGACTTTTGACCTTAGGACCTTAAAATTTGAGGTCACGAAAATTTTCGAGTCGTGCCACAGTGACTTTTGAACTTAAGTTTTTTGACCACATGGCATTGATACGGTCGGGTAAAAGAATTTGGGAAAAAAGAGCTTCTCAATGATAACTTAAAAAAAGAGTTTTGATTAAATGTGACCAGGGGGGTCATTTTGTAACACACTATCAGTAGCAATGGGTTTCATCAAAAACATTCACGTTGTTGAGCTGACACATTTGTCACACAATCATGTCCGTCTGTCAAGACCTTAAAGCAGCGAAAAAAATCAAACTAAGTCAACGCAGTCAAAAGATACGGGCGTTTATGTTCCGTTTATAAAACCTATAGGGTCCGTTTATAAAACCTAGAATCATGAAATTTGGCAAGAAGCAATGTCTGTGCTAGAGAGTCTAGAATCATTGAGGAATTAATGGTTACAGTTTGCGGGTCCACGTGACCCACTGTTGAAACACAGGCCTCCTCTGAGAAGGAGTGGGACCACCACGCGGGCCCAGTGCGGGTTACATGTCTTAATTAAATAAAAATACCAAAATTAAAATATAAATACCAAAAAAAGCAAATGATACAACATCATCTGCCTAGGCTTTTCCCAACTATGTTGGGGTCGGCTTCCAGTCTAACCGGATGCAGCTGAATACCAGTATTTTACATGGAGCGACTGCCTATCTGACCTCCACAACCCAGTTACTGGGTAATACGATAGGTTGGTAAGATTGGTTGTCAGATTTTCGGGCTTCTGACTACCCGTAACGACTAAAAAAGATCCACGAATGACAGCCGGGACCAACGGCTTAGCGTGCTTTCCGAGGCACGGAGGGGTCTCGTTATGTAAAGATGGTCACCCATCCACAGACCAACCGCGGCAAGCGTAGCTTAACCTGATCGATCGACCTGTGCGGCTGTTTTTATTTAGCCACGGGTCCCTCAAAAAAAAAAAATAAAGCAAATGATACCTAGTATTTTACTTAATTAAATATTTATTTTTTTCTTAACAAAAAGCGCCTTCATCCTCTCTCCTATTAAATTTCACTTTCCTGTGCCCGACAGGGTCCATAATTGATTCGATGTTTTAACATAGCAACTGTTATATGTGCACATTATGGAATTCAATAAAGTATTGAACAGTGGCGAAGGTACCATACAACTCGATTCGCGTAATTTGTCAAGACTTATATATTTCCATTATAAGTAGTTCCTTTCCAAAAGAGAATCGAATTTACATCATGAAATCAATACTTTCGACAAGTATAAAGTTTCTTCGGAAACACATAAAATCAATATTCGACACACAGTGTTATGATGTAGCGAAAAGTACAATTTTAGGTGTAAAAGTAAAAGAATCATACGAATGATCGAATTTTAATATTAAATCCACGACTTTCGGAACTCGTTTCAAGTGGCCTCGAGAGAATAGTGTTGGGACATGTTAATTGAAAATGAAAAATAAAAAAGTTTTTTTACCATTGCCACTCGAAAAAGGGCATTTTATTCATCGAAAACAGTGAATAAAACTCTCTTTTAGTCACTGAGTGAATAAAAACATTTTGAATTTGGAACAAGCACGAATATACGAATTATATACAAAAATAAATAAAACGTGCTGAAAGTACGTACTGGCTGGCTATACGGAGCTATTCCATAATAAAAAAAAAAACCCGCCATTTTAGGTTCTTTTCTATCTGTTATCGTTGTTTTAAGTCATCGGAAAATCTAATAACATAAATTATAATAAAATGAGTTCTTCCAGTGACGAAAATGAGACACTAACTCCGGAATCATTTCGAAATAAAGCAGCAATTATAGTAAAATGTGATAAATACTATACTACTTACTATTTATTTTCTCGCAGTCAATGGTAAAAAGTAGAGTACACAACTCGTGAAAAAAATAATTCATCTCGGTCCTTGTATCCCTCGCTCCGCTCAGGATTCAAATCTAGAATACCTCGCTACGCTCGGGATTCTATTCTAGAATCCTTCGCTGCTCTCGGGATCCAACGTAGTCCCTCGAATTAAATTCCCTTTTTTTTCACTTGTTGTATAATCTACTATTGTATCTTCGTCATCAGCCATCTACAAGGTTCTCACGTGACCTGACCAAGATTATGTCTGGACTTCAAAAGAGACTTTGACCCCTGAGTTTGATCGCTACTTCTTGTAAGTAGTAGTCAGATTGGGAATGTCGACTACATCTGGCTTTTTTTTTTTATAATTATGGGCTGTAAAAGTGATACCGATTTCCTGTTAACGAGAACTAATAGGTATATTTAATAATTATACAGAATGATTTAATTTTATCCCATATCGTATGGTACTTCTATTATGTTTTGTAGTGATTTTTTTTTTGTTATGTATTTTCTGGTGTACAATAAAGTATATATAAGCTGTAACATAATTAACGCAAGAACTCTTACACCCCAATAAGCATAATACAATGACCAAAACTTATTTTTTAAAGCTTGCTATTTTTATTAAGAAAATCTTGTTGACACTAGCATTACTTTATGCATTTAAAATTGAGTCTTATTACCTTGAAATAAGTATTATATAAATAATAATTTTTGAAAAAATATCTATATCAAAAGTTACTGAAATCGATTCAGTGGTCAATTATGAACAAACTACTTTTAGGACTTGCGTTTATTCTGCTACACCTTGTAATATATAAATAGGTACCTATTTCACGGCTGGAAATAGGCCTCTGCAATCACACGCCATTCAACTCCCTAGCCTGAGGGCGTCCAACCTTACGTTTTCCGACTCGCGGTCTCCACTCAAGAACACGTCTACCCCAACGATCATCGGTTCTACAGCTTACATGGGCGACTCATTACTACTTTAAGCCGATTATTATAAAATAAGTAACTTTCAAATCTTTTAAAAAGACGATGATAATGACGAAATCGGCACATAAGAAACTTCAGAAGCTAGGTGCACGGTTTCGGACAGAAATTTCACGGTTATTCTTTAAAAAAAATTGGCTATTACAATGTTTTGCACAGACTAATTTTGTTATTTTACTTAAATTTTGAACTTTACTTAAATAATTTATTAGTTCGGATAAAACAACCAGTTAATAATTACATGATATATTAATAGTTGACTCCAAGCAAATCATCCTTCATTCACAAAAAAAGTCTCACAAACACGAGACCGAGGCCTTACGAAAGACGAAAATGATCATTTTTGTCTTTCGTCCGGCCTCGGCCTCGGCTTTCATTTTTCGCCCTCTCTCTCATCACTAGCAATAACTTTGACGGGTTCGCTATGAATTTGCCCATTTGTAAGCATTCTGTCATTTCCTTCACGTTTTAATATAAATCAGTATAAATTAAGTTAGTTCGATATAAAGTTTTCTGTTTATGGTAATATCTATGCTTTTACCTATCAATGGCGTAAACCAATAAATAAATAACATTACCTATTCACATTGACAGCAGTGATGGCCCTGTGGTATCGGTCCCGTTTTACGAGTTCTAGGACGTGAGTTCGAACCTAGGCAGACACTTTAGTTTGTGTATTTAATTTCACCACCACTGCAATAGGCTCGCCTCCTCATGGCTTTTTTTTTGTGTATGGGAAATCATCAAATGACCCCTCCCGCTGAGGGTGGAGCAGAAGGGAGTGTCAGACTCTTACTGACTAAAACCCACCCGTGTTCCTTCCTTAGCCCTTTGTGTTCCGGGGTAGCGGTAACCCTTTCGTACAATCCCGCTGCCCCGGCAGGCTGCAGCCCTTACGGGCCCCTTCCTTAGCCTCCTCATGGCTGGGGCTTCAACATGACTGGTGAAATCAGGGTGTCGGTAATATACACCTCTGTGTGACCCTTTTGCGCATACGGGCGTGATGTTTTATTATGTGTAGGATAGCTGCAGGCTGATATTTTGTCCGAACATGTTTCATCTATTTTTTGTGGAATATTATTTAAAAAAAAAAAAAAAAAAGTAAGGCCTGTTGGTCTAGTGGTTAGTGACCCTGACTGCTATGCCGGAGGTCGTGGGTTTGATTCCCACCCAGGACAAATGTTTGTGTAATGAGCATGATCATTTGTTCTGTGTCTGGGTGTAATTTATCTATAATATTTATGTATTTAGAAATATATAAGTATGTTTATCAGTTGTCTAGTACCCATAACACAAGCTCTGCTTAGCTTGGGACTAGATGGCGTTGTGTGATAGTTGTGGAATATTATTATTATTATTTAATCAACATACATAATCCCCAAATGATGCTACATAAATATATAAAAAAAAAATGTATCATCGTCTTTTCCTCCCCTTATCCCAATTTATTACTGGTCGTCTCAACTCCCTTTTAACCATATCATCATTCACACAGTCCATCCATCGTTTCTTTGGCCTCCCCACACTCGTATAGCCATAAAAATGGTATCTAAATTTAAATAAAAACATTAAGATACTTTTTCAATAAAAATAACTAACATATAAAAATTAATGAAAATTACATTCAAATGTAATAAATATCGCCATTTAAGAGATCAAGATTCGCACTAAAAATACTAATGGTTTTCATAATACGATTACTTCGACAGACACATTTTTTTATGTATTTATTAACATAATATTATTATAAAAAAAATATCTTAAGTATACTTTGAGAAACTAAGGATTTTTACATACTAATAACCTCATACAAGCTTAGGCAATAAATCAATCTGCCTGCCTTTTGCAAGTTCTATGTTGGGGGTCGGCTTCCAGTCTAACCAGATGCAGCTGATACCAGCATTTTACATGGAGCGACTGCCTATCTGACCTCAACAACCCAGTTAATGGGTAACACGATACCCCTTTGGTAAGAATGGTTGAAGAAAAAAAGAAAATATATTTATTTAGCACAGACTAAAATACGCACAGTAGCAGTATACCTAAAAACAAATAAGAAAGTGTGAAGTCCGATGTAAGAAATTAGGAGGAAAGTGTGCCTCACGGCTGAGTCAAAAAGGCCCAGTTCAGCAAAAATGCCAGACAACTAGTGCCTGACGCTGGTCTTCAACTGGACCTGATGTGTGAGGTGACGGATGTAGATCAGCCGATCGATTCTGTAAAAATCTCACCGTGATAACTTAGGTGAAGTGAGCTATCAATAGGGGCAATCCCTAACATCAGGTGGAATGACAGCTCACTTCACCTAAGTTATCACCGTGAGATTTTTACAGAATAGCACTGCTGTTTTATACTGCAACGTCAATCATTGAATATGTATAAACTGCCCGTAACGACTGTCAAAAATCTACGAATGACAGCCGGGATCAACAGCATGGTTTCCGAGGCACGGAGGGGTCTCGATATGTAATGGATGGTCACCCATCCACGAACCGTATGCGGCAAGCGTAGCTTAACCTTCAATCGACCCCCGTAGCTGTTATAATTTACCCACGAGCCCCACATTCCCTCACGATGAGTCACCATAGAAAAAATCTTAGGATTTTTAGCAGCAGCGTCTTTTAAGAGTAGATTTGGGAGAAAAACACAAAAATATTGTAATGCTTTGGAATTGCTATCATTCAAAATCTTTTTTCCAACTAAAATATTAAGGTTTGCGAAGCTTGGCTTTCGATAAACACGTCTCTATGTGTCAATAATAAATGAACTGCCCGTTAACATAGCACAAAGGTGTTGTCATAAAAATAACATTCTAATGCTCAACCAATTTATAATAAACAAATTAGGCAACGCCAGCCAACCAAAAACAAGTTTAAACCCAAAACCAAATAGATTCCTCAAACCATAGATTATCTTGTAACACCACACTTAAAATAAATAAACCATCATATAATATTAATAAGAAATAAACAATTATTTAAATAACACTATAAATATTAATGATGGTTGTAATTGCGACGCGTTTGTCGCGATTAAATAGTCGCATTACGTGGCTTTGGCCTTATTTATTTAATACTCATTCTGTAGCGTCGTTGGACGACGATATATCTTTTTTTATTGATCATAGATAATACTGTAGTTAAGGAGTTTAGAAATTTTTAAAGTGAATAAGTTAGAAATTTATTTGACAACTAACCGTGCCGTGCCGTTTCCGAGCCTCGGAATTAGGCAGTTGTTCTCGGCTCATTCTTAGTTCTTTGACAGTCGTTACGGGTCGTCAGAAGCCCGAAAATCTGACAACCAGTCTTACCAAGGTGTATCTTGTTACCCAGTTACTGGGTTGTGGAGGTCAGGTATACAGCTGCTATGTTGGGGTCGGCTTCCAGTCTAACCGGATAGACTGGAAGCCGACCCCCATTCCCCAACATAGCTGGGAAAAGGCTAGGCAGATGATGAGCTAGCCGTGTGTCCGATGGGATTTCGCAAAAATTTCGAACTTCCATACTTTCATCACCTTAAGGCTGAGGCTACATTAGGCCGCGACGCGACCTGCGACACATGAGCGATTAAAACAAGGAAATGAATGCTCACGTATATGGCTACACAGTACATCAAATATTACTAGCGATCTTTGATTTCTTTAAGCGATAGGAACAAGATTACTGTAATCACGGCAACGGCAACATCAACATATCAGCGAAATTGAAGCGAATATATGCCGGAATTTCGCTTATAATGTAGCCATACCATGTTTTTCTCGTTTCGCTCTTCCAGTCACATCGCAAATCGCTGTCTACTGTAGCCTCAGCCTTAGGGGGAGGATTTTAAAAAATCCTTACTTCGTGCTCTCTTTCGTTGTATAAGGCGCTTTGTGAACAATTTCATGCTACTAGCCTCAGCGGCCTAGGCGCTGTCGGTTGTCTGTCAGTGAAATTAAGTATGATAATTTTATACAAGTAACAGTGGACTCAAATAAGTTAGAGTAACAATATTTCTTAACAATTAAGTTAGTAAACTTAACCTAAAACTGCTAATAGTTATGAGAAACTTGCTACAAGCTTAACACTGATGTGCAAAGCTTGCAGCAGCGATTCATACACGAGCAGGGGCCTAAGTCTGCTATTTTTATAAATTCGTAATTCCAACACGATCCCATTGTCATTTTGCTAAAAGTTCGTAATCTGCTAAATTCATAATGGTCGATCATTGGTCGGACAATGATCTGAGAAAAAGTACTACTAAATTTCAAGCTAGATTTCATTTAATATCTATATATTTTTACATAATATTACGTATTAGTGTTTGCAATCTGAAGTAGTAAGAAGGTCGTAAATAGCAATTAACATTACGTTTATTCATTTGTAATTATGTACGAGATTACCATTTTATGATATTTCTTTCAATGGAGTGTCAGTGGTTGACCATTGGAAAGTCATAATGACGCCGTTATATTAGTAGATTACCAAACATGCCAAAATCAACAATTATGAAATCAATGATAGACCATTCTGACACTATTGTAATAGCAGACTTGAGGCCCAGTCCAGTAGCTCGCGATACACCGCAGTACAATGTTGAGGCTGGCCCGCATCCAGCGCAAGAAAGCGCATCTTTTTCGCATCGCAGTGTAAAAGCAATCATCACGAGCTTGAACAAACATGTGGATAAGGTTTATATTTGCATGGAACCTTTAAAAAGTGCGATCTATACTTACAGTTTTATAGTTTTATTTTTTTTAAATACATTGTTTTTTACATTCTGTGACAAATGTAACTCACGCACTTTTTAAAATACTAGTAAAATTTTACAATCTTTGTAAATATGTGAGCACCATGTATCTATCACATAATTGATTTACCAGTCTGTTGTATTTTTAATTCTTTTACCATTTTTGGTAGATTAAATTTTATTTTAGGTGCATCGTCTTCACATATAATTATATAATGAATGTATACAAAAACTTGTAAAACATTTTAAAAGAGTAACGGTGGAGTTTCTTGCCCATTCTTCTCCACACGAAAACTACATTTTGGAATGGGCGACTAGAATCAATTCTATTTTTTAATTTTTAATTTTGACGTTCAAAAGTGCCTTTTAAGTGCCTATTTGAAATAAATGATTTGACTTTGACTTTGACAGTTACTAATAAACGTATTATATCAGATGAATATTTACACACCGATTTCTCTCTTTCAGTCGTCAGCAATTTGACTTTCAAAAAGAAGACAAAGCGTTTTGTAACTATACAGACGCTCGTTTATTAGTAAGGGAGTCAAAGTGTGATGTTAACGACGCCTTACAGTAAGTAAGTACTTATCTTAAACAACAAAGCAGGCTCAGTTTACGGCTGCGTCCGTCGTTTGTCCCAGGTATGTGATGTGTCTTGTGGCCTTAGACCCGTAGCTAGTATTGCCTCGTAAAAACTGTAGCCTTTTAGATGTTCGATTACACGTATAGACTAACAATTTATTTGGTATATACAATGTGTTAATGAAATAACCCAAAACCTGAAACTAGTTTGTTTAGAATCGGCAGCAAAATCGAATACAATAATTTTTAATATGGGTTATTTTTTTTTTTTCAAAAAATAATTATTTGTCATGCCGTGTCTAATATATTTTAACGACTCTGTACGCTACTGTCCAACGCAATGAAAACAAACAGCGCGGGTGAGGGTGAGGAGAGGGGGTGCTAGAGCTGGCGCCAAGGCCGGGAAGCGCGCCGGCGGCGATAGAGCTACGGATCTGTAAGACAACAACATTTACAAATATCTTTTACTATAATTTTTGAAAATAAATAATTATATGTCATATCAATTTAGTAATATAAAAATCGGTTGGGGTGTCCGAGGTTTTGGGTTATTTCATTAACACTTTGTATACAGGCTAACTTTCAACTATTTAGTTCCGTTTCAGAAGTAGGTATTATAATCATATCATCATCTGATAGCCTTGCCTGATGACTCGAAACGTCTGTTAAAGATCCAAGATGACAGCCGGGACCAGCGGCTTAACGTGCTTTCCGAGACACGGAGGGGTCTCGATATAACGTAAATATGGTCACCCATCCACGGACCAACCCCAGTAACCGTATCTTAACCTGATCGATCGAACCGTGCTTAGCCACAAGCCCCTTCGAGGTAGTAGTATTAACTAGTATAAATTAATTTTGATCGGCGCAAATACTCCAATTTGTTTAGAACTTATAATGTTCGAGCCGTTTGGGGTTGAAACACTAGGGCCATGGAGTCCAAGGGCCCACTTAGTAATTCGAGACATCACCAAGCGGTTGGTCGACTCTTCACGAGACCAGACAGAGGGCTGACCTATTTTTCGGCCAAAAAATAAGCATTGCCATTCAACGTAGCAATGTTGCCAAAGTTTTGGGCACTTTTCCCATTGACAGCGAAGCGGACGAATTGTTTGATGCCCAGCGATAAATTCCCCCTTCTTTTTATAAACTCATACATCATTATTTAGATCTAACCAACTCAAATCATAGACTCAACCCACCAAAAGCAGTACCGAAAATTAGAAAAAACCGTCTGCGACAGAAAAACGAACAATTCCAAACAATTAAAAAGTAACAATGAAAATTTTGCGCAGCCCAGCCAGTCGTGTTCAGGATGAACAAAACGCATAATTGTTGCCGATCGGTTTCCGAGAACTTAGGACACAAAGAGATTCCGGAGTCATTAGGGGCAGCCGTCGTTTTTGTTGTTCGGACATATTGGCATGCGACGCGAGACGAACTAGATAGATTTGGAGTTCTTCGTGTGTTTGAAGGGCTAGGTGTACAGATGATGGAATGATGTTTTATTGGTATTTGTAAATAATTTTTTAACTAGCTGTGTCCCACAGTTTCACCTGCGTTAATTTGAAAAAAAAAAACCAAATAAAATATATTCCATTACTTCATGACCGGCCGCCTTGCGAAGCAATTTTGTTCAAAATTAAATACTTGTGATGAATAACGTATTTATTTGGATAAGGCTTAATATCATCTTTATAAAAACACCGTCTCAAATAATGTATTATTTTAGAACAAATTTGAAAAAAAAAAGTTTATAGTGAGTCAACCTTAAAAGATAGACATAAATGCTATCGAAAACTTTTTTTTTGAACTTTTAAAGGAGAACAATTCCGTCATGTAACATGATTTTTGCGCAACTTTAACCGTTTACGTAGCGTAGGCAACGGAAGCTCTCAAAAGGAACAATTTTTCTCGTTTTTGCAACATTTTTCATTGTTGCTCCGCTCCTATTGGTTGTAGCGTGATGTTATATAGCCTATAGCCTTCCTCGCTAAATGGAGTATCCAACACAAAAAAGATAGATGTTCAATTCGAACCAGTAGTTCCTGAGATTAGCGCGTTCAACCAAACAAACAAACTCTTTAGCTTTATAATTTAATTGGCTCAAAAAGTGACTTGACGCAGCTAGTGGTCGCAAGCGCTACTGTTGAGCATGTGGTCCTGGGTACGAATTCCAGGTCGGGCAGTGTTATTGGGTTTTTCATCTGGAATTTCTCAGCCTGGAGTCAGGATTTGTACAATTAATACATGGCAATTAATACACTGGCCCCGATTCTGTTGTTCACAAACTAAACTAAATGTAAGTTTAGTGCATCTTTTTCTTTCTATTTCATTATGAAAAGGACAGAAGATACATTTTATTTTATTCCTGTCAAATTAGATAATTCATAGACAAGTTTAGACGTGATTAAAAAATTGGCTACTAAAAATACCTACGTCAATTTACGTCAGGCGCTGACTAATTTTACAGGACTAAACTCACCCACCCATGCTCAGCAGTTGCGCTTGCAACCACGAGACCAACAGGCAGTTATAATATTAGTATGGATTGGTAACCCTCGGTCATACATACGATAGTATTTTCAGCATTATCATAAAATATTTGATAGCCGAAAATCGGACAACCAGTCTTACCAAGAGGTATCATGTTACCCAGTAACTGGGTTGTGGACAACAGATAGGCAGTCTCTTCATGTGAAATACTGGTATTCAGCTGCATCCGGTTACCAGGTAATAATGATCATAAAATATTTGACATGTCAAAGTAATGTCATTTGTCATTTTGCCCACCCCCTGTGGGAAAGTCTTAAAGAAGTAATGTATTTTAATTTACGAGCATCTCCGTTATGTTGTAAATATAACATTTTTACGACTTAAGCCATATGTTAATTTTATATTTTTATGTTTCAAGAGCAGTGCTGACCCAGGTAACGACTGCGTCTTACGAGTTGTAAGTCGTAGGTTCGAAGCCGGATACGCGCTTTACTTTGTGTGAATTATTTCATCAGCACTGCTCTCAAAACAGTGAAGGAAAACATCGTGAGGAAACCGGCATGTCCTAGAACCAAAAATTCGAAGACATTGTGACATCTACCAACCCGCAGTGGGACACAGGCCACGTTCCCTCCTCTCTGTTAGAGGGTGTGGACCGTAAAGTACAGTACATGACATTGCTTTTTGCCAAATTTCATGATTCTAGGTCAACGGAAAGTACCTTGTAAACTTTGTTTCCTTAAATTAAAAAAAAAAAAATCATAAACAAAAAATAGTTTCTTTCTGTAACTTTCTTGTACAATATTATTCTGTGATTAGAATCTCCCAGTAAGCATGTAGTAATGCTTGTATTGGGTGGTTCTGCTCCTCCCTCGGATCAACATAATATATTTTTAGGTAACTAGTTATCTAAACTATTTTAAGTAATTACAAACAAGTACACAATGAATTAAAAGTTAGAGATACTGGTATGACTTCTCTTTATGTGAGGGTGTGTGCATGCGTATGTGGTGTGTGTGTGTGTGGTGAGGGTGTGAGGGTGTGTGCGTGTGTTTTATGCGGCATAAACGGCCGTAACTTCTTTTAACGTTAACTTAGAAGTTTGATTTTTTCACAACTTCAAGGGACTGTAGACCTGAGTATATTATGGTTTTAATTTCAACTCGATACCTCGACGCGTTCTTGAGATAAAGGGTCTTGACAGACAGACGGACAACAAAGTGATCCTATACCTAAGGCTTTCGTATTTTCTTTTTGAGATACGGAGCCCTCAAAAAGTGTAATATTATTTTTTTAACTTACGAAAAATTTCTACGCAGAGGGGCTTTGAATTGCATGTACTTGAATCCAATGGTAGCAGGTCACGTGTCGATAAGTCCCTCCCACCTATATAAATATTATTCTTACCAAGTTGCATTTATAACAAAAATCAAAATTGAATATTTCGGTTGGTCACAGCGAGTATTATAGAGACATCTAACAGACCGGTCGGGAATCGAACCTGGTACGTTACGTGCTGATAACATCGCGCCCGGCGAGTTATTCGAAAAATTTCTGACGGAGATACCGAGTAGGGTCAGCATATGAGGCAAGGATGTCTTTTATTTTTAATTTTTTAACGTGAAATGACGTCTGTATTCCTTGTAGGAGTAGTCAAAGTTTTTACCATTACACAGAGTAAAATTAATAACTGCCCGCTTAATGGCAAACGACATCACGGCAGACCCACACGGAGATGGCGAGAAGACCTGGACTCTAATAAAGATTGGTCCTGGTAACTCTGTACAGAGAAAGGTGGAAAGAGTACTCTCTTGCCTTTCTCTAGTGCCTTTGCCCAGCAGTGGGACATTAATGGCCAATAATAAATCTATATCTATACTAATATTATAAAGCTGAAGAGTGTTTGTTTGCTTGAACGCGCTAATCTCAGTAACTACTAGTCCGATTTGAAAAATTTTAGTGTTAGATAGCCCATTTATCGAGGAAGGCTATAGGCTTTATATCATCACGCTAAGAATTTTTTTTCACATTTTCGAAATTTTTAGAGGAAAGTACCTACGAAATACACGCGGACGAAGTCGCGGGCAAAGTGCTAGTAAAATATAAATGCGTCGTAGGTTGCTACTGCTAAGCATGAGGTCCTGACTCCTGGGTTCGATACCCAGGTCAGGTTTTTTTATTGAGATTTTCCATCAAAAATTTTTTAGCAGCATCCTGGAGTCTGTAATTGTATACGGTTGAGATAGACTCGCCCATTATGGCAATGGACTTTAACATAACTGTCGAAATCTACGTGTGCTATAAACCTGCGTTAATTAAAATAATAAAACTCTTTTACTATTGGACCAACCCAGTAATCTCGTAAAAATCGGCTGCTCCATACATTTATTTTCTTATTGTGGTATAATAATTTTATTAGCTAATATTGTTTATTTGCATTCTTCTACATAGCTTTTGGAAGGGGCGACTGAAATCAATTTTTTTTTTTGTAAATTTTGACGTTCAAAAGTGCCTTCTAAATGCCTATTTGAAATAAATGATTTGGCTTTATGTTCGC
This sequence comes from Globia sparganii, assembly GCA_949316385.1. Taxonomy (NCBI): domain Eukaryota; kingdom Metazoa; phylum Arthropoda; class Insecta; order Lepidoptera; family Noctuidae; genus Globia; species Globia sparganii. The sequence continues at coordinate 11,019,714 of OX438680.1, forward strand.
AAGACTCGACAAAATGTAGGAAGTAATTACTGCGTTTAATTTCGCGATTTAAAGTATGGTCCCATCATATAAGATGTTCATAACGATGGCTACAATTACCTCTTAAAGAGGTTTTCAGATATTTAATTTATTTTATTTACACCTATGCCATAAATCCTCTTTTTAAGTTTCTGAAACAGTTAGCTTATTGCCAACATTAAAACAACCAGTGCCATAGTAACCATAATATCATACAAACGAGTGATCTGAGGGGCAATTCTCGTATTTTTTAAGAACGTTCACAGTCTGATCTCAGTCTCAATCTGTCAAAAATACTTTAAATTTCCCTACATTTTGACAAGTTTTTGACATTTGTTTGTCGCCGAGATGAGACTGCGACTAGATTTTGAACGTTTTAAATTACGAGAATTGACCTTCTATTGTTGTACTAAATTTCACTATCCAACTCCTTTTCAAAAAAAGAACATTGTCATACACGCGCGTTTAAAAAAAAAGTAGGTTTATAGGTTATTAGAATTATTGACGTCGTATCCCGCCATTTTTGTTCGATATTAGTACCTATTGCAAAAATTTATTACTTTATTATTGTTTACAAAAATGAGTGTTATAAGCTTTGATAACACACCGCCAGATATTTCTAATGCAGCAATAAATAATTATATTATTCCCTATATTTAGTTTGTTTGTATTAGATACTCAGCAATTCAACTGTCCAAGAATTCACATAGTTCTTACAATACTGTACGTACAACACCCTATGGTTTCAGAACCATTTATAGAGGATTCATATCATGTGTGTAGATAAAGTTTTGTATGCAACTAACTGTACATAATTAGGTATTAAAACACTCATGTGATACTATTAAACCCGAATTCATGTTTTAATACCCCTTATTATACAACAGTTGCATAAATAACTAATTAAGACCATCTGTGTAGGTACCAATTACTTGTGTTTTGAAAACAAATAAATAATTTAATATTTAATGGACAATTCAAGTTTGACAACCAGTCTTACCAAGGGTTATCGAGTTACCCAGTAACCGGATAACCCTTGGTAAGTCAGTCGCTCCATGCGTATTACTGGTATTCCGCTGCATCCTTCGGTTAGATCAATATAGTCGGTAAATGACTAGGCAGATGATGAAAACTGACACAAAAAAATATTAATTTATTAAAACAGCATCCGCTTTTTCTGCTATCCCTACCAAAAAACCGTCAAGCAAGCCATATCACTGATGCGTACCTTTATACCTGTGTTCTACTTTTTTATTTTCCTGCCGACCGCCTGAAGGCACAGGCGCTAATATACATCCTTATAGCATGTTGGAGCATGCAGTGTATGGGTTTGCAGCAACCATACAGTTTTAGCGAGCCAATTTTTAAATAGTTCGGAGTTCTTATTTTGTAAAATTGTCAGATTCCACTAAGAAGGGCTCGTGGCTTAATAATAACAGCTACACCGGTCAATCTTTAAGGTTAAGCAACGCTTGCTAAGGTTGGTCCGTGGATGGGTCACCATCCATTACATACTAAAAAAAATACAAAAACTTTATTGCAGAATTGCAGAAAATTGTACAACTTTTATAGTAAATCTTACATAGGGTCCTCCTTTTAAGTCAAAGATATACTTGTGCTAGAAGGTTCTTCAATGACAAATTATAAAATGGTAGGAGACCATTCCGTGCCTCGGAAAGCACGTTAAGCCGTTAGTGCCGGCTGAAATCTGTACATCTTTGACAGTCGTCACGGGTAGTCAGAAGCCTGAAAGTCTGACAAGGGGGAAATATGCGTCACATCCACTAATAGCCTCCCCGACCGATTTCGGTCACGGTGGCCAATCTCAACGGAGATTAACCAGGTACGCAGGAGATATTATAGTGCGATCGATATTATATTATATTATTATCGTGCTTTCGTATAATTAATAAATATTTTCGTACAAATAATAATAAGTATAACTTCGGGCTGTTACTAATGGAAAAACTCAATAAAACTTTGCCAACCCGGGAAACGAACCCAAGACCCCACGCTCAGCAGTCGCGTTTGCGACCATGAGACCAATGGGGCAGTTAGCAGGGTCACATCCACGTAATTGGGTTGTGGAGGTCAGATAGGCAATCGCTGCATGTAAAATACTGATATTCGGCTGCATCCGATTAGTCCGAAGATGTCCGAACATGTTCGGGAAAGAATAGCTGCTGGTAATTGATGATATCGTGTCGTATACGGCATGCTATGTTGGTCGGGATTGTTTTTGTGAAAGAAGATAGTTTTTTTTCTTCGGGGTTTAGGCCCACCAAAAATTGTGTCGTAAACAAATGAAACGCATCTCGATTTATTCTTTACGATCTGTGGATTACAGTGGTAATAATAATTATACTTCGTCTAACGGAAATACTGAGAAATACGATCATAACTTAAAAATTCCCTAAGTCTAAATTTAGTTTCCAGAAATGTAAACTTGTGTATTTGAAAAAATAACTTTAATACCTACACATAAGATTCAGTTTAATCTACAACTTCAAGAAATTTGACATTTTCAATAGTACTAGTCATTCTAAATTAAACTTAATTTACACCGACATAAAGTTGATATTTGTTTAAGTGGAAATAAAATCAATAGGAAACAAGGATATTACATTACAGACTTTATATTCCTAGTAGTCGAAGAGACAGATGTTAAATAATTTGTGTTTTTGTTAATTCACGATGATAGGACAAGAGTCGGTGACTTTTATTAATGATAGAGATCTGGAGATCATAGACTAACAAGATCTTGTACTATAACGTGAGTATTCCTCAAAGGAGTGTACAGAAGTGTATTATAATACACACTTATTTTACCAGTTTTGTTTAAATCTCATGTAATAGGAGCGAGAGTATTGTCAAAAATCCTACCATGAGCATAGCTTCGTTACCAGGGTGTAATTGAAAACATGCGACAAATCGAAATGGGAGATTGTACTCATCATTAAAAACAACTTTTACTAAGGGACCAAACCTAAAATCGCGAAAAAAAATCAGCTGTTCCCTACATTAATTGATGCTCGCATAACTCGTCAAAATGTAGGGAACAGCTGATTTTTTTTCGCGATTGCGGCTTTGTTTGTCAGACTTTTTGAACTTCTGACTTGTAATTACTGTCAAGAAATTTTACGCGGGCGAAGTCGCAGCCAGAAGCCAGTCTCTGTCTATAGAATATTTGTATAATAAAGTATACGTTCCTACCAAATACCACATCTGTTACCATTAATCATTGCCCACAATGTCAATGATCAGGATCGCCATACCATAGATAATATCATTGTTCATTCGACCTTTTTGTTGGAATCCATCTTTTTTTGTGGAGTCCCTTACTGAGTTTATGTGTGTTTGAATGAATGATAGATATTTAAGTTTATTTATAGAATTTCGGGCTTTTGACTACCCGTAACGACTGTCAAAGATCCTATGCATGACAGCCGGGACCAAAGGATTAAGCTACAGTTTCTTGGAAGAGCTGTGGCCGAACTTAACAGTCATAGTGACAGCTGTCACGGAAATGATGACAGCGGCGGATTTTAATCGTTAGATTCGCCCTACCGCGTCAAAACGTACCTCTGACACACTATGACGCAATGATTTGACTTGGTAATCATGGAGGTGCTATTTAATAATGTGTGAGCTCACTCTTCTCAGTATGGATACTTTTTCGCGTGACTAAGAATGATGTGAGCCAGTGACGAAGAGTGAATTTATGACAGAGGTAAGCCGGAGCAAAAAAAAAGTCAATAAAACGTTTCATTATATTTCAATGATGAATTGACTATAGAGTGGTTGTGTTCTGAATTTTCAAAAGGAAGCCGGCGGGAAAACGAGTTGTATGGTACCTTCGCCACTAGTGTGAGCAAATCTAGCGATTTAAATCTTTGAGCTACGGGATTTTTGACTTAATGTCACATACTGATGTAAATGACTGATTTTCATGACGGCCCTTATATTATGACGGAATCGCTTTCCATGGAAACTAAAGCTTGCTTATTAATGCACGAAGTTTCGGTATTATTATTGACTAGCTGTGCGTCGCGGTTTTACCCGCATAAATATCGATCCCGTGGGAATAGCGAGATAAAAAAAGTTTCCTATGTGTTAATCCTGGTTATTAACTATCTGTGTGCCAAATTTCATCCAAATCCGTTGAGCTGTTTGTGCGTGAAGAAGTAACAAACTTTCGCCTTCATAATATTCGTGTGATGTGATTTAGATTAAATACACAACATTACAGAATTGAATCCCAAGGCTTTGTCCAGATCAAATTACAAACTAAAAAGTGACACAGAAATACTTAAGTAGGCTAGGTAAAATACAATAATAAAAAAAAGTTTACACAAGAAAAACAAAATTATCAAATAAAACACAACGCAATAAACTTGTAAAATAAACAAAATGTAATCAAGTGACAATAAATCTTTCATCGATCTTCTCAAAAAACCTTAAATATTGATGATACAAAAATCTATTCATCTTCTGGCAAACAATGTATGTTGTATGCAATGGATGGTCACCATTCGAGGATCGATTTCGGCAAGCGTTGCCTTGATCGATTGATTTCTTTCCACGAGGGCCTGGACAAATGACAATCGCTTTCAAAGCATTTCGTATTTAAAAGAACAAAAAGAAACAATGTTTATTATGCACAAAAAAAAACGCACATTACAAAAAAAAAGACAAAATATACACACACTAGGTAGCCAAAAGCGTCGTACTCCAGCAATAAAAGCTTGGAAATTTCATCCATTGCGTGGTGTCAGAGCCAGGAATCAAAGACAATACACATTAATCTGTGTTGCGATACCTACTAGCAAAAGACAACAAAAAAAAAAAAACAATCAAAACAAAAGCAAAACGCCGATTGCAGAGTGGAAAAATAACTACTTTTGTATGTAATCTCCACGTCAATGCGCGTATTTAACTGTTTATTTTTACTGTATTTTAACCACTTTTGTAAAAAACAAACAACAATAATGGTAACAAATAAACCGTGCGTCGCATCTGTGCAAGAACAGAGGAGTAATTCTTTTAATTTTATGAATTTTAACAGTCTGATCTCAGTCTCAATCTGTCAAAAATACCTCTAATTTTCCCCTACATTTTTGACATTTGTTTGTCACCGAGATGAGACATCGTCGTCTAGATTTTGAACGTTTTCAATTACGTAAATTGGCCTTCAGCTAGTTGCTCAGCAAAATGCTGTGACTGCGGACGAACCTATTATCAACAGCGCTGATTTTAAACAACTATCTCTGAATCTTTATTTCTACAACAACTTTCAATAGGATTGACAAAAGCTTGACTTTGGCATCATCCATCGTTATCGCCACTTTATCCAGGCCCACTTAATCCGTGCGGCTTTCAATCAATCAATCAATCAAAAGTCATTTATTCAAATTAGGCTAAGGCTGAGGCTACAGTAGGGAGCGATTTGCGATGCGACTGGAAGAGCGAAACGAGAAAAACATGGTATGGCTACATTATAAGCGAAATTCCGGCGTATATTCGGCGATGACATGGCTACAGTACACATGCTCAACAAAGAATTAGCAAGATCCATCGCCGTTTACTATACGCATAATGTAGCCACACGCATATTTAGCAGCACTATTGAACTAGTCGTGCAAGTGAGAAATTTTCTAATAAATTCGCTTCAATTTCGCTCATATGTTAATGTAGCCGATGCCGTGATTTCAGTAATGTTGTTCCTATCGCATAAAGAAATTGAAGATCGCTAGTAATATTTGATGTACGGTGTAGCCATATACATGAGCATTCATTTACTTGTTTTAATCGCTCATGTGTCGCAGGTCGCGTCGCGGCTTAATGTAGCATCAGCCTAAGAGTTAGCACTTTTCGAACGTCAAAGTTACATAAGACAGTCCCCCCAAAACGCTCGCCCTTCACCACTTCCTAGTGCTTTCGCTGGGGAGAAGAAGTGGCGCAACAAACTCCCCAGCAGCACAGCTGTCTGTTCTGTTAGAGGAACTTGCTTCTATATAATAGTAGGTATGCAAAGTAATTAACATTATACCTCTACCTTTCACTTAACCACGAACCCCTCAGAAATGAGCCCACCGCGATCGCCAGACTGAAACATTAAACAATAATAGATGTTTCTTTACTCAGTCTTAACGCAAATCCAGTCGATAATTTAGACAAAACGGCTCCCTATTCAATATAATATTGTGTTCGGGTAACTACACTGTCCACCCACTCTCTGCTAAGTCGTAAATATATGAGAGGTATCGGGTGAGCTTCCGCCTTTACGAAATCTCATTGTTTGTTGTGCTATATTGGTGTATGATTGATATTTTGAATGACAATTGTATGGAATTTAGAAAATAATTGCAGTTCGTTTTGTATTGATAGACATTGAATGACCGCCTCGTTTGTTTAGTGGTCGCATGCGCTACTGCTGATCATAAGGTCTTAGGTTTGATGCTCCGGTCAGGCAAAATATTATTGTGTTTTTCCATCTGAAGCAGCCCGTAGTCTGGATTTGTGTTCGATCGATGGCAATAGACATACACACACATGCACATTTATTACATAGGAGTTTAACATAATTATCTGGGGAAATATGGGTGTATTGTAAAGTCACGGAAATTAATTGCAACATAAATTGTCCGTTTAATCGAATCACAACTGTCATTCTTTGATAGTTGTGTGAAATGGGAATGCGGCCAATTGACGTAGGGTGTGTGATTGTGAAAACAGATGTGGCCAATGATATTATATACAATAAAGAGGTAGATAGGGCACTAACGCGCGCAAATTGTTGCAGTCAAATTCAGACAATTGTCGTAATTTCGTTTAGTCGACATACTTCAAGCGCAACACACTACAGATAGCTATCTCTTTCTATGTCATACGTTCCGTATTATCTGTCGCAGTCGTAGTTGAAAACCACTATCCCAACAACACAAAACGAAGATATAATTATATATATATTTATTAATTATATATTATTATATAATTATATATTCGTATGAACGTGAACCCACGCGGGTACGGGTTGGTAGATGTCACATGTCTTCGAATTTTTGGTTCTAGGACATGCCGGTTTCCTCACGATGTTTTCCTTCACAGTTTTGAGAGCAGTGGTGATGAAATAATTTACACAAAGTAATACGGCTGACTGGGTTCGAACCTACGAACTACATAGGTTAATTACCACAGGGCCAACACTGCTCACTGTGAAGTAAGTATACATAACATACCTTTTGTAAACTAAGCAAATATATTATGAAAAAAAAAAAGTCAAAGTCAAAGTCAAATCATTTATTTCAAATAGGCACTTAAAAGGCACTTTTGAACGTCAAAATTTAAAATTAAAAAATAGAATTGATTCTAGTCGCCCATTCCAAAATTTAGTTTTCGTGTGGAGAAGAATGGGCAAGAAACTCCACCGTTACTCTTTTTAAAATGTTTTACAAGTTTTTGTATACATTCAATATACCCACGGAACCCATGCTACGATTTCAAAACACACTTGTCATCTTAAACCCGGAAGCAAGTTGAAGATTTCGAATAGGTAGTAATTAAATTAATTAAAAATTATCGGTTTTTATAAATTAAAAAGACATGTCAATAAAATTAATGAAAGAATACAATATTTTGACTCGTAATTTCACACTATTAATCGCAATGACGAGACGCTTTTATTGACAAACACGTAACACTTCTTTTTGAGTGAGATGGTTAAATATAAAGTATGAAGTACTTGACATGGTTTTGGGAATTGAGTGCTCACAGAAGATGGTTTGGTGGAGGAAGAGAAAGGCATATGTGTATAATAAATAGCCATCCAGACTGAATTTCTCAGCAGTCGTGTTAGCGACCATTAGGCCCACGAGATAGAAATAACTGTATCAACATCATCTGCCTGCGTTTTTCCAATTACGTCGGGGTCTGCTTCCAGTCTAACCGGATGTAGCTGAATACCAGTATTTTACATGGAGCGACTGCCTATCTGACCTTCACAACCCAGTTACTGGGTAATACGATACCCCTTGCAAAGACTGGTTGTCAGACTTTCGGGCTTCTGACTGCCTGTGACGACTGTCAAAGATCTACGAATGACAGCCGGGACCAACGGTTTAACGTGCTTTCCGAGGCTTGGAGTTATGTCTGTATGCAATGGATGATCACCCATCCACGGACCAACATCGGCAAGCGTTGCTTAACCTTAAAAACCGACTCATGCGACTATTTATTTATTTATTTATAACTAAACTTACACATACTATCTTTACAGGATGACCCCAATACAATAGTGGTTTGTAAACACACACTAAACAAATTGAAAAATAACTTACTACTAATACTTAATTAAACATGTAAACTTTAAAAATACAAAGCAACACTAAACTATTAAAAACCCAACCTGAAGTCAAATTACAGCATATGTACCAATTATCTTATTACATAGGTTATATGTAATAATTATCAAACTAAACTTTTTTTTTTATTATTGCTATAAAATCTTAACCTAAAATAAATATTATATAAATACAGACAACACAGAACCTTAATCTTTAAATATAACTAACTAAATTCAATAATACTCTTGCGAATTCACTTATATCGCATGAAAATATGTCAATTCTCTCATGCACTTTGTATATAATATTTTTGTCCACGATCCAATAATATAATAGCTACATAATAATTTTGGAGTTTCTTGCCCGTTCTTCTTTGGAGTTTCTTGCCCGTTCTTCTCCAAGAGATCTACGTTTTGGAATGGGCAACTAGCTTCAACTTTCTGACTAACTGACCGACTAGTTAATTTTGACAATTCAAAAGTGCCTGGAAATGGTTTAATTGAAATAAATGCTTTGAGTTTGAGTTTGAGTTTGAGTTTAATATACAATTCACTGATTCTCATAAAATATCTCAAAATGTCATCGAACAATCATTAAATTTCAGAAAACGATCACCAATCAAAATCAAAGCCTTGCCGACTGTCGCTTAACCTGGTTGACCTTTGGTACCCGGATATTAGTTTTAAAGCAAACAATACGATTTTGAGCGCACGTTCTAAGCAGTCGTGGGGTACCTATCTTATTCATAGCTTCACTATATGGGATAAAGACAGAAGGTTCACATTCAAATCAAATTAAAATTTCTGTTATAAATTGTCAGAAGCCCGAAAGTTTGGCAACCAATCTTACAAAGGGTTGTCGTGTTACCCAGTTACCGGGTTGTGGAGGACAGATAGGCAGTCGCTCCATGTGAAGTACTGCAGTGCTATTTTGTAAAAATCTCACCGTGAAAAGTAAGGTGAAGTGAGCTGTCATTCTACCTGATGCTAGGGATTACCCCTATTGATAGCTCACTTCACCAAAGTTATCACGGTGAGATTTTTACAGAATCGATCGACTGGTTTCAGCTGCATCCGATTAGACTGGAAGCCGACCCAAACATAGTTGGGAAAAAGTTGGGCAAATTTTTTATATCTTCAGTCTAATCTCAATATATGACTGCTGCGTTTGGTTGATCATCTATTGGCGTGCCAGTAAATCCACTTCGCCTTAATAATGTTGAAATGTCAAAGAGACAGCGCGAAAACTGTTGCATACCTAATATTTTAGAGAAGCATGTTTTTTTTTAACTAAACAGACAGCTGTCTGTTTAGTTAAAAAAAAACATGCTTCTGCTGGGGAGTTTGTTGCGCCACTTGTTCTCCCCAGCGAAAGCACTAGGAAGTGGTGAAGGGCGGGCGTTTTGCGGGACTGTCTTAAGTAACTGTGACGTTCGAAAAAGTGCTGATTCTCAGCCTAATTTGAATAAATAACTTTTGATTTGATTTGTCATCTTCTTTCGAAGGGCAATTTTTCATCTCGTGATCAGCTCCCCTAAAGATTCAAGATATTATTGGCAAGCTTCCGTGACTGCAAAGCATTTTTTGAGTGAATAGGAACTCCGAGTTTGTTTCGGTATTTTTTCTCATAGAAGAAACATCGAACTCATTTTGTTATAAAATATATTTTTTAATTTTGACATGTTAGAATCCCGGACGTTGAGAATCCAACAGAGGGCATCCCAACACGTCAAAAAAATACACTCCAGTGCGCGAAAATAAACCGCCGCGGGAAAAACGCGCCCGGGTTAAAAGTGTTTTTTGAACCGATTTACAGAGACAAATATTTATTTATTTATTTATTGACACACCAACGACTTATTCACTAAATCATTACATTAAATACATTCTATTTCAACAGCTTTGCGGTGAATTTGTCACTTATAGGTGTGCACAGCACTTGTATAAACAATAATAAAAATTAAAATGGAATATATGATCACAACAAAATTAAAATTTACAAAGTTTACATTGAATTTAAAATGACAAGTACTTTAATTAAAATACAGTATAATTTAAAAATATCATTGGAGTTGGAGTTCTGCGTGTTCCTACACAATGTCACTTAGTATCGATTGTGAATCTAGCCGAGATGTATCGAGTCGTTGTAATCAATTGATCAGTATTGTGATCCGCTGTGTCCGCTCTGTCGAGCGAGTTTGTCTGCAACTCCGATCTTTATTTTGATGAAACGACAGAGATTTTGATGTTACCGATTTCTATATTTCTTATTTTTTTATCTCCTACATAATAAAAATCTTAAATTCACTGACAGACAACGCAAGCTTGAAATTTTGCACAATATTTCCAGGTTACATAACTAAGGTGAGCACAAACAAAAGAAAGATTTCTGAAGGAGAATTCACCCCCTCGTCGTCTGCCTAGCCTTTTCCAAACTATGTTGGTGCCGGCTTCCAATCTAACTGGATGCAGCTGAATACCAGTATTTTACATGGAGTGACTGCCTATCTTTCCACAACCCAGTTACCTACTGGGTAATACGATACCCCTTGGTAAGACTGGTATTCTAGATCTGAAGGCCAGTACCCGTAGTCCCGTAATTAAAAACTTTCAAAAGTCGCAATATCATCTCGGCGGTATTTTTGACAGATTGAGACAGATGCGAATATCCCCCAATGTGACCGGTTAATGGCATTATGCTAACCATTTTAAGGGATTTAACCATAATTGTCGAAATGTGGGTGAAGGTATAGACGCCAGCACATCAGCTGCAAGCTATCCGGAACTGTCAAACCTTTCCAATCAACTTTGAACCTTATGTTTTCGATATAAAGTGGAAAATCTATTGAAGAAATTTAACAGATTGTAGAAGCTTGATGTACCCTTTTTTTTTTTTTTTTTTTTTTTTGTGGATGGGAAATCATCCAATGACCCCTCCCGCTCTGGGTGGAGCAGAAGGGAGTGTCAGACTCTTACTGACTAAAACCCACCCGTGTTCCTTCCTTAGCCCTTTGTGTTCCGGGGTAGCGGTAACCCTTTCGGACAATCCCGCTGCCCCGGCAGGCTTCGGCCCTTTCGGGCCCCTTCCTTATGCTGACATCTCTTTGAGGCGCGCGTGGAACACGTACGCGCCGTCCGGCACGGGCCTGGTCCTGATCGGACGGAGAGTTACCCATTACTCTCCGCCCGCAGGCCCGCGCCTACGGTGGCCGGGAGTCGTCTCGCGGCTCCCGACGCCCGGGGCGTCTCCCGCGGCGGCTGGGACGTGAGGCCCTCTCCCTCAGCCGTCCCGCCACCTCCTTCGCTAGCATGACTGCTTCGCAGAAGGAGGTGACTGCCTCCCACTCCCTCTCGCCCCGGACCATGGCTTGAACCAGGGCCGGGCGCGAGAGGTCGCCGCCGCTGCCGATCGCCTCTGCGAGAACACGGCGGTGCTCCGCCCAATTGGGGCATACCGCCACCGTATGCTCCACCGTGTCCTCCGGGCGACCCTCGCAGTGGTGACACCCGGGCGTATCCTCCCGCCCGATAATGTGCAGGTACCTCCCGAAACACCCGTGTCCGGTGAGGACCTGCGTCAGGCGGTAGGTGAGGGCGCCGTGGCGCCTCTCTAGCCACTCCTCAAAGAGGGGTCTTACCGCCGCTATCGCGGCGTGCCCTGAGCTTGATGTACCCTTTGCTAGTGTAAAACTTTGCCTAATCCTTCGAGGGAAACAAAAGTCTATTCCAGCTAAAGTGGTCTCGTAAGTTTTTCTTGTGATCGATGGTAAAAAAGTGATGTCAACAGTGCAGTGGCGAAGGGTGAAGTTATGACAGAGGTAAGCCGGAGCAAAAAAAAAATGTCAATAAACCGTTTCATTATATTTCAATGATGAATTGACTATAGAGTGGTTGTGTTCTGAATTTTCGAAGGGAAGCCGGCGGGAATCGAGTTGTATGGTACCTCCGCCACTGGGCCTCAAGTCTGTGTCAGAATGGTCTATCATTGATTTCATAATTGTTGATTTTGACAAATTTGGTAATCTACTAATATAATGGCGTCAATATGACTTTTCAATGGTCAACCACTGACACTCCATTGAAATAAATGACTTAAAATGGTAATCTCGTACATAATGACAAATGAATAAATGTAATGTTTATTGCTAATTTACGAACTTCTTACTACTTCAGATTGCAAACACTAATACGTAATATGTAAACATATATATTAAATGAAATCTAGCATACTTTTTCTCAGACCATTGACCGACCAATGATCGACCATTATGAATTTAGTAGAATACGAACTTTTAGCAAAATGACAATGGGATCGTGTTGGAATGACGAATTTATAAAAATAGCAGACGGGCCCCTGGTCGACAGCGCCTTTATTTCGAACCACTAAGGACGGTTTTTTAAAGTGTTACCACTGCCTTACAATTGACCGTACTATATCTCCTTATCTTTACGTTCTCACCATCAGTCTCCAACCCTCAGGGATCCCACAGGGGAGGGAAGGGGGTGTCAGCCCTTATCCCAATTTATTAGTGGTCGGCGCAACCTGATTGTCTTTTTTTTCCATACTTCTGTATCAGTCCTCATCTCAGTAGTCCCCCCATTACTATCCATATCATCATTCACACGGTCCATCCATCGTTTCTTTGTTCTTCCCCTACTCTTATAAGCATACCACTATATGCCTACCTACATTTATATGAAAAAAACCCGTTCATTAGATGTTACGATAAGAATGAGTGACAGTGACAGGCAACCTGTGTCTCTTTTTTGCATACAAAATGGCGCTCGATCAATATTTTTATGACATTAAGAATTATTAAAAGATAACAGCTTATGGAGGCGGGCTACCGGTTGTCAAACTTGCATTTTAAAAGATTGCGAACAGTTAAAAGCGAAGCGGGTAAAATAATATGATCAATATGTTAGCATTACCCGTGTTTTCACTTAGTTCCACTTATCGTAGCTAATATATATTATAGAACATACTAATTCCATGCCTAGTGGTAAAACTTCCATGGAATTAGTATGTCCTCTAAAGCATAAACAATTTTTGACGTTAAGGTGCCACTAGTCGATATTTGTTCCATACAAAATTTTGGGAGAGTATTACTTCACTGATTGACATTGTGTATCCAAAGTCAAACATGATATCGTTTTGTCTTATTATTAACTTTATCTCTACGGAAACAGAATAGTAAAATAGAAACCCATTAAAAAGTTGAGCCAACAAAGATTCGTTTTTCTTATTATTTTTAACGTAACTTTGGGTGTAAATAAGTAATAAAAGAACTGTAAAATCTTCAAAACAAAGTCGGTACCGACAAAGCAATAAACTTTATTTGTAATTGATGTATGTAGTGATTTTTTCATAAAACTCGATTTGCCAAAACGCTTTTCGAATTTTTTTCGCGCCTTTCTTTTCGGAACGGTGTTTCTGTGCGTGAGAACTAGACGTTTTGCGTATAGACTGGCGTCTAACTGCTCATCACTGATACTATCTCTGTCGGACACGAAGCCAGGTGAGACAGCGTGCTTTGGCCATGACCACCAGTGAGTTCGAGCTCGCGATTAGTTTACTCTTAAGTGTCGATGTTGTATCATGTGCGGTGCAACTATTAACTGTCACCTTGACCTGCCCTGCACATCACCAGGGTTCGCTAGGGTGTATACTTATATGTTATGGCCAAAATCAAACTGCTTAATTATTTTTCAACCATGTTGGCATCGGCTTACAGTCTAACAGAATGCAGCTGAATACCATTATTTTACTTGGAGCGACTGCCTATCTGACCTCCATATCCCAGTTACTTGGTAACACGATACCTCTCGGTTAGACTGGTTTTCAGACTTCCGGACTTCGGACCCGTAACGACTGTCAAAAGTCTACGAAAGACAGCCGAGATCGATGCATAGAAGTTATTTTTATCTCACAAAGCGACACGCGGTTTACTTGTGGTTATCAAGTGTACAAACATGCTGTGAATGTGCGTAGGAGCCTAGGAGCTCTCGGTACCGTCCGAAACAATGGTGAAGTAGAAAATAAGTATAAATATCACAGAAAAAGAAATATAATTAATATCTTACTATAACGCTGTCAGGTTTTCAAAACATCAACCATTTTTCATATCAGATTATTACTTACAATATTTTAAACCCAAAATAGACTACTAGACAAAACTGCATTCCAAAATCAGCAGGGACCAATACCAATATAAATACACTTAATATACATACAGCTTAACAAGACTTTTTTTGTGACCAGCGACCAACCTCGGCGACCATGTTTTTTTTGGTCTTTTTTTCGACCGGTCGGAATTAGGGATCGTTCGGAATTACAGTGGCTTGATTCAATTTGTTACACCTTGTTTGAGTTTTTTTTAATGTTTCATCGGAATGAGGGGTGGGTCGAAGTCTTATTTGGCGTTACGGAATAGGTTAGTTTTTTTATTTTTACGAATGTTTTTGTTAAATCGTACTGAGTCGAATGGAAAAGGTGTTTGTCAATGAACGGTTTTTTTTATTAGTAACGTGTTTAGTTTGGTAAAAGTAATTAGAATTCGTCAAGGATTTCTATATATAATTATTATTAATCAAGTGTTAATTTATTTTAAGATTGCATTTATTTGAAAAGGAGTCTTGGCGATGGTGACTTGTCTTTATGAATAATGAGTTTTTTTTTAACTTTTCTTACACTTTCCCACTGCTGAGCACAGGCCTCGCCCAAATCCTTCCAGGCATCCTTTTCTAGAGCAGCCTCGATCCAACCGCAAGGGTGGGATCGAGGTGGCTCTGGATATGGTGGTGGAAGTGGTGGTACGGTATGAGTAAATAGCATGAATAAAATCGAGACTTAGACATAAAACTCCTATTGTTAGATAAAGTAGGACACTGAAAAAAAATTAGTGACTTTATTTATTATGGAAATAATATTTAAATGAACATTTAAAAATAAATCGTACAACCAAGTATTTCTTAAATCAATTTTAATTCTCAAAAAATACCAATACCAATTCAAAATCTACGGAACCCTTTACCTTACTTCCGACCACACTTAACAGACTGTATACCTTTTTTTCTTTTGCCAGTTTGTAAGAATTTTGTTAAACACATCGCTGGGACAACACACGGACCTTTTTTATAAAAAAAAAACTTTAAATAATTTGTAACTATACCGATTTGGAGCTAAATAACTATGTTTTAGCGCTTAATTTGATATTCAAGTTCGACGTAATTCTTATTTATTATTATAAATGGAAGATGTGGATATGATTTTTAATCCTTCGCGTATTTATCTGCCTAGTTTTTTCTCAACTATGTTGGGGTCGGCTTCCAGTTAAATCGTAGCTGAATATCAATATTTTACATGCAGTGACTGCTTAGCAGGGCCCTAATTCACTATGATCATTTTTAACGATTCCTTACTTCGACACCAGTCACCACGTCAATGGGGATCCACACACAAAGCTCAGCGCAGATGTCGCCAGCAGCGCGATGGCTGCTGTCGAATCATTTTCGCTTTGTTTACGTCAGTTTAATCGCTTTTTTTTGTGTTAAAACTGGTCTACCATCGCTATCGATAACATATATTATACCAGGAAGCTTAAAAAATTGAAAGACGAACTAAAAAAAATGTTTTTGCGACGTATAGTCTTTTCCCACTTTTTTTTGCTATAATTTTAGCCACTAAATGTACACCGGGGTTAGTAAATCCTGATACAGCACAGCACACAGAGGCATTATCAAGAAAATGAAAAATAACTGAATGAGGTTATAAAATGTATGTAAGTGACAGCTTTCAATGGCCATGTCGACGATGCGCCACCTGTCGTGAAAAAATGGCAGTAAAGATCCTCATTCCTTAGCTAATCACGACATCTGAGGGGCAATTCCCGTAATTTTTAGTAACGTTCACAGTCTGATCTCAGTCTCAAACTGTCAAAAATACCTCTAATTTCCCTACATTTTGACAAGTTTTTGACATTTGTTTGTCGCCGAGATGAGACTGCGACTAAATTTTGAACGTTTTAAATTACGAGAATTGGCCTTCTGATATTAACGTATTCTTTAAGACGCAATGGCGTGGTCTGAACTGTCAAAATACACGTTGTCCGTACGGTTGACATTTCGATTCCTTGCCGTTAACAAGACAGGATAATAACGTGGTTTGCACGTGGTAAGATTTCGCGGGGAATGATACGGAATTGGGGCTAACATCCACAACCCAGTTACTATACTACCTTATACGTACCATTACTCGCGCCTGCGGCAGTACCTCACAGATGCGCAACGGAAGCTAGACATGACCAATGTAAACGTTTCATTGATATGAAGTTAGAGAACTTATCTATTATTATATTACGTATTGGCCACACCATTTTATTTTATTTATTTATTTATTATTATTTTTTCATCCTTAAACACCACTATATTACTATCTATAATTATTTTTAAATTAATATTTGATCGGTTTTTTTATTATTTTTTATCATTTGTTTTTTTTTTATTATTCGCTACACTTTAACTATTTATTTTTATATTTAAATATCTACACAAATCATAAACTGGTTTACATTCGTAAGACGTCCTCGTAACATAGGGTCCAGTTGAAAACCAGCGTCAGGCATTAGTTGTCTGATATTTATGCTGAACTGGGCCTATTTGGCGCAGCCGTGAGGCACACAATACTATTTTAAGTTTTTTTATTTATTATTATTTTTTTTTGTTTGTTATTTTTTTTGTGTGCCTTACTTAACCTGGGTCAAATAAACTTATTTTCTTTCTTTCTTTCTTTCTTACTCTTTGGTAAGACTGGTTGTCAGAATTTCGGGCTTCTGACGACGCGTAACCAATGGCAAAGATCTACAATTAACAGTCTTCGCGCATTAGTGGCAAAAAAGTCGTTTCATTTTTAGGGTTCCGTACCCCAAAAAAAAAAAAAAACGATCACTTTGTTGTCCGTCTGTCTGTCAGTCAAGATCGTTTATCTCGGGAGCGCGTGGAGGTATCAAGTTGAAATTAAAACTATATACTTAGGTCTGCGGTCCCTTGAAGCTGTGAAAAAATCAGACTTCTAAGTTAACGTAAAAAAAAAGATATGCAAAAAACGTATATTGTTTTCGACACCCTCAAGGGAATCAAAATGTGTAGGGTACTTCCCATTGATCTAGAATCATGAAATTTGGCAAGAAGCAAGGTCATGTAGCACAAGTAACGGAAAGATCCAAAAACCGTAAAGTTGTAGCTGAATTAAAAAAAAATCCGTGATAAACTAATTGTACGGAACCATCGGTGCGTGAGTCCGACTTGCACTTGACCGGTTTTTTTATCTAATACTTGTGTCTTAACATGCATGCATAGTCGACCACGAAATTACTTCATCATCATTGACAAAAATTCCCAGTAAATTGAAACTTCACTAAGGTTGAAATTATCGTACTGTCACATGGAGAAATATACCTTCTTGTTTTTTGACATGTAAATAATATTGAATCTTAAGGGCCTATACTACCACAAATGGCTTAGCATGATCCTCCGTTATGTCGAAAATACTGCAGCATTAATTTTGAAATAAATATATGTTAAAGTTGAGGATTAATCTTAGCTCTTATGTTAGGCGAAAACACGATTTCATAAAATTTTCTCGATAGATAAAAATTCCAAAGTTACCTCTAAACCCAACAATAAACCGCTGGTATTCAAAAAATACTTCAAATTAGATCATGAAACTTTGTATACGAGTACTAACCGAACTAACTATAAAGCAGGTCTTATGTTATTTACTTTTTTTTAATTACCATTATTTTCACCGTAAAAAGCAAATACCTAAACTATTGGCGCTGCCTGCCGCCTAGCACCGCACTCTGTCTCGCTCTCACTCAGTCCGCGAGCAGTACTTATCGTGCGAGCGAGATAAAGAGTGAATTTTAGCTGAGGTAGTGTAGGCTTTTAAGACCTACATCGTAGGAAACCTGAGAAACAAACTTTTGTGAAGGAAAAAGTCTTCAACTCCTCCTTCTCATTAAATAGAAGTCGTCTCATAAATCAGCCGATAACGTTCCCAATGTTGGGACACAGGCCTCCTCAGTGAGAGAAAATGGGCTGTAATCCACCACGCGGACCCAGTGCGGGTTGGTAGATATCACATGTCTACGAATTTTTGGTTCTAGGACATGCCGGTTTACTCACGATGTTTTCCTTCACCGTTTTGCGAGCAGCGGTGATGAAATGCTCCGTCAATATCGACACTGGAGAATTAGTGTGAAATGGCAAAACGTATGTCAAAACGTACTCTGTCTTCTAAATAAAATATTACACTGCAATGTCTGTACAAAAAGTCAATATAATTTTTTTATTAATAACAAACATATCCCGTGGCGGTATTAACAACACATTTAAACAAAAAAGTGGTTTTAACAGCACCATAAAATACAAAAAAAAACTGTACTAATTGAATGATTGTTATGCAACTAACTGGGGGCGGTTAAAATGTCTTGTGGGCGGGTTTAAAATGTAAACCTGCAATTATGTTCGAGCTTACTGTGAGCAATGGATTTGAGCGAGGCATTCGATCCATTGTTTACCCAGTAATTTTGTTTCTGTTATTGTTATTTTTTGTAAGTTTTTAGGTAACATGTCAATCCCATTTTTTTTTGGAAAAGGAGGTCAAAATATTTAAGACATTTTCGTTTTTTATTTTTTTTGTTTGTGCCTCCACCTGTCAATCACAGATCTCCGACAGTCGTTACGGGTAGCCAGAAGCCCCAAAATTCTGACAGCCAGTCTTTCCAAGGGGTACCGTGCTATTCAGTGATTGGGTTGTGGATGAGAGAATATAGGCAGTCGGCAGTCCATGTAAAATACTGGTATTCATCTGCGTCCGGTTACACTGGAAGCCGACCCCAACATAGTTGTGATTACTAGCATTCCAAGACTCCTAAGCTAAAATTATGCTTTCCGATTTTAATTGTTATTTTTCATTTGTTACAGAAATTCCACAAAATGTGTGCAGTTGAAGAATAAAACGAAAACAAAGGAGGAATTCCAAAAATGGACAACACAAGAGAAGAAAATCTCCCCACTCTAACTTTTGCCGATAGAATACCGACTCTAAAAGATATAACTGTAAAAGAAAGGAATATAGACAAAATTGATATGACCATAGATTTTAGACACAGGCCGTACGTAATATACAACGATTTTAGCAACAATAAGATGAAAACTAGAAGAGAAGGAGTCACCTATTGTTTTATTAGTGTCATAATTAGTTTTGTATTCGGCTTAGCAATTGGAATAGTCCTAATGAGTGGCCAATACGAAGAAAAAATAATTGTAAAAGATAGACAATCAATACCATATAATATGAACATAATAAAACCAGAAACGAAAACAGGAAGCAATAGATTTGCCGCCGTATCTTTTACTGGAAATGAAAATAAATATAACAAAGATATTTACCCAAAAGGACTTACAGAAGTCATGAAAGATATCTTAAAAGATACTAAGAATGAGAAACATCCCTTTGTTTTAAATAAGACTTTTGTACCAGATGTTACGACTGTGCTATACGATAATATATTCTGGGGACCTCAGATAGAAGATGCAATGCCACAAGGCTATGGAGAAAGCTCGGCCCAGATCTGGGAGGAATATATCGACGAAACTGAAGTTATAAAGATGGAGGCAGGATGCGGGAGAATGCAGAATCGTCTAGTCACTTTCAAGGATGGCCTGCAAGCCTGTGTGAGGTACAGACAAAACACAGACCAAATTCAAGGAGAAATATTCAGTTTTTACGTCGGGAGACTACTAAATCTAACAAACCTTGCCCCTTCTGTGGTCAGAATTGTCGATTTGAAGGACAGGCTCTGGCGAAATGTGGCTAATGATATTGTTACAGCACAATGGAGTAGTAATAGAGCTGTGGTATTAACACAATACATTCCCAGCTTAGAATCAGCATCAATACCAGATGTTTTCAGACCAACGAATAGACATTTGAATAAAGTAGACATTCTCAAAATGTCTTTAAAAGAAAATGATACTGAGGTCAACAAGCAAATCCTGATAGATAAATTAAGAGTCAAAGAGTTAAAGTTAAACCAAGAATTGCAAAATTTCACTCATATAGATTTGAAACTTAACAAAAAAACTATTGACAGGTTCTTAGAGCTTGCACAGTGGTCTGATTTAATCATTTTTGATTACTTAACAGCAAACTTAGACAGAATAGTGAATAACTTATTCAATTACCAATGGAATGTTAACATTATGGATGGCCCAGCGCACAATTTAGCGAAGAAAATGGACAGTGGACTCCTAATTTTCTTAGATAATGAATCGGGACTGTTACATGGCTACAGACTTTTGAAGAAATATAACGTTTATCACAGTTTGATGTTGGACAATTTGTGTGTGTTTAGGAAAAGGACTATAGACTCTTTAAAAAGACTGTATAATTCTAAATCTGTAGGGTCATTAATAAGTGATATGTTTCATAAGAAGAATTCGGTCGTTATTAGGGACATTTTGCCTTCTTTGCCGGAGAAGAATGCGAAGATTTTAATTGAGAGAATAGGTAAAGTTTTGAATCAAGTTGAGAACTGTGAGCAGACTTTTAGATAGCATACTCTTTTGGTAATCTCGCACTGGAAATTGTTTTTATTAGGTCCGTTTTTTAAATTGTGTAACGCATAATTTGCATGTTAAAATACATTGTGTAACTGAATTAATGCACATTACGAAATTAGTTTGTTATTTTTAATATGAGGTTTTTTTTTATCCCAAAAAGAATTAAAACTACGTAAATTAAAGTCACACTTCCGCTGTAAAGTCAAAACAAACCAAAATGGACGAAGTAGTAGATACTTCGCTTACCTTAGATTCTAATAGGTGTGCGACTGTGTGCGTGCGTAAGATTTTTAAAGTGACAACAATTTTTTTCCCACAATCATAATATGACTAATTTCATAAATAATGTTTATAATAGTAAACATTCAGTATATATATTATGATTATAACATAATATTCTAATTGGGTTATTTGTTGGTGTGCGTAAATTCCGGGACATTTTGTCTAAAGCAATATTTTTAAATGAAACCGGTTGGTCTTTTTCTGTAAAGTCTCACCGTGAAAACTTTACTTAAGTTTAAGCTGTCAATAGTGTTACTTCAAGCTCACTTCATCAAGTTTTCATGGTCAGATTTTTACAGTAAGACCAGCTGCTTGCTCTGACTGTATATTTATAGATCTGTCAATAAAAGAGTTGTGGAGAGCGTGAGCAGGGAACTATAAAAACCTGGCTCACCTCCTGGATGTCAGGACTTTTAGTATTTCACTCCCTAAGCACCCTGAAAAAGTTTCTGAAGGAATCTCTTATGGCCGGTTTCTGAAGAATTCTTAAACGGAGTTTAAACTTTCAATAGCTATTGATTCGACAATTCCTTCCTTATACTCGGTTTTTGAGGTTCTCAGCTAAACACTCGACAGTAATTCACTCGATTTTTAAGCTAAATTCTTCCATAAACACAGAAACACACACATACAGAAACACGATATTGAACCAATAATCACTATCAAATGGATAAACTCCGTTTAAAAACCTCAGAAACCGGGCATTAGACCGTCCTTGCTCACGCGCTCTACGCCCCGATTGGGCCGTTGACTGAACTATTAACAAATTAAATCATTTGTGTTTCATAATATTTTCTGTTTAAAAATATTTTTATATTCTCTTCAAACAGTGCGAAATAAAAAAGTGATAATGTATTAGTGTTTTGATGCCAAATAATAATTGTTATTTATTGTAAAAACTACTTATACGATTAGTTGTATTAAATAAATAAAAGTGCCAGTTGTCATTGAGAGGTCGAAAAAATTTGTTAAAAGAGCTTAGATCCTGATGTTTATTTTAAGGGAACTTATCAAAAGGCATGGGATCCCTTAGAAAAGATTTATCAGGGGGTTCCTTGCCATTAGGTATGTCTAATAATAATACATTACGATAAGTGTGACTGTAGTCCATTATTGTACTGTCACACGTATCGTATACTATTTTATAGCACGTGTGACCTAAACGCGCACGTAAGTCAAGCTTCTCTGTGTAAAAATGTACTACTAAAGGTGCCACTTGTCGATATTTTTTCTACTTATACAAATTTCGGGAGAATATTACTCCACTGTTTGACATTGTGCATCCAAAGTTAAACATGATATCGTTTTAACTTATTTTTAATTGTGTCTGTACGGAAACAGAATAGTAAAAGCCATTAAAAAGTTATGAGCTAACAAAGATTCGTTTTTCTTACTATTTTTAACGTAACTTTGGGTATAATAAGTAATAAAAGAACTGTAAAATCTTCAGAATCAAGTCCTTACCGACAAAGTTCAGTTATCGAAGAGATCAATAAACTTTATTTGTAATTGATTTATGCATTGGTTTTTTCATAAAACTCGATTTTCCGAAACACTTTTCGAATCTTTTTACGCGCCAATCAGTTCGGAACGGTGTTTCTGTGCTTGAGAACTAGATGTTGTTCGTGTAGACTAGCGTCTAACTGCTCATCACTGATACTAGCACTGCCGGACACGAAGCCAGCCGAGACAGCGTGCTTTTTGACCATGACCACCAGTGAGTCGAGCTCGCAACTAGTTTACTCTTAAGTTACAGATAAGTGTGACTTAAATGTGGGCTTAGGTCACAGAGTGCTATATATAAGGATTTAGATCTCTTGCAAAGTATTTTACAAATAGTACCTTGGTGTTAAATGTAGGGTCTCGACTGTATTATGATTTCAAGTTTTTTTTATCAACATTTCCCATAATTGTAGAAAATTACTGTGGAACTTGTTCGAGTACAATATTTTTTTCCCTATTTTCTAACAAAAATACTAGGAAAATGTGTGAAATAATATTATTTTTTCGATCTCCCAATAAAAGAAGTGATATTTCTTAGATAGGTAATTTTATAATTTTGTAAAAAAAATATACCTAAAACTGTAAATGTTAATAATAATTTATTGAATAAAATCCAGCGAGTAAAACTGTAGTGCTATGCTGGAAAAATCTCACTGACAAAACTTGGGTGACGTGAATAGTGTCAATCCCTCGCTTGCATGAATGACTCTGTTCGATTTTTGAAGAATCGATAGATCAGCTGTAGTATTGCGATATTGTATCTGAACCAATTTTGATAAAGGGCATTATTCGTTTAGTACCTAAAAATTCAAGTGCCGGCCAAAAAAGGACTGTTTTCTTATGGGAAATGAGCATTTTTTACTATTTACTATTACAACAAAAGTCTACAATTAACTTAATTGCTCTTATTTAATTGCTATTTATCTAGCTATTTGAGATTAAAAATGCAAAAAACCGTATTTTTAGAACAAGTTTATAGTTAAAACATGTTCAGGGTGTTAAATTAAATTAAAAGTTGGTATTTTTTTAATGTTATGCTTATACACTTGTTATAAAAATATGATTCATTGTCATTGTCAATCTCAAGTAGTGTAGACCTTCGCTGTAGTAGTAAAAATGCTCAAGATGTTGTTTCCCTTAAGAAAATAGTACTTACTTACTTTTTTATTTTGACCGGCACTTAAATTGGGTATAAAAATATGTTCGACACTTGAATTATGTCCTATGCCTCGCAGTCTATTTGGTAAATATTTATTTATCTAAAATAGCAATAATGTTCTTATGTTAGATCAACTTAAAAGCGGAAGATCGATACGCTCTAACATCGCAATCTCATCGCAAAACTTCGGTGCACCTGTTTTGTATTAACACAAAAACGGTGAAGCAAACTATAAATTAAATTATAATTTTCAACAAATTAACATTTTTGACTGTACTTTCCCGTGAAAAGTCATCCCGTGTGTCTTATTTCATTTTTGAGTGATTAGAACACCTATAAAATACACAAGCAGGCGTTTTGATGCGCATTTATATACAAAACTAAAATTATTGGGCTGTATTGGCATTTGCTGTTTAGATAAATGGTCTGCGAGTGACTAAGTTCAACTATGTCCATTGGACTTGGTTTAGTAGGATCGCGTGTGATCAAGTAACGTATCTTCCACTTTAAGTTTATCTAAGGTCCTTATCAAATATTTTATTATGTTGTAAATAACGTAACCATTTTAGTGCCAACAAAAGTTAACTATTTACCTGACTCGTCTCATCATTAAAGTGATTAAAATGTTTATCACTTAAAGCTTTAAAGGAACTACGTTGTAAATAAACTGTAAAAAATATGTACCTATGTTAAAAATAAAAATAAAAGAAATTAAAATTATTCTTTGTTGGTTTTTCTTTTGTTTTCCATATTATACAACATCGTTTGACACTTTTAATATACAGACGCCAGCACATGAAGCTACCCGAAACTGTTAAATTTTCCCAATCATCTTTGAACCTTATGCTTTAGGCGATAAAGTTGAAAATCTATTAAAGAAATTTGACAGATTGCAGTAGCTTGATGTGCGTGTGTACTTTTAGGGGTCTGAAGAATAGTTCACTCATCCTCCATAGAAAAGGGAGGATCCTCCGACCAGACATGTGTCGTGTCTAGTGGGACAACTGCCCAACGATTGATGTCGAGACGATGTATTTATTTATTGCTAGTTGCGCGGTAAACTCTGCTTGCGCGATGCAGGATTCTGCGTGGCATCAGTACAATGCATAGTTTGTATGTAGCGGCGTAGATGCCGCCACATACATACTAAATGATGAGCTAAGCCCCACAGATATAGATAGACCTAGATATCGCAAGTATCACGATCTGTATGAAAACCAAGCGTGCCATTTTTTGATTACCTACTATGACGTCACAAGCGCTCTATTTCACTCACGCTCACCCAGCCAGCAGTACTCTCGTAATTTAAAGAACGTTCAGTCTTTTTTTTTTTTTTTTTTTTTTTGTGTGGAATTCACGAGAAGTACACAACTCGACTAAACAGTTTAGTCGATGTAGAAGTTGTATGTATGCGCTAAACTTTTTTTTTTGTGGATGGGAAATCATCAAATGACCCCTCCCGCTCTGGGTGGAGCAGAAGGGAGTGTCAGACTCTTACTGACTAAAACCCACCCGTGTTCCTTCCTTAGCCCTTTGTGTTCCGGGGTAGCGGTAACCCTTTCGGACAATCCCGCTGCCCCGGCAGGCTTCGGCCCTTTCGGGCCCCTTCCTTGCTGCTGACATCTCTTTGAGGCGCGCGTGGAACACTTACGCGCCGTCCGGCACGGGCCTGGTCCTGATCGGACGGAGAGTTACCCATTACTCTCCGCCCGCAGGCCCGCGCCTACGGTGGCCGGGAGTCGTCTCGCGGCTCCCGACGTGATCTCGGTCTCAATCTGTCGAAAATACCTCTAATTTCCGTACATTTTTGACATTTGTTTGGCGCCGAGATGAGACTGCGACTAGATTTTGAACGTTTTTAATTACGAGAATTAGCCTTCTGATTATAAAAATCAACGAGCGTATTTTAGTAATATTTTATCCAGCAAAGTCACGAGCGATCAAGAACGCACAATCATCAAGAATGAACGCGCGCAAGGTAGAAAGAAATGTTACAGGTAGTCATGGAAATGTCAAACCGTTTCTTTTGAGTCCAACACACCAATACAAAAAGTGCAGATTCAATTTAGACCAATAACATCGGGAAATTTGGAAAAGTTTAATAACACTTTAATTAATAAGTTACATGCTCAGGGCCTAAATATGAATAGTGGTAATATTTTGTATGAAGAATTCTTTTCGTTAGTGCAAACAGAGTTCAATAATTCTTTTAAGAAGAAATCTAAAACTATTTGCCCTAAGTTTTTATTCAGTGACTGGGCAACTAAAGGAATCAGGAAAAGTAGGGAAAGATTATTTGAACTGTATGGCCTTAAGCCGTATATTAACACGGATACTTTTAATAAGTATGTTGCTACATATTCTAAAACTTTTAAAAATATTTGCAAAACAGCTAAAGCTTCCTTCATTAGCAACAAGGTTAAATCAGCAGACAATAAAATAAAGACAGTTTGGAAAATTATTAACAATGAAACGAACAGGAATAAAAAACATAATACTGATTACACACTGAACACTTCCCGTGGCCTTATTAGCGATAACATCGATGTTGCTCAGGAATTTGCAACTTTCTTTACCAATATCCCAATTAAAACCACAGAAACTTTAAATTCCTCGCCCGCACTTGCTATTGAATTATTAAGAGCGAATGTCTCAGCCTGTCCTGTGGAATTTAAATTTAAACATGTAAACCCTTCAGTAATTATAAAGGCATTTAAGCAACTTAAGATCAAAATGACCGAAGATCTGTGGGGCTTGTCTACTAAAGTTTGTCAATCCATTATTGAGACAATTGCACCCTATTTAGCTTTAATATTTAATTTGTGTGTTGATCAAGGGGTATTCCCGGATTTAATGAAGTTCAGTAAAGTTATTCCACTTTTCAAATCTGGGGACAGCAAAAACACTAATAATTATAGACCCGTATCGGTTTTGCCTGTTTTCAGCA
This sequence comes from Globia sparganii, assembly GCA_949316385.1. Taxonomy (NCBI): domain Eukaryota; kingdom Metazoa; phylum Arthropoda; class Insecta; order Lepidoptera; family Noctuidae; genus Globia; species Globia sparganii. The sequence continues at coordinate 11,046,591 of OX438680.1, forward strand.
AGGTGTTTGAAAAAGTAATGTTAAATCAGATGCTCAATCATTTTAATCGTAATAACATCCTACACGATCAACAATATGGTTTCACCAAAGGACGTTGTACAACCGACGCCGGTGTAACCTTATTAAAACACATATTTGACGCATGGGAAGAGGCACAAGATGCAATAGGCATCTTCTGCGACCTATCCAAGGCATTTGATTGCGTGAATTACGAAACACTGCTTTTGAAACTTGAGCATTACGGACTGGGTAAACTCGCTCTTAGCTTAATAAAATCATATTTAAATGATAGGTTTCAGCAAGTTCAAATAAACGGTGAAAATTCATTGGGTTTAAAAGTCAAAATGGGTGTACCGCAAGGCTCAATATTGGGGCCGTTCTTATTTTTAGTATATATAAATGATTTACCTTATTTACTGGAAAACCGACCACAAATGGTGTTATTTGCTGATGACACATCACTGATTTTTAAAGTAAGCAGACGTGCACAGGAGCTTGACGACGTAAATAACGCTATGCTTGTGGTCCATAATTGGTTTACTGTAAATAATTTGGTATTAAATGAGAAAAAAACTAAATGCATTAGATTCACTTTACCGAATGTTAGAAGTAGTGAATGTCACGTTGTATTGAATAAGGAGATACTTGAATTCGTCGAAAATACGGTTTTCCTGGGGATCACGCTTGACTCAAAGCTGCAGTGGGGTCCTCACTTAACATCACTTGCAGGGCGGCTAAGTTCAGCCGCTTACGCTGTTTGGAAAATCCGTCAATTAACAGACGTGGATACCGCGAGACTGGTCTATTTTAGTTACTTTCATAGCATCATGTCTTACGGTATTTTGTTGTGGGGACGGGCTGCAGATATTGAATCTATCTTCATTCTGCAAAAGAGGGCTATCAGAGCTATCTACAACCTCAGCAGACGTGAATCTCTAAGGGAACTGTTTAAAAAAATTAACATCATGACGGTTCCTTGTCAATATATATATGAAAACATTATGTACGTTCGAAAAAATCTACATCTTTTTAGTAAGATATGTGACAGGCATAATTTTAACACTAGAAATAGGAACAAATTAGATCAACCTCGTTTCAGATTGTCTAAAGTAAAAACTTCTTTTATGGGTTATTGTGTAGAGTGTTATAATAAAATACCACTCGATATTCTTCAACTAAATGAGAAGAAATTTAAAACATGCATTAAACGCACACTATGTAGACAAGCATACTATAAGTTGGATGATTATATCGTAGATAAAAATGCTTGGCTAAATGCTGGTCCTGCTCCACAGACACTTGGGCTCACTAGTTAAAATTTCAATATTAATTTGGAAGACATGCTTCCCTTTTTTTTCTTTTCTTTTTTTTTTTTTTAAGTGTTTCTGACATTCGAATTTAATGTGTATTTTTAATTCAATCAAGTTTTAATTGTTACTTTAATATCTTATACCTCTTTCTAGTAAAATTTTATTCATCTCGTAAATAAATTGGTAACGATAGTTTTGTATAATTTAGAAGCATTTTTTTTTTAATTTTAATTTTGTAAATGTAAGAACCATGGATCCGTTCATTATAATTTTTTTATATTGACTTGAAAGAGCATGGCAGTTGAGAATGTGTCATGCTCACTTAAATGTCTCACTGATGGTGGCGCGTGTGTTGGATCATTCGGTTCCCTTCAAAATGGTTGAGCTGGATGGTGCTGACCCATGCGTCATGTTCGTGAACGGGCGCTGTCAGTTGAGACTGGTCATCTCTTAGCTGCCAGGGCTTCTTTTTAATCTTATAACTGTCTTGAATTGTTTCTTCATAACATTGTTCTCACATATAGAAGCAACAAGAATACTGTACTCAGGATTTTGTAATATCTTAATTTAAAAGAGTGTCCTTGGAGTTTCTTGCCCGTTCTTCTCCAAGAGATCTACGTTTTGGAATGGGCAACTAGCTTCAACTTTCTGACTAACTGACCGACTAGTTAATTTTGACAATTCAAAAGTGCCTGGAAATGGTTTAATTGAAATAAATGCTTTGAGTTTGAGTTTGAGTTTGAGTTTTGAATGTTCAAGAAAAGTGCAATGGAAAATTATATGCTGATTATGCTCAAAAAATACTCTACACCTTTATTAAAAATATCCCTTACGTGCAAGGGTTATTCAACCTTGGGATGGTCAAACGATTGCTAGGACGAGTACACAATATCATTACTTCAAAACCTCGATGGTTTAGTGGTCGTAAGAGCGCTATTATACTGCTGAGCATGAGGTCCTGCGTTCGATTCCCAGGTCTAGCAAAATGTTATTGGGGTTTTTCATCAGGAAACCCTGGAGTCTGGATGTGTGCCCAGTTGCTGGCAATAGCTTCGTGTAATTTAGGGTATTCCTAAGTAAAATGCAAGTAATGTTCTCTGACCGCGCACGCCAGTCAATAAAATATTGTTGTACAAACTACATAGGTGTTTTCTTCTACAATGGCGACGAGGATGGGGAAATTCGACGAATTCGACATGAAGAACGGGAATTGGCAGTCGTACTGTGATCGGCTGGATATGTACTTTGTGGTGAATTCTGTGAAGGACGAACTAAAATTACCAACGCTGATTGCATTTGGGTGAAACGGCGTATGAATTACTAGTGAATTTGTGCAGTCCTCGGAAACCGGCGGACATGTCCTTCATCGAGGTTGTGAAGGTTATGCGAGAAAATTTGTTTGCCAACAAACAACAACAACAACAACAACATTTGTTTGTTTGGGTGCGGTTTGTTTTTTTTTTGTTTGTTACATGGGACTTAGACATAACTGGCAAAATGTTGATTAACCTTTTAACCGCCCGGCTTCATAACTGAGGGGCAATTCTCGTAATTTTAAGAACGTTCACAGTCTGATCTCAGTCTCAATCTGTCAAAAATACCTCTAATTTCCCCACATTTTGACAAGTTTTTGACATTTGTTTGTCGCCGAGATGAGATTGCGACTAGATTTTGAACGTTTTAAATTAAGAGAATTGGCCTTCAGTTGTCGTGCCCCCAGCGCCAGTCATAATAAGTCATAAGTCATTTTTGTGTAGAAAATCATAAATTATAAAATAAACATAAATTTAGATTAATAATTATTAGATAGTTACAATAAAAAAAAATAAAAAAAACTAAAAATAATACTCAAAATAACAATAACTCATTTTTCGAAAAATTTTGTGTTTTTTCGAATAACCTGCCTATCGATTCTGTAAAAATATCACCGCGATAACTTATGTGAAGTGAGCGTGAAGTGAACTATCAATAGAGGCAATCCCTAACATCAGGTGGAATGACAGCTCACTTCACCTTAGTTTACACGGTGAGATTTTTACAGAATAGCACTGCAGATAGAGTACAGCGTAATTAATAAAAAAGCAGAGTAAACGAGCTGTGGTATTTGGTCGGAAATATACGACCCTGGCGAAATGGACACGAAAATATTTGTCGGATTAATCCGACGTAAGCGGTTAAAGGGTTAACACTGTATGTACTATAAACTCAACTCAAACTCAAAGCATTTATTTCAAGTAAACCAATTACAGGCACTTTTGAATTGTCAAGCGTCGGTCAGTCAGAAAGATGAAGCTAGTTGCCCATTCCACAGCGTAGGTACCTGTAGAGAAGAACGGGCAAGAAACTCCACCTCTGTCTAACTCTTTGGGGATTACAGGTATCATGTTATGATGTTATGTACAGACGCCAGTACATCAAGTTACTACAATCTGTCAAATTTCTTTAATAGATTTTCAACTTTATCGCTGAAGCATAAGGTTCAAAGTTCATTGGGAAAATTTGACAGGTTCGGGTAACTTGATGTGCTGGCGTCTGTACTTCAAAACCATAGTTAGAAGAAAGAATTCCAAAACAGAGCGTAAGTATGACACATGTGATGTTATGTTAAACTAGCAGCGCCTCGTGGTTTCACCCGCATAAGTTTCGGTCCCGCGTGAAAATCGGGATAAAAAGTGTCCTATGCGTTAATCCAGGGTGTCAGCTACCTCCATACCAAATTTTATCAAAATTGGTTTAGCCGTTTGTGCGTGAAGAAGTAACAAACATACAAACACACTCACAAACTTTCGCCTTTGTAATATTACTAGCTGCGCCCCGCGGTTTCACCCGCGTAAGTTTCGATCCCGTAGGAATATCGGGATAAAAAGTATCCTGTGTTATTCTGATGTATAAGCTATATTACTGTACAGTTTCATCAAAATCCGTTCAGTAGTTTTTGCGTGAAAGAGTAACAAACATCCATCCATCCATCCTCACAAACTTTCGCATTTATAATATTATTAGTAGGAAGGATTAGTGTGATGTGATATGGTAATTGGCGTTCAGGATATTAAGGTCAAGAGCAAGAACATTCCGAAATAAAAAAAAACTTTTAAACAAAAAAAAAAACAACCGACTTCCAAAAAAGACACTACAAAGTGAAATATAACTTTAATTTCGCAAGTCGGTGTCGTTGGGTTCGCATTTTCGTTGTTTGCCACCGACTTCCGAAATTAAAGTTATTTTTCACTTTGTAGTGTCTTTTTTGGAAGTCGGTTGTGTTTTTTTTGGAAAAAAGTTTTTATTTTTCACTTTTTAGTTGTACTTTCCCCACATAAATTTGTATAACACTACTTGTTATGTAAAATATAAGTGACAGGAAGTCATTATAACATCGTCAATATAAACTGTGGCAAAAATACGTATTATTGAAGCTAACTCAAAAACTACCCAAGCAAAGTTAATAAAATATATATGGACCCCCTATCCATTAAAAAAGAAAATAATTTTTTAAATCGATTTACAATTGCCGGAGATATATCGCGTAACAAACATACTAAACAAAATAAAAACAGACGAATTGAGAACCTCACAAAAAACAAACCGTCTGCCAAACGTCACTCGGTGATTATATCCTTTACTATTCTGTCCTGACGGATTTATCCATAGACGTATCGATGAGGGAAGGGGTGCTATCTTTACACATTCATCATCATCTGCCTATGTTTTCCCGACAATGGCTCCGATTCTGTTGTTCACAAACTAAACAAAATTTAAGTTCAGTGCATCTTTTTCTTTCTATTTCATTACGAAAAGGACAGAAGATAAATATTAGTTTAGTCCTGTCAAATTTGTCAGCGCCTGACGTGAATTGACGTATTTTTAGTAGCCAATTTTTTAATCACGTCTAAACTTGTCTATGGATTATCTAATTTGACAGGATTAAACTAATATTTATCTTCTGACCTTTTCATAATGAAATAGAAAGAAAAAGATGCACTGAACTTAAATTTAATTTAGTTTGTGAACAACAGAATCGGGGCCAATGTTAAGGTTGGCTGCCAGTCTAACCAGATGCAGCTGAATGCCAGTATTTTAGACGGAGCGACGGCCTAACTGACCTTCACAACTCAGTTACGGGGTAATATTCCCCTTGGCCCCTTGGAACGTAAGACTGGTTGTCAGTTCGACGGCCTTGCGAAGGTAGCTGAGAAAGACTGGATGTGGAAGGTGGAAGACACGTATGTCCAGCGGTAGACTTCGATAGGCTGAATTGATTGAATGCCTTTAAAATCCGAGTGTAAGTATGACACATCGAACTTTAGAAAGAGACACAGGTATGAGTGATAGAGACAACGCTCTACAAAGCCGGGCTTTTACAAAAACACGATGTGTCATATTTACGACCGGGCACTTCACATAAATGTTCTGCCAAATTAAAATGCTCGCCCCACATTCTTAAGATAACACTAAAATATATTAAAACTGTTCAGCCTTTTTGTAATATAAAGGTGACATACAGACAGACAGTTTTTGATAACATGCCAGGGGCGTAGCTACCGCTGTATCAGCCGTATCAACGGGCCCCCGAGCTACAGGGGCCCATTGATCATGTGTAAGCATAAATTTGTAAAATAATATCCAGTACCTAAAATTATTTTTTGTTTATTTAACTATTTATCTACACACACATATAAACAGAGAAGATGAAAATAACAGAAAAATAGGTACAAATATCTCCTCTCTGTGAAAGGGAGTGGACCGTAATTCACCACATATTTTTAGTTCTAGGACATGCCGGTTTCCTCACGATGTTTTCCTTCACCATTTCGGGAACAGTGGAATTATTTACACAAAATAAAGTGCATGGTTGGGTTCGAACCTACGACCTACTAACTACGAGTTGGGCTCTACTACTCTCTTCACCACTGCAGTCGGGTAAAGGTCATAGCACACATATCAACTCGGAAAGGGATCGTCACCGTATCCACTCGAACCATTCAGCCTATCGATTCTGTAAAAATCTCACCGTGATAACTTAGGTGAAGTGAGCGTGAAGTGAACTATCAATGGAGGCAATCCCTAACATCCGGTGGAATGACAGCTCACTTCACCTTAGTTTTCACGGTGAGATTTTTACAGAATAGCACTGCAGTATTCTTTGTATGAAACTCCCTACTGCAACGCACACTAATCGGAATCGTAACGTAATCGCCTCGCCTCGGGAAAGGTCACGAACCGCGGTGCGATGCGTGGTCAACTTGCAGTTCCCGCGCTTACGTCTCTCCGGACCCGAGCTTACGTCTCTTCGACCACCCTTGCCCCTCTCACACCTCTCGCGGCCTGCCTTTTTTTTTTGTGGATGGGAAATCATCAAATGATCCCTCCCGCTCTGGGTGGAGCAGAAGGGAGTGTCAGACTCTTACTGACTAAAACCCACCCGTGTTCCTTTCTCAGCCCTTTGTGTTCCGCGGTAGCGGTAACCCTTTCGGACAATCCCGCTGCCCCGGCAGGCTTCGGCCCTTATGGGCCCCTTCCTTAAGCTGACATCTCTTTGAGGTGCGCGTGGAACACGTACGCGCCGTCCGGCACGGGCCTGGTCCTGATCGGACGGAGAGTTACCCATTACTCTCCGGCCGGGAGTTGTCACGCGGCTCCCGACGCCCGGAGCGTCTCCCGCGGCGGCTGGGACGTGAGGCTCTCTCCCTCAGCCGTCCCACCACCTCCTTTGCTAGCATGACTGCTTCGCAGAAGGAGGTGTCCCGCGGCCTGCCTGCAGCACCATCAACCAGCGGTCGGCGAGCCGTTAGCGCGGCGTCGCCTAGCCGTAGCCGAGTCGACGTATCGGAGCTGCTGATCCGCTTTGCTTACGTGCTTACGTTAGGTTGACGCCTGTTTGACGGCGAGTCGGTGACGATCCCTTTCCGAGTTGATATGTGTGCTGTGACCTTAAAAAGGGCCCCCAACAAATTTTGATATAGGGCCCCTTTAGGATAAGCTGCGCCACTGACACACACACAAACATAGCATCACGTATGTATTTCCGAAGGGGTAGGTAGACAGAGATTTGCCAGACGTTTTGATAACATGTAGTTTTCTCTTCAGACGAAGTGTAATATACTTTACTACGTGCACTTAGAGAGGTGAATGACCGATTACCGCAGTATTTGTGGCAGGCACGGTGGGTTTTTTTAAGAGTGGGTCCTGTAGGTTTTTTTTTGGGAAATATTTAACTGATCCTCTAAAAACTTGTCGACATTCTAATGATGGACACTTTTTTATATAAATGAAACCCTTTTTTAACTTTATAGCTTTTTCTCTAGTTATTCGCAGTTACTTGGGTATTTAGTATTTTTAGGTCCCCAAAATAGAAATTATTTGAGGTTAGTAAAAACAAGCGCAATCATTATATACTACTAGCAGCGCCCCGCGGTTTCACCCGCATAAGTTTCAATCCCGTGGGAATATAGGGATAAAAACGTAACCTATATGTTAATCCAGGGTGTTAGCTACCTCCATACAAAATTTTATCAAAATTCACATGTCGAAGAAAGAAAGTAATGTTAATGAATTTGGTTTTTAGATATTTATTTTTAATTTGACATTTATTTACTATTAGTTTTTTTTTATATATTATAACAGTATTCATGGATATTAACATTTCAATTATTACATAAACTCTGACATTTTTTTTTTAAACTTTGACATTTTTGTATGATTATGTATCTAAAGGAATATTATGACATTTTTAATAACTTAATGTATTCTGAAACGAAATATTTGCACACCACATGTAATGGTAGAATGTAAATGGGCCACATTTTTAATAAGATCATACTACTTTGTACACCTACATTCTGGCAAATAAAGTACTATTATTATTTAATTTTTGGGTATAAAATGTTCGACACTTAAATGATGTTCTTATATTTGGTCGAAAAAAAAACATGCACAATTTTTCAATCCCGCCACTGAACCCTAAAAGCTCGCCGCTAGGACACGGCCTAATGGCGAGTACATTAAATAAAAAACGATTCCTTATGAATCATCCGCTATCTGCATCTTAAAACTTTTGATAATGGCGTCTCACAGAGGTATGGTGTAGAGTCGACACTTGGTTATAAGCGGTTGAGTTTGTGCCTACTTAAGACTAATGCTATTTTCTCATGGGAGTCGGTATTAAAAGTAGGAGTTTGGCAGGACACCTGGCAAGGCGTAGTGATGCCATGTGGAGTAAGGCAGTGACGGAGTGGCGTCCAAGGACTGGAAGACAAAATGTCAGTTGCCCGGCGGTGAGGTGGGCGGACGATATTGTTACCATCGCGGGTAGAACCTGAATGAGGCCTACGCTCCAGCAGTGGCTAAAGTCGGACTGTAGATGATGATGATGAGGTAGTAAAAGGGTCAAGGGATCACCAAAAACTTTCATGTAACGCTTTCATGGACCGCTTTCACTGTTAAAAAAATCGGTTGTCTGTAAAGTCAGTTTACTGACGATAGTTGAACGTGACAACGTCATAAGAAAATACTAAAAGAAAAAAAATTAAAAAAAAATCTTTTTTTCATTCTTTATTTTTTTTTCTTTTTGTTCGATTGTGCCTCTTTGTCGCTCGTTCCGCGCTCTCGCTTGCACTTCAAGCCTTAAATGGAACGCCTCAGAGCGAGGTAACGCTGCATAACGCCATGTTTTTTTGTGCGTGCAGCCAGCTTCATCGAATTATAAGAAGTTGTCACGTCAAAAGTTATCAGATCTAAACATGGTCCCTCAGACCGTATTGCGGCCATGGCGGCCAATCTCAACAGAGACTAGCTTTTGGTGCGGGAGACACAGATACACTCTCAATTCCCTCACACTCATAAATAGAACAACAATCCGACACGACCGGAGGCAGACCAGGCGCAGGACAACGGCTTAAAGTGCAATCGCAAACGCAGCGCTTGCGTCGCGTGCAGTGCAAACGTATTTTCTTTCTTTCTTTCTTTCAATCAGAAGGCCAAATCGCGTAATTTAAAACGTACAAACTCTAGTCGCAGTCTCATCTCGGCGACAAACAAATGTCAAAAACTTGTCAAATTAGAGGTATTTTTGACTGTGAATGTTCTTAAAATTACCCCTCTGATCTAATGTATAGAACCAAGCCCCTAGCTCAAAGCAAATAGCCACAAAATTTACACATCTTGGTCAAAATGTACGGCTTGGCCAATTCGCGGCCGTCGTACAGACACTGCTTAGCCTAACTATGTTAGTTATCTTTCAGTATAACTGGATGCAACTGAATACCAGTATTTTACATGGAGTGACAGCCTATCTGACCTCCACAACCCAGTTACTGGGTAACACAATAATACCCTTCGGTAAGAGCGGTTGTCAGATTTTTGTTTCTCTGACGACCCGTGACGACTGTCAAAGATCCAAGAATGACAGTCTGAACCGAAGTCTCAACGGGCTTTGCGAGGCCCGGAGGAGTTTCACCCATCCACAGACCGACCTCGGTAAGCGTAGCTTAATCATCGAGCGACTTTAGCTATGATATCATTTGTATCTTAAGAATCAATTAGCGATCCGCTCCAACTTTGTTTCAGTTTTTATGACTTTGTTTACACCCCAATGTTTGTAAACGGCGTCTGTCGACCCGTTTTCCTTGTAGAGACGTTGGCCCCGATTCTGTTATTCACAAACTAAACTAAATTTAAGTTCAATGCATATTTTTCTTTCTATTTCATTAAGAAAAGGACAGAAGATAAATATTAGTTTAGTCCTGTCAAATTAGTCAGCGCCTGACGTATTTTTAGTAGCCAATTTTTTAATCACGTCTAAACTTGTCTATTGATTATCTAATTTGACAGGACTAAACTAATATTTATCTTCTGTCCTTTCTTAATGAAATAGAAAGAAAAAGATGCATTGAACTTAAATTTAGTTTAGTTTGTGAACAACAGAATCGGGGCCGTTGTCGATTTCAAGAAGCTCTGTGCCTCCAACTATTCAACCAACTTACCTATCTGCAGTTTATAGTCTATGTCAAAAGCCCGCTTGCTCCGGGAGGTCTCAAAGTGACACGTCTGTCCCACTTGCCACTATAGCTTAGTGCCACCCGCCGCAGTGACACTAAAAGTACCGACTTACTATAGGAGAAGTATCGCAGCACACATTCCTTTAATAAATAACATGACGTCACACTTGTATTATAGACACACGAAGGCGTAAGCAGAGGTGTATGGTGCACTCAAATTTCGCTACTTATGTGTAAGTACGTCCTATGAAATACAGGTACTTAAACATTCCTCTCAAAGTAATGGTGCGGGTAGGCAATGCGATGCGACGGGGTGGGTCGGGGAAATAAGACATTTCTTGCGGACGAAGTCGCAGGCACAAGCGAGAGTTAAAGTTGTGGTGCAATTTATGCCCCTATTGGTTTAATGGGTCAGCCTAATCATGAGTTCAAAATATAAACTTTACACCTTAACCTACAATAGGCTTGTCGACTGAAAAAATCTAATCAGTCCGTCAGTCAGAGTATTGGAAAATAATGGACACGTGTTTTTAGTTTTTGTAAATCAATGAATATTGACAAAGATAAAACGCATCAAAACTCGGGAGTGGGGGGCTCGTGACGTCAGAACGCACTAATAATTATACCAAGATGTGACGTATTGAGAATTTTAAAAGCGTCGTATCTTCGTCAATTTTGGTTTACGTAACAAAAGAAAAAATACGGGTCAAATATTTTTTGATAATCTAACTGACGGACTAATTAGATTTTTTCAGTCGACAAGCCTATTAAAATTAAGAATATAAAATAAATCCTGGTACAATCAACGAAAGAGGTAGGTATAAGTACACTATACAGGAAAAAAACATCATCCGCAAACTGCTAATCATCATCTGCCTGCCTTTTCCCAACTATCTTGAGGTCAGCTTCCAGTCTAACCAGATGCAGCTGAATACCAGTATATTACATGGAGCGACAGCCTATCTGACCTCCACAACCCAGTTACTAAGTAATACGATACCCCCTGGTAAGACTGGTTTTCAGACTTTTGGGCTTCTGACTATCCGTAATTATACAACTGTCAAAGGTTCGCGGATGACAGCCGGGACCAACGGCTCATTGTGCTTTCCGAGGCACGGAGGGGTCAAACCCAGGTCGCTTAGCAGCTAACATAGTTTGCGATCACTAGACCATTAAGGACAAAATTACTCAAAACGCACTTCGACTTAAGTATGCGTTTTATACGAATATCAGCATTATTTAGATAAGAATAAGGTTTTTGATAGTATGAAAGTCTACTTCACATTTGCTCATAGGAGGGTGTTATTCACGAAAATTGTACATTTGCTTCCCTCTCCGCGTCCAGCTCGATTATTTTTTATTTGGCATTTCAGTAATAGCTCAATTTTATTCACCCTAATTCTAAAAGTATTTAGAACTACAATTTATAATACTCAGTAATTAAGAGAAAGCATGATATTCTAATATTTCAAATTTTAAAATTGTGTCCACAGAAATTTCATACAGAAAATCATGTCCATTTTTACTTAAAGCAACATTAAAAATATATTTAAAAAAATCTAATTGTGTTCATATAAAACTTAGTATTTTTTTAGTTTGTTTATATCCATTCAAATAGATTATTCCTTAAAATAAATAAAACAAACAGTAATGAATACATAATTTACATATTTAAATGGAAGTCCAATATTCTACTCATCTCTGTTATTCATCTCGGTTACAGTGTTTTACAACATTATTTCCAACTTGGAAATAAAATAATTTACTGACAATATTACACAAAAAACACTGTAAACAGATGGCGTAACTGTGGATTCGGCTATTTTGTTCTTTCACTCAGTGCGATCAATTTTGTGCGTAACGTTATAATTCGACATTCATTTGTGATATTTGTTTTCATGGTCTATCTGAATTAGGTAAGTACTTTCCAGGTTTTATATTATTATGAGAAAAGAATCGTGGTTGCAGAAGTGAAATCGGTAGAAACAATTTAAAAAAACTAATTGTTGACGGCTTTACGAAGTATTTTGTAGGTTAGACACGTGCTAAATATTCATATATGATATTTCTCCGTTAGGTACATTTTTTCTGTTACGTAACAGATATGAAAGGTAAAGCTGCGTATATAAGGTGTTATAAAATTAATAAATTTAAGGAGTTGTTTAATACAAATATAATATTTAATAAATAAGTAATTACGGAGAAACATTTTAAAAAAGCAACCGTTCTAAACATTCACATTTACTTTGTTTTCACTCCTATTTATGTCTCTCTGTCACTTTTAATAATATTGAATCTACTCATGTAACACATGGGGATGTGTTACATGGTGATATTTTGCACGACCACGACTGCCGCTTGTTGGGTGAGGTAAGTACCGCGCGCGTAACACGCAAGCGGCGCGCGCGCTGCGGCCGCCAGCGCAGGGGAGCTATTCTCTAAGGATACAGCCTTGCGGGCAGCGCTGTCGCAGCGCTGAAACTATTGTTTTCACCGCTGCAATAGCACTGCAAAAGTAAACTTTGGCGGCAGCTGGAACAAACACAGTTAAAACATAATGACAAGCCAAACAAAAACTCTAGTCGTAAAATATATAAACAAAGATATTACTAATTAAGATATTATTAATTAAATATTAAGCTAATATTAATTATTATTATGTGTTTCCTCAAAATTTATTTCCTAAAATAATCGTACCTACTTAATAAAGCAATATAAGTCAATCAAAATAATAGTTTTTTATTAACCTCCTGAATAAAATGAATGACCTAAAGACCCATTAAATAAAACAAATATTATTTTTTATACATATTATATACTAGTCCTTATAATTCCTATCTGTTATCTTTTCTGTTACATTAAATTCATTTTCATATCTTTTTCATATCCGTTACGTACAATTATTATGAATAATACCCAGGAATATAACCATTATTTACAAAAAAGTAAGATTTATACTCGTATGAAATGATAACTTTACTAGAACGTTATGAGAATTATAGCCAAAATGAAATATATTATCACGTCAATATAAATTACCATATACTTCGATCACCCACAATAACAGTTCTGCTTATACTGTTAAAGGTATAATAGCGTTATAACAAATGACACCGTCAAACGGTTGCGTTTGCCACATTATTCAAACCAAAATGGCGGACAACGGGTACTATTTTGACAAATTGTTTGCCAAGGAGTAAAGAAGATAATATTTTTATTAAAATAAATGGATACTCCAATCAGAGAATTTAATTTATTTATCAAATTGGCATACAACGCCGACTTCGTGTTATGACCATTTCATATAACTGTAAAAGAATAATAATTGTTGGTAGTCAATTTGGTAACCAATTAATATCCTTGACTTTGTAATGCATGGATGGCAAATAAGTCGACAGCACACTGATAAGCGGTCGTCTTTCCCTAAGGTGTAGGCAGAGGTGTCCCTACCTATAGTATACATACATTTTGCCAGTTATATGCTTAAGCCCTATGGAATAGGGGGCGAGCCTAATACGCCAAGCACATCAAGATACCCGAAACTCTCGAATTTTCCCAATTTCCCAATCAACTTTGAACCTTATGCTTTAGCGATAAATTTGAAAGTCTATTAAATAAATTTGACAGATAATAGTAGCTTTATGTGCTGGCGTCAGTACAACACTACCACTCAATATTATAGTGTAGCAACACTGTCGTCAGTCTTGACTGAAGACGCAATGGCGGACACACTAAGCACTAGGAAGTGGTGAAGGGCGGGCGTTTTGGGGGGGCTGTCTTTTGTAATTTTGACGTTCGAAAAGTGCTGATTCTCAGCTTAGTTTGAATAAATGACTTGATTTTGATTTTGACTCGCTTGTACACACGGCTACACATCAAGCTATACAATTCCAGTTTTAGCTGACCTCGCATTGTATAGGTTTTTCGTACAATCAGAGAAGTCAGCTTATACTGGTTATGTATCAGTGGCGAAGCTACCATACAACTCGATTCCCGCCGGCTTCCCTTCGAAAATTCAGAACACAACCACTCTATAGTCAATTTATCATTGAAATATAATGAAGCGGTTTATTGACATTTTTTTGCTCCGTCTTACCTCTGTCATAAATTCACCCTTCGCCACTGTTATGTATAGCTTGATGTGTAGGCGTGCGTACCAAGTTATTTCAATAAAGTATACTAATACTTACCAACTAGTGGACTTTATATTTATTTCAAAATCTCCCCGAATACGGCCTATTCACAGTCGCTCCACGTGGTATTCATCCCGAACACGACCACATAATACCTAATGCCAACAAATGGGCAAAAATCCAGAGTACAGACTATTACTGAGAAATTCCATCGCAGATGGTTGCACCCCAGAATCAAAGCTGGAATGTGTCATGTGTAACTACACCGGCACACATACCCTTCAAACTGGAACACAGCAACGCTGCTTGACGGTGGACCTATAGCAGAAAAAAAAAAATCCCTGCATTTTGACGAGTTATGCGAACATAAATGTAGGGAACAGCTGATTTATTTTCACGATTTCAGGTTTGGTCCCATAATAAAAGTTGTTCATAATGATGAGTACAATGACCCCTTAAGTGGAAAACGGTGATTAAAATTTCACCCTTTATATGGTGGTAATCAAACAACCATTCTCACCAAGGGGTATAGTGTTACCCAGTTACTGGGTTGTTGAGGTCAGATAGGCAGTCGCTCCATGTAAAATACTGTTCTTCAGCTACATCCGGTTAGACTGGAAGCCGACTCCAACATACTTGGGAAAAGGCAGGCAGATTAATTTTTTATTATTTATTACATACATAGGTTTCGCAAACATTGCAGTGTCCCAATTCGGCAGTATGAAGTTCTTTGTTACTTTCTCGGATAAGCTCCTCCACAAAAGAGCTCTACACCAAATTTTATTAATATACCTTCTCCAAAGTAAATGTAACTTCATCTAAAAAGCCATTTATTAGCAGAGCGAGTCCGTAACTGCCGAATTATTTAAATAAGATAATTATTTGTCATACAAATCAATGGACAAACTAGTTTTGAAGATGTGAGCGTCATACACAAACATACACATAGAGATTAGAGGTTAGTATACACTCTTATAATAGCCTCCCCGACCGATTTCGGTCACGGTGGCCAATCTCAACGGAGATTATCCAGGTACGCAGGAGATATTATAGTGCACAAGTGTGCGCGCAGACACAGGTGCACTCTCTGTTCCTTTACTATCATAGTCCGATGGGACGGCAATCCGACACGACCGGAGAGAGATCAGGCGCAGGACCAACGGCTTTACGTGCTTTCCGAGGCACGGGACTATTAAACCGCCAACTTCCAAACACCGGACTGTTAGTAAGAAATTCCTAATGGAAAACTCAATGACACTTTGTCCGACCCGGGAATCGAACCCAGGACCCCACGCTCAGCAGTCGCACTTGCAACCACGAGACCAAAGGGGCAGTCGACACACTCGGCAATCGTATACACTCTTATACTTAGCAGGTCAACATTAGACGTAAAGTGAAGTGTCGCACGATGTTGTATCATGTGCGGTGCAACTGTTAACTGTCTCCTTGACCTGCTTTGCATGTCAACTGCCCAAGAATGACCACAGCAGCCGATCGATTCTGTAAAAATCTCACTGTGAAAAGGTGAAGTGAGCTTAGAGTGAGCTGTCAAGAGTATCAATCCCTAGCATCAGGATGACACTGACAGCTCACTTCACCTAAGTTTTCACGATGAGATGGTTACAGAATCGCACCGCAGGACACAAACAAATACTTTTCTTCCAAGCTTCGGAAAGCATGAAAGCCATTAGTTCCAGCTATCTTTCGTGGATCTTTGACTCATCATTTGTCTACCTTTTCCCAACTATGTCGGAGTAGGCTTCCAGTCTAACTGGATGCAGCTGAACACCAGTACTTTACATGGAGCGACTGCCTATCTGACCTCCTCAACCCAGTTACTGGGTAATACGATACCACTTGGTAAGACTGGTTGTCAGACTTTCGGGCTTCTGACTACCCCGTAACGACTGTCAAAGATCCACGAATGACAGCCGGGAACAACGGCGTAACGTGCTTTCCGAGGCACGGAGGGGTCTCGGTTCGGTATGAAAAGATGGTCACCCATCCACAGACCAACCGCGGCAATCGTAGCTTAACCTGATCGATCGACCTGTGCGGCTGTTATTATTTAGCCACGGGCCTCTGAACGAGGCTATTACATAGCCGTTTGAAACGTCAAACAATATATAAAACTGTAAAAAAACCATCCTCTTAAACCAAAAACCTATAAACACATAGTATTCAAACGACGTATATGTCTCTCTGTCCCCTGTGACCTCAGGAACATAAA
This sequence comes from Globia sparganii, assembly GCA_949316385.1. NCBI lineage: Eukaryota > Metazoa > Arthropoda > Insecta > Lepidoptera > Noctuidae > Globia > Globia sparganii. The sequence continues at coordinate 11,063,257 of OX438680.1, forward strand.
AACGTCTAGAGCTTTTTTATGATACGTAATAAAAAAACGACTGTTAGTTGTAAAAATTTCCTCGTATTTTTAGCACTAGTATTGTCACCTGACTTTACTTGCTACATTTGTGACCTTCATTACTGTCCTGGCCTTGTTCTTTATCTCGTTCCTTCTTCTTCTTTAACTGGGCCTTTTTGGCGCAGCCGTGAGGCACACATTCCTGCAAATTTTTTACATCGGACTTTTCACTTTTTTTATGTTTTATTTTATCGTATCTGCCGATCGATTCTGTAAAAATCTCACCGTGAAAAGTTAGGTGAAGTGACCTGTCAAGAGTATCAATCCCTAGCATCAGAATTACACTGACAGCTCACTCCACGTTCACTTCACCTAAGTCTTCACGGTGAGATGGTTACAGAATTGCACTGATGTGTCTCTGGTGTACGCACGGCTACACATCAAGCTATACAAAACCAGTATAAGCTGACTTCTGATTGTACGAAAAACCTATACAGTGCGAGGTCAGCTAAAACTGGAAATGTATAGCTTGATGTGTAGCCATGTGTACCTACTGTGTGTCTTTTGGTCTGTGCTAAATAAATGTATTTTCTTTCTTTTCTTGTTGTTGTTGTTGTTTTGTATCTTTTTCTTTTTGGTCCACACGGTCTTCTTCTTCCACACATCTCTAGATATCAGCCATCATCTCAGTACAGCCTTTTCACTGGTTTTAGGGTTCCGTAGTCAACAAGGAACCCTTATAGTTTTGCCATGACTGTCTGTCCGTCTGTTCGTCCGCAGCTTAGCTCAGAAACTCTTAGTACTAGAAAGCTATAATTTGGCGTGGATATACATATTAATCACGCCGACAAAGTGGTAAAATAAAACCTTGAAAAAGATATTTTTCAAGGTCTTACACGTAAAGTGGGGATGTTTTTTTTCTCTCTTCTACTCTATGGTCTGGGGTGTCGTTGGATAGACCTTTCAAAAATATTGCGGGTTTATGAAAATCATTTTTAGATTCAGCTGATCGATTCTGTAAAAATCGCACCGTGAAAAGTTAGGCAAAGTGAGCTTATAGTGAGCTGTTAAAAGTACCAATTCCTAGCATCAGGATGACACTGAAAGCTCACTCCACGCTCACTTCACCTAAGTTTTCACGGTGAGATGGTTACAGAATCGCACTGGGATCCGCTTCCATCTCAATCGGAATCATTTTGAAGGATATTGCTAATCCGTTGCTTTATATGTGCGAAAAGTTTGTCAGCTCAACAACGTGAATAACGCAATGAATGTTGTTGAACTGTCAAAATGAAAGCCGGTGTATTTTATAAAAAAGACTGAATAGGAATGTAAAAATTAAAATTGCTTAAAACTCCTTTAGCAAAAACAAACAAACCATATTATATTAGTATATCAATATATTATATTCTCACTTAAGCAAACATACTTATGTATTTTATGCATTTATTATGCAAACTATATTCATTTTTTATTTCATAATAATTTGTGTGTTCGTTTTATTGATTCCTTGGTGTTATTTTCTGTTTAATTCAAATAAAACTCAAACTCAAAGCATTTATTTCAAACTAGCTTTTGCCCGCGGCTTTGCTCGCGTTAAATTGGGGTAACACGGTTAAAAAAAAAGTAGCCTACGTCACTCTCCATCCCTTCAACTACCTCCACTTAAAAAATCACGTCAATTAGTCGCTCCGTTTTGCCGTGAAAGACGGACAAACAAACAGACACACACACTTTCACATTTATAATATTAGTTTATTTCAAATAAACCATTTAAAGGCACTCTTGAATTGTCAAGGGGTCGGTCAGTCAGGAAGATGAAGCTAGTTTACCTATGGAGTACCTATGGAGAAGAACGGGCAAGAAACTCCAAAGACACTGTTTTAAATCAATATAATATGGTTACAAAGTCTTGGTTACATCATTCATGTTAAAAATTATGCATGTGAGAATGATGCAGAACGTTAAAAGCGTCCGTAATGAGCAGATGAAAAAAAAAACAATTCAAATATTAAGAGCCTACACTACCTCAGCTAAAATTCAAACTCGCTCGCGCGATGCTATGTCAGTGAATTTAGCAGATCATTTTCCAGCAGATCATAAATAAATAAGAGTTCTTTTCGCATGCGGCTGAGTTCTACAGTTCCTGATACTTTTTAGAAATAGTTCTGGCGTTTTTACCTAAAAAATTCGATTGGCAAAATGATCTGCTAACTTCCCGTAGGTAGCAGATCATTTTGCAGCAGATCAAAAACAATGTGAGTTCTTCTCGCATGCGGCTGAGTTCTACAGTTCCTGATACTTTTTAGAAATAGTTCTGGAGTTTCTACCTTAAAAAAGTCAATTGGCAAAATGATCTGCCAACTTCCCGTAGCAGATCATTTGCAGCAGATCAAAAGCAAATGTGAGTTCTTCTCGCATGCGGCTGAGTTCTACAGTTCCTGATACTTTTTAGAAATAGTTCTGGAGTTTCTACCTTAAAAAAGTCAATTGGCAAAATGATCTGCCAACTTCCCGTAGCAGATCATTTGCAGCAGATCAAAAGCAAATGTGAGTTCTTCTCGCATGCGGCTGAGTTCTATAGTTCCTGATACTTTCAGGAATAGTTCTGAACTCACGTCCACGTGCCAGCAAATCACGTCAGAACGTTTATAAAGTCGAAAAATACAATAGATACATAGTTATATTTTTTTATAAATTCAAATGATTGTGAAAGACTAGAACTCTTGAAAGCTAGAACTCTTTCGTTTTTCACAGGTTCATATCTGAACTGCAATCTAAAATTCGATTCGAGACAAGAACTCACGTTTGAGTGCCAGCAGATCATGTCAAAATGTTAAAAAGTCGAAAAATACCATTTTCATAAATTCAATCAATTCTTGAAAGCTAAAACTCTTTTGTTTTTCACAAGTTCATATCAGAACTGCAATCTAGAACTCGATTCGAGTCCAGAACTCACGTTCGAGTGCCAGCAGATCATGCCAAAACCATGAAAAGTCGGAAAATATTTTTTTTATCGTTACAAACAATTCTTGAAAGCTAGAACTCGTTCGTTTTTCACAGGTTCATATCAGAACTGCAATATAGAACTCGATTCGAGTCCAGAACTCACGTTTGAGTGCCAGCAGATCATGTCAAAATGTTCAAAAGTCGAAAAATACAATTTTCATAAATTCAATCAATTCTTGAAAGCTAGAACTGTTTCGTTTTTCACAGATTCATAACAGAACTGCAATTTAGAACTCGATTCGAGTCCAGAACTCACGTCCAAGGGCCAACAGATCATGTCAAAACGTTAAAAAGTCGAAAAATACAATTTTTATCGTTTCAAACAATTCTTGAAAACTGGAACTCTTTCGTTTTTCACAGGTTCTTATCATAACTGCAATCTAAAACTCGATTCGAGTCCAGGGGCCCAAGTCTGCTATTTTTATAAATTCGTCATTCTAATACGATCCCATTGTCATTTTGCTAAAAGTTCGTAATCTGCTAAATTCATAAAGGTCGATCATTGGTCGGTCAATGGTCTCAGAAAAACTACTAAATTTCATTTAATATATATTACATATTACGTATTAGTGTTTGCAATCTGAAGTAGTAAGAACTTCGTAAATAGCAATAAACATGACATTTATTCATTTGTCATTATGTACGAGATTACCATTTCTTTCAATGGAGTGTCAGTGGTTGACCATTGGAAAGTCATAATGACGCCATTATATTAGTAGATTACCAAACTTGTCAAAATCGACAATTATGAAACCAGTGATAGACCATTCTGACACTATTGTAATAGCAGACTTGAGGCCCAGAACTCACGTTCGAGTGCCAGCAGATCATGGCAAAACCGTAAAAAGTCGGAAAATATTTTTTTATCGTTCAAAATTAGTCAAATACTAGTCCGTCACCAGTCGAGACTAGTACAAAACTAGGCAGGACTAGACCGTCACTAGTCGAATACTAGTCCGTCACTAGTTGAGACTAGTCCGTCACAAGTCGAGACTAGTCCGTCACTAGTCGAGACTAGTACAAAACTAATCGAGACTAGTACAAAACTAGTCGAGGCTAGTATTAAAATAGTCAAGACTTGTATAAAACTAGTCGAGACTTGTATGAAACTAGTCGAGACTAGTCAAGACTTGTACAAAACTAGTCCGATACTAGTCCATCACTAGTCGAGACTAGTACAAAACTAGTCCAAAACTAGTCGAGACTAGTACAAAACTAGTCGAAATAGTACAAAACTAGTCGAAACTAGTACAAAACTAGTCGAGACTGGTACAAAACTAGTCGAGACTAGTACAAAACTAGTCGAGACTAGTACAATACTAGTCCAGACTAGTACAATACTAGTACAGTCTAGTACAAAACTTGTCCAGACTAGTACAAAACTAGTTCACTAGTACAAAACTAGTCGAGGCTAATAAAATACTAGTCAAACTAGTACAAAACTAGTCGAGGCTAGAAAAAAACTAGTCCAGACTAGTACAATACTAGTACAGTCTAGTACAAAACTTGTCCAGACTAGTACAAAACTAGTTCACTAGTACAAAACTAGTTGTGGCTAGTAAAATACTAGTCGAACTAGTAAAAAACTAGTTGAGACTAGTAAAATACTAGTCCAGACTAGTACAATACTGGTTCAACTAGTACAAAACTCAGTCCAGACTAGTACAGTACTAGTTCAACTAGTACAAAACTAGTCGAGGCTAGTAAAATACTAGTCGAACTAGAACAAAACTAGTCGAGGCTAGTAAAAAACTAGTAGAGACTTGTAAAAAACTACTCGAGACTAGTACAATACTAGTCCAGACTAGTACAATACTAGTACAGTCTAGTACAAAACTTGTCCAGACTAGTACAAAACTAGTTCACTGGTACAAAACTAGTCGAGGCTAGTAAAAAACTAGTAGAGACTAGTACAATACTACTCCAGACTAGTACAATACTGGTTCAACTAGTACAAAACTAGTCGAGGCTAGTAAAATTCTAGTCGAACTAGTACAAAACTAGTCGAGGCTAGTAAAAAACTAGTAGAGACTAGTAAAAATCTAGTCGAGACTAGTACAATACTAGTCTAGACTAGTACAATACTGGTTCAACTAGTACAAAACTAGTCGAGGCTAGTAAAATTCTAGTCGAACTAGTACAAAACTAGACGAGGCTAGTAAAAAACTAGTAGAGACTAGTACTAAACTAGTCGAGGCTAGAAAAATACTAGTCGAGACTAGTACAATACTAGTCCAGGCTAGTACAATACTAGTCCAGACTAGTACAATACTAGTCCAGACTAGTACAATACTAGTTCAACTAGTACAAAACTAGTCGAGGCTAGTAAAATACTAGTCGAACTAGAACAAAACTAGTCGAGGCTAGTAAAAAACTAGTAGAGACTTGTAAAAAACTACTCGAGACTAGTACAATACTAGTCCAGACTAGTACAATACTAGTACAGTCTAGTACAAAACTTGTCCAGACTAGTACAAAACTAGTTCACTGGTACAAAACTAGTCGAGGCTAGTAAAAAACTAGTAGAGACTAGTACAATACTACTCCAGACTAGTACAATACTGGTTCAACTAGTACAAAACTAGTCGAGGCTAGTAAAATTCTAGTCGAACTAGTACAAAACTAGTCGAGGCTAGTAAAAAACTAGTAGAGACTAGTAAAAATCTAGTCGAGACTAGTACAATACTAGTCTAGACTAGTACAATACTGGTTCAACTAGTACAAAACTAGTCGAGGCTAGTAAAATTCTAGTCGAACTAGTACAAAACTAGACGAGGCTAGTAAAAAACTAGTAGAGACTAGTACTAAACTAGTCGAGGCTAGAAAAATACTAGTCGAGACTAGTACAATACTAGTCCAGGCTAGTACAATACTAGTCCAGACTAGTACAATACTAGTCCAGACTAGTACAATACTAGTTCGACTAGTACAATACTAGTTCGACTAGTACAAAACTAGTCCAGACTAGTACAGTACTAGTTCAGCTAGTTCAAAACTAGTCCAGACTAGTACAGTACTAGTTCAACTAGTACAAAACTAGTCGGGCTAGTAAAATACTAGACGAACCAGTACAAAACTAGTCGAGGCTAGTAAAATACTAGTCGAACTAGTACAAAACTAGTCGAGGCTAGTAAAAAACTAGTCGAGCCTAGTAAAAAACTAGTCGAGGCTAGTAAAAAACTAGTCAAGACTAGTACAATACTAGTCGAACTAGTACAAAACTAGTCCAGACTAGTACAATACTAGTCCAGACTAGTACAATACTAGTTCAACTAGTACAAAACTAGTCCAGACTAGTACAGTACTAGTTCAACAAGTACAAAACTAGTCGAGGCTAGGAAAATACTAGTCGAGCTAGTACAAAACTAGTTGAGGCTAGTAAAAAACTAGTAGAGACGCGTAAAAAACTAGTCGAGACTAGTACAATACTAGTCCAGACTAGTACAATACTAGTCCAGACTAGTACAAAACTAGTCGAGACTAGTACAAAACAAGTCGAGACTAGTACAATACTAGTCCAGACTAGTACAATACTAGTCCAGACTAGTACAATACTAGTTCAACTAGTACAAAACTAGTCGAACTAGTACAAATGTAGTCGAACTAGTACAAAACTTGTCGAGGTTAGTAAAAAACTAGTTGAAGCTAGTTAAAAACTAGTCGAGACTAGTACAATACTAGTCGAACTAGTACAAAACTAGTCGAACTAGTACAAAACTAGTAGAGCTTGTACAAAACTAGTCGAGACTAGTACAAAACTAGTAGAGACTAGTACAAAACTAGTCGAACTAGTACAAAACTAGTAGAGACTAGTACAAAACTAGTCGAGGCTAGTAAAAAACTAGTCGAGGCTAGTAAAAAACTAGTCAAGACTAATACAATACTATTCGAACTAGTACAAAACTAGTCCAGACTAGTGCAATACTAGTTCAACTAGTACAAAATTAGTCCAGACTAGTACAGTACTAGTTCAACAAGTACAAAACTAGTCAAGGCTAGTAAAATACTAGTCGAGCTAGTACAAAACTAGTTGAGGCTAGTAAAAAACTAGTAGAGACTAGTAAAAAACTAGTCGAGACTAGTACAATACTAGTCCAGACTAGTACAATACTAGTACAGTCTAGCACAAAACTTGTCCAGACTACTACAAAACTAGTTCACTAGTAAAAAACTAGTTGTGTCTAGTAAAATACTAGTCGAACTAGTAAAAAACTAGTCAAGACTAGTACAATACTAGTCCAGCCTAGTACAATACTGGTTCAACTAGTACAAAACTCAGTCCAGACTAGTACAGTACTAGTTCAACTAGTACAAAACTAGTCGAGGCTAGTAAAATACTAGTCGAACTAGTACAAAACTAATCGAGGCTAGTAAAAAACTAGTCGAGGCTAGTAAAAAACTAGTCCAGACTAGTACAATACTAGTACAGTCTAGTACAAAACTTGTCCAGACTAGTACAAAACTAGTTCACTAGTACAAAACTCAGTCCAGACTAGTACAGTACTAGTTCAACTAGTACAAAACTAGTCGAGGCTAGTAAAAAACTAGTAGAGACTAGTAAAAAACTAGTCGAGACTAGTACAATACTAGTCCAGACTAGTACAATACTAGTTCAACTAGTACAAAACTAGTCCAGACTAGTACAGTACTAGTTCAACTAGTACAAAACTAGTCGAACTAGTACAAATGTAGTCGAACTAGTACAAAACTTGTCGAGGTTAGTAAAAAACTAGTTGAAGCTAGTTAAAAACTAGTCGAGACTAGTACAATACTAGTCGAACTAGTACAAAACTAGTCGAACTAGTACAAAACTAGTAGAGCTTGTACAAAACTAGTCGAGACTAGTACAAAACTAGTAGAGACTAGTACAAAACTAGTCGAACTAGTACAAAACTAGTAGAGACTAGTACAAAACTAGTCGAGGCTAGTAAAAAACTAGTCGAGGCTAGTAAAAAACTAGTCAAGACTAATACAATACTATTCGAACTAGTACAAAACTAGTCCAGACTAGTGCAATACTAGTTCAACTAGTACAAAACTAGTCCAGACTAGTACAGTACTAGTTCAACAAGTACAAAACTAGTCAAGGCTAGTAAAATACTAGTCGAGCTAGTACAAAACTAGTTGAGGCTAGTAAAAAACTAGTAGAGACTAGTAAAAAACTAGTCGAGACTAGTACAATACTAGTCCAGACTAGTACAATACTAGTACAGTCTAGCACAAAACTTGTCCAGACTAGTACAAAACTAGTTCACTAGTAAAAAACTAGTTGTGTCTAGTAAAATACTAGTCGAACTAGTAAAAAACTAGTCGAGACTAGTACAATACTAGTCCAGCCTAGTACAATACTGGTTCAACTAGTACAAAACTCAGTCCAGACTAGTACAGTACTAGTTCAACTAGTACAAAACTAGTCGAGGCTAGTAAAATACTAGTCGAACTAGTACAAAACTAATCGAGGCTAGTAAAAAACTAGTCGAGGCTAGTAAAAAACTAGTCCAGACTAGTACAATACTAGTACAGTCTAGTACAAAACTTGTCCAGACTAGTACAAAACTAGTTCACTAGTACAAAACTCAGTCCAGACTAGTACAGTACTAGTTCAACTAGTACAAAACTAGTCGAGGCTAGTAAAAAACTAGTAGAGACTAGTAAAAAACTAGTCGAGACTAGTACAATACTAGTCCAGACTAGTACAATACTAGTTCAACTAGAACAAAACTAGTCCAGACTAGTACAGTACTAGTTCAACTAGTACTAAACTAGTCGAGGCTAGAAAAATACTAGTCGAACTGGTACAAAACTAGTCACGACTAGTACAGTACTAGTTCAACTAGTACTAAACTAGTCGAGGCTAGTAAAAAACTAGTCGAGACTAGTACAATACTAGTCCAGGCTAGTACAATACTAGTCCAGACTAGTACAATACTAGTCCAGACTAGTACAATACTAGTTCGACTAGTACAATACTAGTTCGACTAGTACAAAACTAGTCCAGACTAGTACAGTACTAGTTCAGCTAGTACAAAACTAGTCCAGACTAGTACGGTACTAGTTCAACTAGTACAAAACTAGTCGAGGCTAGTAAAATACTAGACGAACCAGTACAAAACTAGTCGAGGCTAGTAAAATACTAGTCGAACTAGTACAAAACTAGTGAGGCTAGTAAAAAACTAGTCGAGGCTAGTAAAAAACTAGTCGAGGCTAGTAAAAAACTAGTCAAGACTAGTACAATACTGGTCGAACTAGTACAAAACTAGTCCAGACTAGTACAATACTAGTCCAGACTAGTACAATACTAGTTCAACTAGTACAAAACTAGTCCAGACTAGTACAGTACTAGTTCAACAAGTACAAAACTAGTCGAAGCTAGGAAAATACTAGTCGAGCTAGTACAAAACTAGTTGAGGCAAGTAAAAAACTAGTAGAGACTCGTAAAAAACTAGTCGAGACTAGTACAATACTAGTCCAGACTAGTACAATACTAGTCCAGACTAGTACAAAACTAGTCGAGACTAGTACAAAACAAGTCGAGACTAGTACAATACTAGTCCAGACTAGTACAATACTAGTTCGACTAGTACAAAACTAGTCCAGACTAGTACAAAACTAGTTCACTAGTACAAAACTAGTTCACTAGTAAAAAACTAGTTGTGGCTAGTAAAATACTAGTCGAACTAGTAAAAAACTAGTCGAGACTAGTACAATACTAGTCCAGCCTAGTACAATACTGGTTCAACTAGTACAAAACTCAGTCCAGACTAGTACAGTACTAGTTCAACTAGTACAAAACTAGTCGAGGCTAGTAAAATACTAGTCGAACTAGTACAAAACTAATCGAGGCTAGTAAAAAACTAGTCGAGGCTAGTAAAAAACTAGTCCAGACTAGTACAGTACTAGTACAGTCTAGTACAAAACTTGTCCAGACTAGTACAAAACTAGTTCACTAGTACAAAACTCAGTCCAGACTAGTACAGTACTAGTTCAACTAGTACAAAACTAGTCGAGGCTAGTAAAAAACTAGTAGAGACTAGTAAAAAACTAGTCGAGACTAGTACAATACTAGTCCAGACTAGTACAATACTAGTTCAACTAGAACAAAACTAGTCCAGACTAGTACAGTACTAGTTCAACTAGTACTAAACTAGTCGAGGCTAGAAAAATACTAGTCGAACTAGTACAAAACTAGTCGAGGCTAGTAAAAAAACTAGTCGAGACTAGCACAATACTAGTCGAACTAGTACAAAACTAGTCCAGACTAGTACAATACTAGTCCAGCCTAGTACAATACTAGTTCAACTAGTACAAAACTAGTCCAGACTAGTACAGTACTAGTTCAACTAGTACAAAACTAGTCGAGGCTAGTAAAATACTATTCGAACTAGTACAAAACTAGTCGAGGCTAGTAAAAAACTAGTCCAGACTAGTACAATACTAGTACAGTCTAGTACAAAACTTGTCCAGACTAGTACAAAACTAGTTCACTAGTACAAAACTCAGTCCAGACTAGTACAGTACTAGTTCAACTAGTACAAAACTAGTCGAGGCTAGTAAAAAACTAGTAGAGACTAGTAAAAAACTAGTCGAGACTAGTACAATACTAGTCCAGACTAGTACAATACTAGTTCAACTAGAACAAAACTAGTCCAGACTAGTACAGTACTAGTTCAACTAGTACTGAACTAGTCGAGGCTAGTAAAAAACTAGTCGAGACTAGTACAATACTAGTCCAGGCTAGTACAATACTAGTCCAGACTAGTACAATACTAGTCCAGACTAGTACAATACTAGTTCGACTAGTACAATACTAGTTCGACTAGTACAAAACTAGTCCAGACTAGTACAGTACTAGTTCAGCTAGTACAAAACTAGTCCAGACTAGTACGGTACTAGTTCAACTAGTACAAAACTAGTCGAGGCTAGTAAAATACTAGACGAACCAGTACAAAACTAGTCGAGGCTAGTAAAATACTAGTCGAACTAGTACAAAACTAGTGAGGCTAGTAAAAAACTAGTCGAGGCTAGTAAAAAACTAGTCGAGGCTAGTAAAAAACTAGTCAAGACTAGTACAATACTAGTCGAACTAGTACAAAACTAGTCCAGACTAGTACAATACTAGTCCAGACTAGTACAATACTAGTTCAACTAGTACAAAACTAGTCCAGACTAGTACAGTACTAGTTCAACAAGTACAAAACTAGTCGAAGCTAGGAAAATACTAGTCGAGCTAGTACAAAACTAGTTGAGGCTAGTAAAAAACTAGTAGAGACTCGTAAAAAACTAGTCGAGACTAGTACAATACTAGTCCAGACTAGTACAATACTAGTCCAGACTAGTACAAAACTAGTCGAGACTAGTACAAAACAAGTCGAGACTAGTACAATACTAGTCCAGACTAGTACAGTACTAGTTCAACTAGTACAAAACTAGTCGAGGCTAGTAAAATACTAGTCGAACTAGTACAAAACTAATCGAGGCTAGTAAAAAACTAGTCGAGGCTAGTAAAATACTAGTCGAACTAGTAAAAAACTAGTCGAACTAGTAAAAAACTAGTCGAGACTAGTACAATACTAGTCCAGCCTAGTACAATACTGGTTCAACTAGTACAAAACTCAGTCCAGACTAGTACAGTACTAGTTCAACTAGTACAAAACTAGTCGAGGCTAGTAAAATACTAGTCGAACTAGTACAAAACTAATCGAGGCTAGTAAAAAACTAGTCGAGGCTAGTAAAAAACTAGTCCAGACTAGTACAGTACTAGTACAGTCTAGTACAAAACTTGTCCAGACTAGTACAAAACTAGTTCACTAGTACAAAACTCAGTCCAGACTAGTACAGTACTAGTTCAACTAGTACAAAACTAGTCGAGGCTAGTATAAAACTAGTAGAGACTAGTAAAAAACTAGTCGAGACTAGTACAATACTAGTCCAGACTAGTACAATACTAGTTCAACTAGAACAAAACTAGTCCAGACTAGTACAGTACTAGTTCAACTAGTACTAAACTAGTCGAGGCTAGAAAAATACTAGTCGAACTAGTACAAAACTAGTCGAGGCTAGTAAAAAAACTAGTCGAGACTAGTACAATACTAGTCGAACTAGTACAAAACTAGTCCAGACTAGTACAATACTAGTCCAGCCTAGTACAATACTAGTTCAACTAGTACAAAACTAGTCCAGACTAGTACAGTACTAGTTCAACTAGTACAAAACTAGTCGAGGCTAGTAAAATACTAGTCGAACTAGTAAAAAACTAGTCGAGACTAGTACAATACTAGTCCAGCCTAGTACAATACTGGTTCAACTAGTACAAAACTCAGTCCAGACTAGTACAGTACTAGTTCAACTAGTACAAAACTAGTCGAGGCTAGTAAAATACTAGTCGAACTAGTACAAAACTAATCGAGGCTAGTAAAAAACTAGTCGAGGCTAGTAAAAAACTAGTCCAGACTAGTACAATACTAGTACAGTCTAGTACAAAACTTGTCCAGACTAGTACAAAACTAGTTCACTAGTACAAAACTCAGTCCAGACTAGTACAGTACTAGTTCAACTAGTACAAAACTAGTCGAGGCTAGTAAAAAACTAGTAGAGACTAGTAAAAAACTAGTCGAGACTAGTACAATACTAGTCCAGACTAGTACAATACTAGTTCAACTAGTACAAAACTAGTCCAGACTAGTACAGTACTAGTTCAACTAGTACAAAACTAGTCGAACTAGTACAAATGTAGTCGAACTAGTACAAAACTTGTCGAGGTTAGTAAAAAACTAGTTGAAGCTAGTTAAAAACTAGTCGAGACTAGTACAATACTAGTCGAACTAGTACAAAACTAGTCGAACTAGTACAAAACTAGTAGAGCTTGTACAAAACTAGTCGAGACTAGTACAAAACTAGTAGAGACTAGTACAAAACTAGTCGAACTAGTACAAAACTAGTAGAGACTAGTACAAAACTAGTCGAGGCTAGTAAAAAACTAGTCCAGACTAGTACAATACTAGTACAGTCTAGTACAAAACTTGTCCAGACTAGTACAAAACTAGTTCACTAGTACAAAACTAGTTGTGGCTAGTAAAATACTAGTCGAACTAGTAAAAAACTAGTCGAGACTAGTAAAATACTAGTCCAGACTAGTACAATACTAGTTCAACTAGTACAAAACTAGTCCAGACTAGTACAGTACTAGTTCAACTAGTACAAAACTAGTCGAGGCTTGTAAAATACTAGTTCAACTAGTACAATACTAGTCCTGGCTAGTAAAATACTAGTCGAACTAGTACAAAACTAGTCCAGACTAGTACAATACTAGTCCAGACTAGTACAATACTAGTTCAACTAGTACAATACTAGTTCAACTAGTACAAAAATAGTCCAGACTAGTACAGTACTAGTTCAACTAGTACAAAACTAGTCGAGGCTAGTAAAATACTAGTCGAACTAGTAAAAAACTAGTCGAAACTAGTACAATATTAGTCGAACTAGTACAAAACTAGTCCAGACTAGTACAATACTAGTCCAGACTAGTACAATACTAGTTCGACTAGTACAAAACTAGTCCAGACTAGTACAGTACTAGTTCAACTTGTACAAAACTAGTCGAGGCTAGTAAAATACTAATCGAACTAGTACAAAACTAGTCGAGGCTAGTTAAAAACTAGTCGAGACTAGTACAATACTAGTCGAACTAGTACAAACTAGTCCAGACTAGTACAATACTAGTTCAACTAGTACAATACTAGTCCAGACTAGTACAATACTAGTTCAGTCTCGCTTCTGTCGCGAATTCGCACGGTCGCTTTCGTTACCTGTGGTATACTGCGTTGTCTAAAGAATTTCCAACGGTTGCCAAACTTTTCTATTACGCGTTGCACTTTGCTATATCTACGTTGTGCATAGTCATGAATACCCTTACGTGTGGAGCGTGCAACGAGCCACTATCCGATGGAGCCCACTGCACAGTTTGCAATCGGGAGCTTCACTTTCACTGTGCGGGTATAACAGAATCCGGTCACAGGAAACTGGGTGACAGAAAACTAACATGGCGCTGCAGCAAATGCAAATTATCAAGCTCCGCCCAAGCCCCAGTGTCTCCAAGGCCTGAGACAGATTCCCTTATACTGAAGGAAATAAGATCTCTGGCGGACAAACTTGCCCCATTGGAGTGCTTAAAAGATGAGATTGCTGAACTGCGCACTGAGTTAGCTGGCTTCAAGTCGTCCCTTTGTGACACTAACCGGGAGCTGAAGGAGTTTAATGGAAGAATTAAAGACATAGAAACTCGCCTTATTCGCGTGGAGAAGGTACAGGAGCAAGTAGATCACATCCAGGCTCGATTAGAAAAAATAGAAGCGGAGTCTAACGCTAAGGAGCAGTGGACGAGATTAAACAACGTTGAAATTAAAGGCATTCCTCAAACCGACCACGAGAACCTTTTCGAGCTCATTTGGAAAATCGGCACAAAAGTTGATTACCCAGTCTCGAAAGCTCAGATCAACTTTATTACGAGAGTTCCAACACGAGAAAAAGACCATGCGAAGCCCATAATTGTGTCTTTCTTGAATCGCTACGTTAAGGAGGACTTTATTGCAGCTGCTAGACTGGCGTTTAAAGCTTCTGCGCTTTTCACAGGGCATATCAATCTGCCAGGAAATCAACGCATTTACGTAAACGACCACCTTACAATGCAAAATAAAGCTTTATTGGCTAAAGTTAAAAAGGCAGCTGCTGAAGCTAATTTTCAATATATCTGGGTGAAGCACTCGAAAATTCATGTGAGAAAAACCGACACGTCGCCGCCAATGGTGTTGAAAACAGAAAAGGATCTCATAAAAATAAAATAAATAGTGTTCCTAACATCATTACGTCAGTTTCGGTTCGTGTTAAACCAAATTATGTGAAAAAGATTGAGAACCATATCATCCGGAGTGCTACTAGTGTATTCCAAAAGGGCACGCCGCGATAGCGGCGGTAAGACCCCTCTTTGAGGAGTGGCTAGAGAGGCGCCACGGCGCCCTCACCTACCGCCTGACGCAGGTCCTCACCGGACACGGGTGTTTCGGGAGGTACCTGCACATTATCGGGCGGGAGGATACGCCCGGGTGTCACCACTGCGAGGGTCGCCCGGAGGACACGGTGGAGCATACGGTGGCGGTATGCCCCAATTGGGCGGAGCACCGCCGTGTTCTCGCAGAGGCGATCGGCAGCGGCGGCGACCTCTCGCGCCCGGCCCTGGTTCAAGCCATGGTCCGGGGCGAGAGGGAGTGGGAGGCAGTCACCTCCTTCTGCGAAGCAGTCATGCTAGCGAAGGAGGTGGCGGGACGGCTGAGGGAGAGGGCCTCACGTCCCAGCCGCCGCGGGAGACGCCCCGGGCGTCGGGAGCCGCGAGACGACTCCCGGCCACCGTAGGCGCGGGCCTGCGGGCGGAGAGTAATGGGTAACTCTCCGTCCGATCAGGACCAGGCCCGTGCCGGACGGCGCGTACGTGTTCCACGCGCGCCTCAAAGAGATGTCAGCATAAGGAAGGGGCCCGAAAGGGCCGAAGCCTGCCGGGGCAGCGGGATTGTCCGAAAGGGTTACCGCTACCCCGGAACACAAAGGGCTAAGGAAGGAACACGGGTGGGTTTTAGTCAGTAAGAGTCTGACACTCCCTTCTGCTCCACCCAGAGCGGGAGGGGTCATTGGATGATTTCCCATCCACAAAAAAAAAAAAAAAAAAAAAAAAAAAAAAGTGTATTCCAAAAGTTAACGTGTCGCTCCGTGTTAAACTTAATACTCATTTGTAAATGGAATAATGATGTGGTTGTTTATGGGTTTGCCATTATAGATCTAATTACATTCACCTTAAGATACATTTTTAATCGCCTTACCTATATACATAAGCCCATTCAGCAATACAACGTTCCTATTGTTCCTTATCGCAACTCATTAGTCTTAGGCCCGTATTACAGAACGTCACTCAATACTCAAGCATTACTTAAAACTAGATTCAAGCCATTTGATTGGTTGAAACTAGTTTTAAGTAATGCTTGAGTATTGAATGACGTTCTGTAATACGGGCCTTAGTCTTCTCAAACCTGTGTGTCATAAGTCGCTGTGCGCTGCTGTGCTTAGAATATTACTATACTTTTTTACTTACTACCTGCATCCTATCATGTTATTATTGGTTTTTTCTGAATTTTTTCATCATAATCAGACTTATTAAAACAATCGATTATGTAGCTATTGTGTGGTTCAAAAATGGTTAACATTTATTACCAAAATGTACGAGGCCTGCGCACGAAGACAAATAGTTTATATCGTAACATTTTATTAAATTCGTACGACGTTATTATATTTACGGAGACCTGGTTTACAGATAATATTAACGATAGTGAGGTTATGGACGACCGGTATCTTGTATGGCGGCGCGACCGTGATTATTGTAGAACAGCACAAACACGGGGTGGTGGGGTGTTAATAGCAGTGAGGAATTATTTGACCGCTATCGAAAGATACGACTGGCGTACCACAGCGGAAGACTTATGGGTAACCATCACATTTAAGAGGTCCAGACCTACTGTAAGTTATAATATTCATATCTGCTCGCTGTATTTATGTAAAGAAAATACGGGCAACTCCTACACAACCCAACTAAAAAATTTTCATCAAAACCTAAATAATCTGATAACCTCTCACCCAATGGACATTTTTATTATAATTGGTGATTTTAACTTCGGTAAGGATGTAGAATGGCCCATCCAGATTGACAGTGCCGAACTGAACCCCACAGGTATGACTTCCCAGCACATTATACATTTCTTTGATACTATAAACACTTGTAACTTGTCTCAATATAATGGAGTGCGTAACACTAATGGAAGATTATTAGACCTTGTTTTTTCAAATGGATTGCTAAAAGTAAAGGAATGTTGTGACCCACTTGCCACTCCAGTGGATTCACACCACAAACCATTAGTTGTACATGCTGATTTTATTGAGATACACAAATGTTTTGCAAAACACAGCCCAAGGTACCTTTACTACCAAGCCGATTATCCTTCTATAATTAATGCATTGGATCGGGTAGATTGGAGCGAGTTTTTAACTGCTGAATGTCTGGACCAAGCTGTTTGCCTTTTTTATAATAAACTTTACGAACTCAGGGACTTACACATTCCGGTTAAAACAATTAAAAAAGCGGCTCATCCCCCATGGTTCACTCGTGCATTGATTAAAGTTTTAAATGAAAAATATAAACATCATCAAAAACATAAAATATACGGTAACATATCGGATTATCACTCTTTTGTTCTTTTGCGAAGCCGCGCTAAGCAGCTAGAGAAAGAATGTTTTTCTGCTTATATGACAAAAATAGAAGCCTCAATCGTCGCTAACCCTAAACTATTTTGGTCATACGTGAAGGGTAAAAGGCGTAACAACACCTTGCCTAAAGCATTTCACTATATGGATAGGACCGCAGACACAGGTGAGAGTGTCACTGAACTTTTTGCCTCTTACTTTCAGTCAACCTTTCAGAACACTTCTTCAAGTGATATGAATTTGAATTTTGATACGCATTCTACTACATCAGTATGTCTGAGCTCGGTTACAGTTTCTCCGGATCGAGTATTAAAACTACTTAAAAATCTGGATCCGTCGAAATCGGGTGGACCAGATATGATCCCTCCTATTTTCATAATAAACTGTGCAGAGAGCCTAGTGGCACCCATCTGTTTTTTGTTTGAATGGTCGTTGAAATGTGGTGTCGTACCTAATATATGGAAGTCTGCCTTTGTCACACCTATTTTCAAAAAAGGAGACAAATCCGACGTACAGAACTATCGGCCTATATCTAAATTATGTCTTTTTTCAAAAGTTTTAGAGAGACTAGTGTATTCAGAAATTTACTCGGCTATGAAAAATCACTTTAGTGATGAGCAGCATGGATTTCTCAGAAAACGGTCTACTACCACCAACTTAGTATTGTCCAATGACATCATAACAGATGGAATGGAGGGAGGTCATCAGGTAGACGTGATTTACACCGACTATAGTAAATGTTTTGACAGGATAGATCATCGCGTGCTTCAACAGAAGTTATTGTCTATAGGAATACACGGTGATTTGTTTCGATGGTTTTCGTCGTATATAAAAAATAGATCACAGGCTGTCGTGTTACGGGGATATACGTCTCGATGGAATTCGATCCCTTCAGGAGTCCCCCAAGGTTCGATCTTGGGTCCGTTATTATTTACTATATTTATTTTAGACATTAAAACCTGTTTTAGAAACACACACATACTTTTATACGCAGACGATATGAAGATCCTTAAATTAGTACGTACATTATCTGACGCTGAGCAACTCCAGTCCGATCTGGACAGGTTTGTGGTTTATTGCAAGTATAATAAACTGCAACTTAACGTGTCTAAATGTTTTCATGTACCGTTTACGCGGCAAAGACGTTTAATTGATTCTGCGTATAAATTAGATGGTCACTTCATAAATAAACTGCATAGTGTTAGAGATCTTGGCGTGATACATGACAGTAAACTAATTTTTGACGTACATATAGAATCCATCATAAAGAAAGCCTCCAAAGCTATGGGATTCATAATACGAACTTGTTCTGACTTTCTTTCTCTAAAACCAGTAAAGGTACTTTACTGTTCTTACGTGCGCAGTACCCTTGAGTATGCTTCCCAAGTATGGAACCCCCAGTATGAAACGTATAAATCTCGTATTGAGTTAGTTCAGAGGAAATTTATGAGATACCTAGATTTCAAGGCGCAGCAGCTTTCAGACGGCTATGCACACCGGTGTAAGCGTTATCACTTCTTACCATTAGAATTAAGGCGTAATATTAATGATATTTGTTTTCTTGTCAACATTGCTAATGCATCAATCGACTGTCCCGATTTACTCAGTAAAATTTATCTTCGCACCAATCAAAATAACCTAAGATTACGACCATTATTACAAGTACCGTTTACAATGACAAATTATAGGCGTAACGCTTTTTCTATACGCAGTGCAATATTATTCAACAACCTAAGTACCATCGCATTTAGAAATTGACTTATTTTGTACAAGTGCGTTAAGAATCAGGAAAATCTTGAGTAAGGAATATTTCAATGGGTGAAATTCGTTTGTGGTTTATCGCGGCATACCTACCTATTTTCCATGCCTTTTTTCTTTAATCTTCATTTTATAACATTGTAATTTAAATGTGGAAGCTTGTAATTAGCAATTGTCAGTTGTTAATTATTTCGTTACCATTTTGTGTATTAGTCTGTGAGCTTTCTTAAAATTGTAAAAATAAAAAAAATAAAAAAAAAAAATAAAAATCAACTAGTACAAAACTAGTCCATACTAGTACAGTTCTAGTTCAACTAGTACAAAACTAGTCGAGGCTAGTAAAATACTAGTCGAACTAGTACAAAACTAGTCGAGGCTAGTAAAATACTAGTCAAACTAGTACAAAACTAGTCGAAGCTAGTAAAAAACTAGTCGAGACTAGTACAATACTAGTCGCACTAGTACAAAACTAGTCCAGACTAGTACAATACTAGTCCAGACTAGAACAATACTAGTTCAACTAGTACAAAACTAGTCCAGACTAGTACAGTACTAGTTCAACTTGTACAAAACTAGTCGAGGCTAGTAAAAAACTAGTCGAGGCTAGTAAAAAACTAGTCGAAACTAGTACAATATTAGTCGAACTAGTACAAAACTAGTCCAGACTAGTACAATACTAGTCCAGACTAGTACAATACTAGTTCGACTAGTACAAAACTAGTCCAGACTAGTACAGTACTAGTTCAACTTGTACAAAACTAGTCGAGGCTAGTAAAATACTAATCGAACTAGTACAAAACTAGTCGAGGCTAGTTAAAAACTAGTCGAGACTAGTACAATACTAGTCGAACTAGTACAAACTAGTCCAGACTAGTAAAATAATAGTCCAGACTAGTACAATACTAGTTCAACTAGTACAATACTAGTCCAGACTAGTACAATACTAGTTCAACTAGTACAAAACTAGTCCATACTAGTACAGTACTAGTTCAACTAGTACAAAACTAGTCGAGGCTAGTAAAATACTAGTCGAACTAGTACAAAACTAGTCGAGGCTAGTAAAATACTAGTCGAACTAGTACAAAACTAGTCGAAGCTAGTAAAAAACTAGTCGAGACTAGTACAATACTAGTCGCACTAGTACAAAACTAGTCCAGACTAGTACAATACTAGTCCAGACTAGAACAATACTAGTTCAACTAGTACAAAACTAGTCCAGACTAGTACAGTACTAGTTCAACTTGTACAAAACTAGTCGAGGCTAGTAAAAAACTAGTCGAGGCTAGTAAAAAACTAGTCGAGACTAGTAAGATATTAGTCGAACTAGTACAAAACTAGTCCAGACTAGTACAATACTAGTCCAGAGTAGTTCAATACTAGTTCAACTAGTACAAAACTAGTCCAGACTAGTACAGTACTAGTTCAACTAGTACAAAACTAGTCGAGGCTAGTAAAATACTAGTCGAAGTAGTACAAAACTAGTCGAGGCTAGTAAAAAACTAGTAGAGACTAGTAAAAAACTAGTCGAGGCTAGTAAAATACTAATCGAACTAGTACAAAACTAGTCGAGATTAGTGCAAAACTAGTCGAGACTAGTACAAAACTAGTACAAAACTAGTCGAACTAATAAGAAGCTAGTCGAGGCTAGTACAAAACTAGTCGAGACAAGTACAAAACTAGTCGAACTAATACAAAGCTAGTCGAGACTAGTACAAAACTAGAAAACTAGTACAAAACTAGTCCAACTAGTACAAAGCTAGTACGAAACTAGTCGAGACTAGTACAAAACTAGTCGAACTAGTACAAAACTAGTACAAAACAAGTCGAACTAGTACAAAACTAGTCGAGACTAGTACAAAACTAGTCCAACTAATACAAAACTAGTTGAGATTAGTACAAAACTAGTCGAGACTAGTACAAAACTAGTCGAGGCTAGTACAAAACTAGTCGAGATTAGTACAACAAAAGTCGAGACTAGTACAAAACTAGTCGAACTAGTACAAAGCTAGTCGAGACTAGTACAAAACTCGTCGGGACTAGTACAAAACTAGTCGAGATTAGTGCAAAACTAGTCGAGACTAGTACAAAACTAGTCGAACTAGTACAAAGCTAGTCGAGGCTAGTACAAAACTAGTCGAGACAAGTACAAAACTAGTCGAGACTAGTACAAAACTAGTATAAAACTAGTCGAGACTAGTACAAAGCTAGTTGAGACTAGTACAAAGCTAGTCGAGGCTAGTACAAAACAGTCGAGACTGGTACAAAACTAGTCAAACTAATACAAAGCTAGTCGAGACTATTACAAAGCTAGTCGAACTAGTACAATACTAGTACAAATCTAGTCGAGACTAGTGCAAAACTAGTCGAGACTAGTACAACACTAGTCGAACTAGTGCAAAACTAGGCGAGGCTAATATAAAACTAGTCGGGACTTGTATAAAACTAGTCGAGACTAGTCGAGACTTGTACAAAAGTAGTCCTAAACTCGTCGAGACTAGAACAAAACTAGTCGAGACTAGTACAAAACTAGTCCGATACTAGTCCATCACTAGTCGAGACTAGTACAAAACTAGTCGAGACTAGTACAAAACTAGTCGAGACTAGTACCAAACCAGTCGCGACTAGTACAAAACTAGTCTGACACTAGTCCATATCTAGTCGAGTCTAGTACAAAACTAGTCGAGACTAGTACAAAACTAGTCGAGACTAGTACAAAACTAGTCGAGACTAGTTTTGTACTATTTTTGACTAGTTTTGTACTAGTCTCGACTAGTGACGGACTAGTCTCGACTAGTGACGTTCTAGATTGCAGTTCTGATAAGAACCTGTGAAAAACAAAAGAGTTCCAGCTTTCAAGAATTGTTTGAAACGATAAAAATTGTATTTTTCGACTTTTTAACGTTTTGACATGATCTGCTGGCACTCAAACGTGAGTTCAGTTCTGATATGAACTTGTGAAAAACGAAAGATTTCTAGCTTTCAAGAATTGTTTGAAACTATAAAAAAAATATTTTTCAACTTTTAAACGTTTTGGCATGATCTGCTGGCACTCGAACGTGAGTTATAGACTCAAATCGAGTTCTAATTGCAGTTGTAATACGAATCTGTGAAAAACGAAAAAGTTCTAGCTTTCAAGAATTGATTAAATTTATAAAAATGGTATTTTTCGACTTTTTAACGTTTTGACATGATCTGCTGGCACTTGGACGTGAGTTCTGGACTCGAATCGAATTTTAGATTGCAGTTCTGTTATGAACTTGTGAAAAACGAAAGAGTTCTAGCTTTCAAGAGTTCTAGTCTTTCACAATCATTTGATTTTATAAAAAATATGACTATGTATTGTATTTTTCGACTTTATAAACGTTCTGACGTGATTTGCTGGCACGTGGACGTGAGTTCAGAACTATTCCTGAAAGTATCAGGAACTATAGAACTCAGCCGCATGCGAGAAGAACTCACATTTGCTTTTGATCTGCTGCAAATGATCTGCTACGGGAAGTTGGCAGATCATTTTGCCAATTGACTTTTTTAGGGTAGAAACGCCAGAACTATTTCTAAAAAGTATCAGGAACTGTAGAACTCAGCCGCATGCGAGAAGAACTCACATTGTTTTTATCTGCTGCAAAATGATCTGCTACCTACGGGAAGTTAGCAGATCATTTTGCCAATCGAATTTTTTAGGTAAAAACGCCAGAACTATTTCTAAAAAGTATCAGGAACTGTAGAACTCAGCCGCATGCGAAAAGAACTCTTATTTATTTTTGATCTGCTGGAAAATGATCTGCTAAGTTCACTGACATATGTATACCTATGTCTATTTCCTGTTTGGTAAATATTGGATCACTTTTATATTCAATTATATCATTTTTCTTCAAGTACGCTGTACCGGTACAGTGTCCTATTAAGAGCCTACACTACTTCAGCTAAAATTCACTCTTTATCTCGCTCGCACGATACTGCTCGCGGACTGAGTGAGGGCGGGACAGAGTGCGGTGCTAGGCGGCAGGCAGCGCCAATAGTTTAGGTATTTGCTTTTTACGGTGAAAATAATGGTAATTAAAAAAAGTAAATAACACAAGAACTGCTTTATAGTTAGTTCGGTTAGTATACAAAGTTTCATGATCTAATTTGAAGTATTTTTTGAATACCAGCGGTTTATTGTTCGGTTTGGAGGTAACTTTGGAATTTTTTTCTATCGAGAAAATTTTATGAAATCGTGTTTTCGTCTAACATAACATATAACATTGATCCTCAACTTTACCATATATTTATTTCAAAATTAATGCTGCAGTATTTTCGACATAACGGAGGATCATGCTAAGCCATTTGAGGTAGTACAGGCCCTTAATGCAAAAGTGACAACTTAGACTTGGGTATAACGTCAGTGGCCCCGACTCTGTTGTTCAGAAACTAAATTAAATTTAAGTTCAGTGCATCTTTTTCTTTCTATTTCATTATGAAAAGGACAGAAGATAAATATTAGTTTAGTCCTGTCAAATTAGATAATCCATAGACAAGTTTAGACGTGATTAAAAAATTGGCTACTAAAAATACGTTAATTTACGTCAGGCTCAAAGAGAATGTAATCACTAGCGTTTTAAGAGACGGGAGTGCCATAGAAAAAGCGTGAATTCGTATTACTATGAAACGGGGGCGAACAATCTTGCCAACATCAATCATATTTATTTACGACATAATGCCAACATCAAGAACAAAATAGGGATGTCACGTCACACGAATGATCGAATTATCGATATCGGTACCTATTTGTCGTTATTAGCGTAGTGACCCACGCAACCAATTTTTAAAAAAATAATATAGTTATGTTAATTATTAACAAAAAAAAAGAGTTGAAAGTGTATTCAAAAGATTTTATTTTGTTCAAACTTTAACATGCTTGCTTAAGCATCGATCAAAAATGTCAGTTCCTTTACTCCAGGCTGTGCGGTGTGCTTCAGGTTGGAAATTCTGCAAAAAAAAAATAATACAGGCTGGTAACCGGTGACTAATAAATTAATTACTAAAATCAGAGTTAAAAACCTTGTATTATGCTCACACACTGTTTGGTAGACCGTGTTGAGCATTCCCAGCAGTCTGGATATTTTTATGTTAAAGTCGTATGAGAAAACGCCGACTTCAGTTCCGCAGTTAGTCTTTGATCCATCTGTGTAAAGTCTGAATTCCTTCGAGCCTGAGTAGTCGTAGTCCTCTTTAAGCACTATGTTGTAATGCTTTTGAAAGCAGTATCGTTTCCGGACTTTGTCGTAGGGTGATGTCATCATTCAATTATTTACAACAGTTCCTGAAGTCATCAGTCTATTCTATGGTCCCTGAAACAAACATGGAAATATTGTTATTACAAAATTATACCAAAAATTAAAAAAAAAATGACTCGAGTAAAAATGTAGGTAAGCTTTAACAGTTGAGAGGCTATGCTAAGCAAAAAACATTCTTCAAGTGCACCCTTTTGTATACACATAACTATAGGCTTTTGCTATGACAGGTGAACAGTATTTTCCCTGGTATTCTTCACTTCAAATGAAAATTATCGATAAAACTTACAACAAGCACAACAGCACTATTGTTTACATGTAATTATGGATATGCATTATTTTACTCGAAAAACCAAGTCTTCAATGAAACTTACGATTAACACAGTTATTTCACGCGGTATTACATTAAATTACATACTTACCGATCTTCATTTAGAGGAAATCTTGCCATGAATGTTCTTTTTGACCGTCCATTCGACAAGTTTTTATTCCACATATTTCGCACTTTTTTCTTTTGAATCGACTCATTTTTGTTTTTGTGATTGTCTTGAGTACCTTTTAGACGACCACCACGCCCAAAAATATAGCAACTGATTAGATTATTTTGTGAAAAGAGCACAGAACCAGACTTCTCTTAAAAACAACAAAAGAAAGAGAAACGTCAACATGACATATGGCATGGCCGTCAAGATGGCGGCGAAGTACAATCCGCCTAAATTGGAATGCCGTCAATTGTCTACTGCTTTGTAGATTTCAACGTCCTTTCAAACTTATACGGGTTAAAAATTCGCCTCCGTTTCATACATTCGTTTTTTACCTCGAGAGTTGCGCCAGGCTGGTCAGGCTCTCACTAATTTGACAGTACTCAACTAATATTTATCTTCTATCCTTTTCGTAATGAAATAGAAAGAAAAAGATGCACTGAACTTAAATTTAGTTTAGTTTGTGAACAACAGAATCGGGGCAAGTGATTGTAATAAGAACTTTAACTTTTACGAATTTTAAAAATGTCGAAATTTAAAAATGGCTCGATGGTTCTAACGATAAACCTTCTTTTGTAATAAGGCGGCTAGTGTTATAATAACGACAAGATACTGCATGTACTCTTTATTGCATAAAAAATAAAACTTTTATATACAAGCTGTTGTTTATTAAGAAAATCGTGTTGATCCTAGCATTGCTTTATGCATTCAAAATTGAGTCTTATAGTCTTAAAATAAGACTTAATTTTCTTTGGCTTAATCGGCGGATAGTAGGTATGGCAAAATAAATAATTTTTGAAAAAAAAACCTATATTAAAAGTCACTAAAATCGATTCAGTAGTCAATTATGAACCAATTATTTTCAGGTTTTGCGCATTTAACGTTACACGTTGTATATACAGAGTGAAATTTTAATCACCGTTTTCATTTTAAGGGGTTATTGTACTCATCATTATTAACAACTTTTACTATGGGACCAAACATGAAATCGCGAAAAAAAAATCAGCTGTTCCCTGCATTTTGACGAGTTATGCGAACACAAATGTAGGGAAATGTCTGAAAAATTCGAAGTACTAGGATACTAAGGCATGTGTGGTATCATATGAAAGAGCGCAGTTTACACATTCTCAAACATTTTTTTTTCTTTAGTTTTCGACTTTTGATGAAAACTGTAAAAAAATACCGTTCGGGCCTTATCTCCGAAGTTTGCATAGAGAAAAATCGGAAATTATTCTATACGATAGATAGCAAACTTTTTCAGAAATTATCAAACATTAAATTAGTTCCACTATCGGTCAAGAGATGGCGCTGACCTAAAACTGCAATATTCTACACCGCAGTGTTAAAATTTTCTGACAAATATAGGCCTCGCCGATGAAAATTTAAAAACATTTCACGTTTCACAATACGGAAACCTCGAAGCGGGAGTCTGACCCGCTCTTGACCGTTTTTAGGGTTCCGTACCTCGAAAGGAAAAAACGGAACCCTTATAGGATCACTTTGTTGTCCGTCCGTCTCCTGTCAAGACCCTTTCTCTCAGGAACGCGTGGAGGTATCAAGCTGGAATTTATATCAAACACTCAGGTCTACTGTCCCTTCGTCCTGTGAAATAATCAAACTTCTAAGCCAACACAATAAAAAAATAAAGCTGTTTATGCTGCAAATTTCCACAAATTTTCAATACTCGCAAGGGAATCAAAATCTACAGGGTATTTCCCGTGAACTCAGAATCTTGAAATTTGGTACGAAGCAAGCACAAATAAAGGAACAATTGCATATCAAATACTCAGGTCTATACCTTTAAGGTCTAACAAAATCAAATTCTATGTCAACGCAATCAAAAGAAACAGCAATTTAAGCCGCCTATTTTCAAACTCGCAACTACTCGCAAGGGAATCAAAACCTAAAGGGTAGGTACTTCCAGTCGACCTAGAATCTTGAAATTTGGCATGGAGCAATGTTTTATAGCACATATAATGGAAAAATTCCAATAACTTTAAATTTTTAGTAACATCACATATTTTTAGGGTTTCGTACCTTAAAAGGAAAAAAACGGAACCCCCATAGGATCACTTTGTTGTCCGTCTGTCCGTCCATCTGTCTGTCAAGACCCTTTATCTCGGGAAATTAAAACCATATATATATTCAGGTCTTTGGTCCCTTGAAACGTGAAAAAATCAAACTTCTAAGTTAACGTAAAATAAAGATACGGCCGTTTATGCCGCAAAAAACGTATAAGTATTTCGACACTCTCAAGGGAATCAAAATGTATAGGCTACTTCCCGTTGACTTAGAATCATGAAATTTTGTAAGAAGCAAGGTCATGTAGCACAAGTACCTAAAGGAAAAAATCCGAAAACCGTTAAGTAGTTACAAACCTACTTTGTACGGAACCCTCGGTGCGCGAGTCCGACTCGCACTTGACCGGGATTTTTGGCAAATAAATCGCAAATGCAATCTGAATTCCAAAATCCATCATTGCTGAATTTTACGGTTACAGCTTACGTTTCAATGCCCCTGACATACTGTAGAACACCTCAAACAGGCGAGTGTATGTTGTTTTCCAGTATCGTTTAGTCACTGATTTCCAAAACTCCAAAACTCCAAAAAATGAACGTAAAAAACACATATTATTGAAATAAAAATATAACTTCTATCCATATCGAGTTCAACTGCATTTAACAACATTCCCGGGAGGACCAAGAGTTCAATAATAACAAGAAGAACCCAAAAAAAAAAATAACTGTGACTGCCCTAACTAACCGAATTCAAAACGCCTTTGTCAAAATTGTACACAAAAACTCGCTTGTCTAAATCAAATAGCACGTTTCACGACAAATTTAAAAAGACCTTTCATTCCTTACAATTCCCCTCTAAAGAAGACCTATTTAAATTGGTCGGAATATTAACCAGTACTATACAACCAATTTAAAAAGACCTCTCATTCTGTAGAAATGCTGTCAAATAAAGACCTATTTAAATTGGTCGAACTAACCAGTCTAAGAATGCCTGTCAATTCATGGAAATTTGAAAAAGGGATACGTCATTTTATAATGGTCATGTCATACGGATGGCGGCAGATTTAAAAAGAGCTCTTCGTGCTTATAAAATTGAATAGATTTGGAGTCTTTTTAATTTGGTTTTGTATTTCATGTTTGTTTAGCAGCCAGTTTAATCAGACCTTGGTTTTAATACATTTTTTTTTACAACAGAGGTCTTGTAATTTTGTTTTTGTGTTCACAATAGATTGAAAAAAAAAAAATGATCGAGTAAGGTTTGATCAATATGAATCGCGTCGCATGCGGTCTCGATTTCCGCTATTTAAACAAAATTGGGTAGGCAGTAGTATTACAAAGGAGCCAGAAATAATAGAAGGGTAACGAGCTTGTCAGAATGTAGCTGACATATCATCATGCAAGTATTTCCCGAAGGGTTAAGGATGATTTCCACCAAACGGCTCGCATCGCATCGGATCGGAAAGGATACGAACGGATGCGGCGACAGCCGAGCGCGTCCGGCAAAATGACGATGCTTACGATCGGCTCCGTACCGTCGCTTGCGAACGTACCTATCCGTTTCTGCGCCTAGTAAAATAGTTTCATTCCTACCGTGTTGAGGTGTTCTAATTTTTGAAAATGGTTGCAGTTGACGTAGTATTGTTGGCTATTGCATTAGAAGCAGAAGAAAATAATTATAAAACACAGAAGAGGAAAACAAAAATTTGGACGACAGCCGAAAGGATTCGATCGGATACGACGACAGGCGAACGGAGCCGATCGCGCGTCGCGGCATACTTTCGGCTACGATCGCGTGTCGCGGAAGACGCCCGCGGTCAAGCCGCTGTGCGGGGCTTGGTAATAAAGACTTTAAATACTGTGTACACGATTTAATATCGTTTAAAGATTGTAAAATCCGTACCGATCCGATGCGATGCGAGCCGTTTGGTGGAAATAATCCTTTATTCTTAAGTCTCATGTATCAGGGAGCGATCCTATTGACATCATAATCAGACTTTAATATTCCCAGTGCTGGGATACGGGCCTCCTCTCTACAAAGTGTTAATGAAATAACCCAAAACCTCGGACACCCCAACCGATTTTTATATTAATAAATTGATATGACATATAATTATTTATTTTCAAAAATTATAGTAAAAGATATTTGTAAATGTTGTTGTCGCGCTACTTCTTACAGATTCGTAGCTCTATCGCCGCCGGCGCGCTTCCCGGCCTTGGCGCCAGCTCTAGCACCCCCTCTCCTCACCCTCGCCCGCGCTGTTTGTTTTCATTGCGTTGGACAGTAGCGTACAGGGTCGTTAAAAAATATTAGACACGGCATGACAAATAATTATTTTTTGGAAAAAAAATAACCCATATTAAAAATTATTGTATTCGATTTTACTGCCGATTCTAAACAAACTAGTTTCAGGTTTTGGGTTATTTCATTAACACATTGTATAAGAGGGAGTGGGCTATAATAATCCACCACGCAGGCTCAATGCGGTTTGACAGGTGCCAAACTTCTTCGATTTTTTTGCTCTAGTACAGAGGCCAGCACATCAAGCTACCCCAATCTGTCAGATTTTCCCAATTGAATATGAACCTTATTCCTTTGTGCTAAAGTTGAAAATCTATCAAAGTAATTTGACAGATTGGGGTAGGTTGACCTGCTGGCGTCTGTACAAGACATGTTTCCTAGCGATGTTTTCCTTCACCGTTTTGAGAGCAATGGTGATGAAATAATTTACAGAAAGCCTGCTGGGGTTCGAACCCACGACCACGCCCACCACTGCTCTCTGTTTATTGTCATTCACCGGATACAAATATGGCTGTTTGCTAATTATATTTTTTACTAGCTGCGCCCCGCGGTTTCACCCGCGTAAGTTTTGATCCCGTGGGAATATCGGGATAAAAAATATACTATGTGTTATTCTGATGTATAAACTATATTACTGTAAAGTTTCATCAAAATCCGTTCAGTAGTTTTTGCGTGAAAGAGTAACAAACATCCATCCATCCATCCAGGAAGGATATCACCATATACCACAATATGTGTTTTGTACTCATATTTGCAAAATATAAATATCTTATCTAGCCCAGGCTACTACTGGGAAATTGCAACTCCAATGAAATAAATAACAACAACAGTTGTAGGTTAAGCTACGCTTCCCGCGGTCGGTTCGTGGATGGGTGACCACCCATATCAAGACCCCTCCGTACCTCGGCAGCAAGGTAAGCCACTGGTCCCGGCTGGCATTCGTAGTTCTTTGACAGTCGTTACGGATAGTCAGAAGCCCAAAAGTCTGACAACCAGTCTTACCAAGGGGTCGTGTTACCCAGTAACTGGGTTGTGTAGGTCAGATAGGTACTTAGTCACTCATGTAAAATACTGGTATTCAGCTACAGCAGCACCATCACAGTCTGAATGATTTTGAAGGATATCTTTAATCCATTGCTTCATATGTGCGAAAAATTTGTCAGCTAAACAAGATAAATAACGCAATGAATGTTGTTGAACTGTCAAAATGAAAGACATTACCCCACTGGTTAGACTGGTAGCTGATCCCAACATAGTTGGGAAAAGGATAGGTAGGTAGAACCTACTGTAATAGGTTGACAATGCAATAAAGGCTAATTAATGGACTAAGGCTACGGTTTCCTATAAAGGCGGTGGACGCCACATAACGGCCGCAGTGATCATGAAAATGATGACAGCGGGGTTCAGTGCTTCCAGATTCACTGTAATTACAGTAGATTTACTGTATTTTAGACTTATTTTTCTATCAATATGTAAACAAAGTTTGTCTGTAATTTTACTGTAATCGATTTTGAAATCTACTGTATTGTTTTTGGAAACTCCTGTATTTTTTAGCTCGCACCACTGTAATTTTACTTTTGGGATCTGGAAGCACTGGCGTGGTTTGACTTTACCTATCAAAAAACGCTCTCTAGGAAAACACACCAACCTACTTACTTTTCAGTGACATCATTCGCTGGTGAATTGCGGACGATATGGCGGCTACCGCTCTTCTACGTCTTCTAGGAAATTAAAGCTTAAGTGTGGCTTAAGTAAGGCCCAGAAAACGGCCATTATTACAAAAGGCTCAAATTCAAAGTCTAAGATAGAAGCCAGAGGTTCCAATTTCAAAATTCTACGTATTTACTTATTTTATGTTGAATCCAATTTGGATTTAGAATATCGACAACACATCTGTTAGATTTCGCATATTTTTACAAAGTTGTCTTTACGTCTAATGATAATTTTATAGCGTACTTGTTCTGATCACAATAAAGCATAAACTCGAATAGAAAATCATTTTATGAACTGCAAAAAAGACTATGTTAGTGTTATTCCAAAATTCTATAGAACAGCTTTTAACAGATTTAATTTATCAATCCAGTAAATCAATTTGAATTCTAATTTGTGTGAAAATAAGGTCCACATTCATTTCAAAACTGTTTCGACGGCTGCATTGAAAACTTTGTTCTGACAGTTCTTTCGTCAATCTTAATCCTCGAAGAATGGTGATTTTTTTTCAAAAAAAGATCTTTTGTAATTCGGCGTGCTTTATGGTAACTCTATACTTTTGGGATTCGAATTTAGAATTAGGTTAGAGAAAAAAACAACAGATGTTTTTGGCAAAATAAGCTTAAATTCTCACTTTTGGTTTCTTGGAAATTATGTACCTAATACAAAATGGCTTCTGTATTCTATTAGCGTGGCTAGCTGACTTTATGGGAAATTATATTAAGTATAATTACAATTTAATTTAATGTTCTGTGTCTCATAATGTTAATTACTTTGCATACCTGCTATTGTATAGGTAGATAGAATTAAGTTTTTTCTAACTGAACAGACAGCTGTGCTGCTGGGGAGTTGTTGCGCCACTTCTCAGCGAAAGCAATATGACGTGGTGAAGGGCGGGCGTTTTGGGACTGTCTTATGTAATTTTGAAGTTCGAAAAGTGCCGATTCTCAGCCTAATTTGAATATATGACTTTTGATTTTGATTTGATATTTTCTCAGAAGTAACTGACTTTCAGAGAGGCTGAGATACTGGGAGCAGTGGTAGCTCAGTGGAGTCGGCCGTAACTTACGAGTTCTTGGTCATCAATTCGAATCCAGGCAGACACTGTACTTACTTGCTCTCAAAACGGTGAAGGAAAACATCGTGAGTAAACCCTAAACCGGCTTGTCCTAAAATTAAAAATTTGAAAGTTTTTTAGTACCTACTTATTGAAGTTTGACATTACATCTGTCAAATTAATATCTGGGTTTAAAAAATCGAACTATAGCTTTTTAAAGACGTGTAAAAGTGATTCTGATATCCTATTTCTATACTAATACTAGCGGCCCGCTCCAGCTTCGCACGGGTGCATTTTTTTTTGTTTTTTTTTTCATGCAAACCTTGTCCTGGCAATGTTCGCAATAAAATAATGTTGCAATTATAAATTGAGATATAAACTATCCTATCTTTCGAGTTGGATGAAACTGCATACAGTGTGCAAAATTTAATTAAAATCGGTTTAGTAGTTTAAACAAGTTAGTGTAGTGTAGGACAAACAACGTAACACGTAATTTATATATATTAAGAAGATTATAACGAGGAAAGATTTATAAGTAAGTATGTTTGTAACGAATTGGCTCAAAAAAAAAAAAAATAAATAAAAGTACTGGACCGATTTTAAAAATTCTTTTAGCATTTGAATGCTACATTATCACTGATTAATATAGGATTTTTTTTCTTTTTTTTTCCTACCCGAGCGAAGCCGGGACGGGCCACTAGTACAGAATAAACATTTTCATTTAATTTCAATGTCATTCGAATGACTAAATATTAATGCGTTTTTTTTATTCGTAAGGGCATTCAAAGTTATTCATTGAGAACTAACAGTGACACTGTGACACTATAGTGTCAAATTGGTACCTTGTTTTTGGTACCAATTAGTAAGGTCGGTTCCAGCTAGGCGCGTTGTTTGAAGACCAAATGTCGCACGTCGCTTGTTGACAGTGTACACAAGGTCTTATTTTATGTATAGGGTGGTACAGCTTTATCTAGGATTTTTTATCTTGCCAGTTTATTTTAGTTTTAGCTGTGTCCGCGACTTCGTTCGAGTGTATACTTATTGGTTCTCATGGTTATTTTTTTGCGCGGAACCCTATTTCTTGTTATAAAATAAAAGCAGCCTAAGTTACTTCTTATAACATCAGCTATCTGCCAGTGAAAGTCCCATCAAAATCGGTCCAGCCATTTCGGAGTTTAGCCGGAACAAACAAGCAGACAGACAAAAAATCAAAAAAGGATTTTTTGTTGTAAATATACTTTCATATCATGCATTTAGTAAAAAGCTTAGCTAATTTGATATTTTAAACAGATACTTCAATATATTTATTTGTATGTATGTATAGATTAAAACGGTACGTGATATGTTGTATATTTAGGTCGAAAAGTATTCTAGATTTTATTCGTGACTTTGCTTGTCACTATTGTAATTCGCGTCCAATATATTTTCCAAGCTTAACACTTAAACTAATAATAATAGCCTCCCCGACCGATTTCGGTCACGGTGGCCAATCTCAACGGAGATTAGCGAGGTACGCAGGAGATATTATAGTGCACAAGTGTGCGCGCAGACACAGGTGCACTCCCTCTTCCCTCACTCTCATAGTCCGATGGGACGGCAATCCGACACGACCGGAGAGAGATCAGGCGCAGGACCAACGGCTTTACGTGCTTTCCGAGGCACGGGGGTATTAAACCGCCAACTTCCAAACTTCGGACTGTTACTTAGAAATTCCTAATGGAAAAACTCAATAACACTTTGTCCGACCCGGGAATCGAACCCAGGACCCCATGCTCAGCAGTCGCGCTTGCAACCACAAGACCAACGGGGCAGCCGGGCCACTTAAACTATGGTTTATATACAGGGTTACTTTTCAATGACCAGCCAAATTTAAGGATGTGGTACAGACCATCTAACTAAACAGCTTTCTCCATGGGACCAACATCGTAATCGCTAATAAAAATTCAGCCGTCCCATACGTTTAGGTCGAGTAGGTATTGAAGTTTGCTATAAGACAGTTGATAAATTTTTCGTGATTACGATGTTGGTCCCATGGAGAAAGTTGTTTAGTTTGATGCAGTGAGGGCAGTCATGAAAATGATGGCACTGGGGCTTTACGATGCAAAAACCACTGTGTAGAAAAACACACCAACCTTCATAAATAATATTCCAGTGACGTCATTCACCGGTTAATTGCGGACGCTATATGGCGGCCATTGCACTTCTAGGAAACCACCGTAGCTTTACCCTTTAGACGTCATCAGCATCATCTGCCTAGCCTTTTCCCAACTATGTTGGGGTCGGCTTCCAGTGTAACCGGATGCAGCTGAATACCAGTATTTTACATGGACCGACTGCCTATCTGACCTTCACAACCAGTTACTGGGTAATTCAATACCGCTTGGAAAGACTGGT
Organism: Globia sparganii; assembly: GCA_949316385.1. NCBI lineage: Eukaryota > Metazoa > Arthropoda > Insecta > Lepidoptera > Noctuidae > Globia > Globia sparganii. The sequence goes on from OX438680.1 coordinate 11,097,555, forward strand.
TGTCAGACTTTCGGGCTTCTGACTACCCGTAACGACTGTCAAAGATCCACGAATGACAGCCGGGACCAACAGCTTAACGTGCTTTCCGAGCCACGGAGGGGTCTCGGTATGTAAAGATGGTCACCCATCCACAGACCAACCGCGACCCCGACCCTTTAGACGTCAACCTTATCAAATTCGTCCCACCCTGTATAACTTATCACCTGAGTGTTGGTGGTCGGTTTTTTTGTTTTACCATCATAATCTACAGGCTGTTGTCTTTGCACATTCCGCTTTATAATCTGTGGCACACATCACAGGTAGACGGAGAAATATCATGGGTTTCTTTAATTTACAGATTATTTTAGTGTTTTCCACGAAATAAGTCCCAATGAAGTTGGCGCGGTGCAACGTCTCAATCTGTCCAAAATACCTCTAATTTCCCTACATTTTTGACAAATATTTTGACATTGATAGTCGCTGAGATGAGATTTTAAATGTTTTTAATTACCTACGGGGATTTGCCTTCTGTTGTGCGGAGGAATGTTGTTCTATCACCCCTCCCTCACCGCGCAGCTACCTCAGGCACCGTCTCATTATACTTCTGCCGTGATCAACCTATCGGTAGCCAATACATAAAAATAAAGAAAATCAAATTAAAAAACAACCTGTGAGAAAAATTATCTGTACAGTCACGAGCACTAATATGTCAACACTTGGCAACTTTCAATTGCGATTTTTTCGTGAAATAACAAACGCAACGTTGAAATACGACACTTTACATAAACCTACGGGTTCGAAAATACTATGTTCGTAGTAACATAACATTTCGTTCAAAAATAAAGGAGAGAATCGCCTTTGAAAAAAGTCAAGTGTATACATACTTATGCTCGTGACTGTACTTATATATAACTCACTGTTATTATCATGTTCTTCTTTTTGCAGCTGAAATTAATACATACATACATAATAAGTATGTATTCCCCGAATGGTTAAGCAGAGGTAGGTAAATACTTAATTATAGGGCACTAGCGACCCGCCCCGGCTTCGCACGGGTGCAATACTGATACTAAGTAGTATTTCAAGAATGCCAGCACGCGCCGCGGCCGGTACCGCAGCAACCGCTATGTCCCTAGGCCATATTTATCTATATTAAATGCACAATGTATTTAAGGTACTTAATTGGATAAGGATTAATGCTGTATTGCTTAAAATCGCTTCGTAAATAAGCCATTATTTCGGGTCACTATCGGAAAGATATTTTCGCTGAAAGACAATTCAGGTTGGATGCCATGAAAGCAAGTTACCAAGATAGCCGAAAGACGATTCAGCTACATGACATAAAAGCAGAGTACCCAGTCAGCAGAGAGTCAACTCAGCTGGACGACATAAAAGCAGAATGAGCTAGTAGCAAAACGTCTGGAATTGCAAATAGTCCGTATGATTAGAATACCTTATTAGCTGGAAGTCAAATTAGTAGGACGACAAAAACTCAGAATGAGCTAGTAGCGAAAACGTCTGGAATAGAAAATTGTCTGAATCGTATGTCAACTCCCCTCTCTAACAGAATGACCTTTCCGCTGAAAATTAATTCACGCTGGATGACATGAAAGCACGTTACCCAGATAGCCGAAAGACATTTATTTTTCGCCCATTGTACCGTTAACTCTGGCATCTTTACCATGGGAATTTTTATAGAGACCCGAGGGGTTGACTGCCACTCTATTCATAGTCATGAATCATAATTTAATCAGAGTTAAATGAAAGCGTAATGTTTATTTTTCCGTAAAACATTTTATTTTTTTAACTACTTACAAACAAAACTATTCCTTATATTAAAACAAAACAAAAACAGATTACCTATTATTAACACCAATAACAAAATAGTGACTTAAATGCTAAAAGCTTAAACAACTTTTGGAGCAAACCGCTCCTAGGTTGGATCTTTAAGATTTGTCCCCAAATATGATGCGTTTAATATGACTGATGTTTTTTAAAAAATTGTATGCTGTGATTTTTTTTTCGTTCAATTTTTTCATTTCTCTCCTATATTTTTTGTCAAAAATTACATCATTTTTTTTTCGTTTTTGTCCTTCAAAGAGGGCCCTCGTAATTCTCTTTTCTTGCCATTGGGCTTCGACCTTTAATGCGTGTATATATGAGATAAGACTCTTTTTTGGCCCCACACGAGTATTGTAACGCCTGTGCCAACCTTCTGTAGCGTTGTTGGTGCGGTGGCGTTGGCCAAAGCAGCTTATTTTTGTTGGGGGCGTTTTTAATATCCATTGTGTGTTAAAATAGTCAATGAACATATTTATTTTGTCACATTTCATTAGACGTGCTCGTTCACAAATACATATCCACACAGTCGGTATGTCTGCTGCCGGGAGTAGCGGCAGGTTAGCAGTGAGCCTTGTAATTTCTTCACCCTCTTTAGTCCCAAGTACATCTATTTTTTCAGATTTTCTCCACACGGCAGCATTGAAATGATAGTAACAACCGGATACTACTGAATTGGGAAACACCGCTTTTATCGCATTTTGTTGTGCAATTTCAAAATCGCACTTGAAGTGTTTAATGTCGATTTCTAAATAGTCTTTAATCATTTTAAAAAGTCGTTCGTAGGTATATTGGAATTTATTTGGTAGCAACGCAAATACAAACGGCACAACTTGAGTACTTTTAGTGCAACTGTCAATATCCACATGCATTGCATATAATTGAGCAAATAGTTTGGGTACTTTAAAAGTACCATCACCAAAGTACTGCGTATTCTCATCGACCATCGATTTCAAAATTTGTCGGCATGTTTTTGTGGCAAACAAAAAAATTTTATCATTATCATCACCATCGACATTGACTAAAAAATCTTCAGAAAGGAGCTGTGGTAACTCTATTTCATTTAAAGAAGAAAATTCTGTTTTCTGCATTTTCAAAAAAGTTCTCCTGGCACGATACAAGGTATCTTTTTTGGAGTCATAACATGGTATTACATCAAGATCAGCACTCATAAAAGCTTTTTCCATGATTTTTTTTACAGGAGTAAATTTAGTACGCACCAAATTTTTACATGTATCCATCACACAATCAATTTGATTCTTTATGGTGTGAGAGTTACAGGAATGTAATAGTTTGCTTTCCCTTATCAATTCGGTTCGTTCTTTATTAAGAGTAACGGAAGCAGAACATTCTCCCCGTTTTGCGCATCTCCATAACGATGTTCCACTGGTATTTAAACAACCAAAATTATATCGGTAGCCATTTCTCAATAATACCGATTTACCTTTTTGACTCTCGATGAAAATAAACGGAGAATCATCCATTTTATCTATTTTACACTTCGATAAAATTTTACTTTTATAGGTACTTGAATGCAAAATATGGCACTACAAAATATTGTTTGACAACAATTGATACCTTCAATATGTAGTGGCCAGTATGTTAATCAATTAATGCGAAAAGTTTTTAAAACAGGAAAATGCACGCTGGGCTATCATAGACTCCAGTTTGCACAAAGCACTTATTTATTACATGCTTTACGTGACGTGTACGTGTATATATTAATACCTTCTTGATTAGGTCTAAATTAATTTTCTCTTGTGAAAATTAATTTTCATGGTCTTTATAAATTTTATTTGACAAACAATAAAATATATCAAGAAACGCATCTTATGGGCATTTAGCGTTCATGTCTATTTACTCGTAGTAACCCAGACGTTTTCCTACTAAGGCGTTTAGCATTCATGTCTATTTAGTAACTATGGCATTTTAAAATCCAGACGTTTTCCTACTAAGGCGTTAAGCGTTCATGACTATTTCGTAATTAAGGCGTTTTATTAACAAGCCGATTTGCTTCTAGAGTATTTTGAATTACGACATTTTAAGATCCAGACGTTTTGCTACTAAGACGTTTAGCGTTAATGTCTATTTAGTAACCATGACGTTTTAATTTTAAGACGTTATGGCGATATGGTCATTTTGCTACATGGATATTCTGATAGTGACCCATACTATGTAGTGATTACATTTCGCCAGTTAAGTTTATTTCTCATCGAACTAATAGAGAAGTGTGGAAGAAAAAATATGCTGCGCTGATTACTAATAAAGTCTATTGAAACTTATATTGTTTCAAATTAATTTTAAGTATTTAATTTCAAACAATGCATACCTAAGTGATAGCAGCAATCGCGGTTGATTTGCTGGCATTTATTGAAGAGTTCCGTTGTCTGTCTCCAAAACTCTTCATCAGATCTTTATGGGACCATTTTGGATTATACCTCTTTCGAAAAAAAAAAATTTTTTCAAATCCGTCTTTACATGACGGAGTTATGGCCGAACATACATAAAAAAATATAAACATCCGAATAGAGAACCTTCTCGTTATTTGAACGTGGTATAATAAAGCGAGGTATAATTTTAACAAAATTATATTTGTTCACGCTTATACTAAAGGAGACGCTGCTTATTCAAATACTACAATAATCATTTAATCACTCCACAATCATACTTTATCATGCATGGTTAAGTGATAAGAGATACCAGATAAGCTTAGCTTACCACTAGCTACAAGCCCTTCTGTCACTTTCTTTATTATATTAAGAAGCTTTTTGTTAACCGACTTCAAAAAAGGAGGAGGTTATCAATTCGACGGTGTTTTTTTTTTTTTTGTGTGTTTGTTACGCGATTACTCCGCCAATTGTGGACCGATTTTCAAAATTCTTTTTTTGTTCGAAAGGAAATACTTTTGAAGTAGTCCCATAGTCACCAAATCAGGATCTGATGATTGGATCCTGGAGAAATCGAGGGCAACCCTCAAATTTTGTAGGCACACCAATAGCAATTTGGGTATTTTTTATAGTAACTCGTGCATTTGCTCTCGGGTGCTTACCATTCGGTGAAGTGGAACTGATGATGAAGACTACAGATAGCCATCGGAACTACTCAATAATAAATATTTCACGGGTTGCGATTCGATTAGGTACTTTAATGTGGTTGCTAAGTACAATGCGTATCGTGAAGTGGAGCTGATGGTGACTTCTCAATCAGCTCCAGCTCTCCTGGTTTTTACAAGGAGAACTCCTCAACAATTAACGTCCCTGTATCGGAAAAGCAATATTTTGTAAAAGGTGATGAGCCGTTGACATTAGGCTATTGTAACTTCTTTCTATTTCATTAAGAAAAGGACAGAAGATAAATAGTAGTTTAGTCCTGTCAAATTCACATAATCCATAGACAAGTTTAGACGTGATTAAAACATTGATTACTAAAAATACGTCAATTTATGTCAGGCGCGCTGACTAATTTTTCAGGTTTTTCAGGGAAGTTCTTCCCTGAAAAAGCTCCGTCACAAAGAGTACATTATACATTACATACAAAAACATTTTTTACAAAAAATACAACCGACTTCTAAAAAAACACTACAAAGTCAAAAATAACTTAAATTTCGGAAGTCGGTGTTAATAAAAAAAAAACGAGTGTGCTTATGACCACACGACTGAAGTGAAACTTCTTTCGCTCCATCTGTATGTATATTTCATTTACTAGCTATAAGAGAAAGAGAGAAAGAAAATGTGCGCGCGCACTGCTCTCTCTTGCTCCTACACTGTGATACAGACAATAAGCCTGCAGTGTGCTTAGATATACGGAACGTATTTGGCTATGAGAGGAAGAGAGAAAGAAAATGTGCGCGCGCACTGCTGTCTCTTGCTTATATCCCCCACGTAACTTCCGTTCGCCTTGCCCGATCACACTTTTCGTAACGCTTACGTCACGCGTTCGCCAGCTTACTCCCCAAGTCAAGCGTGCGTAAAGAAGTTTCACTTCAAAAACGAGTGTGCTTATGACCACACGACTGAAGTGAAACTTCTTTCGCTCCATCTGTATGTATATTTCATTTACTAGCTATAAGAGAAAGAGAGAAAGAAAATGTGCGCGCGCACTGCTCTCTCTTGCTCCTACACTGTGATACAGACAATAAGCCTGCAGTGTGCTTAGATATACGGAACGTATTTGGCTATGAGAGGAAGAGAGAAAGAAAATGTGCGCGCGCACTGCTGTCTCTTGCTTATATCCCCCACTTAACTTCCGTTCGCCTTGCCCGATCACACTTTTCGTAACGCTTACGTCACGCGTTCGCCAGCTTACTCCCCAAGTCAAGCGTGCGTAAAGAAGTTTCACTTCAAAAATGCGAAACCAACGACACCGACTTCCGAAATTTAAGTTATTTCTGAGTCAGCGCGCCTGACATAAATTGACGTATTTTTAGTAGCCAATTTTTTAATCACGTCTAAACTTGTCTATGGATCATGTGAATTTGACAGGACTAAACTACTATTTATCTTCTGTCCTTTTCTTAATGAAATAGAAAGAAAAAGATGCACTGAACTTAAATTTAGTTTAGTTTGTGAACAGGGAATCGGCGCCAATAGCGCTGGCAGGCGATACGACCGGACACAATAAATTTAACGCGGAAAAAGTCGCGAGCAGTAATTCATATGAGTCTGAAATCTCTAACCCGTCTTGAGCAAGCGTGGTGATCAATGCTATTTCTTCTCTGTATGGAGTCACTATAATAAATAGATGATTAATTAACAATGTTCAAGCTATCCCGTATTTAGATTACAGTAAAGTCCAGGGTTTCTTTTTCTGCCTCGTATAAGGCATATCGTGAATCACGCATCGCATTCGTCTGCTCTCGCTAATGGCAGCTGAGCAAGGAACGTGTACTATGTCAAACTTCTGTCTGTCGGTCACAGAGTATACGAGTAGCGTGCAGATGTAACAGAGTCGCTGCACGGATGTCCTATTTCAAAACTTTGTAAGGACTTAAAACGAAATTATACAGCAGAGCGCATAAGCGTAAAATAGGTCACCTTAAGAAAAGTATTTATGTTAGGTGAAAAAAATGCTATTGGTTGTAAAAAATACTAATTAATGAACACAAAGTATTTGTTACATTTTGATACACGTGTATATTACATATTATTTTAAACTCCTTGCTAACTTTGTTAATTGGTATCGGTCGTATTTAGTCTTGATTTCAAAAATAAGGAGCATCGACCATTTAATTAAAAACCTAGCAAATCCAGAGACTAGATTTTGAATTGGTTAAAGTAAAATGACATAATAGGTTTTAAAGTGGTCCTGAGGGAGTGAATGGTGCATTTACTAGGTATCAATGCTTAAATATATCTGCTTTTAAGTGAGTTTAAAACGCTGGTGTTTTTGTATTTGGTAGGGACTTAATAAGTTAGCAAGATTATGTAATAAAACGACTTTTGGAAAGTGTCCCTTACTAGGTTTGGAAATGGGACAGCCGTGCTGCCTCGTGCTGCTTCGTGGTCAGTCGTTACGGGGTGTCAGAAGCCCGAAAGTCTGGACAACCAGACTTACCGAGAGGTATCGTATTACCAAGTTACTGGGTTGTGGCGGTCAGATAGGCAGTCGCTCCATGTAAAACACTGGTATTCAGCTGCATCCGGTTAGACTGGAAGCCGACCCCAACATAGTTGGGAAAAGGCGAGGCACATGATTGTTATTAACTTTTTAGGCGGATGTAATTATTTAGTTTTCATGAATAATTTTATTTTAAATTTAGTTTCTATTTTTTAGTTTATATCTAGATTTCTTACTATGTATCAAACAATAATACTTTGCTGTGCTCTAACAGGGTCTACAACGGCTCTTAGCTCTAAGCCTTTTGTAAACAATTTGTTTTTACCTTGTGCAACTTAAATAAATGAATATGAATATGAACTCCACAACTCAGTTACTGGGTACCAAGAACATGAACAAGATACCCTACAACCAGAAATAAAACCGATTTGTGACTGAAAAATCGAATCGTAAATACCTACTTACTGTTTTTTTACTCTATGGCCTCTTCAAAAGTATCGCTCTAATTATAATTTGCCAGCGAGTCCGCCCGTTCATCTTACTATTTTATATATTTCAACAATGTTTTAATACAAGCCTGAGGAATCTGAACCCTTCAGTTTGTCCCAAATGATGGTGCAGTAAGAAACTGATGTGCATGTCTGTCTGTTTCAAAATGGCGGCTAATCCGGTTCCTACAGAGGGTGTAATGGACATCGATGCGCAAACTGTTACCAGGGATTCAGTACATGATTGAATCAGAATCAGAATCAGAATTATTTATTTGTAAACATAGGTCAGATTACAACGGAGTGTGAGGTGTTAAAAATAGATAGATTCTCTATGTTTTGAGAGAGAAAGAAAGGAAATAAAAAATATGGTGCTGTTTCTCAAACGCCAGCTGCAGGTCACTGAAACTGATGGACGCTAGTGATGGCGCCAAACACAGCCGAATTCTAGGTCGAGTCCAGTTAGCTTGCTATCGACACGCTTTTTCTTTTTTTGAGGATGGGAAATCATCAAATGACCCCTCTCGCTCAGGGTGGAGCAGGAGTGTCAGACTCTTACTGACTAAAACCCACCCGTGTTCCTTCCTTAGTCATTTATGTTCCGGGGCAGCGGTAACCCTTTCGGACAATCCCGCTGCCCCGGCAAGGAACTACTCGCTAAGAAGAAGATTTAAATGTCATTAAAGATTTTAATTAAGTAGATGATCATCATCATCTTTTCCTCATTTACTTGAGGTCAGTGCAACATGGCTTCTTGTTCTTTGTAACATGTATCACAATTCTCCAACCCTTATCGCAATTTATTTATGGTCGATCCAACATGTATTTTTCTTCAATACTTGTCTATTAGTCCTCATCTCGGTGGTAACCTTTATAACATGAAGTCAACATGAAGAATGTATTAAAATTCAGCCAATCGAGAAGCTTAAACGAGCTTGCAGAGGGAGTTAGCACATTTTTTTTATTATATCAAGATTTTTAAAAACAACATTTCTTATTACTGAAGAAGAACCCTCTGACAGACAGACAGACCGAACAACACAAACACAAAAAACATTAACAATTTTTTTTTGAACTTCGATGCTTAGTTCGATTTCCAGATCGAAAAGAAAGTAAGCATCACTTACTAATTTAAATTTAATATAACGTGTACAGCTAGTCAGGCAAACCCAGGAGCAATCATTGTAGTTTAAACGGAATCCAAGCTTTTTAGTCACTGGATTTTTTTAATTGGCCCTCTGGCCCAAAAATTTTGTTCATACCAAACCTTATCAATCAAAAGTTAACCTTAACCACTCTGAATAGAACTTAATTTTAACTGTGCATTTACCACGAAATATTTTCACATGTAGTCTGTCATTGCAATTGAAAATATACTTTGTTTACAATGATTTAAGGTATATGTTGGATTGTAGTTATAAAAAAAATGGTTGCCGTCATTGCAAAGCATACTTTTTTGGCGGCCATTTTGGAAAATTACACAGATCTTTTCATTTTTCACCGGCTAATTGTATTTTCTTGGGATCAATTTTTATCATTTAAACGTTTTTTTTTTCAATTTCTGTAAGTACCTACTTAACTGCCTATCATTTATTTTTAGGGTCTCTGTGGCCGCTTTTTGAGCAACAGGTTTTTGGTTCAAAACTTAGCGAATATTTTTTTTTTACATAATAAGACGAATGTATTCCTCGAAGGGTTACGTAGAGCTGTACCTATATATAGCACACACATAAAACCCGTTATGTTTTAAGTCCCTTGTAATAGGGGGCGAGTCAATCGCCATCAACTGGGCACAGTTCAGAATCTGGGTTGCTACTAAGAAATTCCAGATGGAAAGCCCCAATCAGACTTAGACTCTTGGCTGACTCAGAGTCTGGAAGTCCCAGTTAAAGGCAACAGGCTTGCCACCTACTTATTATATTGGACTGGCGAAATATGGGTGTGAGTACTATGAAGTCGGCGTTTCCCCATAGCTATAACCCGGGAGTCTTTAAGTCTCCAGTGAATAGGTTACTCCTAGGCAGGTGAGGCCGTCGTTCAATCGATCCTCGAGAGCGGGAGCGCGTGGGACGGAGTTGGCTCCTTTTGCGAGGATGTCATGTCTGCAAAGGAGGCGACCGAGCGGTAGAGAGAAGCCGCATCCTCGCTTCCCTCCCGAAGGAGACGCACCGAGCGCCAGGGAAGGGCGCAAAACGATCTGCGACCTCCATGAGAGATGGCCTGCGGACGGCGGAGTAGGGACGTCCGTCATCCGACCAGTAAGGCCCAAGTTGGCGCCGCAGTGTTCCACGCGTGCCACTCGAGAGTGGGTGCACTCGAAAATGGGAGGTGGGGCCGAGACCTGTCGGGGGAGCGGTGAATGCTTATGCGAATCCCGCATCCCCGGCCATAGGCAGAGGTGGAGCACCGCGGTGGTTTTAGCACGATAGAGGAAGTCCATTGGGATTTCCACCGCGGATAAAAAAGGCCCCTTCCACGGCTAGAATTAAGCAAGAGTCGAAGTTAAACAATATACATAACACAAATAAAAGAAGAAATAATTATTATTTTACATTATTTTTATTTTGTGTTTCATGAACTGTGTCCAAATAAACTTTTAATACCTACCTATAATTCTGCAATATCAATAAAAACGGACTAGGCCTACTTCTGCCTTACTCCGGCGAATTCAGGCGTGATATATTTCGTTAATTCATTACACAAATTATTGTTCAGCGGTGCACAGAATACATCTTCTTTCCAATGTTTATAGTGCTACGGATAAAATGGGTGTGTCATATCTGAACAGACGGACAAACGAACAGACGGACGGACGGACAGACGGACATAATCTTCTCCACAGGACCTTCAAGACCTTTTACACTTGAATGCGAACAAACATTTGCATGGGCATTCCAGCTATGGAAAAAATTCATAAAAAAAGCCTTTGAAGCAATTTTATTCTTGTCTAACCGAGTTGTAACAGCATGGAACATGTTGCTGCCCCGTTGGTCTCGTGGTCGCAAGTGCGACTGTTGAGCGTGGAGTCCTGAGTTCGATTCCCGGGTCGGGCAAAGTGTTATTGAGTTTTTCCATTAGGAATTTCTTAGTAACAGCCCGGAGTTTGGAAGTTGGCGGTGTGATACGCCCGTGCCTCGGAAAGCACGTTAAGCCGTTGGTCCTAGCGACTGTCGCAACCCAGCGCAGGGCACGCCGCGATAGCGGCGGTAAGACCCCTCTTTGAGGAGTGGCTAGAGAGGCGCCACGGCGCCCTCACCTACCGCCTGACGCAGGTCCTCACCGGACACGGGTGTTTCGGGAGGTTCCTGCACATCATCGGGCGGGAGGAAACGCCCGGGTGTCACCACTGCGAGGGTCGCCCGGAGGACACGGTGGAGCATACGGTGGCGGTATGCCCCAATTGGGCGGAGCACCGCCGTGTTCTCGCAGAGGCGATCGGCGGCGGCGGCGACCTCTCGCGCCCGGCCCTGGTTCAAGCTATGGTCCGGGGTGAGAGGGAGTGGGAGGCAGTCACCTCCTTCTGCGAAGCAGTCATGCTAGCGAAGGAGGTGGCGGGACGGCTGAGGGAGAGGGCCTCACGTCCCAGCCGCCGCGGGAGACGCCCCGGGCGTCGGGAGCCGCGAGACGACTCCCGGCCACCGTAGGCGCGGGCCTGCGGGCGGAGAGTAATGGGTAACTCTCATCAGGACTAGGCCCGTGCCGGACGGCGCGTACGTGTTCCACGCGCGCCTCAAAGAGATGTCAGCAGCAAGGAAGGGGCCCGAAAGGGCCGAAGCCTGCCGGGGCAGCGGGATTGTCCGAAAGGGTTACCGCTACCCCGGAACACAAAGGGCTAAGGAAGGAACACGGGTGGGTTTTAGTCAGTAAGAGTCTGACACTCCCTTCTGCTCCACCCAGAGCGAGAGGGGTCATTGGATGATTTCCCATCCACAAAAGAAAAAAAAAAGCCGTTGGTCCTGCGCTTGATCTCTCCCCGATCGTGTCCGATTGCCGTCCCATCGGACTATGAGAGTGAGGGAAGAGGGAGTGCATCTGTGTCTGCGCGCACACTTGTGCACTATAATATCTCCTGCGTACCTGGCTAATCTCCGCTGAGATTGACCACCGTGGCCGAAAACGGTCGGGGAGGCTATTATTATTATATTATAACAGCATGGAATAGACTCCCGGAAAATTTTGTGATGGCTCCCACACTGAACTGTTTCAAGAATCGAGTGGACAGATTGAATATCTCCAAGCTATACGATACACACGCATCAGCTAATTAGCTGCTAGCGTGTTTAAACAAATGATAATATTTGGAAAGGACCATTTGTAGTTTAGCTTCTGACGTTTCATAAGTGCCCATGTAGGCTTATATTGTTTTTTTTAACCGACTTCAAAAAGAAGGAGATTCTCAATTCGGTTGTATTTTTTTAAATTGTTCGTTACCTCAGTACGCCGTCATATAAAGACCGATTTGAAAATTATTTTTTTATTTAAAAGTATACTTCCAGATTGGTCCCATTTTTTGGCAAAATCAAGTTCTGATGATGGGATCCTGGAGAAATCGAAGGAACTCTTCAAATATTATAGGCACACGCGTTTTGGGTATTATTTATAGTAATTAGTGCATTTGCTCTCGGAAAGGTTTTGGTGAAGTGGAACTGATGATGAAGATCACAGATGGCCATCGGATCTACTCAATAATAAGTATTTCACGGGTTGCGATTCGATTACTTTAATATGGTTGCTAAGCAATTTATGCTCGTCACAATGCGAATGGTGAAATAGAGCTAATGGTAGAATACCAGGAGAACTCCTCAACAATTAAGGTCCCTGCGTCGGGAAAAGCAATATTTTGTAAAAGGCGATGAGCAAGTTGATATTAGGCTATTGTAACGTAGATAAATTATAAACAGACCCACTAAAAAGCGGAAAATAAAAACTTTTTAACAAAAAAAAAAACTGACTTCCAAAAAAAACACTACCTACAAGTGAAAACTAACTTTAATTTCGGAAGTCGGTGGCAATAAACTAAAATACAGGTCCAAAGACACCGACTTCCGAAATTAAAGTTATTTTCACTTTGTAGTGCTTTTTTTGGAAGTCGTTTTTTTTTGCCATTTAGTAAAGGTACCTTAAAAAAAGCACTATAATTAATACTCTGCCTGCCTTCAGGGAGCACAGGCGTGGTGTTATGTTACTGAGAGCCTCCTACGTGGTGTATGAAGCCATCTAAAGCGGTCTGTCGCCTGTCCCTGTCAGGATAGTGTAGCGACTGGATAAATATACTCGGGGCGTTGGTAGGCGAGCGATGTGGACTAAAGAGGATTTTATTGTGAATTGGGTAAGATTAATATTAATAGGTGTGTATACAAGGTGCACAGTCAGCAAAGGAGTAAAGTATGCAGGGTCGTCGAATATAATTGAAGTTTAGTAAGAAACCGACTGATGTTTTCGAATAAAATTTAATCTAGTTAACAGAAAACAGTTCATTTATCAAATTAAATTTCATTGGAAAACATCAATCGGTTTCTGTAAGTGATCAATTTCTCTGTTTATAAGCGATTAATGTAATCTTTTGAAAAAAATAAATGTCTTAAACCGTAAATGTAAACCTCTCGAAACTATAAATAGATATGATGAAATAATTTTATTTGCAACACATATTTTTTCGAGAGTCACAGTGATGATTATATAAAAAATGTGGTGGACATTTATTTTTTTCTTGCAATTAAAAAAGCTTATATTAATCAGTGATAATGTAGCATTTAAATGGTGAAAGAATTTTTAAAATCGGTCCAGTACTTTTTGAGCTAATTCGTTACAAACATACATACAAATCTTTCCTCTATATAATATTAAGTATAGATAATGAAAAAAATTAATCAGCCTGTGTTGTCTGCAGAAAGATGAAGTAAAAGAGAAGAGGGCAAAGTTTAATGATTGTAAGTACTTAATTAATTATTTACGTATAAAAATTATTACTATAAGAATACAGAACCTCCTTTTTTGACGCCGGTTAAAAAGACTATTTTTGAAGTGAAACTTCTTTACGCACGCTTGACTTGGGGAGTAAGCTGGCGAACGCGTGACGTAAGCGTTACGAAAAGTGTGATCGGGCAAGGCGAACGGAAGTTAAGTGGGGGATATAAGCAAGAGACAGCAGTGCGCGCGCACATTTTCTTTCTCTCTTCCTCTCATAGCCAAATACGTTCCGTATATCTAAGCACACTGCAGGCTTATTGTCTGTATCACAGTGTAGGAGCAAGAGAGAGCAGTGCGCGCGCACATTTTCTTTCTCTCTTTCTCTTATAGCTAGTAAATGAAATATACATACAGATGGAGCGAAAGAAGTTTCACTTCAGTCGTGTGGTCATAAGCACACTCGTTTTTTTTATTTTATAACTGACGAAAAATCGAAAATATAGGAGTAGGTACTTCCTCATTTATTGTCGTCCCCAAAAGGTATGGAAGTTTATTTCGTTGATGACAATAAAACTGTTTTTTTTAGTACCTATTTGGATACTACAACCTATTTGGAATTGCTTAAAAAAACCATATTATACAAATATTCTGAAACATACATCACAAAAAATAACCCTTCATTCCATTTAGTAAAAAGTCCATGTCACCCGCCAGTGAACAACTAAAAAAACATGGCCGACTCAACAATACTCACTAAATGAGCCGCCATGTTCGAAAACAAAATAAAAGTGAACGCGTCTATTTTGTATGTTCTTCCTGCGATCGTTCAATATTGTTATAATAATGAATCACTAGGTTTATGTAGCTATGTTTGGCCTGTGACTTTCTTCGCGTGGTAGTCGAAAAATTATTAAGATTTTACCGTCTTAGGGTCAGCGCAGACAGAAAGGAGCGCAGCGGAGAGGATTTTATTAAGGCACTCGAAAATCAACTTTAAAATTATTGTATAAAGTGCATATATGCTTGAACCTGACAAAAAATGCTCGCGCATCCTCGAGGATACGCGGGAAAGCACGCGTATCTTTATTTCAATAATGTTGAAGTTGATTTTCGAGTGCCTTAATAAAATCCTCTTCGCTGCGCTCCTTTCTGTCTGCGCTGACCCTTAGTGTCTAAACACACTATGCCGAAGTTACGCGATCGAAGTTCGGCGGCTGATTTTACGTTCCGACATATTCGGCTGATATGACACACCATAAGTGTCGAACTTACGCGGCAGAAATTCAGTTCAGCAACTCCCCGCTGCTCCCTGCCCACGGATCTTCGTCGGCAATCGAACCGAACTTCGGTCGTGTATAATGTGAGCTCACAGAATAAGTTGCCGCTGAAGTTACGCCTGACCGAAGTTAGGCTGTACGCTATGACGCGACGTAATTTCGGTATAGTGTGTCGTCAGTAATTCAAATAGCATTGCAGGCGTAATTGTGCTGAACTTCGGTCGCGTAACTTCGGCATAGTGTGTTTAGGCACTTAGAGTTTGCCAGAGAGCGAGGGAACGCAGCTTTCTGGGTGTAAAAAGACAGGACAGAATTCGGAAAACGGGGAAACGGGCTTACTGGATGTACGATAAAAGGCTGCCAGGCTCAAATGGGATGGGGCGGGTCATATCATCCGCATGCATGATGACCCCTGGGCAAAAGCCTCAAAGCCTTCACATAATGGGTGCCTGAAGATGGGCGGCGCCGTCAAGGCCGGCCCATAAAGAGATAGCGAGACGATCTGGAGGTGTACCGCGAGGGCTGGTTCGAGGTGGCGTGGAAAAGAGTTCCTGGAAGGATTTGCCCAGCAGTGGGACGGTACAGGCTAACAAAAAAAAAGAGCAAAACATGAAAAAAAAAATTAAAATTAATTTTATTCTACTATACAACGTGTAACGTTAAATGCGCAAAACCTGAAAATAGTTTGTTCATAATTGACTACTGAATCGATTTCAATAATTTTTAATATACTTAGGTTTTTTTTTCAAAAATTACGTATTTTGCCATACTATCCGCCGATTGAGCCAAAGAAAATTAAGTCTTATTTTAAGAAAATAAGACTCAATTTTGAATGCATAAACTAATGCTAAGATCAAGACGATTTTCTTAATAAAAATAGCTTTAAAAAAATAGTTTTGTTCATTGTATTATGCTTTTAACTCAATGCTCTAATTGGGGTGTATGAGGTTTTGCGCATTTAACGTTACATGTTGTATAACCCAAGTAACACGTAATCTGTATATTCACTGAAGTAAAGACTGATTTACGTTTTAAAGTCAGACTATCACTTTACATCAGTTTTGACTTAGTTTAAATGCTTTTGAGTAGAATGTGGTAAAATTTATAATGCATTAAGCTATTGTATGGTCTAAAAAATAAAGTTAATTGGCTTATAATCATACTAAAACATTAATTACTTTTAATATACAGCACCTTAAACAGCATTTATACTAACACAAAGGTTAAGACCTTATATTAGTAAATAAGAAAACCTAATACATTAAATAAACGTTGTCGAAATATTTTACAGTGAACTTAGATTTATTAACTCATTTTTAAGATTAAACGCATTTTTATGATCTTTTCTTATGCTTATTTACAGCTAAGCTTTAGCCAAACATTTACTAAAGTTTTGACTCTGTTATCTCCTTATTTTATTGTTACTTTAAAGCTTTCAGCACTATTTAGATAAATAAAAATGTAATTTTATTACTATAGGTCATAATTTGGCCATAAAACCGTGAGTAGTATGATTATCTTAATATGTGCGTTAGTATACTCATTAGTAAATTTATGTCGCACGTGTCACGTTGTTGTCATGAATAAACAGTGGAAAAAGACTAAGAGAACAGGTGGAGTAAAGAGAAAGACAAAAACGGAATATTCAAACTTTTTATCTGGTTTAAGTAATGAAAAACGTGTTCCAAACAATGATACTCTTGAGCCAAGCACTAGTCAAGAAGTTCCATCAAGTGGTTCCGTAGTACATTCAAGATTTGAAAATGAAAATTATTTTCGTCGGCCATGTTATTGAAATCTGGTAATCCTGACATTGCGAGCTGGGTTTCTCTTTGGGCTTCATAGATATCGGGGCCGGTATCTGTGTCGCTATGCTGCATCATAATTGACAATTGCTCTTCAGCATCGGCATAGGTTAAAAAACCCGTCCGTTTCACTTTACAAGGCAACACTGGCCAATCTGCGCGAGACTTGGAATTTTCATTCCTTACTAATGCAGACTCATTAGATTTTTTGGATATCGCATTTGACGCTGACTTTCCCACCCGCTTATACAATGAACAGTTTAGTTGATCCCCCTCTTTCGGTCGTTTGCACTATTTTAAAAGGCATCTGAAAAAAACAATTGAGCTTATTTAGGACTTAATAGAGAAGGTAATTTACCTGAAAACTAAATAAGTACAAACTAAATTATTACTAAAACTATAATAAATATATAAATATATTATTATTTTATTATATTATTTGAGTCTAATTTAGTTTTTTTTTAGTATAATTTTTTATTTAAGTCGCACGTCCCTTTCGTTCTATTCGGGCACATGATTCAGGGAATTCCCCAACTCATTTATATATATATTTTATATTTATATTTATTTATATATTTATATATAATGATTTTATACTTACACTTGTCAAATTACCTAACTGGAGACAGATAAAATATGAAAGACGTGGAGTAGGGTATCATGTGATTAAGGGATTCTAAATTATTATTTCGGTACCCTGATTAACACTATTGCAATCCATTTTTATGACGTTTAAGGGTAATGAACATTATAACATGCCTAAAAAGTGTTACTATAATGCTAAAGATATTACTTAGATATTTTATATGTAGGTTGAATGACTTAAGCTATTTTTTTATAATATAATAAGACTGACAACATTAAAAGACACTAGTTGAAAGTTTAAAACATTAATATTATATGACGCCATATGCTTTCTATTTTCTCTAACATAAAAAATAAAATTATAACACACATATGAATGAAATACTACTTATTATGTTTTTCTTATAAGCGAAGTATCGATAGAAGCAATTTTATAAGTTAAAATTAATGAAATCGCTAAAAAAATGACAAAAGGTGTCAGATATCGATTCTAAATTTGTCCCTATTTTTATTAAAAAAGCATTTCTGTGAGGGCGCGTGAATTATAAGCCACAAACATATATATATTTTCACATAAGACTAATACCCCCAGCTCATTCGCATTCAAAACAAAATAAAATTGATGATTGACTTACCTTATGATAAATTATTTTCAATGAAGACACATTAAAACATCTCGCACAACCAATTGGACATAAGTTTCGATAAGTTTTTTCAAATACTTTTATATAAAGAAAATAAAACGTTCAGCCTTAGAATAAAACGTAACTTTGATATTGTAATTCAAAAAACTGTTTATAAGCTGTAATAACGTCTAAAAAAATGCTTTTTACATTAGAATATGCTGTCTAACAACTTTACTAATGTCTGTCTTCAATAACATTATAAGCGCTGGTTAGCAGCACTAATAATATTTAATAATGCTCAACGCTGTATTATTTGGGGCCCAAATTGAGCTTATAAGACACTTATAGACTTTTATATGACTGATATAGTGCTACATATGCTGCTCATATACTGCTTTGCACGTAAGTCCATGCTGTTGTACGCTTCTTAAAATGTTGTTTTGTGTTACTTGGGAAGTATGATAAAAATGTCATCATCATCTGCTTTACCTTTTCCCAACTTTGTTGTGCTCACATATATAAATTATACATTTCCAGTTTTAGCTCACATTGTATATAGGGTGACTGGTAATTAGTGACCGATACCTAAACACGTGATTGTACTCATGATAACAAACAAATTTTACTGTGGGACCAAACCTGAATTCGCGAAAAAAAAATCTGCTGTTCAGTACCTACATTTTGACCAGTTAGGCGAACATAAATGACTGAACAGCAGATTTTTATTTCACAATTTCAGGTTTGGTCCCATAGTAAAAGTTGTTTGTTATCATGAGTACAAGCACGTGTTTAAGTATCGGTCACTAATTATCAGTCACCGTATATAGGTTTTTCGTACAATGAGAATTCAGCTTATAAGTAT
The DNA here is from genome assembly GCA_949316385.1 of Globia sparganii. Lineage (NCBI taxonomy): Eukaryota > Metazoa > Arthropoda > Insecta > Lepidoptera > Noctuidae > Globia > Globia sparganii. Next base: position 11,116,482 of record OX438680.1, read on the forward strand.
TGGAAATGTATAGCTTGATAGGTATGTCGCCGTGCATACATAATTGTTTTTTTTTTTTGCTGTATATCCATTCATATTCTTGTACGAAATCCTTTGTGAAAAAAGTCCATTGATTGAATAACATGGTAATGCAAAAGAAGCGTATCCGGGTCACAAAGTAGTGTCATAAATCTAAGCATTAGTCAGCAATAGTCACCATTTAGGGCTGTTTAGTAGCGAATGCGATAATATTGGAAGCTGTGGCTGTGGTGTATTGGAGTTGTGAGGGTGTGTTGTGTGTGTGGTTGATGTATGTGAGGGTGTGTGTGTTGTGCTGTGTGTGTGGTTCATGTGTGACTGCCTCGTTCGTCTAGTTATCTGATGGTCACTAGCGCGACTGATTAGTCGGTTTCGGTTGGGCAAAATTTTGGATATTTTCATCAGGATTTTTCTACTCAAAAAAATTTGAGAAATTTTATTAGGTTATTTAAAAAAATAGCGCAGCCATTCATTTTCACTGAGTAGGTACTGTATTTTTCAATAAAATTAAGCAGCTGTTTTTCATGTGAATACGAAATAGCAAGATAACTATTAAACGGCAAAATTCTCAAAAAAAAAAACAGTATAAATTAATTTATTTTCTCATACATTTCTTTTTATTGATTCCTAGGCGGTAAGAATTTCGGCGGGCCAGCTAGTTTCAAATAACATAAAAATCTGTAGCTAAGCTTCTGTATAGCTTAGCAACCCCTGTAGCCCAACCCTATAACATACAAAGAAAATAATGTTCTACAACAGGAAATAACAATATTTTTTCGTCACCGCCATCTTTTGTCAAATCAAGTCCCTTTCCATTGAATTACTATTAAAAGGTTTACCTGTGAAGCAGAAATGTGCGTGTAGAAGAATAGTATTGACTGATTCTCTCTGCTGATGACAATAACGGATTTGGTGTGAAAAATGCCGCAATTTTTTTTTGTAATTTTGTGACTTATTCATAGCAGCCCGGAGTCTTTTTTTTATTGCTGAATAGACCCGCTCTTGATCTCGATCACGCTTGATGGAAAGCGATGGATGAGGTCTATGATGGAACGAGCGTGCCCAGAAGATGCAAAAGGCACTGGAACTCCCACGCATCGACGAAACACAGCAGGCTGCTTGACGCCGGACTGGTGGGAGGGTGGACGCAAACCAGGCGGGCGTTAGCCCTACCACCGCAAGGGAAGAATTGGTCAGTCAAATAAGGTGTTGGGTGTGACTGTCCAGGATGCGCCGAGCGCTCGGTTCAGTTCAGTAACTGGCGGAACAAACTGCGCTACACGAGGAGGCTTCTTCATGCATCCCAAAAAGTCATAGTCTGAATTTGTGCTCAGTTGAAGGCAATAAGCTCGCCCCCTATTACATGGGATTTAAACATAACTAGAACTAGTGTATACGATTGTTTTTTGTGGTTGGGTAATCATCAAATGACGGGGTCCCGCTCTGGGTGGAGCAGAAGGGAGTGTCAGACTCTTACTGACTAAAACCCACCCGTGTTCCTTCCTTAGCCCTTTATGTTCCGGGGCAGCGGTAATGGTAACCCTTCCGGACAATCCCGCTGCAGACTATACTAAGAATAGGTTAGAATAAAGTTTATTGTGTTCAGTTTTACAGCTAGTAGTAAGTATATATAAGGTGTTTTAAAATCAACTCTACAAACTTTAAGAGGTGCTTTAGACTATCAAACTGAACAACTTTCACTATGGGATCAACTCTGAAATCACGAAAAAGAAATCAGCTGTTTTATACATTTTGGTCAAGTAGGTATTGAACTTTTGTATTAAACTAGCACTTCGCCGGCGACTTCGTCTGCGTGTATTCGTGCCAAATTTCAAGTTTATTAACTCAAGCAATAAGATTTATCATACAAACAAAATTCCCCCTTTTCACCCCCTTAAAGGTCGAATTTCCAAAAACTCCTTCTTAGTGCTCCCCTACATAATAAATCTACATAATCAAGTTAAAGTCACTCTTTTCAAAGCTTTCTGTCAGTCATTCTACACGTGCAGTCTTTGGACCCGTTTCACGCAGAGAACATACAGCGACCTGCGTGTCCAATACAATAACGCGTTTAGGATACTGTTGGGGCTGTCGTGGCGTTGTAGTGCGTCCACTATGTTTGCGGAGGCGCACACAGACGATTTTTACGCCATTATAAGAAAAAGGACCGCCTCCTTAGCCAGCAGGTTACGCTCCGCCACCAACAGTCTCCTGAGCGTGTTCTCAGATCGGTGGGACTCCCCTCTGCTGCGCCACTGGGTGAGGATCCATACCAGTTGATATTTTAAATACTTTTATCTGCTTATTACTAACACTAGTTATTAAGTTATCTTGTTCCTACTAACACTATGGACTTATGTCTGAATTATAGAATTTGAATTTGAATTTGAATAATAAAAGGAAGCCGTATGCAAAATTTCACGTTCCTAGTCCTTGCAGTTTCGGCTGTGCGTTGATATGTCAGTCAGTCAGTCAGTCAGTTTCTCCTTTTATATATAGACAGCAGATTTTTTTTTCGTGATTTCGGAGTTGCCAAACCCTGTTGCAATAACCTGATTTGCCTTGTCCCGGACAAGCAAACAGCTGTCGGAAGAATAGTGGTCGTCTATTTGATTCAAACCGACAAAATTTTCGGGGTTTGGACTTGTCAACAGCGTTTAGAGAACTCCTACGATAACACTGATTGATGTTCGATACGGTACGGAAGCGTATCGAGTAATTGTGAATAGCTGAGCTGGTTATTGAAATGTGTCAATTTCGATACGATAGCTTGTCGTATGGTGAGATAGGTATGGTAGAGGGACCTGTGGCTAAATAATAATAACAGCCGCAGAGATCGATCGATCAGGTTAAGCTACGCTTGCCGCGGTTGGTCTGTGGATGGGTGACCATCTTTACATACCGTGGACCCCTCAGTGCCTCGGAAAGCACGCTAAGCCGTTGGTCCCGGCTGTCATTCGTGGAACTTTGACAGTCGTCACGGGTAGTCAGAAGCCCGAAGGTCTGACAGTCTTACCAAGGGGTATCGTATTACCCAGTTACTGGGTTGTGGAGGTCAGATAGGCAGTCGCTCCATGTAAAATACTGGTATTCAGCTGCATCCGGTTAGACTGGAAGCCGACCCCAACATAGTTGGGAAAAGGCAGGCGATGATGAGCTTGTCGTATGGTTGTGAATTAGGGTGCAGATAGGCAGTCGTTTCATATGAAACACTGGTATTCAGCCGCATCCTTGTTAGACACATTACAGACTGCAATGCGTCACGGGACGCAGATAACGTGCTCCCGCGCGTGATATTTTACATACAAATTCAATAAAAACGCTCTTCTGTGCGGTGAATTCGGCTCCATTTCCTGCTGCGCCCCGATGCGTGGCACGGTGCAGTGTGTGATGCGCCTTAGACTGGAAGCCGACACCTGCATCACTCTTCACAACTACTCGATACGCTTCCGTACCGTATCAAACATCAATCAATGCTATCTTAGGAGTCTTAAAACGCTATTGACAAGTCCAAAACCCGAAATTTTTGTCAGTTTAAATCAAATAGACGACCACTATTCTTCCGACAGCTGTTTGCTGTCGGGGGCAAGGCAAATCAGGTTATTGAAATGTGTCAGTTTCGATACGATAGCTTGTCGTATGGTTGTCAATTAGGGTGCAGTTGGGAAAAGGCTAGGCAGATGATGATGTTAAAAAGCTAGCCGTGCAGTTTCTTGTCGGCTCTTCTCCATAGGAAACCACCATCTAGAACTATACCTACACCTAGCCTCTAACGTTTCATAAGTGGCCTTGTAGGTTTATGTGAAACAAAATATTTTGATTTTGATTTAGTATCCATCGCTTTTCGCAATACGTATTATTGCAACATCCTTCAACTGTCAAAATCGTTTAGTAGCACAAATCGTCTCACAAATTGTAGTCACAAAAACCGACGGCAGGGGGCACTGTACATAATAATTAGTAGCGACGCTTTTACTAAGGGGCGATGTGGACATTAAAGCCCCAAATTACACAATCGATTCTGAACAGTTACGTATAATATTATATTGTTTTTAGTTTTCACTTAATCAGTTAATTTGTTTGTATACTTAGTTTCGTAGTTTTTATGAGGCTGACTAGCTTAACTGTATACAATTTCAACTTCGATTTTATTTAATTTAAAAATAACCATTTAATAGTGGCTAAGTTACAGGCTGTGCCTAGTTTGGGACCAATGATACCTCCATATTGTAATTTTGAATGTTGAAATAAATGATTTTACTTTACGTTATACCTACATAGCAGCCGGTAGGTATATTTTATAAAAACCTCACTATAAAAATCTCATCGTGAGAACTTAAGTGAAGTGAGCTCAATAGTAATAATAATAATAAAGAGTGAAGTCAATAGTAATAATAATAATCGTTTAAGTATTTATAAAAAGGGGGGTACTTTACAATGAATAGCTTAACAATTAAAATAGCGCACAGTTGCTAATTTGCCTGAACTAAGTTGAACCCGTGCTTCAGGCTAGAAAGTGCATTAGGTAATACTTTATGTCGTAAATTAACAATTAGTATAACGTAAAAACTAAGTTAAAACTTAGGTAAATAAAAATAATATAGCATGTTAGCAGTTCTATTTGCAGAAAATAAGTAGGTACCTCTTCTATTATACTTTCCTTTTAAAAATTGGTACCATGTCCTAAAACCTCGCCAGTAGACACCGAGATACCGTCACCCATCCTCCATCTTGATTCCTGAATGGTTAATTACTGTGTTTTTTGGCGCGCTCGCCTCTCATTGGTCGAGACGGTACGATGTCAAACATGCGTTTTTTACGTCGCGCTCGCGAACCCAAAATTTTCAGAAATAAATTAACTAAATATACCTATTTAATTTTTAAACGATTCACTTTTGGGTTGTAATTGTTGATAAGATTATTTGCATAGTTCAAAATAAATGTCTGAGATTGTTAAAACTAAATTCTGCAAGTCTGCCAGAGCGTCCGGCCAAAGGTAGTTGAAGAACACCAGCAGTTCTATCCTATTCCCCTTACTAATAAACGTATTATATCAGGTCAATAGTTACACACCGATTTCTCTCTTTCAGTCGTCAGTAATTTGATTTTCGAAAGAAGAAGACAAAGTGTTGTGTAACTATACAGACGCTATACAACGTTTATTAGTAAGGGGTTATAAAAATATCACCGTGAAAACTTTGCTATAGTGAGCTTTAATTGAGGTGTCATTTCGCCTGATGCTAAAGTCCCCGTCATGAGAAGCTATAAATTTTGTAAACACAAATTCAGGGGTTCGCAACCTTTGGATCAAATAAAAAAAACAGTTTTGTAATGATTTTTATTTTTAAATAAGTAGTGATATAATTATTTTAACACACACACACACACACACCTAATTACTGTATTCTGCATTTGCATTCTGCAGCATTGACAGCTTCAGCGTGAACTTACTTCAAAATGACGACTTAAATTTTTACGTGCTTTGAGGCAGACGCGTTTCAGTAACACAAAACATTACGACAGTGCTTTAAATCTCTTTAATATAACCCAACCAAGTGAAATTGCTCGTTAGTTTCGTATTACACGTATGTCCCACACGTGTATGTGTCGTGTGTGTTTCGTGTGTGTGTGTTGTATGTGGGATTATTTGTTGTTGACCGAATTGTCGTTGACCGAATTATTTACAAAATTGTTGTTGACCGAATTATTTACAAAATTTATAGCTTCTCGTGACGGGAACTTTAAAGATTGTCACTTCAAACTCACTTCACGAAGATTTTAACAGGTCAGCGGTGGTTTTAGTTTGTAGGAATCTGACAAATCCCTCCACCTGCCTTCGACTGGCGATTTGTGTGCGCGTGTCATCGAGATCTAATACTATAAATGTTTTTCATGCATATCTTTGTATCGTTGGATTTATTATTCCATCGAAGCATCTTAAGGATACGTTTTACAGTCCAAAATTTCAACAAAAAAAAAATTACTACGTTGCATAGATCCAGTGTTAAATGTCAGTGTTAAACAGTGCCATAAGTGTTCTTATGACGGTGACAGTTTGAGTCCCTGGGTGCATGTGGCGTTCTGTAGTTTTTGCCGACCCCCATGCCAAGGGAAGAAGGCGAGAGTTTATTTAAGACTGTGCCGACCGCACAGTGGCGCCCTCATCGTTTGTTTGGTTATTTCATACAATTTAGAATGAAAATGCAGAAAATAAGCACGTTAAGTTGTGCTTCACAAGATTATACGTTAATATTATTAGAAGCGGTAGTTTTATATTGTTTAGTTTTATTATAATCCTTAAAACGGAATATAGTGGCCACTGTTATCCGTTTTATGGATTATAATAAAACTAAACAATATAAAACTACCATTTCTAATAATATTAACGTATAATCTTGTGGAGCACAACTTAACGTGCTTATTTTCTGCATTTTCATTCTAAATTGTTTGAAATAACCAAACAAACGATGAGGGCGCCACTGTGCGGTCGGCACAGTCTTAAGTTATGTGTACAGATCGGAAGACGCTCCCCACTGTTTTTCCTAAAGCTTACAGCACAAGTGTGCAACATTCCGCTAGTGTTTTAGTTTTGTCGATACACACTAATTATTATTAGTGGGTAATTAGTGTGTATCGAAAAAACTAAAACACTAGTGAAATTAACTAGCGATAACCACTAACGATTCGGAAGAAGAGCGGGGCGCGTCTTCGTGGATTGCACTATCTGTAAATTGTAAATTGTAAAGCTTTGTGGTATAGGGCCCTAAGGTAATCTGATGTTAACCTATGTGTATGAAAGAAAAATATGGCTTTGTTGGTCTCGTGGTAGCAAGCGCAATCACTGAGTAGGGGGTTCGATCCACAGGCAGGGCAATTGGTTATTCTTTTATGAATTTCTCAGTCAGATAGGCACTCCATGTTATATACTGGTATTCAGCTGCATTCGGTTAGACTGGAAGCCGATCCCAACATACATAGTTGGAAAAAGGCTAGGCAGATGATGATGTAGGCTTGTAAGGTTGTGTGATATAGGGACCGCTTTAATTTTAATGTCTAGAATTATTATAAAATAACAATTGTTACTATACTTATATCAAAATAATACTTGATTCAAAGTGTAAAATTGAATTCCTTGAAATTTTTTGTTAAGACTGTGCCGACCCTACAGTGGCGCCCTCATCGTTTGTTTGGTTATTTCATACAATTTAGAATGAAAATGCAGAAAATAAGCACGTTAAGTTGTGCTTCACAAGATTATACGTTAATATTATTATAAAAGGTAGTTTTATATTGTTTAGTTTCATTATAATCCTTAAAACGGATAAAAGTGGCCACTATATTCCGTTTTAAGGATTATGATAAAACTAAACAATATAAAACTACCGCTTCTAATAATATTAACGTATAATCTTGGGAAGCACAACTTAACGTGCTTGTTTTCTGCATTTTCATTCTAAATTGTATGAAATAACCAAACAAACGATGAGGGCGCCACTGTAGGGTCGGCACAGTCTTAAAAGTATACTTATGGTAAAATAATTGAAATTAAAATAGATATGACAATTTTTTAAGTTTTTGAGATTTGTTTAAATTCAACTATATAACTGAAGTAGGATAAATTATGCGTTCACCACAGTACACCCGCATAGACCGCGACTGCGGGCGGTAAGAATCAAGAAATTCGGTAGTGGTTCAGACAGTGAGGCTGAAGACTCAGGAGTTGAAATTGAATTGATGATATTACAGCCGATCGATTCTACAAAAAGCTCACCGTGAAAAGTTAGGTGAAGTGAGCTGTTAAGAGTACCAATCCCTAGCATCAGGATGACACTAACAGCTCACTCCACGCTCACTTCACCTAAATTTTCACGGTGCGATGGTTACAGAATCGCACTGCTGGATATTCACTTTGTATAATCACACAATCCTTTTTTTTTTTTTTGTGGATGGGAAATCATCCAATGACCCCTCCCGCTCTGGGTGGAGCAGAAGGGAGTGTCAGACTCTTACTGACTAAAACCCACCCGTGTTCCTTCCTTAGCCCTTTGTGTTCCGGGGTAACGGTAACCCTTTCGGACAATCCCGCTGCATCACACAATCCTAGATGGATTTTTTTTCTTTTGATTGTATTTTCTTATCACATCCTCCTAACGACCTCTAGCCTACAGTATAGAAAACACAACAGATTGATCTTGTTGTCTTTAGTTCTGCTCGATCCCGGTAGATGGCGTTAATTCTAGAAAAGTTGGAGCTTTTACATTATTTTGAGTTTTGTGGGATGATTTTTTTAAATTAGCAAAACTTCGCAGAAATGATGAGCATTATACAGCTGACTACGGGGTCAACGGCCGCTGGTAGTGTAGTTACAAGATATTATGAGATGAAAATATCGTGTGTTTGTTTTACCGTCATTAGATTTTGTTGTTCATTAAATTAGCTAGCAAATTACTTCAGATGAGATTATACTTACCTAATTAAGGTGATTACTTCAATAATTTAGTCCGAGAAATTCAAAATAACGTAGTTTTTGCAAAGTAATTTTGTAACCTCTCACCTTAAGTAACTGCTATTTAATATCGTTGACATGTGAAGACCGCTACACTAGCGCTGGTCATAATTTCTGAAAAATTGACTGTGCAAACCCAGCCTATTGATTCTGTAAAAATCTCACCGTGATAACATAGGTGAAGTGAGCGTGAAGTGAACTATCAATGGAGGCAATCCCTAATATCAGGTGGAATGACAGCTCACTTCACCTTAGTTTCACGGTGAGATTTTTACAGAATAGCACTGCTCGTTCGCACTGCCAATTTTTTTTTGCGCACTGTATTTTCAATACAAGCGTTGCGAGTTGATGCGCTGGGATGCACTCTGTTGGATTCTCAATGCTCGACCCAACACCGAAAGTTGAAAATCCATGTAAGTACCAACCCTTCGTTTGCGAGTCCGACTTGCACTTAGCCGTTTTTTTTTAAAGTTCATTTTGGGTCACTTAATTAAAACGTAGTTTTCTCTGACACACATTTGTTTAATATAATTATTTCAACAGCCTAAACCAGGCACCTTTGAAAGTCAAGATAGTTAGAATAATTCTTACATTTTGTTAAAGAAGGTCGTTACATACAACAGATACATGATACAGATACATGTAAGACACACTTTAGGGATTTAAATATTCTGACAGTACCTTCACTGTTTAACTATGAGGTTCTGATGTTTGTAAAAACCAATATACACTTATTTAGTCATGTACAAAGTCAACGTCGCTCAGATAAGTTGAAAACAATAATCACGAGAACTGCTTTTGCTTATAAAAGTGTTTATGCAATGGCACCAAAATTGTATAATAAACTACCTTGTCATATTAGAAATTGTAAGAATAATAATGAATTCAAAAGAGAGCTCTTTAAGCTACTAAATGACAAGGTATATTATTCAGTCAAGGAGTTTATGGATGACAAATTTTGAAGATTTTTTTTTTTTTTAAATCTATTGACATTGTTTATTTTCGTGACATTTTCCATATATTATTATGACAGTTTTAAAACATGACATGCCTAAAATATGTTTCTTGACATTGTTGATTCATTTATATTCACATGAAAACATGAAATCGCGAAAAAAAACATCAGCTGTTCCCTACATTTATCTTCGTCTATCTCGTCAAAATGTAGGAAGCAGCTGATTTTTATTTCGCGATTTCAGGTTTGGTCCCATAGTAAAAGTTGTTCATAATGATAAGTACAATGACCTCTTAAGAGGTTGCTGGTGTTTTACCAATAACCCTGTATAAAATTCTCGTGTCACAGTGTTAGTTACCATACTCCTTCGAAACGGCTTGACCGATTTTTATAAAATTTTATATGCATATTCAGTAGATCTGAGAATCGGCCAACATCTATTTTTTATTTTGCAATACGACGTTTGCGGGGTCAGCTAGTAATAAAAATAAAGTTGTCAAGTCGTGCAATATTTCCACGACATACGAGTCGTAAGAACCTTTCTATCGTGCAAAGACTACTTATATAGTTTAACACGCTTTTTTGCGGTTGGTGGTCACAGATTCAGTGGTGAAGCAATCTGCACAGTTGCACGGAGGGCAGTCGGTGACGACGTTGCCGTTGTCCGTCGTCAAAAACTGACGCCTGTTAATCTGTTAAGAAAAAGAAAATTTAATATTAACTTGTTATTGACCCATTGTTCAGGGGCTCGTGGCTAAATAATAACAACACGGGACGATCGAAGGTTAAGCTACGCTAGCCGCGGTCGGTTCTAGGATGGGTGGCACACCGGTTGTAGTAGTAGTAGTAGTATCTTTATTCATAACAACATATTATTGTGTCGAACAGATTGATAATTATAAATATGTCCTTAAAACTAGATTAATTTAAATTCCAATATAAATAAAATCATTACATTGTCAAAATTATCACAATACCAAGTACCTATATAATATATTAATAATAATAAAAGATTCTCATAAGTTAAATAATAAAATAATGTCAAAAATTATTATAATTGCAAATTCCTACTCAAAATACATACAAATTAGAGGTCACCTACTGAGTATAAACACTTTTCTAAAAGAAACGCTTTATGACTGGCTTTAAAAGTACTGCAATACAATTCCTGTTTTAATGAAGTAGGCAATTTGTTATACAATTTTATTCCATTAATTTGAGAACAATGACTGACTACTTTGAGGTGGGGTGTTATATTTGACGATAGATCAAGTCTTCTCGTTTTCTCCCTTTTTATTCTTTCCTCGTGTGTTTCGATTTTGTCAATATTTTTAGCCAAGTTCAATAACAAAACCATTACATATAAACTAGGCACAGTCAAAATTTTTGTCCGTGATTCATGGATGTTACGGGTAGTCAGAAACCCAAAAGTCTGACAACCAGTATTACCAAGGGGTATCGTGTTACCCAGTAATTGTGGAGGTTAGATAGGCAGTAAAATACTGGTATATCTTCTACATCCGGTTAGACTGGAAGCCGACCTTTCACAGTTGAGAAAAGGCTAGGCAGATTGATTGATATTCTGTTGTTCACAAACTAAACTAAATTTAAGTTCAGTGCATCTCTTTCTTTCTATTTCATTAAGAAACGGACAGAAGATAAATATTAGTTTAGTCCTGTCAAATTAGTCAGCGCCTGACTTAAAATTGACGTATTTTTAGTAGCAAATTTTTTAATCACGTCTAAAGTTGTCTATGGATGATCTAATTTGACAGGACTAAACTAATATTTATCTTCTGTCCTTTTCATAATGAAATAGAAAGAAAAAGATGCACTGAACTTAAATTTAATTTAGTTTGTGAACAACAGAATCGGGGCCATTGACCCCCTCTTGGACACAGGCTTCCTCTCTATGAGAGGGAGTGGGCTGTAATCCACCACGAGGGCCCACTGCGGGTTGGTAGATGTCACATGACTTTGAATTTTTGGTTCTTGGAAATGTAGTTCGCTTTATCGCGACAATGTAGCCGTAGTGTAAGAATTTATCTCACTCCCACACTGAAGTAAGAATAAAATAATACTGCAACCCGAGGTGTGATGGGGTGATCGCGTTTTCAAACCATGTCATGCACTATTTATAACGTGCAGCTTATGTCACCACCATCTGCTATCAAAACAGTCATGGAAAACCATAATAAATTCGTGAAGATTCAAACTATATGAAAAGTTGTGTAGGTACTGGCTAGACGCACTGCACATTTTAATAATGATATTTATACTTAACAAGTAAAACAAAACTATTATTACATCTCTCATTATTAATTACTAGCAGCGCCCCGCGGTTTCACCCGCGTTAGTTTCGATCCCGTGGGAATATAAGGATAAAAATTATACTATGTGTTAATCCTGGTTATACACTTTCAATGTGCCTTTCATCCAAATCCGTTCAACGGTTTACGCGTGATTGAGTAACAAGTATCCTAACATCTTCACAAACTTTCACATTTATAATATTAATAGGAAGTAAGATACTTACAGGAATCTATAAAAACGTGAAATCATTAATATACATACTTAATCTAATAATAATAATCTTAATCTAATAATCTTTGTTTTTGTGGGGGAATTGGGCCGTAAGCTCAGGGCGGCAACCGGTGACTCCCGCTCTGCTATGCTATTCTCTAAGGATACAGCCTTGCAGGCAGCGCTGTCGCAGCGGTGAAACTTATTTTCGTATTCATTAGGCTGCTTACAGCTACACTAGCGCTCAAGGCTGTGACGGCCGTGAGTTAAACTACCCAACGGCACAGCCACCGGAGGGCAAATTGACAGTTCTTCATACATTTTGGCATTCCATAAAAAAAAACAGCGTCGAAGTCGCTCACAGCCTCGCTTCTAACTGTCAAATCCAAAAGCTATAATATTCGTGGCGTAGTCTTCACAAAAATAATAAACTGTACAAGTTAAACTTAAATAAATTGATTCTTTTAATACATATTTGTAAAAATGGCAGCTCGGTTAATTTTATAGCTACATTTAATAGAAGAAGCTAAGAAAAGTGATGATTTGAAGAAAGCTCGACAGGCGAAACGAATAAGAAAGATTAAAACAGTATCCCGTGATACAGATTTTATCCATATAGGCTTTCTGAGGATTTAATTAATATATTGGAAAATGACATAGCTCCATATATGCGTCTGCGAGTTCGTTCCAGTGGTTTATCCAAGAGGCTAAAGGTTTGTTTACAGTAGGTTTCTTGAGATATGATGGGAACATCACCACACACCAACAAAAGCTTATTGAATTCCTGATGTTTCAGATTTTATGCACACTATCTTTTTTGGCTAATGGAAGTTACCAAAAAATCATTGGGAAGAATGTAGACACATACATATCTCAAACTTCTGCCTCTAGGGTAATCCACGAAGTTGTTAATGCTCTGAATAATAAGAACATCATTAATAAGTAGGTATATTAGATTTCCGCAAAACCACAATGATCGACGAATGCTCAAGTCAAGGCAAGTATCAAAAGTACCTACTTACATTTTCTTATTAGTCTCTCAAGTATTGTTTAAACAAGAGCCATTGTTTGAAATTTGAATACTTATTACAGGTTTTATGAGAAATTCAAAATTCCAGGGGTGCTAGGTTGCGTTGATGGCACCCTGATTTCCATGGTACGTCCTAAGGAACATGAGGAGAGATATTATTGTCGAAAAGGCCAGGAACGTTTTAATTGTATGTAAACTGTTGGGTCTTTATTAATTAAAATAATGTAGAATTATAAAGAATCCTTAGGTATGTAATTATTATACTTATTTCAGATAAATGATGCCGATTTGAACATCTTGCATGTGGATGTGACTTTTGGGGGTGCAACGCATGATAGTTTTGTTTTTTCAAATACTAGAGTAAAGGAGCATTTGAAAAATTTAAATAATGAAGAAAAAGTGTACTTACTTGGTAATTTATTATTTAAAATACAAAGTTAAGTTAAGTTTTTTAACACAAGTCAAGATTGCACTTAATTCCAGCTTCATTAATTGATTTCAGGTGACTCAGGATATCCTCAAAGGTCTTATTTAATGACTCCCTTTAGTAATCCAGAAACTGGGATTCCAGAGAGCCATTATAACAATTTGCACAGCAGTGCAAGGAACAGTGTGGAGAGGACTATTGGAATACTGAAAGGGCGGTTCAGATGTCTATTGGTTCATAGGGTATTGCACTATGATCCTATTACAGTGGGTAAAATTGTGATAGCTTGCTGTATTTTACACAACATGTGTAATCGAGCTGGGCTACCAGCTCCTATGTTAGACCAATGTGACTTAGATGAAGAATCTAGGTTACTTGGAATCCTGACACACCAGGCTCCAACACATGATGACTTAGAGAGTGGGCAGATAAGTAGGCGCGATTTAGTTAATCAATTATGGCGAGCACGTCATATCTAAAATGTATGCTTCCCTTCTTTCCATGATTACTTCTTTACTCTCTTTCCAAAACATGTTTAGATAGAATATTCTCAGCATTATTGATTAGATACACTAAAATAGGAATTTAAATTTTTAATGAAAGTATAATTTGTGAATGTTAATGTAGATATACGTGCATAGAACCTGTATTAGCTTTAAATAAACAATAACAATTAAGTATGTCATAATATTTAAGGTGTATATTATGTGTGGTGTTAAGGTTATCAAAAATTATCAGCCTTTATGTGCGTATATACCTTTCTCTATATTTTTAATTTTTTTTTTAAATGTGTATACAGCATGGGACATGAGAAATTAAATAGATATGTGCATAATAATGTTTTCTTTTTTTTATTTACCATTAAAAACAATCAATCATTCAAATCAAAGGTCATTTATTGAATAATAATAATAATAATTCATTATTTCATTTATTTATTTTCTTGCCATTTGTGATTGCCTTTGAGAAGGCGGTGAGCGCTGGATCATACGGCGGCGTGCCGTCCGACGCCCATGAGGTGCTATGAACATGATCAAAAATGCAACAAATTACTAAACAGAGGTAAAACAAATTTATACGGGTATTATGTAAGTATAACAGCATCACATCACTCTTTCTGAAGGAATAGATATTACAATGTAGTATACATAGTAGATGTGGTATTTTTAAATACATTGATTGCATAAGGGCTATTGTTGAAAAAACCTACAGAAAATCTCAAGAAATTGGCCCACCTGAGAATCAAAAGTGTGACCACAACTAGGTAGTGCTTTTTACACTAAACTAATAACTAACAAAATTATAATGAAGTTAACCTTACATGAAGAGGTAATTGGGGTATTACTCCTATGAGGCACTGCAGGTGGTGATCTACGTAATGCAAGTAATTTAAATCTAGTAAATACCTGAAGTATGCTCTCTGACCCTGTTGTTGCATTTGCCTCCTCTGTAACATCTTGTATACTCTGCAAACCAATTTTGACTTAGCAATGTTTTGGGAAGTAAAATAGGTACTCATGTGTTGGATAATATTTCAATAAACATACCAAGAGCACATTGTTTGATACATCAGCATTTGGCACGTCAGGAGTCAAATCAAAACTTGGCCCAGGTTCATTAGCAAACTAAAAAACAAATTATTGAAAATTAAATTGATGTTTCAGGAAATATATTTTATGCATTCACTTCAATGTACCAATAGTTGATCTGGCACTGTTGAAGAGACTGCAGTACAGCCCATATCTTGATCAAATGAAAGGCTTTCTCATAGTCCACAAACACTAAGCAGAGCGGCAGATTATACTCTTCGGTCTTCTGTATAACCTGTTGCGGCATATGTATGTGGTCTACGGTGCTAAAGCAAGTTTTCATAAATAAAATTAAAACAAGCATAACTACAAAAACCATAATTACATGCAGGTCAATTTCAAGCTCCCTCTCACCAGTAACAAAGCCTTCGCCACCCATTATTGTAACTATTTTTTCTTCTATTGCAGAGAGAAACCTTTCCTCTAGTTCACCACCACCTGTTCATTGCCTAGCCATCAGTATTTGACTAGCTTTTTTCCTTACTGCTGACTTCTTATCCTTCCAATACTAAAAAAAAAATATTCTATGTCTAAATATCTAGATTTCACATAATTATACCACAGTAATATGTCCTATGTTATAATTTGAGCCAATGTACTTAGGTACCTACTGGATATTTAACTTTGTTCATAAGACACAGTCAAAGTGTGCATGCAAAGTAAGTGCAGTCAAAGTGTACAAGCTGACGAAGCACACCAGTAATGCAATACCTAATATGACATATTGTTAATAAACCTTTGACCATTGCTTCCAACTTTTAATGCAGCCACTTCCATCACTGTTTAGCTTGCCAGCTATTTCTTGCCATGCCGCTGTTGTGCGATCTCGGGCATGTAATGTCCGAGAATGCCCTGTGGCAAGCCAACGTCGCTCTTCCAAACTCTCTATTAACATCTCTACTTGCGCAAGGGATGGAATAGCACTTCTTGGCATGCTTAAAATACATAATAATATGTTACAACATTATAGTTAAAGGTACCTACATACAATAGTAATATCCATGGATTATCAGTGAAAACATAATAGTACTCACATGTCAGTAGGTAGGTACTTATATTTATCCTCAGTCACGGAACTACCTATTAATTAATTAGATGCACCCAAAAAATTAGAAATAGAAACTGAAAATATAGACTCCCAAGTTGTTTTGACAGCATTGTATTTTGTTTGTGTTGACTTTTTATTGCGTTGCTCGAAAAGAGCAAAGGAATCGCCATTCAGCCTTAAAATGTAATAAGAAATATGCAATAAACTCTTATAATTGTGATATTGGATAAAATTCACCTGTATTCCATAAAATACTCAAAGATAGACCTTTAATATATATTTTAAACCCATAAAACTCTCAGTCGAGATTGATCGATTATAATTTATAGAATTTGTTTCAAGCCCTACGTTCGTCTATGAAACAGCGACGGGAGGTTACAGCCTTGGGTTCGTCGACGACCATAACGACGTTAGTGAATACGGTTTGAATCAGCGCTACACGCTCGGTCGATCTCAAGGCTGTCTCGTCGACGAGCTCGTCGCAGCTTACAGCCAAGAAATTGTCTTTTAGAGAATAGCACTGCTGAGCTTACGGCCCAATTCCCCCACAAAAACAAAGATTATTAGATTATTATTTCGGCACTTATGGTGTGTCATATCAGCCGAATATGTCGGAACGTAAAATCAGCCGCCGAACTTCGATCGCGTAACTTCGGCATAGTGTGTTTAGACACTAAGGGTCAGCGCAGACAGAAAGGAGCGCAGCGGAGAGGATTTTATTAAGGCACTCGAAAATCAACTTTAACATTATTGAAATAAAGACACGCGTGCCTTCCCGCGTATCCTCGAGGACGCGCGAGTATTTTTTGTCAGGTTCAAGAATGTATGCACTTTATTTCAATAATTTTAAAGTTGATTTTCGAGTGCCTTAATAAAATCCTCTCCGCTGCGCTCCTTCCTGTCTGCGCTGACCCTAAGGCGGTAAAATCTTAATAATTTTTCGACTACCACGCGAAGAAAGTCACAGGCCAAACATAGCTACATAAACCTAGTGATTCATTATTATAACAATATTGAACGATCGCAGGAAGAACATACAAAATAGACGCGTTCACTTTTATTTTGTTTTCGAACATGGCGGCTCATTTAGTGAGTATTGTTGAGTCGGCCATGTTTTTTTAGTTGTTCACTGGCGGGTGACATGGACTTTTTACTAAATCGAATGAAGGGTTATTTTTTGTGATGTATGTTTAAGAATAAGTATATGTGTAAACATTTTTTTTAAGCAATACCAGTTTATTACTCATCAACGAAATAAACTTCCATACCATGTGGTGACGACAATACGACAATAAATGAGAAATAGGAGTAAGTACTTTAGATTTTTCGTCGGTTATAAAACAAAAAAAAAATGCCTTTTTATAGTAGATAATATTTTTTTTTAGGTAAATAATTAATTAAGTACTTAGGTTCTTACTTACCTTTGCCTTTGCCCTCTTCTCTTTTTCCTCTTCTTTCTGCAGACAACAAAGGCTGATAAATTTATTTCATGATTTTTTATAATATAATCATCACTTCACCCTCGAAAAGATATTTGCTGCAAATAAAATCAAAACATTTATTAATAAAAACCTTAAACAAATAATAAGTCATTCAATTAAACATAAAACGAAATAAAAAAAAAAACAAATAAAAAAAAAATAAATAGAATAAAATTATTTCATCATAATTAAACCCCCCTTTTTTCCCTGGTGCGCAGGGTGCGGGTCAGTCCGAACAGTATCCTGAGCGCTTTCGCCCAGAGATTCGACTGCCAGTACATGTATCACTGTGACATGGTACATGTACGGGCTAATGTGGAAATATTGTTTTAACTGTTGTGACGTATTATTGTATTTTTATTTTATTTTTGTATTGAAATTGTATTTGTATTAGTTTATTTTATAATTGGTCCGTGTTGGCTTTTAATTAAATAAATAATAATAATAATTTATATATTTATAGTTTCGAGAGGTTTACATTTGCCCCCAAGACTCAGTCAACTATGTTAATAATTATTTTATTAACATAGGACAAACTCTAGCGCAGAATATCTTAAATAGTTACGTACCCCAAACATCTTGTAACACAGACCGCCCTAATTTGTCCTCTTTTGTTCTCCTAGACACCACTCAGGAGGAAGTTGAAAATATCCTGATGTCTCTAGACTCTGGGAGTGCACCAGGTTGGGATGGAATTCCTACCCTTTTCCTCAAACAGGCCAAGGAGATCTTAATCCCGCTGATCTGTGACCTTGCCAACCTATGTTTTAACACTGGTATCTTTCCCTACCTTCTTAAGCGGTCCGTTGTTACCCCTGTGTATAAGAGTGGAGATAGAGACGACATTAACAACTATCGGCCAATTTCTGTGTTGACTTCCATTTCTAAAATTATTGAGAAGCTCTTGAACTCTAGAATAGTTAACTACCTGACTAAGTTTAACATCCTATCTTCCTCACAGTATGGTTTTAGGAGGGGAATGTCGACCCAGGATGCTACTGAGGAACTTGCAACGGTAATAACCAAGGAAGTAGATAAGGGGAACAAATGCCTAGTGGTCTTTCTTGACCTCAAGAAAGCCTTTGATACCGTCTCTATTTCTAAGCTTATACACAGGCTGGAGAACTTAGGATTTCGAGGTTCTGCTCTCTCTCTTCTCAGCAGTTACCTCCGAAATAGAAAACAGGGGGTAAAAATTGAAAACCGGCTTAGCGACGAAGAGAACGTGACGTATGGCGTCCCGCAGGGCAGTGTCCTCGGCCCAACGCTCTTTTTGATTTATATTAATGAGCTCTGCAACCTTATTCTCGACGGTGCGAGGATCCTGTCCTACGCGGATGATACCGCTATTATCTTCTCCGCTAAGACCTGGGAGAAAGTTAGGTTTGAGGCTGAGAAGGGACTAGCTAGAGTTAGTAGTTGGCTAAATGAAAATCTACTTACGCTTAATACCCAAAAAACAAACTACGTCTGCTTCACTAAATACACAAACTCTCAGCCTGGGCCTGACTTTAACATTAGAATACATTCTTGTCCTACGGTAAATTACGGTAAATTCGGTAGTGGTTCAGACAGTGGGGCTGAAGACTCAGGAGTTGAAATTGAATTGATGATATTACAGACGATCGATTATATAAAAATCTCACTGTGAAAAGTTAGGTGAAGTGAGCTGTCAAGAGTACCAATCCCTAGCATCAGGATGACACTAACAGCTCACTCCACGCTCACTTCACCTAAATTTTCACGGTGATATGGTTACAGAATCACACTGCTGGAAATTCACTTTGTATAAATCACACAATCCTAGATGGATTTTTTTCTTTTGATTGTATTTTCTTATCACATCCTCCTAACGACCTCTAGCCTACAGTATAGAAAACACAACAGATTGATCTTGTTGTCTTTAGTTCTGCTCGATCCCGGTAGATGGCGTTAATTCTAGAAAAGTTGGAGCTTTTACATTATTTTTGAGTTTTGTGGGATGATTTTTTTAAATTAGCAAAACTTCGCAGAAATGATGAGCATTATACAGCTGGCTGGCCGTTGACGGGGTCAACGGCCGCTGGTAGTGTAGTTACAAGACATTATGAGATGAAAATATCGTGTGTCTGTTGTACCGTCATTAGATTTCGTTGTTCGTTTAATTAGCTAGCAAAATACTTCAGATGAGATTATACTTACCTAATTAAGGTGATTACTTCAATAATTTAGTCCGAGAAATTCAAAATAACGTAGTTTTTGCAAAGTAATTTTGTAACCTCTCACCTTAAATAATGCTATTTAATATCGTTGTGAAGACTGCTCCACTAGCGCTGGTCATAATTTCTGAAAAATTGACCGTGCAAGCCCAGCCTATTTATTCTGTAAAAATCTCACCGTCATAACATAGGTGAAGTGAGCGTGAAGTGAACTATCAATGGAGGCAATCCCTAATATCAGGTGGAATGACAGCTCACTTCACCTTAGTTTCACGGTGAGATTTTTACAGAATAGCACTGCTCGTTCGCACTGCCAATTTTTTTTTGCGCACTGTATTTTCAATACAAGCGTTGCGAGTTGATGCGCTGGGATGCACTCTGTTGGATTCTCAATGCTCGACCCAACACCGAAAGTTGAAAATCCATGTAAGTACCAACCCTTCGTTTGCGAGTCCGACTTGCACTTAGCCGTTTTTTTTTAAAGTTCATTTTGGGTCACTTAATTAAAACGTAGTTTTCTCTGACACACATTTGTTTAATATAATTATTTCAACAGCCTAAACCAGGCACCTTTGAAAGTCAAGATAGTTAGAATAATTCTTACATTTTGTTAAAGAAGGTCGTTACATACAACAGATACATGATACAGATACATGTAAGACACACTTTAGGGATTTAAATATTCTGACAGTACCTTCACTGTTTAACTATGAGGTTCTGATGTTTGTAAAAACCAATATACACTTGTTTAGTCATGTAGAAAGTCAACGTCGCTCAGATAAGTTGAAAACAATAATCACGAGAACTGCTTTTGCTTATAAAAGTGTTTATGCAATGGCACCAAAATTGTATAATAAACTACCTTGTCATATTAGAAATTGTAAGAATAATAATGAATTCAAAAGAGAGCTCTTTAAGCTACTAAATGACAAGGTATATTATTCAGTCAAGGAGTATATGGATGACAAATTTTGAAGATTTTTTTTTTTTTAAATCTATTGACATTGTTTATTTTCGTGACATTTTCCATATATTATTATGACATTTTTAAAACATGACATGCCTAAAATATGTTTCTTGACATTGTTGATTCATTTATAATTACTGCATGATTTCTTTTTTGTTTTCATTTTTAAAAATAAGTTTACTATAACTTTGACTCGAATTTTGTATGCCTATCGGCGGAACATGGTTTGTGCACTCGACATTTATATTGGAAAACACCTGTAATCACCTATGTTCACAAAATAAATAATGAAATGAAATGAAATGAAATTAATTTTCGTGGAAATTTTGCACGACATGACCGATTTTTATCATAGAATTTTGAGAAATGTCATTTAAAATGATGATAAGTAATTAATTTTATAATAACGCTACAGTAAATCCAAGTTTTCTTAAACACAGCAAAAAAAACATTTTCGTACTATTCGTGCAATCCTGAAATAAATGCCAGTATACATTACTCGGCCCTGCTTAAAAAGAGTAAATCTATATTTAAAAAAAAAATGCAGTTCGTTTGTAAGCGCATCACTTAAAACGGCTGGATAGATTTGGCAATTTTTTTTATTAAAACGTTCTCATAGATATCCAAAAAGTATTGTATGGCAAGAAAAATTGGAATAATTTCAAACGCGGGAAAAACTGAACTACCTTTTTTGTATGAACTAGTGATATTTGAACAGGACAAAGTTTGCAATCAGGCAGCTTATTTAATATACAGGGTTATTGGTAAAACACCAGCAACCTCTTAAGAGGTCATTGTACTCATCATTATGAACAACTTTTACTATGGGACCAAACATGAAATCGCGAAAAAAAACAATCAGCTGTTCCCTACATTTATCTTCGTCTATCTCGTCAAAATGTAGGGAACAGCTGATTTTTATTTCGCGATTTCAGGTTTGGTCCCATAGTAAAAGTTGTTCATAATGATGAGTACAATGACCTCTTAAGAGGTTGGTGGTGTTTTACCAATAACCCTGTATAAAATTCTCGTGTCACAGTGTTAGTTACCATACTCCTTCGAAACGGCTTGACCGATTTTTATGAAATTTTATATGCATATTCAGTAGGTCTGACTTCTGAGAATCGGCCAACATCTATTTTTTATTTTGCAATACGACGTTTGCGGGGTCAGCTAGTAATAAAAATAAAGTTGTCAAGTCGTGCAATATATCCACGACATACGAGTCGTAAGAACCTTTCTGTCGTGCAAAGACTACTTATATAGTTTAACACGCTTTTTTGCGGTTGGTGGTCACAGATTCAGTGGTGAAGCAATCTGCACAGTTACACGGAGGGCAGTCGGTGACGACGTTGCCGTTGTCCGTCGTCAAAAACTGACGCCTGTTAATCTGTTAAGAAAAAGATTAAATATTATTGTTATTGTCCCATTAGTCAGGGGATCGTGGCTAAATAATCACAACACGGGACGATCGAAGGTTAAGCTACGCTAGCCGCGGTCGGTTCGAGGATGGGTGGCACACCGGTTGTAGTAGTAGTAGTAGTATCTTTATTCATAACAACATATTATTGTGTCGAACAGATTGATAATTATTATAAATATGTCCTTAAAGCTAGATTAATTTAAATTCCAATATAAATAAAATCATTACATTGTCAAAATTATCACAATACCAAGTACCTATATAATATATTAATAATAATAAAAGATTCTCATAAGTTAAATAATAAAATAATGTCAAAAATTATTATAATTGCAAATTCCTACTCAAAATACATACAAATTAGAGGTCACCTACTGAGTATAAACACTTTTCTAAAAGAAACGCTTTAAGACTGGCTTTAAAAGTACTGCAATACAATTCCTGTTTTAATGAAGTAGGCAATTTGTTATACAATTTTATTCCATTAATTTGAGAACAATGACTGACTACTTTGAGGTGGGGTGTTATATTTGACGATAGATCAAGTCTTCTCGTTTTCTCCCTTTTTATTCTTTCCTCGTGTGTTTCGATTTTGTCAATATTTTTAGCCAAGTTCAATAACAAAACCATTACATATAAACTAGGCACAGTCAAAATTTTTGTCCGTGATTCATGGATGTTACGGGTAGTCAGAAACCCAAAAGTCTGACCACCAGTCTTACCAAGGGGTATCGTGTTACCCAGTAATTGTGGAGGTTAGATAGGCAGTAAAATACTGGTATATCTTCTACATCCGGTTAGACTGTAAGCCGACCTTTCACAGTTGGGAAAAGGCTAGGCAGATTGATTGATATTCTGTTGTTCACAAACTAAACTAAATTTAAGTTCAGTGCATCTCTTTCTTTCCATTTCATTAAGAAACGGACAGAAGATAAATATTAGTTTAGTCCCGTCAAATTAGTCAGCGCCTGACTTAAAATTGACGTATTTTTAGTAGCAAATTTTTTAATCACGTCTAAAGTTGTCTAAGGATGATCTAATTTGACAGGACTGAACTAATATTTATCTTCTGTCCTTTTCATAATGAAATAGAAAGAAAAAGATGCACTGAACTTAAATTTAATTTAGTTTGTGAACAACAGAATCGGGGCCATTGACCCCCTCTTGGACACAGGCTTCCTCTCTATGAGAGGGAGTGGGCTGTAATCCACCACGAGGGCCCACTGCGGGTTGGTAGATGTCACATGACTTTGAATTTTTGGTTCTTGGAAATGTAGTTCGCTTTATCGCGACAATGTAGCCGCAGTGTAAGAGTTTATCTCATTCCCACATTGAAGTAAGAATAATAAAATAATACGGCAACCCGAAGTGTGGTGGGGTGGTCACGTTTTCAAACCATGTCATGCACTATTTATAACGCGCAGCTTATGTCACCACCATCTGCTCTCAAAACAGTCGTGGAAAACCATAATAAATTCGTGATGATTCAAACTATATGAAAAGTTGTGTACTGGCTAGACGCACTGCACATTTTACAATGCTATTTGTAGATAACAAGTAAAAAAAAAACTATTTTTATATCTCTCATTATTTATTATTAGGTATACTTACAGGTAAAAAAACTATTTTTATATCTCGCATTATTTATTATTAGGTATACTTACAGGAATCTATAAAAACGTGAAATAATTATTTTTTCTTTCCAACATAATATATACAACGTGTAACGTTAAATGCACAAAACCTGAAAATAGTTTGTTCATAATTAACTACTGAATCGATTTCGATAACTTTTAATATAGGTTTTTTTTTTTAAATTATGTATTTTGCCATACTAACCGCCGATTGAGCCAAAGAAAATTAAGTCTTATTTTAAGGCAATAAGACTCAACTTTGAATGCATAAAGTAATGCTAGGATCAACACGATTTTCTTAATAATAATAGTTAGCTTTAAATAAACAAATCAAGTATCTTGACTTGGCTCACGAGGTTGTCGACATGTGGGATGTGAATTCAGCGATCATTGTGCCGATAGTCGTGACAGCCAATGGGCTAATAGCCAAGAGCCTCGACCAACACCTAAGGAGGCTCTCGTTGGGCAGCTGGATCAAGGGCTTGATTCAGAGAGCGGTACTTCTGGACACGGCCCGCATTGTTAGGAGGTTCCTCTCTCTGGAGCCTTGACCGCCGGTAGCTTGGACCCTGTTCCCGATACCGGTGGGCTACTATTTTTTTATATTTTTAAAGGATTTTATATTTTTTTTATATCTTAATATTTAAAAATATAATTTATATGTATACAGTGAAATAAAGGATATAATAGTTAGCTTTAAAAAAAAATAGTTTTGCTCTAATTGGGGTGTATGAGGTTTTGCGCATATACGTTACACGTTGTATAATTAACCTATAATGTCCGCATTAGTGAGATAATGCTGCTTGTTAGCTTTACTAACACAACTAGCAGCGGGGTGATTGCGTAACACACTATCAGTAGCAATGGGCTTCATTTGACAATTCAACAACATTCATTGCGTTATTTACGTTGTTGAGCAGATAGATTTTTCGAACATATGAGGCAATGGATTAGCAATATGCTTCAAAATAGTTAAGCATGCCCATAATGTTCCCACTGCTGGGCCACCGGCCTCCTCTCACCCCCCCCCCTCTCCTCCTCTCTCCTCACCACCACGCGGGCCCAGTGCGGGTTGGTAGATGTAAGGTGTCTCTAAAGCTTTTGATTTCAAGTTCCAGAGATTAGCGCGTTCAAATCAAACAAACGAAGAAACTCTTCAGTTTTATTATTAGTAAGGACTGATTTTTACATCGCCAGATAAGTTTTATTCGAGGAATAAAATTGACGTTTTAGAGTTTTTATATGAAATAACTGTCAAAATTTCAAAATTATTCCTCGACTAAAGTTATCAGATGATTGAAAAAACAGCCCTAAGTATAGTTATTTTAAAACATTTATAGGTATTGGCCCCCATTCTGTTGTTCACAAACTAAACTAAATTTAAGTTCAGTGCATCTTTTTCTTTGTATTTCACTAAGAAAAGGTCAGAAGATAAATATTAGTTTAGTCCTGTCAAACTAGATAATCCATAGACAAGATTATACGTTTTTAAAAAAATGACTACTACTAAAAATACGTCAATTTACGTCAGGCGCTGACTAATGTGACAGGACTAAACTAATATTTATCTTCTGTCCTTTTCATAATGAACTAGAAAGAAAAAGATGCACTGAACTTAAATTTAGTTTAGTTTGTGAACAACAGAATCAGGGCCTATGGATTATCTAATTTGACTGGACTAAACTAATATTTATCTTCTGTCCTTTTCATAATGAACTAGAAAGAAAAAGATGCACTGAACTTAAATTTAATTTAGTTTGTGAACAACAGAATCGGGGCCATTATTTAGTTTCTAAATTACCTTAATATTCTTGAAGTGAAGATTTCCTATGAGCTTGAAGGGTGACAGTGGGCCCCGAGTTTGACACATACACTGAAAATACAAAGAACACGCTATAAAGCCAAAACGCTAATTGCGTAACACACTTTTAAACACAATCTGAATCATTTTGAAGGAGGTATCTACATAATCCATTGCTTCATAAGTTAGAAAAAATTGTCTGCTCAACAACGTGAATAACGCAATGAAAGGAAATGGACTTCTGGTGGAAAAACCCAATATCACGACCTGAGAATCGAACCCAGGACCTCCTGCTCAGCAGTAATGCTTACAATCACTATATGAACGAAGCAATCAAATTATCTAAATCACAAACAAATAAAGTTTTAAATAACGTGCCAGTGACAATTATATTAATTGATTAAAGTCTTCTATAATACTTACGTTAACCTATAATAAAAAAAATAGATGTATTTATAAAAGAGCGCTCGTATGAAGATAACATTCGGTCTATTCTGTAAAAATCTTAACATTAAAACTTAGGTGAAGTGAGCTGTTTTTTCAACTGATGCTAGGGATCAAAAAAAAAAAAAATCATAAAGGTTTATTGGAATCAACAAGTTTACATATTACATCAGTTGTGATTGGATGGGATGCATGAAGAAGCCTCCTCGTGCAGCGCAGTTTGTTCCGCCAGTTACTCAACTGAACCGAGCGCTCGGCGCATCCTGGACAGTCACACCCAACATCTTATTTGACTGGCCAATTCTTCCCTTACGGTGGTAGGGCTAACGCCCGCCTAGTTTGCGACCACCAAGCAGCCTGCTGTGTTTCGCCGATGCGTGGGAGTTCCAGTGCCTTAGGCATCTTCTGGGCACGCTCGTTCCATCATAGACCTCATCCATCGCTTTCTATCGTGCGTGGTCGAAGTCAAGAGCGGGCCCATTCAGCAATAAAAAGAAAAAGAAATAGATTTTCACTATTGACAGCTCACTTCACCTCAGTTTTTCGGTGAGGTTATTACAGAAAAGATCGACAGTATATCTAGCACGAACGCAACGTAAATTCGAACGATTTAAAACTAAAAATACTTGTTTTGCACATCTTATGTAAGACTTTAATCATAACTAGCTGATCCGGCGAACTTCGTGCCGCCTCAGAATTAATAAGAAGGAATGTATGAGAAAAAGAATTACCGTCAACATTATTTTTTTCGAAAATTTGTCACATTTATTAATAGTTATTCTGCTATTTAGAATGGAGACAAATCCAAAAAATTAAAGATCATAAAAGTCGGTCCAGCTGTTCTTAAAAGTTATAAATGGTGTAACTAACCCAACTTTGTTTTATTTACCTATGTGCTGATTTTTCAATCATCTGATAACTTTATTCGAGGAATACTATGTTTGAAATTTTCAATCAATTTTATTATTTGAATAAAAGTTATAGAAAAATCAGCCTTATTATTTTGTGATACTGAATTTATGAAGATAGTGTACTTCTGACTAAAAAATCGTTCCGAGTTTACGTCGCGTCTTTGTATTAGGGCCTCCGCCGGCCACGTCCTAACAAGATACAATCGTCACGCGAGTTGGTAACGTTGTCATGTTCGTATGTCACTTTTTGTTCAGCAGCTAACCAGGGAAACTACCCTCTAAGTCTGTCAACGAAGATACGGGCCCGTCCAAAAGTAATAAAATTGATCCATCAAAGCAAATGTCAAATTCAATTTATCGAATGGGCAAACAGCACATCGAGCGTAGGGACAACTGTCAAATCGTGTTCAGTCATTCATTCTTAGTTCGGAAACCGAACTTATCTTACGTAGGAATTCCTGCTCCATACCACTTGGATCTAGATCCAGTTTCGTTACGGGCGTTTGACTTTGTGCTTAAGAGTACGATTACAAGTACAGAGTAGGAGCTGACACAACGCGCTTTCCAGTTTTCCGACCAGTGATTATAAGAACGCGAAGTTTGCGTATATCGTTCGAACGATCATTTTGGTTAGGACGCAACCTTAAAAGTAGGGATTTCAGTAATAAAACCTTTTACTTACTTTCTAGAAGTACAGAAATAATGAAATTAATATAATTAATTATTAAATAAACACATAAATATTTCTTTAAAGGTAAATAAAAAGGAAATCTTACAGTCGCAACCTGTAAAACATAATAAAAACAATTATTTAATGAATAATCAAAGAAATTTTGTTAATATTTTAGTTAAGTTATCATAATTGCTACCATGATGTCTGTGGCGAACTTGTTATAGTCTATTGTATGTAAGCATTGGTCTCATTTAATTGACTTTGCGTCTTATTTGAGAATAAATATCTTTAGACCTAAGTTAGGATATTATATATTTATTTAATTAATTTAAAAAATAAGTGATAAGGAAATACATTAAAAAAGTATGACACAATGTGTTTTTTTCACACAAAAAAATATGAATGAAAAAAAAATGGTAAATAATAATGAGTGCAATCACTTACCGTTGTCTGTAATTATAAAAAAAAATGAGATCAGATACAGAATAAGTATGTAAATAAAACTATTTAACCTTGTACTGAACCCTACATTAATAATTTATATTAAATAAGTATTTCAAAAGTAATAATTATTTATTATTTACTTACGTAATACTGCAAATTGCAAAACAAAATAGGTTGTTATAGTAGGTAACAGCTACAAACCAGTCAAGATAACAGATACCAATAAAGTTTTTTTTTTTATATAGAAAAATAACTAACCGTTCTCTGTTTGGAGAAAAAAAAGGAAAGAAAAACATTAAAACATTGTTGAAAAAAAAATATTAATAAAATAATTTATATAATTATTATAATTATAATTAATTATTCTAATACGTTACCCAAGACTGTAAAAACAAAAATAACACTTTAAGATTTAACAAAACAAAGAGCGTCATCTAGTTTTAAATATTGACCAAATTGACTTGTAAGAGATGTCTTACAAGTGTTTGCTTTTGATAAACATTTCATTAAAAAAGTAAAAAAAAAATGTTACGCTTATAGTTTTCCAGTAGATTACAAAAAAAAAACATACTCTTCGGCTTTATATTTGGGTTGGTCGATGTTACGATTATATGTTTACGGTTTTTTTGGTTCTAGGACATGCCGGTTTCCTGACGATGTTTTCCTTCACCGTTTTGAGAGTAGTGGTGATGAAATTAAATAGGTACACAAACCAAAGTATGTGACTAGGTTCGAACTCGGGGCCGACACCACTGGGCCACCAATGCTTTCACAATATTCTGTACCCATTTATTTTGTGATTTGAATTAACTCCAGCAAGTATCTCTTAAATACCAATAAAAATTATATTTTTAAGTATAATTAAATAAGTACATCATACCTCAGACTGAAAAGTCGAAAAAATATTAAGTTAAAAAAAAAGTTGTATATATTGAAGATTTTTTAAATTATTAAAAGTACTATAGACATTCTTCTTAGAAGAGGCTTCGTCATGGGATGCATGAAGAAGCCTCCTCGTGCAGCGCAGTTTGTTCCGCCAGTTACTCAACTGAACCGAGCGCTCGGCGCATTCTGGTCAGTCACACCCAACACCTTACCTGACTCGCCAATTCTTCCCTTGCGGTGGTAGGGCTTTTTTTTTTTTTTTTGTGGATGGGAAATCATCCAATGACCCCTCCCGCTCTGGGTGGAGCAGAAGGGAGTGTCAGACTCTTACTGACTAAAACCCACCCGTGTTCCTTCCTTAGCCCTTTGTGTTCCGGGGTAGCGGTAACCCTTTCGGACAATCCCGCTGCCCCGGCAGGCTTCGGCCCTTTCGGGCCCCTTCCTTATGCTGACATCTCTTTGAGGACGTGGAACACGTACGCGCCGTCCGGCACGGGCCTGGTCCTGATCGGACGGAGAGTTACCCATTACTCTCCGCCCGCAGGCCCGCGCCTACGGTGGCCGGGAGTCGTCTCGCGGCTCCCGACGCCCGGGGCGTCTCCCGCGGCGGCTGGGACGTGAGGCCCTCTCCCTCAGCCGTCCCGCCACCTCCTTCGCTAGCATGACTGCTTCGCAGAAGGAGGTGACTGCCTCCCACTCCCTCTCGCCCCGGACCATGGCTTGAACCAGGGCCGGGCGCGAGAGGTCGCCGCCGCTGCCGATCGCCCCTGCGAGAACACGGCGGTGCTCCGCCCAATTGGGGCATACCGCCACCGTATGCTCCACCGTGTCCTCCGGGCGACCCTCGCAGTGGTGACACCCGGGCGTTTCCTCCCGCCCGATGATGTGCAGGTACCTCCCGAAACACCCGTGTCCGGTGAGGACCTGCGTCAGGCGGTAGGTGAGGGCGCCGTGGCGCCTCTCTAGCCACTCCTCAAAGAGGGGTCTTACCGCCGCTATCGCGGCGTGCCCTCGGTGGTAGGGCTAACACCCTCCTGGTTTGCGACCACCCTCCCACCGAAGTACGGCGTCAAGCAGCCTGCTGTGTTTCGTCAATGCGTGGGAGTTCCAGTGCCTTAGGCATTTTCTGGGCACGCTCGTTCCATCATAGACCTCATCCATCGCTTTCCATCAGGCGTGATGGAGATCAAGAGCGGGCCCATTCAGCAATATTTTTTTTTAAATAACAAAAAAAAATACTCACATATATTTGCTGCAAATTAATAAGGATGTTAGATTATTTATTTTTATAAATATGTTGCAAAAAAAAAATCAGCTGTTCCCTACATTTATTTTCGATACATGCTGTATAGTGACGTGTAGTAGCGGGAATCTTCTGGATGGGAGAAGCCCCCAACATGTTATTATTTTTTTGTGTTTGTTTTTTTTTGCGTCATGTTTATAGCAAATAAAAGTATTTTCTTTCTTTTTTCCCGAGAAAGAAAAGAGAAACTTCCTAGTTCTTAGAAAAAAAAAACAAATAAAATAAAATAAAAATAGCCTTTATTTCTTATTACTATTCTAGTTTTACATGAAATTAGTTAAGTTTATAATTTTATAGATAACTAGCTGACCCCGCAAACGTCGTTTTGCAAAAATAAAAAATAGATAGTAGCCGATTCTCAGACCTACCCGATACGCACACAAAATTTCATACAAATTGGTCCAGCCGTTTTGGAGGAGTTTAACCACAAACACCGCGACACGAGAATTTTATATATTAGATGTACTTATTATGGTTACTTGTATGTATAGATGAAGTTAACTTTTATTAGTAGCAAGCAGTCGCCTCAGCAGCGTAGGCCTCTCCTAAACCCTTCCACACAACTCTTTCCCTCGCCTTTCGCATCCACAAAGGTCCACATCTTTCTTTGAAAATGTCTCTCCATCTTTTATTTGGTCTCCCCTTATCCCTTTTTCTGTCCCTTGGTATCCATTCCGTTAAACGTTTTGTCCATTTGTCATTGTTGATTCTACATTATGTGTCCTGCCTATTGCCATTTGAGTAATCGTGTTCTTTTCCTTACATATATTATTTCAGTTTCCTTTCTGATGCTGGAGTTTTTAACATTATCCGATAGTTTGAGACCAAGCACGTGTTATATATAGCAGTATAAAATATAACTATATATATACATATATCACCCAAATAATAACCTATGAATGTCAGGAATGTCTCTATAGTTATTTACTGTGTTATCTGTGTATGTATGTTCTTTGGTTTTCAGGGAAAGGGTTTTATGAATTAAAGCACAGAAAGACAAGCTAGGCATTTATTTTCAATTTAGGCTTGTCAGTAAATAATCAGAAAGCTAGTCGTCCGTTCCAAATCTAGGTCATCAAGGAGAAGAAGGACAAGAAACTCCTTGGAAACAATCTTAAAGTAATATATCAACATTTCTCACATTGCCATATATTGGCCATAGTATAAAATATACAGAACACCATAGTTATAATAATATCAATTAATTTACATGACATCTGGTCGATCTATTCCACATAATAACGTCACTGATACTAATCAACTGAACATAGGCCGGAGCTCCGTTCTGGTTGACGTCTCGAAACAGAATGCCCCCTGCCACTCTGAGCTCCCCCTTTTATAGTCATGAACAAACAACTTTGACGTTTCTATCTACCCTCATCCAAAATATCAACGACATATTATTCCTTAATATTTTAACTAGTCTACAGACATACCAAGAGAAATATTGAATAATGTAGAATAGGTATTACATATTTGTTACAATCCATAATTTAGGATAATATATCACACGCTTCTCTTCATTTTACGTTGACAGATAGCGATTCTTTCTTGACCTTGTCTGGCAACCATGTGTAAGGCAAGGCAATATCCCTACTTCGTAGAGTTTTTGCTTTATATTTATATTGATGTCTTTATGTTTCATTATTTCTCTTAGTTCCCAACATTTCTTCCAGGCTAGAGTTTTCCTTCTTTCTATCTCTATTCCTGTGTTGTTTCCAAATGATACTAAGTAGCTGCCCTAAATATATGTATTCTTTGACATATTCGATCTTCTCTTTGTCTATTATAATATCCCTAGGTACTCCGTTTGTTAAAATCTTGGTTTTCGATTTGTTTATTGACAATCCCACTTTTTGACTTTCTCTAGCTAGTTCGATCACCATCATCATCATCGTTGAAATAACACAGTCCTAAAAAAATGTTCAGTAAAATCTACTTACAACTGTCTTCTGCAAATCATAAAAGAAAGGTTTGAATAAAAATGAACAACTTTTACTATGGGACCAAACCTGAAATCGCGAAAAAAAAATCAGCTGTTCCCTACATTTCGACGAGATAGACGAAGATAAATGTAGGGAACAGTTGATTTTTTTTTCGCGATTTCAGGTTTCGTCCCATAGTAAAAGTTGTTCATAATGATGAGTACAATGACTTCTTAAGAAGTTGCTGGTGTTTTACAAATAACCCTGTATATTCCTTTTTTTAAACAATAATTTAAAATCAGTTCGCCACTTGGATTGACAATATTGACAGCTCACTTTGGGCTCGCTTCGCCTGGGTTGTCGCGGTGATCTGTTTACAGAATAGCATTACAGAACCTCTAGACTGATACGTAAGTAATTAGAAGTAAGTAATTAGAATCTGTCAGTGTCAGTGCATAGTTGGTGGTTTTTTTTTTTAAGGTTAGTTTTTACTAGATTATGTGTATTCAACAGGCGCTTCTCGCCATCAAACTCGAAAGTTTGGCGAGTATTATTGTAAAAACATTAAAATAATGTATTTTTGAGAATAAATAATAAAAAAAAAAAACTTACTTTAGGCTGTTAGGAAAGAAATCATTATTATTTATTATTATCAGCCGTTTCTGTCCCACTGCAGAGCAAAGGCCTCCCTTCCCTCCTTCCACTTATCCCTAACCAGTGCTGTTATGCGCCAATCCCTGTGGAAAGAGTCGAGTTCATCCCGCCATCTCATTTTGGGCAGGCCGCGTTGCCGTTTACTGCTGTTTGGGACCCATTGTGTGGTTATTTTAGCCCATAGCTCCTCCGGCATGCGACAGATGTGACCAGCCCACTTCCATTTTAGCTTGGCAGCCGTGTGACCTACATCGGCAATTTGAGTTTTAGAACGCAGTATCGAGTTCTTTATACGATCAGTAAGTTTAACTCCAAGGATACTGCGCTCCTTTCATTTTTATATTTATTAATCAATCATTATTATAAATTTTATTTTCTTGTGTAGGCTAGATATTCTAATATTATGTAGGTATCCTGTTAGTTATTAATTATATCATAATCAGACTCATGTTCCCACTGCTGGGACCTCTTCGAGAGGGAGTGGGCCGCAATCCACCACGCGGGCCCAGTGCGGGTTGGTAGATGTCACATGTCTTAGAATTTTTGGTTCTTGAACATGTCAGTTTCCTCACGATGTTTTCCTTCACCGTTTTGAGAGCAGTGGTGATGAAATAATTTACACAAAGTAAAGTGCCTATCTGGGTTCGAATCTATGACTTACAACTCCTAAGTCGCGACCGTTAGTTAGCACTGGGCCGCCACTGCTCATATTAAGTAATTAATCATTCACTAATATACAGGGTGTTCGGCAGAACGTTGAACACACGAAAATGGCAGATAGGTGGGGTCGTCTGCTACCTACCCAGCCCAAAAAAAATTACACAGGCCCCACAGTTTTTTTTTTATATTACCGAAATTCGTGAGTTTTGAAACTTTGAAGGAACTTTATGTAGGATATAAAACGCCCACCATTTTGCAGCACTTGGTGTGACGTCATAGTCTTTTATTTTTTTTTTTTTGGGATGGGAAATTATCAAATGTCCCCTCCCGCTCTGGGTGGAGCAGAAGGGAGTGTCAGACTCTTACTGACTAAAACCCACCCGTGTTCCTTCCTTAACCCTATGTGTTCCGGGGTAGCGGTAGCCCTTTCGGACAATCCCGCTGCCCCGGCAGGGACGTCATAGTCTATGACATTGACAAGAGGCTGAATAGCACACATTCATACAAGAACCTTGTAGATAAAAATGGAGGCAACACTGTAAATACCTAAGTGAAACTGACTGTGGTCGGACACTCTCTTTCTAAATACGCACATAAGAACGAGACAGTGATATGTGTTTTCTTTGTCTTTCAGAAAGAGAGCGTCCGACCACAGTCAGTTTCATTTAGGTATTAAGTCTCATATTACAGAACGTCATTCAATACTCAAGCATTACTTAAAACTAGTTTCAACCAATCAAATGGCTTGAATCTAGTTTTAAGTAATGCTTGAGTATTGAGTGACGTAATACGGGCCTTAGTGTTGCCTCCACTTTTATCTATAAACTTCTTGTTCATAAATAACACATTGACATTTATTTTGTCATAGACTTTTATACCACATTCGCTCGCTTTTCAAATGTTGGAATTTCTCACAGTAATATCACAATTTAAAAAAATAATTTCTTGTTTTAAGTTTAAAGTAATTATTAAGAAAAAAAATTAACCTTATTTGAATCAAATGCATATTCCCTATTGATATAAAACCAAGCTCAACAGGTTTATATTGCCACAAGCTCCTCAATATACATACAAACTAAAAAACAAATCCATACATACCTCAACCTAAAAACATAAAAAATAATTTAATTCGGCCAACCTCACTTTAAAGAAGAAAATAAAAAATGGCGCCTGCAGCACCGTACGTGTGCTAGAAGTGAACTTTAAAAAAGAACAATAGGAGAGATTTGGTGTGAGAGACAGAGAGAATTATATCTTTCTTCTCTCGCATGTAACGAAATGTGCCTAAACGTGCCGCGTCCGTATTCAGTCACGACTAGAGAAAATATAGGCGTTTTGACACTTTTAACAGATGCCCAGTCCTGACGTCTTGCCACCTAAAGTGGAGTCATTTTAATAGGTAGGTTTGACAGTTAATATAAGTAGCACTTTGCTTTGCATAATGAACTGTCAAATGTTACCTATTAAAATGACTCCACTTTAGTGAACGTGATTTTAGACCCACATTGCACGTTAGTTCAAACTGTGATAATATTTACTATTCCTTAGTAAATTATTAAACTTCCGGCATCCTAAAACAAAAAAAAAAACAGGATATTTATAAGAAGTCAAAAAAAATCAAAGAGTTAAAATAAATCTGAAGTGCTTTGTGTCTCATAAATTGTAAATAAAATTAAACTTTAAACGTTTGTCGTATAGTTTCTTTTTCATCACCAATGGACATTACGTAAAGGATGGTCTTCAAAAGGAGAACACTGACTGTAGTGTGTGTTATACTCCTTATCGCACATTAGGGCAATATTCATTAATCTTAGTGGAAATTTATCTAATTTAATCGATGTTTGAGTTGCATGCTGTACCAATATTATATGCAAATGTAATTTATTGCAATCGTTAACAAATAAATTTCAATTAATTGTATTCTTTTTTATATTTAATATTGAATAGTTATAATTACCTAATTAAATAATTGATCAAATGTTATTATAATACATAGGGGAAACTGAGGACACTTGATCCCCCCTTTTGTTTTTTTGCCATTATTTCGTAAATATTGATTTGATTTGAAATATCTTGGTACTGAAATACGTGGAATTTCATTGGCTATGCTAAGTATAACTGCTAATGATATCGTTATATAAATTTAGTAACCAGCCCTAGGGTGATATGATACCAATATAGAAGAAAATGAAAAAACCTATGTTATTTTTTTAACATCGATTTATTAGCATAGTAGGTAAAATAACAACAACGTATCCACTGTTTTAGTAAATCACATATAGGTACCTAAGTTTTCAGCAAACATCACTTAATGTTCTTATTATCACAGAATCTTCTGGTTGAACTAAATTAACGAGAAATCATAAAATAAATTTTGCGTTTAGCACAACAAAACAAAATACCTTTGGTGAAAATAATATTAAAGTTAAGTTATTTTTTTTTCTTAATGTTATATTTTCACTTTTTATTTCTTAATATTAAATTTTCTTAATAATTTTGGAAACTCAAAACTAATGACTCTCTTTTAAGATGATTTCACTTTTGGAACTGGTAGTTTTTTCACTACTTGACATTTAGCAATTGAACAAATATCCTCCTTAACAGGCCACTTGAACATTTTATCATTAATTATTTTAGCGAATTTAATGTTTTAACCAACTTCATCAAACGCACTTAAAAATGATTCTGGCGATGGCGGTAATTCTTCATCCTCTGACGTAACAGCCAACTCCAAGATTTCCTTGTCGATCGGTATTCTTTTTTTTGCACCTTCTTTTGTTTTATATACTCTAGGCATATTGAATTCTGAAATTATTAAAAAATAAACATTAGGGGACACTTGATCTGGCGGGATCATATCTCCCATAAGAAAGTGTACCATGTGTACCCTAGCTATGACGAGGTTATAAAAAACTATTGTAAAAAAACCTACTACTATTAACACTTTTCTATGACACAGGCGTATAAACACATATATAGTGACTAGTTTAAAAGTGATACTTACCCAAATAAGTTTAATAATCAATTATTTAATCAAAATAAATACTTACGAAAAATATTTTCCTTCAACACGAAACACATAATCATCCGCCATCTGTTCAACTGTCAAATTTGAATGGATTAACAACTTTAGAAAGTTAGAACTTACCGTAGACTACAAATGTTGCTACTCTAATATTATGTAGTGTTCACAGAAGCTCTGTAAGTCCACTGTACCTAGTCTCCCGTAAGGATCAAGTGTCCTCAGTCTCCCCTAGATATTTGTACGCCGTCAAGGTAAAACATGACTGTGATCCTTTCTGCAATGTACTTAACATCTTGCATGCTTTGTGTGTGCATACTCATGTTTCTGACAAATAAATGAACTGAACTGAACTGAACTGAACTATTAATATTCCCAGATATCTGAAGGTCAAGGAAATCGTGTACAGCTACTACTGTCAGTTTATTTATTTGCTAACATTGAAAACTGAGTCGTTCCACTAAAATCCCCTAGACCAGTCCCCCAGGGAACTAAACAGCACTCAATGTTCCACTACGATCCCCTAGGGGATCATATAAAACTGTAATTTCCTTTTGAATCCCCTAATTGTATGAGAACCTTGAACCAGTCTGTCATTTTCTAGAAATGATGAAGTAAATAATAATAGGATAACCGACTTGCAATTTTTCAGTTAATTAAGTAGAATTACAACTTTTAATTTTGTAAGTAGAAAAGTTATTATTATTATTTTTTATATATTTTGCATTTATAACGTTAAATATACTTAAATAAGTTAAACGTTGAAAAATATCTAACGCCTTACCACGGACTCGAACCCACCTCTTTCACTAACTAGGTGAACGCGATTCCAACTACGCCACCGAGACGCTGTACCTACTGATCGAACCTGCGAAATCCTTTAAAGCTTCTGGTACATTTTTAAAACATCTAACTCATTGTAGAAAAGTTAATTTACGTCATTGTTATCGCCTCTGTAGACAGACTTTTAATTATATATATTACGTATTGTTATTTTGTAAGTGGATTTTTTATTTAGAAGGGACTATAAAGGAATAGTACTAATAGAATCCCCAGCATAGGGGATCGTAGTGGAACATTGAGTCCTGTGTAGTCCAAACTCAAACTCAAACTCAAAGCATTTATTTCAATTAAACCATTTCCAGGCACTTTTGAATTGTCAAAATTAACTAGTCGGTCAGTTAGTCAGAAAGTTGAAGCTAGTTGCCCATTCCAAAACGTAGATCTCTTGGAGAAGAACGGGCAAGAAACTCCAAGGACACTCTTTTAAATTAAGATATTA
The DNA here is from genome assembly GCA_949316385.1 of Globia sparganii. NCBI lineage: Eukaryota > Metazoa > Arthropoda > Insecta > Lepidoptera > Noctuidae > Globia > Globia sparganii. Next base: position 11,154,285 of record OX438680.1, read on the forward strand.
CAAAATCCTGAATACAGTATTCTTGTTGCTTCTATATGTGAGAACAATGTTATGAAGAAACAATTCAAAATAGTTATAAGATTAAAAAGAAGCCGTGGCAGCTAAGAGATGACCAGTCTCAACTGACAGCGCCCGTTCACGAACATGACGCATGGATCAGCACCATCCAGCTCAACCATTTTGAAGGGAACCGAATGATCCAACACACGCGCCACCATCAGTGAGACATTTAAGTGAGCATGACACATGCTCAACTGCCATGCTCTTTCAAGTCAATATAAAAAAAATTATAATGAACGGATCCATGGTTCTTACATTTACAAAATTTAAAAAAAATGCTTCTAAATTATACAAAACTATAGTTTCCAATTTATTTAAGAGATGAATAAAATTTTACTAGAAAGAGGTATATGATATTAAAGTAACAATTGAAATTTGATTGAATTAAAAATACACATTAAGTTCGAATGTCAGAAACACTTAAAAAAAAAAAGAAAAGAAAAAAAGGGAAGCATGTCTTCCAAATATTGAAATATTAACTAGTGAGCCCAAGTGTCTGTGGAGCAGGACCAGCATTTAGCCAAGCATTTTTATCTACGATATAATCATCCAACTTATAGTATGCTTGTCTACATAGTGTGCGTTTAATGCATGTTTTAAATTTCTTCTCATTTAGTTGAAGAATATCGAGTGGTATTTTATTATAACACTCTACACAATAACCCATAAAAGAAGTTTTTAATTTAGACAATCTGAAACGAGGTTGATCTAATTTATTCCTATTTCTAGTCCCCTGGGGGACTGGTCTAGGGGATTTTAGTGGAACGTACCAAATCGAATTAGTATTATAACATGATACATACGATAACTGCTTTACTTTAAATTTAGTTTTACTTAAAAAAAAACTATATTTAAACAACGAAAAAAAAATTAACATAATAATAAATAAACATACCTTTTCCCAACTATGTTAGAGTCGGTTTTCAGTCTAACTGGATACAACGAAATACCAATGTTTTACATGCAGCGTCCGCCTATCTGAAGTTCACAACCCAATTACTTACTGGGTAACTGAAATCCCTTTTTTTGTGGATGGGAAATCATCAAATGACCCCTCCCGCTCTGGGTGGAGCAGAAGGGAGTGTCAGACTCTTACTGACTAAAACCCACCCGTGTTCCTTCCCTTTATGTTCCGGGGCAGCGGTAACCCATTCGGACAATCCCTCTGAACTCAGCATCCCTTGTTGAGACTGGTTGTAAAACTTTCAGACGTCTGACTGCCCGTAACGACTGTCAAAGATCTACGAATGACAGCCGGGACCAGCGGCTTTACGTGCCATTTTATGATTATAATTCAATATGATTGCTTAATCTCATACTTATTTAGTTACTTATTGGTACTTAACATGCATGTATTTCTTGAAGAAAGAAAGAAAAGAAAATGCATTTATTTAGCACAGACCAAAAGACACACAGTAGGTACATCAGAGACATAAATATCAGATACAGTCACATAAAAATAAGAAAAATTAAAAAAGTGTAAAGTCCGATGTAAAAAATTAGTAGGAAAGTGTGCCTCACGGCTGCGCCAAAAAGGCCCAGTTCAGCAAAAATGCCAGACAACTAGTGCCTGACGCTGGTTTTCAACTGGACCTGATGTGTGAGGTGACGGATGTAAATCAGTTTTATACTGCAACGTGACGCGTGTATGCATACTTAAATAAATAAAATACATTTCTGTCAGATAAGGACAGTAATGAATATGTATAAATAGTGTGTGTGGGGTCTGTGGCTAAATAATAACAGCCGCACAGGTCGATCGATCAGGCTAGGCTACGCTTGCCGCGGTTGGTCAGTGGATGGGTGATCATCTTTACATACCGAGACCCCTACGTGCCTCGGAAAGCACGTTAAACCGTTGGTCCCGGCTGTCATTCGTGGATCTTTGACAGTCGTTACGGGTATTCAGAAGCCCAAAAGTCTGACAACCAGTCTTATCAAGGGGTATCGTATTACCCAGTAACTGGGTTATGGAGGTCAGATAGGCAGTCGCTCCATGTAAAATACTGGTATTCAGCTGCATCCGGTTAGACTGGAAGCCGACCCCAACATAGTTGGGAAAAGGCTAGGCAGATGATGATGAGTGATATCGAGTAACATGAAGGCTTAGGCAGAAGCGTACAACCATATTTCGCCAGTTTTGTTTCATCATCAACCTACATGCCTGCGATGGTCTTCACTCCACCTAGCCTGAGGACATCCCACCTTACGTTTACCGATTCGCGGTCTCCACTCAAGAACTCGTCTACCGCAACGGTCATCGGTTCTACGGCTAATATGGCCGGCCTATTGCCACTTCAGCTTGCTTATTCGGGCAGCGGGATTGTCCGAAAGAGTTACCGCTGCCCCGGAACATAAAGGGCTAAGGAAGGAACACGGGTGGATGTAAGTCAGTAAGAGTCTACACTCCTTTCTGCTCCACCCAGAGAGGGAGAGGTCATTTGATGATTACCCATCCTCAAAAAAAAAAAGCTTGCTTATTCCGTGAGCTATGTCGAAACTTAAAACCAAACTTAAAACTTCAACTTTAAACCCATATAACTTCTTTATTTCTACTTTGACAAATTTTTGGTTTGTTCCCTTCGATTTTGACAAATTCCGACAATTTTTTTGGCGAAGTTTTTTTTTTATTGGATAACTTGGCGGAGCAATCGTAACGCACACGACAGCTTTGGTCCTCTGTCGGATCACCTCTTTGCGGATTCGATCCCTCAGAGAGACTCCAAGTATAGCCTGTTCCATAGCTCATCCTTGAATTTATGGAGCAGCCGTGCCGTATTGCTTAAGTCCCATTTAATAGATTACGAGCCTGGTGCCTGATTGAATCCAGACTCCGGGCTATTACAGAGAAATTCCAGATGAAACCTAGGACTTCATGCTCAACAGTAGCGCTTGCGACCAGTACACCAAAGCAGTCGGGAACTTATAATAGCATTCAAAACTTACTGCATATGCAAGTGCCATAACGCAGCATAGGATGACTAAAATCTTCATTATGACCTGCAAAAAGTAAAACTAAAAATATGTACCTACAATCAGCAACTAGGTTTGCAACCGTACTTTAATAATTGGAGTAAATATGAATATTGCCTTTTACTGCATACTACTACTAACTTGAATTAGGTATAATTTTAATTCGGCAGCATTGTATTTGTCGGAGGGACCACGGGTAAAAACAATACCCGTAGTACCTTCTAGTGACTACGGGTGGAACTACTATTTTAATTCGGCAGCATTGTATTTGTCGGAGGGACCACGGGTAAAAACAATACCCGTAGTACCTTCTAGTGACTACGGGTGGAACTACCATTTTAATTCGGCAGCATTGTATTTGTCGGAGAGACCACGGGTAAAAACAATACCCGTAGTACCTTCTAGTGACTACGGGTGGAACTACCATTTTAATTCGGCAGCATTGTATTTGTCTTAGGGACCACGGGTAAAAACAATACCCGTAGTACCTTCTAGTGACTACGGGTGGAACTACCATTTTAATTCGGCAGCATTGTATTTGTCTTAGGGACCACGGGTAAAAACAATACCCGTAGTACCTTCTAGTGACTACGGGTGGAACTACCATTTTAATTCGGCAGCATGGTATTTCTCGCAGGGATCACGAGGAAAAAAAAGTCCGAAACCGACTTCCGAAATTAAAGTTATTTTTCACTTTGTTGTGTTTAATATGTTAGTTTTTTATAATGATGTTATTATGTACTTACTTAGTTTGTTACCAAACAAGTTGTGACTTTATTTTCACAACAGTCCTAAGCCTATATTTCAATATTTAATAGCCAATTTATTTTCAATTTAAAAAAAATCATAAAAAGTGCAAACTGTTTTGACTCGATTACATTTTTAGGGTTCCGTAGATGAAGGCGGTTACCAAGCATTCTTAAGTACGTATGAGTACAAGGTCAAATTGCCATAAACTTAAGTGTTTTTGATTCATTGATATTGCGCATTTTTATTTACTTTTTTTTACTTAATCAAAATTCGAGTGTGTTTTGAACTATTTTGATGAATTAAGTACTAATTAATTTAGTGCACGTAATATTTAATATTTACGACTGTACGTACTATTTTTTTTCACATCATTTAATCAAAATCCGAGTGTTTATGAACTATTTTGATGAATTAAGTACTATTTAATTTAGTGCACGTAATATTTAATCTTTACGTACAGTCATATTAACAGTAGGCCAATTCTCGTAATTTAAAACGTTCAAAATCTAGTCGCAGTCTCATCTGGGCGACAAACAAAAATGTCAAAAACTTGTCAAAATGTATGGAAATTAGCCGTATTTTTGACAGATTGTGACTGATATCAGACTGTAAACGTTCTTAAAATTACGAGAATTGCCCGTCAGATAGCTTCTGCCAGCGACTTCGTCCGCGTGAAATTTCTTGTTACCCCGACCCACACGAGTCGTATAGCATTGCCCTTCCGCGCTATTGATTCGTTTCACTTACCGTTCATTATAACTTTTTTTCTTTTGCTGGGCTCCTAAGGGTTGTAGCTTGATGTTAAATAGCTATAATATTCTTTACGAACTGGGCTATCAAATGCAAAAAGAATTTTTCAAATCGCAACTGGTACCTAGTAGTTACAGAGATCAGCACGTTCAAACAAATTAACAAAAAATCTTCAGCTTTATTTTAGGTATTATAGTAGGTATAGATTGATAAAAACAATTATTTGACAGCTATCAGCGACGTTGCCAACTTTAAGAATGCACGCTCTTAAATGACGTAATTAATAAAGTCATCATACGGAACCCTACACTATTATGTGGCCCGACGCAACTTCCAGTTTTAAACTATAAATGTCATAAACAATTCTATACTTACAAAGAACTGATGTCCCTCGCATACAGTAAAACATATTGTAATAATATTCTACAGGATCATTTTTATATTTACAGGATTTTTTATATTATTATTACTTTTTTATCTTTTTGTTTTTAAAAATATTTAAAAATTTAATTGATCCATACTTAAATGAAGGATTAAAATAAATTAGCTATTAAAACTCCGCATATGTGATGGGTATTGAAATCTAATGACTGTAAAACTATTTCTAACCTCATATGAGGAGTAACAGATCAAAGTGTTTTAACTCCACCCACCATAATAAAAATAGTACAAACGGATTTTTTATCTATTTCAAACCTAGTAGTTAGTGCTAGTAAGTTACTCATGTCAAAATATGACGCATCAAACTGTATTACTTTATATTACAAAAAAGAACTAAAAGTGCACATCGTTTCAAACAATATTAAATCCAGGTTGTTTGTTTGTGTGCTCTCTTTAAAGTATAAGTTACATTGATGGAGTTAAAACACTTTGATCTGTTACTCTTCATATATATTTTCATATTCAAGTAAATTTACACTAGCAGTGGCCGTTGACACCGTCGTCAGCTGTCAATCACCACAGCCTATCCCTGTCCACTGCTGGATATAGGCTTCTTTCAGGCTGCGCCATAACACCCTTCCGCTGTAGTTACTTGAAATTTCGAGTTACTATTTTTTATTTACAGTTATTAGATAAAGATGCCCATTACTTCTTCAGAGTTTCGCTAGCTAATTTAATTTGACCATGTACTTATAAAAAAAAAAAATTAAAGTACAAAATAATGTGAAAGCACCTACTTTTCTAGAGTTAACGCCATCTACCGTGAGCATGTGGAACTAAAAACTGCCAGATCCATCTGGCTAGATGTCGTTAGGAGATTGGGACTAGTAAAGTCGACAGCTACCTACATATGGCGCATTCCACTAAACTTTTATACCTACTACATTAGGTCATAACCTGAGAATACATTTTGATTTTTGACAGGTTTTCCATACTAGAACTGTCAAGATGTCAGTTTTTATTCCACGTAAAAGATCTGACTGATTGATTTTTTAATTGACTGATTGGTAAAATCAGCCCCTATAGAATATAGAAAAATTAAAAGAAAAAGAGGGATGGATTGTGTGAATAATAATGATTTAGGACTAATACCGACGTGAGTCATGATTTAAAAAATACCCTCTCGACCGCTAATATTATAACTTACCTATTGCTTTTAGGGCTAAAAGGCGTCGCTGCTCGTCGAAACATTTCGCATCACCAGAGGGGCAGTTCTCGTAATTTTTAAGAACGTTCACAGTCTGATCTCAGTCTCAATCTGTCAAAATACGTCAAATTTCCCTACATTTTGACAAGTTTTTGACATTTGTTTGTCGCCGAGATGAGACTGCGACTAGATTTTAGAACGTTTTTATTACGAGAATTGGCCTACACGTGTCCTCCGTGCTACAGATTGCTTCACCACTGATGCTGTGACCATAAGCGTGACAAAGGGTTTAATCCGTTGATCTTATCGTTGATAAAATAGGCGGATACGTGGAAATGCATAATTATGTCCGGGAATCCGTAACCGCAAGAGCTCTTGGTACCGTCCGAGACAACGGCGAAGACGAAAATGTGTGTGTGTGTGCGTGTATGACGTATGTGTTATGTGCTGACGCTACTCGTCTTCACGCACAGACTCACAGCGTGTTTGTACACTTGTTTACCTCAAGTAAAGCTCGCATCGCTTCGTGAGATAAATACCTATTCCATTTTTCTCAATATAACACCTATAGTTCTTTTAGAATTGATCACTCAATGTGCTGTGTTGCTTCCAGAGAGTGATGTCAATGTGTGTATTGTATGTTTCATTGCACAAGTAAAAACGCAAAGAATATACTTGTTATATTTCCAATCACACATAGGTACTGATACAAGTTAGCTCAACGGCGGGAGGCAGACGACTGTGCGTCAGGAACATTTAATTCGCCTTAAGTATAAGCAAGATCTCGTATTGCGTTCCCTGTCGCTTCAGTTCTCAATCCGAACGTGCCTTTATATTGCTATCGACCCGTTAAGAAGATGAAATAATAAACAATTTAGTTATTTATAACTTTTTATTACAAAAGTGCGTTTCAACGAAATGTGGTTGGACCAGAACAGTACACTTACAATTTATATACCTTTGTCCTTTTCACACACGTTCTTAACTTACAGCATAATAACTTAAACCTAGGAATCAGGTACTATAGTATAAAAATAAATAAGATTACTATAAAATGAGATACAACAATGCGCATCAAATTAAGACACATTCAAAGTGGCGTATTATTTCAATTCGGCGTATTGCACATTTCAATTCGGCGTAGCTTCAATTGGCGTGTTATTTGTGGTCCTCCAGTTTGCGTAAGACATGCGTAGTATAAGAGCTAGTGTGAAAACGACATCGTGACGTTACAATCTGTTAGTACCTACATCGGCAGACTACGACGGTACGATATCGTTACGACATCGACACGACATTATTAAGCAGCGCTTACATGGTAAATTTTTTAAAGCACTTGTTTCTGGTGGTAGTGGAGCAATCCTGATAATTCAACTCCTTAAATATACTTCAATTGTTTTAGCAATTTTACTTCTAATAGCTCCATGTATTCTGTATTAGGTGTTTAGGTTATTCGCTTAGGTGTAACATCAAATATTACTGAATATTGCCCAGAATTCAGCAATTTAAGTAGTCCGTGTAAGCGCATCTCTATGACCTCGAGGTGATCGCTTTCCGATTTCAATTAAATGCGACACCATTTGAAAGTTTTCAGATTCGGAAGCGTTGTTTACCTGAGTTTGCTTATAGTAACGTTGTTTCAAAATGTCGTACCGATATCGTACCGCAGGCGGCCGACGAGTCGTAAGTCTATCGTTCATGCCGATTCAGTTTCCGCAAACTGGCGACCTCCATGCCGTATATCGTGAAAGCGGTCGGCTCACTGAAGCGTACCTGTAAGAATAATTTATTTTAAGGTCTATCCAACTGTGCCTGTCAGTAATTACGACCTTACTGTTTCAATATTAAGGATTAATTTACAAAGGGAATAAAAATCTAAGAAAAGAAAAATTTAGAGAAGAAAAAAAACAATTACAGTAATAAATTGACTAAGCATTATTACTACTGACGCTTTCCTTGCTGTGCTGCAGCGTAATCCACACTATGCTACGACGTAGTCCAGACTATAGTACGGCGTAGTGTAAAATAATCTACGGCAAAGTCGTCAATATGCTACGGCGTAGCCCACCCTGCTACCACGCCCATAACACTGCTACGATGTAGCCTATACTGTGCTACGACATAGCCTACACAGTGCTACGACGTAGTCTACACAGTGCTACGACGTAGTCTACACAGTGCTACGACGTAGCCTACACAGTGCTACGACGTAGTCTACACAGTGCTACGACGTAGTCTACACAGTGCACGACGTAGTCTACACAATGCTACGACGTAGTCTACACAGTGCTACGACGTAGCCTACACAGTCCTACGACTTAGCCTACACAGTGCTACGACGTAGTCTACACAGTGCTACGACATAGCCTACACAGTGCTACGACGTAAACTACACAGTGCTACGACATAGCCTACACAGTACTACGACGTAGTCTACACAGCGCTACGACGTAGCCTACACAGTGCTACGACGTAGCCTATACAGTGCTACGACGTAGCCTACACAGTGCTATGAAGTAGCCTACACTAAGCTACTACGAGCTTTGGAAAAGCGTCTGTACCTACGAGGGCTGCATATAAGTTATTGATAGTATATATAATAACAGAGGGGCAATTCTCGTAATTTTAAGAACGTTCACAGTCTGATCTCAGTCTCAATCTGTCAAAAAATACTTCTATTTCCCTACATCTTGACAAGTTTTGAGATTTTTTTTGTCACCGAGACGAGACTGCGACTATATTTTGAACGTTTTAAATTACGAGAATTGCCCCTCTGGTATACTTAATCAATCGCACGTTGATGGTAACGATTAGACTTAGATAACGCATTTAATTCCATAGCAATAAGGACGGTTTTTGCAGATCAAGTGTTACTACTACACTGACGGGCGAATGATCGTAAAAGAGAATGGATGAATGAGTTGCAATATCTACCTCGCTCGGTCTTTTTGTCTATAAAAAAAGAAAAAGAATTAGAAAAAAAAAATTACAAAAATACTACTAAAATAACAAATTAAAAATTTTAACTTGTCTTCCTCAAAGGGGAAGATAGGCTTATTGCCATTATCAAGTTCAGACTCTGGGCTTCTACTCATCTTTTTAGCGTGTCGATAGTAAATATAACACTAATAAATATATGTCTTTTTTTACATTTGTTTGGCCCAAAATTCAGCAACGCAAATACCGTTCGTTGATGCAGCCATTAGGTCCTCACGTATGCAGGTGACGGCATGCGGCGCAAGATGGGAGATGAGCCATTGTCTGTGGGCTTCTACTAAGAAACTACTAATGGAAAAACCTAATAATATTTTCTCGACCCGGGAATCGAACCCAAGACCTCGTGCTCAGCAGTAGCACTTGCAGCCACTAGACCGACGATTTAACACACGTATACAGGGTTACTTTTCAATGACCAGCCAAAAAGGATGTGGTACAGATCATCAAACTGAACAACTTTCTCCATAGGACCAATATCGTAATCGCGAAAAACTTATCAACTGTCCCATAGAAAACTTCAATACCTACTCGACCTAAACGTATGCGACGGCTGAATTTTTATTCGCGATTACGATGTTGGTCCCATGGAGAAAGTTGTTTAGTTTGATGGTCTGTACCACATCCTTAAATTTGGCTGGTCATTGAAAAGTAACCCTGTAAGTATATTTGGTTTCGTTGAATTTTCACAAAATGCGAGAAGTTCTAGCAAGGGTGATGGAAAATGTCATAAATCGGGCTTTAATGGTCATCAATTGATATCATTTTCTCGATTAAATGGTGTTTGATAGTATATTATTGTGTCTGGTGACCAACCATTTCGTCTGTCGGAGGAATAGTATCATCTACAGTGGCTGGCGGAATGTTGGGGCCGAGCTTCTCAGCCAGGCTCTGGACCTGTATACAATCATTAAATTAATGGAACAGTCCCATTGTTTGTGGAACAGCATCACATTTACACTCCAGGACAGGTCATCTGTGTATCTCACCTATTTGTGAAACACACTTTCAATGTCAATCTGCAGGCTTAGCATGACGCTTTCCTGCCGGGGCAGCGGGATTGTCCGAAAGGGTTACCGCTACGCCGAAACACAAAGGGCTAAGGAAGGAACACGGGTGGGTTTTAGTCAGTAAGAGTCTGACACTCCCTTCTGCTCCATCCAGAGCGGGAGGGGTGATTTCCCATCCTCAAAAAAAAAAAAGCATGACGCTTTCTATTTCTACAGAGAGTAGACATAGCTCTTTCTATATAAAGTGACATTTCTTTTCTTCATTTTTGACATCGCACCGTAAAAATCCTTCTAAAATCTGTCATTTTGTCTTTCGTTTCTAACGATCTTTGTCTAGGTCCATTTCTATGTAAACTATTTCAGTAGAAAGTTTTCTATCCCAAACTGTCAAAATTACACTGACAATTGACCAGTTGTCTTAGGTAGTGAAGAGTTTTTAAACTTTCTACGGTGCTCGTGCTAACCCTGTTGAAGTATTTTGAAAGATATTGCTAATAATAGATTAGCAATATCTTATCTCATATGTTCGAAAAATGTCTCTGGTCAGCAACGCAACAATGTTGTTGAATTGTCAAAATTAAAGCGATTGCTACTGATTAGGCTCTAGACAGACGGACTGCATTTCAACTGTAATCCAACCGCAAATTGCAGTTCGGATGCAGTTTGAATGCAGTTGACACGGTTTGCAGTCGTGTCACCTGCATTCAAACTGCACTTGAACTGCAATTTGCGGTTGGATTGCAGTTTAAATGCAGTCCGTCTGTCTAGAGCCATAGTGTGTTACGCAGGCATGTTACCCAGCAAGAAGGAGTCATTTGTGAATCTCCACCTGAGCAAGATTTGCTTGCTTCGGCTTTCATGGGTCTGTAGTCTGTTTTAAGATTTCCAGAAAAGTCAAGGCAACTCATGACCAGTCTCGCCACAGCTTTATTCTTTCCTTAGAATTTTTGCCAGCGAGTGGGAGGACACACTTGAAAGACCAATGAATGCTGCAAAATGGAACTGTGTATTTTCTAGCATAGAAAGCATCCTATATACTAATGAATGAGGCCCACTCACAGTGGGGTAGTGCGACAAGCATGCGCGTGCGCGGCCCGCGCAGGGGGGCGCCACTGCGCGGCCGCAGCGGTCGCGGTCCGCGGGGTCGAACATGTAGTAGCCTGGGGGGCATTGACATTATTTTCATTTAAACGAATATCGACTTTATAGTTGTGAAAATTAAGATGATTTCAGAACGACTAGTACGCATGGCTACACATCAAGCTGCACATAACCAGTATAAGCTGATTTCTGATTGTACGAAGCCAGCTAAAACTGGAAATGTATAGTTTGATATGTAGCCGTGTGTATTATTGATAAAGTAAATGGGCTTGAAGTTGTAACGCACACTGAACATTACATGTAGGTTTCAAAAGACCAATTTCCAAAAACACGTTAGTTCGGTGGTATTGAACCATCGGCAAAAATTCACCCCCTATTTTAAAGGATCACTTGAAACATGTATATTTAATAAAACCATTGTAACAGTGTTTTTTGCAAAAATAAATAATTTGGTTTGATTTGCTTTGATGAGATATTTCAACTTGCTGTGTGGGGTGGAAAAAAGACAATGTAGCCACTTCTTAAAATGTCCTTTTCTTAGACTATTTATGTTATTATTGATAGCAATACTGGCTATTAGTAACAATGATCGACATCTGTTTTGTTGTCGTATACAGGGGTTCTGTAACACTTGCGCGAAAGACATTTCCGCGAAAGTTACTTACGTGAATCCACTTGCGCAAAAGGACAGTTACGCGAAAAAGTTGCGGAAACGAAATTTCTTCATAATATCACATCATCATCATATTTCATCATATTGATTTTAATTTTTTTCAACATGGGTGTCCTTTTTTATGGTTTTTGAGGTCGCTGATAACAAAATTGGGCTCAAATGAAAATCCAAGATGGCGGATGCGAAAATTTTAAAATTGTTCATTTCGGGTGTCGTTTTCATGGTTTTCGAGAGAGCTAAAGCCGACATTGAAGTCAAAATGAAAATATAAAAGTCCATTTGCGCAAAAGTCCAGTCGCGGAAATATCTTTTCGCGCAAGTGTCTTTCACCCAAGCGTCCTGCTACCGTATAGGTACCTATACAGAGCGGCAAGGACAATTTTTTCATAGAAAAGTGTAACTACGCGGTCAAAATGTAGGGACAGATATTTTTTTTCCTGACGATAAATATCAACACGATGGGGAGTACTCCCCAGAGGAGGGTCCGGTGACGGACAGCCGCGGCGGGTTCACGGATGAGTGCTAACGCGTGCCCGTGTTCCCGCCATAAGCGACTGAAGAGGACACCGTGGAGTTTTAGTAGGTAAGAGTCCCACATAGCTGCACTATCTCCCCGTGGTAGTGCAGAATGCATGAGCATTTCTCCAAGTAAACTCAAACTCAAAGCATTTATTTCAATCAAACCATTTACAGGCACTTTTGAATTGTCAAGAAGTCGGTCAGTCAGGAAAAAATGAAGCTAGTTGCCCGTTCCAAAGCGTAGTAGGTACCTATAAAAAAAAGGGGCTTCACAACCCGGGGCAGCTGGATTGTCCGAAAGGGTTACCACTGCCCCGGAACATAAAGGGCTAAGGAAGGAACACGGGTAGGTTTTAGTCCGTAAGAGTCTGGCACTCCCTTCTGTTCCACCCAGAGCGGGAGGGGTCATTTATTTGATGATTTCCCATCCTCAAAAAAAAAGGGGGGGCTTCACAATAATTTACTGAAACCACGTTAACAGGTTGCGCGTCGATATCTCCCGGTCACCCTGTATACTGTGCTTGAGATAGTCAAAACAATCTGCTACAGGCTATTGATAATTATTATGTGTCTTCTGAAGAAATGTGGTGTCAAGTTCTTACCTCTGGGAGTCCTGAACAGAGCCACAGCAAATTCTCCGTTGCCAGCGACGAACACTCCCGATTTCTCCTCGCGGAAGAACTTGCCGATCTGGGGGAAAACGCAGAAGACAGTTACAAACAACTCGTAGGTATATATGGAATAGAAACAAACTGATTGACGCCAAAAATTAATCAGTATCGCAATCTCTATAACCACTAAAATGTCCCGTGCACGAGTGTTATTGACCTCTCAGGGTTGCCAGATGTCATTCTTTATTTTTACCTAAATTTGAAATAATTTTTCTCCAAAATGGTACAATTTTTCTAAATTTTACCCAAAGGCAAGAAGTTTGTACTATTATTCAATAATCGTAACCACTATGGAACAGTTTTTAATGACATTAAATAAAGTAGCTACTGATAAGCGCACCTGTCAACTTGTCCATTATCTTGTTTTGGCGAACATTTTTTACACAAAATAATTAGAAAGTTGTAAAATAACACAAAAAAATAAAATTTGTCGTGGTAACTTTCGTCCGTTCGGATATTTTGTGCTTTGCGAAGTGGTAACTTTCGTTCGCGCGGACATTTTGCAGTTTCGTGAAGTGGTCACTTTCGGCCGCGACTTTCGGAACACAACATCGACATTCTCCAGGAGCCAAATTTTATCCACAAATTGTGAAAAAGTACCCAATCTGGTAGCCCTGGAAAAATCTAGGTATTTCCCTAGGACACGCGAGTAGATAATAAAACATAAAAGGAGTCTTGTCGAATCCTGGAGTCTCCACTCTAGGACTAGTCTGCTCCACCGGCCATCGGTTCTTCGACAAACATGGCCAGCCCACTGCCACTTCAGCTTGCTTACTCTGCAATCTATGTCGGAAACTCCTGTTCTTTCCGGTTAACTTCATTTCTGATTTTATCCTTCAAGGCGACAGTAACGGTCGATAAAACCGATCAAATCTGTAAGAATCTGACAAATCTTATGGATAGTAAAATTACAGTATATAGAGCAACCATAACGATAGTCAAAAACTGAGCAAATCTGTACCTAGGCACGTTAACGCAGTCAGTAAGAGAGTATAAGCATAATCAGCCTACAATGTTCCCACAGCTGACACCAGCCTCCTCTCTTGGAGAGAGAGTGAGCCGTAATCCACCACGCGGGCCAAGTGCGGGTTGGTAGATGTCACATCTCTTCGATTTTTTTGTTCTAGCACACGCCGGTTTCCTCATGATGTGATGAAATTACTTACACAAAGTAACACGTCTGCCTGTGTTCGAAACCACGATACACACAACTCGGGCCGATAAGACTGCGCGACCACTACTCAGCCGTCAATAAGTGATGACCTTGAATTAAAGATGACGTATAAGCTGTTACCTGTTCAGCCAGGTTTAGGTCCACCACGCCTGTATGCCTCGCCTTGTACACGACCACGCGGCACACACAGTTACCCGGCGTGTAGAACTTGCGTAGAATCTACGGATCAAAAGATATTTCATAAATGCTACATCATTATTAGTGCCCTAATTGCGTAACACATTATCAATCTCAATCTGAATCTTTTTAAAAGATATGGCTAATCCATTGCTTAGTATATCGTCGGCTAAATATTATAAACTGCTAACAGAAAAATATTTTCTCTTACCAAAAAGTCAGTTTAGCCAAATATGGAGTCAGCAGCTTGTTTGGCTAAACTGACTTTATGGTAAGAGAAAATATTTGGAGCAAAAAAGAAAGAAAATACGTTTATTTTCGGCAAACAGGACGCAGAGAAAGAACACAAACGTAAATCAAATCAAATCAAAATCAAATCAAAAGTCATTTATTCAAACTAGGCTGAGAATCAGCACTTTTCGAACGGCAATTACAAAAGACAGTCCCCCCAAAACGCCCGCCCTTCACCACTTCCTAGTGCTTTCGCTGGGGAGAAGAAGTGGCGCAACAAACTGTCCAGCAGCACAGCTGTCTGTTCAGTTAGAAAATATTTAATTGTATACAATACTAGGTACGCAAAGTTATTGACGTTACAGAACACAGAACATTAAATTATTTGCCATATGTTAGCTTGCCACGCCAATGTACCCACAAATACAATAAATACAATAAGTACTCAAGCAAAAATTAAAAATGTAAACAAAAACTTGCTACCTAAATAAAAGCCTCCAGGTATAAAGGCCGTGACAGCTTACATATGTATGCAATACTGGATTCAGTTCACATAGCTGTGAATGGTAAACTAGGACCATCGAAGTAAAATAAATTTAAAAAAAAAAGGAAAAAGATGTCGGAAAATATGCGTCGCATCCACGCAAAATGCAAAACGGCCATCGATCCGTATAATGTCACGACCCTATACGAGACAGAGCCCCATCGCTGGATTTCAGCGACAACTAACTTTATGTACAGGCAAATAAAATGATTTTTCACTGGCAACTAAATGGTAGAATACTATTTACCTGACCCACAGTCAACCACTTGTTGCGGCGGGTAGAAGTTGCAACTAAATCTAAACTTAATAGTAGGCAATCACAGTTATTTTTCCAATAGCGACTAAATTGCTGAACGCAGCTTACCTGTTCCATAGTCAGCAGTTTACTGGGCGGATGGAAGTGCAGGTAGCTGTCCTGGTACAGCTGGTCGCCGCTCTCCAGGATGGAGTCCAGGGTGGCGCTGCACCAGCGACATACATCTTCTACGCGCGACATCGCGACTGCCATCACAGCGCAGGCTAGCGCCTGGAATAACCATCATCAATTATCATAACAATTTAATTCAAATAACCTTTACCCGCGAATTGGTAAACTCATGCTAGATGCTAGATCGAGTGAAGACCTTCGCAGGACGGCTGGTAGCATCTGGATGAGAGTTGCCGAAAATCGAGTTGAATGGCGTGCAATAGGTGACGCCTATGTCCAGCAGTGAACTGCTATAGATTGATAATTATGACGAACCTTTAACCGTCACGCGGCGAGCACCTCTATGATAAATAACGGTCAAGTCTGGTAACGGCCTTGACGAGGCCCCGTCTCTTTTCCGACCACCTGCGATTAATCGGCTGAATGCCGTAATTACACAAGCAATAGGGATGATGATTAATATTAGAAATGTTCGAACATATAATGTAATTTCGCGAAAGGCATAGTAAAACGAAATAATCGAAAAAAAAAAAAACAGTAAAATCAATGGAAATTTGGAGAAGCTACACGCTTTAAAAGTTTTTGGTAGGGATTATTCCCGTCCTTGTAGCGCGATACTGTCAACTTTATTCCACGTATGATGAATGGCCTTTATGGAAAATTCTCAATCGATTGCGTAAAGGAAGCCAAGGAGGCCGCAGCAGACACGATTTGTCGAAGTGGGGGATTACAGACCCATCCAACACCTAGTGCGAGTGCGGTGCTTCTGACCAGACCATGCCCCACTTGATGGAGTGTCATAAGTGTAACCTGTACCTTGGATGACTTAAATAATGCCACTGATGCCGCAATCTACGTGGCCACCTACTGGGCACAAACTATGCAGGGTTATTGGAAAAACATTAACAACCTCTTAAGTGGTCATTGTACTCATCATTATGAACAACTTTTCCTATGGGACCAAACCTGAAATCGCGAAAAAAAATAAGCTCCTCTCTACATTTATGTTCGTATAACTCGTCAAAATGTAGGGAACAGCAGATTTTTTTTTGCGATTTCAGGTTTGGTCCCATGGTAAAAGTTGTTCATAATGATGAGTACAATGACCCCTTAAGAGGTTGTTAATGTTTTTCCAATAACCCTACATAAAAAACTACGAGTAAAAAGACCATCAATACGAAAAGAGAAGAAAGGAACAAATCGGCCCTTAAAAACAATGATGTCCAAATAACGAATTGAAGTACCTGGTTCCCTCTGGAAGCGTAGGAGAACTTCTTGCAAGCGATGGAGTGTCCAGCCGACATAAACTGGGTGCCGTCGGGCAGAACTAGCCAGCCGCTTGTGTTGCGCTGACCTGTTGGGTTACCATCTATACCTATATATAAAATTCAAAGTCCTGAACTCCTGACTGACTGATATATCAACGCACAGCCTAAACAGCTGGTCCTAGACACATGAAATTTGGAGGACGTGTTCTTTATGAAGACTAAGGAAGAGTTTTTCTAAATTCCACCGCTAAGAGGGTGAATGGGGGGAGTGTGAAATTTCACGCGTACGAAGTCGTGAGCAGAAGCTAGTAACTCAATATAAGGTTATAAATCTATAAGGGGTATGAAGGGATTTGACAGTGTGTGAGTTGTAACAGCCTCAATGAAATATATGTCGGATTCATTGTTTTGACTATTCGGGACGCCAGCGCCATCTGGTGGCGTTCGACAGAGCCTAGCCTAAGTTCGTGGGATCGAGGAGAGCTACAGCTATAAGAGCGGTGTGGAGCAGTGCTCTCTTGATCATCGGACATCAAACGGACAACATGTGCTTAGAAACTGTCTTGCGTTCCGTAACGTTGAGTTGTGTACCTCTCTATCGTGCGTGATTCGCTAGTGTGATAAATTTTTTCGTAAAATTATAATCTGATTTGAACTTAATGGCAGTAACCTTATTAGAATGAGAATAAGGATCACCGTGATTTGGACAGTGATGCAAAATCAGAGATAACTACTAATGGGGCTGTAGTGTATTGTTGATGGAAGTGTGCTCCTCACCCTTGAGCTGCTCCCGCTCCCGGTCCGCGTTATCCGCAGCGCGCTGCGCGTCAAGGCAGGTGGTGCTGCCGGGGGGGTGCCTGCGTGCCGCCTCGTCCGCGCGCCGCTTGCTGCCGTCCACGCCCACCTGCGGGACGTCCATTACACGTACATCAAATTGTGGCGGCATCTACACCACCACATGCAAACTTCGCATCACACTGACGTCACGAAAAATCCTGCATCGCGCAAGCAGAGTTTACCGCGCAACTAGCATATACCTATATACAACGTCCCGACATCAATCATTGGGCTGTAGCCCACCAGACACGACACCCGTCTGGTCGGTCGCTGATCATTCCTTTTGTATATATAGGGGATGAGTGAACTTTACACCCTGTTTCTCATACCCCTCTATAAAATCTTTCGTCAAATTAAATGTTATTACCGTCAGAGTAGGGCTACTCTACAAAATTCAAATTTTCTTACGCATTTTGCAATTTATAGGTCAGTATCATCTTCCTATTTCATGTCTATTTTAGAAAATCATAACATTTGAGGCCAATTCTTACCCAAAAAGTTTTATGACTGATTCTAATGATTGTAATTCTGTAAAGACATAATAATATTTGTTTCGGTCGCGATTGTCGCGAACCATATTTTAGTCAATAAATAACCTGACACTAACTCTACAAATTGCAAAAAACTTAAGAAAATTTAAATTTCACGGACTACCCTTAGCTCCAACGTTTTATAACCCGACCCTTTTTTGAACCGTATCCTCTAATGACGGCGTTAGTCCTATAATTACTTGAAATCAGAATAGAATAGAATACTCTTTATCTTTATCTTTTGTTTTTTTTTTTTCAGAATCTTACATCATTAATATGCATTGCCATTATTGTTATATACCTAATCTAAGGGTCTACAGTCAGCATTGGGTGGCGAAAGACTGAAGAAGAAGAATCTAAGGGCTGATTTATTCAACACCGCCGCCGGTTATTTTTCCACGAATAATTTTGACTTTCTGACAGTTACAAAAACTGACAGACGTCAATTCTATTCTTAGGTTAAACATAATTTATGGCGGATTCTCGCCACAATGTGCTTTTGGTCAACACGTGTGTTCGATTTTTTTTCTTTTTTTGCTGTTTTTATGTGATATTGTGTTTATTGTGACTTGTTATTGTGATTGATTGTGTTTTGTCTCGTTGTTACCTGCTATCATCAGTGTTTTTATTTTTTAACGATATTGGTCACGATTATCCCTAACCAATATGAATTTGGATAAAAATAAACCCCCAGATCCTCCTGATGATATGCCTATTACTCCGCTATCCGGCTTTTCTACAACTAACCCAAGTCCCACCCCCAACCCATTAAGCCAGTTTGCAGATGTGGTCTGTAATCTGGAGTCCCAAATCCTTCCATCCCAGACTAAATTACGACCCCGACATTACGCCCCGGTAATGAAGAGGATATATCCAACCGCCCTAACAAACAACCGAGAACCCACGTAGGCCGTGTTAGGTACTCTGCAATAGACAAAGGCCCATTCATCGTCCATGTTTCTCGTCAGGAAACCCAAGCCAATTCTGGAACTACCCTACACCCAGTTACATTTGGCTTTTTGGCAAACCAGAATATATCAAATATTGTTGCAGTCAAGCGTGTTTGTAAAAACCGCGAATCTGTTGAATTTTCATCCCCTCAGGATGCTAACACTTTCCTTTCAATTTATGTTTTAGGCACAAATTTATATGAAGCTGTGATTCCGTCCTTCAATATAACCCGTATGGGTGTTGTAAGTGGAATTCCTACTGACTTCTAAGAAGACGAAGTCCTAACATATTTAAACGTTCCAGTAAGCTGTGGTCCAATTATAAAAGTTAGGCAATTGAACAGGAAAGTTAACAAAGGTTTAACTGAATACAGGCCCACAGAAACTTGTGTCATCACATTTGATGGCCAAGTCTTACCAAACCGAATTCTCTGTTTCTATACAACTCTTACATAGATAGAACAGTATATCTACCCCACGATTCAATGCTGTTGCCGATTTGGTCATGTAGAATCTCTTTCTCGTTCCAAACCCTGCTGCAGCAAGTGTGGCAATGATCACCCCGGTGTTGGTTGCAGCATTGCTGAGAGCGAAGCTTTCTCGAAAATGTGATACGGTAATCATAAACCTCATGAACACAACGAAAATGGCAGCAATCTAGAATAAGGATTAGGAACAAAACACATCGCTCAAGTGACCGTGATTGCATATAACTTGATTATAAACCTTAACTTTTAAACATACAGTTTATTATCGTTTGCAATATATTATTTAGGTACTACTTTGAAAGGAATGGTATCACACTAATATTATAAAGGCGAAAGTTTGTGTGTATGGAGGGTGTGTTTATATGTCTGTTACTTCTTGACGCTCAAACGGCTGAACCAATTATGATAAAATTTTGTATGGAAAGAAAGAAAAAAAGTTTATTTGGACACAGTTCCTGAAACACAAAACAGGAGGAGGTAGGAGGTGGCCAGGCAAGGCCAGGTCAGGCCTCCAGGTAAAGAGGCAGCTAGCACCCTGGATTAACACATAGGCTACTTTTTATCCCGATATTCCGCAGCTAGTAGTGTGCGCAGCTAGTTTTTAAAATAAGAACTAAACTATTTACGGATAAATAAAACGTAATTTTCAAGGAATAATGTTTAAAACACCGTGTTGCAAAATAAGACCACAACATTATTTGTGGCGCAGTGCAGTGATAGTTTTTGATGCACTCAACAAAAATCGAATATTATTGTTGATCGAAGTTTTTAAAACATAATCAGAGGGGCAATTTCCGTAATTTTAAGAACGTTCACAGTCTGATCGCAGTCTCAATCTGTCAAAAATACCTCTAATTTCCCGACATTTTTGACATTTGTTTGTCGCAGAGATGAGACTGCGACTAGATTTTGAACGTTTTCAATTAAGGGATTTAGCCTTCAGGTATCTATGATTCCGAATTCAATTTGTGACGTTACCTTGCTGGTGGCCGGCACGAGCTTGGCTCCGGGCGGGGCCCTGATGATGGGCGGCTCCACGACGCCCAGCCGCTTGATCGGCTGCACGGTGATGGACATGGCGTACAGCTGGAAGTCTTGCTTCATACGCTCAACCAACGGGTAGTTTTGAAGGTATCTGGTGGAAGATACGACTAGGTATGAGGAACAGGGTGTAAAGTTCACTCATACTCCATTGAAAAGAAAGGATCCTCCGACCAGATGAATGTTGTGTCTGGCGGGCAACTGCTCAATGATTCATGTCGGGCCGTTCTGCCCTCGTAACAGCAAATGCAGTAATCGACATTTTTACTATTTTCCGTTTTTGTCAAAAATTACATGGGGAGACTTCAAGCATGGGGAGACTTTGTATTTTTACGTACCTTTTTCGTAACAAAACATATGAGTTTTATATCAGTTAAAGTAGAGATTAAAAAAAACACTTAAACGCGTTTTTCTCGAAACCGCCATTTTGCAAGTACTGCATTTGCTGTTATGAGGGCAGCGTTGTATCTATGCTAGTTGCGCGGTAAACACTGCTTGCGAGATGCAGGATTTTGCGTGACGTCAGTATGGCGCGTTGTTCGCATGTGGCGCTGTAGATACCGCTACACGACCAATAATATGCCTAGCCTTTTCCAAACTATGGGGTCGGCTTCCAGTCCACCCGGATGAAGGTGAATACCAGTACCTATGTTACATGGAGCTGCCTATCTGACCTCCTAAGCCAGTTACATGGTAACACGATACCCTTAGATAAGACTGGTTATCTACGAATGTAAGCCCGAGCCAACGGCTTAACATGCTTTCCGAGGCACGGAGGGGTCTCGATATGTAATAGATGGTCACCCATCCACGGACCGACATCGGCATAACTTTGAAGATTGATCCATGCGGCTGATATAGTCACAAGCACCAAAATACAAGAATAAATACATAGACAAATTGCAGGATGGCTGGGGCACCAATGCATAACCTTGTTAACATGGATTCAGTACCTAAACATGATTCTGAATCCATCATGAGTTGAAAATTTAAGCTGATTATTAAAAAAAAAAAATACCTTTTCCATACATTTTGACCGCGTAGGTATTAAATAAATAAAAAAGCCATTAAAAAGTTAAGAGCCAACAAAGATTCGTTTTTCTTGCCATTTTTAACGTAACTTTGGGTGTAAATAAATAATATAAGAACTGAACTGTGTATATAAGACCTGTAAAATCTTCAAAACAAAGTCAGTACCGACAAAGCTCTGTTATCGAAGAGTTCAGTAAACTTGATTTGTAATTGATGCAGTGGTTTTTCATAAAACTGGATTTTCCAAATCACTTTTACGCGCCGATCTGTTCGGAACGTTCTGTGCGTGAGAACTAGACATTGTGCGTGTAGACTAGCGTCTAACTGCTCATCACTGATACTGTTGGATACGCAGCCAGGTGAGACAACGTGCTTTTTGGTCATGTCCACCAGTGAGTTCGAGCTTGTGACATACAGTTCCACTTTAATAAACGACGAAAATTTTTTTGCGTTTGGGGTGTTGCTTAGAATCATGTGCTGGATTCAAGGTAACAGTTTGTACGAGTCTTATTACTAATCTGTGGTGCGTGTCCTTGCCATATTGTGTGCTAAGTACTCACGTATATGCCATCAACTTGGGTGACGTGAAGGTAAGCACACAAGCAGCACCATCGTCCTAAAAGAAATTAATGTTACAATACAATACTTCGTAGACGAAAAAATATTTATACAGCTTCAGTATCAGAAAGGTGTGGTCATATTCAAGGGTGTGGCACAAACCATCAAACTGAACAACTTTCTCCATGAGACATCTACCAACTACGACAAAAACGCCTACTAGGGCTGGATTTAGTGCTCGACCGACAGTCAGCGCTGATATCGGTCGCGTACCGGTTTATATGGACTGGCTCTCGCTGATCGTCTGTGCTACAGGAAACACGTCCATTTATCATCAGCGTCTTGGTACGCGATCGACGTCAGTGTAAGAGGAATTCAGGATTAAAAGTCGTTTAGTCGTGATTGGGTTTAATTGTTTCACTTTATTTTTATTATCATCATTCTTCTGCCGTTATCCCAATTTATTAGGGGTCGCCAAAACATGTCTTTTTCTTCCATACTTCTACAGGGTTATTGAAAAAACACCAGCAACCTCTTAAGAGGTCATTGTATTCATCATTATGAACAACGTTTACTATGGGACCAAACCTGAAATCGCGAAATAAAAATCGGCTGTTCCCTACATTTTGACGAGATAGACGAAGATAAATGTAGGGAACAGCTGATTTTTATTTCGCAATTTCAGGTTTGGTCCCATAGTAAAAGTTGTTCATAACGATACGTACAATGACCTCTTAAGAGGTTGCTGGTGTATTTCCAATAACCCTGTATATGAGTCGTTATCTCGGTAGTTACCCCCTTTCTAGCTAGTCCAGGTTCTATTTTTCACACAGTCCATCCATCGTTTCTTTGGTCACAATATTTTCTTCAATCCTCGTCACCACATGCCTACTATATCATGTCGATTACCATGGCGTCTGCCCCGAGGCCAGTGTGCCCGCAGGCTTGCGGCTCCAGCAGGTAGTAGCTTACCATGGCGTCTGCCCTGAGGCCGGTGTGTCCGCAGGCGTGCGGCTCCAGCAGGTAGTAGCTTACCATGGCGTCTGCCCTGAGGCCGGTGTGTCCGCAGGCGTGCGGCTCCAGCAGGTAGTAGCTTACCATGGTGTCTGCCCTGAGGCCGGTGTGTCCGCAGGCGTGCGGCTCCAGCAGGTAGTAGCTTACCATGGCGTCTGCCCTGAGGCCGGTGTGTCCGCAGGCGTGCGGCTCCAGCAGGTAGTAGCTTACCATGGCGTCTGCCCTGAGGCCGGTGTGTCCGCAGGCGTGCGGCTCCAGCAGGTAGTAGCTTACCATGGCGTCTGCCCTGAGGCCGGTGTGTCCGCAGGCGTGCGGCTCCAGCAGGTAGTAGCTTACCATGGCGTCTGCCCTGAGGCCGGTGTGTCCGCAGGCGTGCGGCTCCAGCAGGTAGTAGCTTACCATGGCGTCTGCCCTGAGGCCGGTGTGTCCGCAGGCGTGCGGCTCCAGCAGATAGTAGCTTACCATGGCGTCTGCCCTGAGGCCGGTGTGTCCGCAGGCGTGTGGCTCCAGCAGGTAGTAGCTTACCATGGCGTCTGCCCTGAGGCCGGTGTGTCCGCAGGCGTGCGGCTCCAGCAGGTAGTAGCTTACCATGGCGTCTGCCCTGAGGCCGGTGTGTCCGCAGGCGTGCGGCTCCAGCAGGTAGTAGCTTACCATGGCGTCTGCCCTGAGGCCGGTGTGTCCGCAGGCGTGCGGCTCCAGCAGGTAGTAGCTTACCATGGCGTCTGCCCTGAGGCCGGTGTGTCCGCAAGCGTGCGGCTCCAGCAGGTAGTAGCTTACCATGGCGTCTGCCCTGAGGCCGGTGTGTCCGCAGGCGTGCGGCTCCAGCAGGTAGTAGCTTACCATGGCGTCTGCCCTGAGGCCGGTGTGTCCGCAGGCGTGCGGCTCCAGCAGGTAGTAGCTTACCATGGCGTCTGCCCTGAGGCCGGTGTGTCCGCAGGCGTGCGGCTCCAGCAGGTAGTAGCTTACCATGGCGTCTGCCCTGAGGCCGGTGTGTCCGCAGGCGTGCGGCTCCAGCAGATAGTAGCTTACCATGGCGTCTGCCCTGAGGCCGGTGTGTCCGCAGGCGTGTGGCTCCAGCAGGTAGTAGCTTACCATGGCGTCTGCCCTGAGGCCGGTGTGTCCGCAGGCGTGCGGCTCCAGCAGGTAGTAGCTTACCATGGCGTCTGCCCTGAGGCCGGTGTGTCCGCAGGCGTGCGGCTCCAGCAGGTAGTAGCGTGGCGCACTGCGCACGCGCCACAGCGCCACCGCGTGCGGCGCCGCCCACAGGATGCCGTGCGAGTGCGTCTCGAAGAAACGCTCCAGCGCCGACCTGGAACCAACAAAATGTAACATTCGTCTGGCTTTGACCCTTGATCCGAGTGCTTCGACCCCAAACTGCTCAAACAGTATCAGCGCCGCTAGAGGGTCTCAACAGCCGCAGCAGTGGCGCCAGCAGCTCTCCGTGCTCGGAACATAATAAAAGGGCGCGAGGGTGTCGATACAGGTTGCGTCTCACCAGAGGCCTACCCACAGGCACACCCCAGACACTCCGTACAACGCGCGCAAAATAATTGCCTACTACTACTACATAGCCAAATGACGTTAGTACACGTGCAAATGTGTGCGTAAACTCTAGCAGGGTTGGCTCATTGGCTGTCGTGCGTTGCGTAAAAAAAATGGCGGTGAGCGACGACGTTACGTGACCTTGTACGAGCGGCGTTCAATTGTTTATCTAATAAGTCGGGTTCGTAATGAAATAAAAATGATATTTTATTAGTTAATAAGTAAAACTTTTTAACAATAACTTTAATTTCGGAAGTCGGTGGCAATAAAATACAGATCCAAAGACACCGACTTCCGAAATTAAAGTTAATTTTCACTTTGTAGTTTTTTTGAAAGTTGTTTTTTTTTTTTGTAAAAAAATTTTATTTCTCGCTTCTTAGTGGGTCTGTTTATAATGTATCTAAGGTACAGTGAGAATCACGATGTGGGTACCCCCCTTGAAAGCACCTACCTACGTTCGAACCCGTGATGGCCGCATCTATCAGTTTTGTATTTTATTGTAATATTTTGTCAAACGGTTTATACGTAAACAACAATGCACAGGAAATACATGCAATATTTCAATAGCGATGGTAACAGTTTAGTTGGTCTGAAGGTTGAGGATGTGACATATGAATCCGCTGATTCAAGTTCAATTCTGCAGGCTTAGCATGACGCATTCTATTTCTACGTAGAATAGACACAGCTCTTTCTATACAAAGTGACATTTCGTTTCTCCACTTTTGACATCGCACCGTAGAAATCCTTCTACAATCTGCCATTTTGTCTTTCGTTTCTAACGATCTTTGTCTAGGTCTTTTTATATATAGACTATTTCAGAAGAAAGTTTTCTATCCCAACTGTCAAAATGACACTGACGACTGACAGTTGTAATGTTGGCGCCACTGCTTCCGGCGACCAAGCATAGCGCCAGTATCACGAGTCAAGCGACGCACCGTGGGTCCAGTGCTGCCACCTGCGTCGGACCGGACGTTGGAACGTTGCTGGCGGACGTCACTTCGGCGGGGATACAAGTTTTTAAAAACCCCGAGCTGAGTGGGCTGGGCTCTCTTTTCCACTCACACTTCGTCTTAAGAACATGTCATATCGTTTATTGTCTAATTTTATTGTGATTAATTAATTAATAAGTAATTGGTTGAGAATTAAATTTGATCAAGTGTAGTAACTATTTATTTATTCCTGGTTAAAGTAGCTTCAGTTTACATCAGAAGTGCTTCGAACTCAAGCCTACAAATGGGCCGAAAGTCACGTGTCCGTCAACGGGAACGAAAAAGGAGGAAACGTACCAGATCTTCATCAACATCATCATCGTCATCATCGTCGGCAAGCAGTAAGTCCAGTAGAAGCTACACGCCTTCACCCATTCGTAAAAAAGCAAAAAAATCAGTCGATAGTCAAGTAGCGGGTTGCTATAGTATGGTTTTGAACTCGATGGTACCAGAATTTGACCCCCTTACAGATAAAGTAAACAATTGGCTCAATATTGTTGATTTGCATGCCAAAACATTTAATTGGAAGGATCAAGTGATAATTTACCAGGCTGTCAATAAATTCAAAGGAACGGCAAAAACTTGGTACGACTCATTTTTAAAAAATGAGAGTAGTTGGGCTAGTTGGAAATGGAAACAATGGCGAGATAAAATATCGTTTACATTTCAAACAAAACGTAACATGTTCGCGTTACTTAAAGAAATCATTGATAGTAAACCTACAGCACAGCAACATTTGTAAAACTTTCAACAAAAATGTAAAATTGACAAGTTAAGTGTTAATTTTTCTGACCGTGACATTATTTCTATCATTACGGGCAACATCGACGATCCTAACATAAGTGCGTCGGTGGATGCCGGAAGTATAAATACATGCGACCAACTTGCATCTTTTCTCCACGGTCGGTTAAGTAGTTCTCATAATTCGAGTCACGGCGCTGTCAGTGAACATAAAGTGCCTCAATCCTCGTCTAAACGCATCGATCTAGGAAATCCATCTAAATCAGAACAGTCGAGTCGTATTGCTGTTGCAAATCAAGGTTTAACGGCTGTCAGAACCACAAAACAGATAACTTGTTTCGGATGTGGGGGTAATCACAAACGAAACGAGTGTACAGAAATTTGTAAATATTGCAGTAAGAAGGGACATTCAGAAAGCTATTGTCGAAACAAAAAATTTGACGAAGTTAAAAAAGAAGTAAAATTTGTAAAATCTGGTGAAAATAAAAATAAATTTAATAAAGTTGCCTGTATAGGAGGCTTTTCTCAAAAAGTTTTCATTGATATGGGCAGTGATTGCTCCTTAATAACGTCACATTTAGTAAAACAATTAAAGTTAACGAAACTAAAGTTGGCAATACCGATTCATTTGCAGGGATTCTCGAATTGTTCTGTGGTTTTGGTAAAAGATTACGTAACGACTTCTCTGATTTTAGACGGTATAGAATTCAACAGTGTAGATTTCTACATTATTGACGTGTTATCGGGTTGTGACGTCCTGATAGGCCGGAATGTGACCGAGGATACGTCAGTTATGTATATGAGAATAGGAAATCAACTGACTTTTCAGAAAACCGTGAATGTGTCTGCAGTTTTGTCTAATAAAGTAGAATTTAACGTACCGGATAAATATCATGACGCTTTAAAGGGTTTGTTTGAAAAATATCCCGAAACAATCGCGGCTGATTT
Source organism: Globia sparganii (assembly GCA_949316385.1). Lineage (NCBI taxonomy): Eukaryota > Metazoa > Arthropoda > Insecta > Lepidoptera > Noctuidae > Globia > Globia sparganii. Next base: position 11,181,865 of record OX438680.1, read on the forward strand.
AAGTTCATTAGGTAAAATTAAAGATTTTGGAATTGATATCGAACTTGAATCGAACAAGCCTGTTTACAGCAGGCCATACAGGTTATCTGAGCCTGATAGGAAATCATTACGTAAAATAATTGACGAACTCCTTAAAAATAACATCATTCGTGAAAGCAAGTCTCCATTCGCTAGTCCTGTACTATTAGTAGAAAAAAAAGGGGATGAAAAGCGACTATGCGTGGATTACAGGTCATTGAATAAAATAACTACTACAGAGAAATACCCTATGCCACGCATAGAGGACTTGTTAGATAGATTAAAAGGGTGCAAGTATTTCACTAGCTTAGATATGAAGAGTGGCTATTACCAGTTAAGTGTAAATAAGGGCTCAATAGACAAAACTGCATTCATAACGGAAGATGGACATTACGAGTTTTTGCGCATGCCGTTTGGTCTGTCGAATGGACCATCGGTTTTTCAACGCATGATGAACCAGATTTTGGGTAATTTACGCTTCAAAAATGTCATTGTCTATTTAGATGATGTGTTAATCGTATCAGAAACCGTTGAGGAAAACATAAACATTCTGGAGTCGGTACTAAAATTATTTAAAGAACACGGTCTGACTCTTAACCTAAAAAAGTGTTTTTTCTTTTTAACTGACATCACATTTCTTGGATACGAAGTAAATGGTAATGGTATTAAACCCACACCAAAGAAAATTGATGCAATAAAGCAGTTCCCAGTACCCAAAACGGTTCATCAGCTGCGTCAGTTCTTAGGGTTAGTTAACTATTTCCGTAAATTTATTAAGGACTGTGCTATACTAAGTAGCCCACTTACAAAATTATTAAAAAAAGGCCAAAGGTGGCAATGGACAGATGAACAAGATTGCACGGTAAATCTATTAAAAGAAGCCTTAACTTGCGATTCTACCTTAGCTATCTTTGATCCTAAAAAAGAAACCATACTTTATACAGATGCAAGTAGGGACGGGGTAGCTGGAATCATGGTACAAGTGCATGAACATGGTGAGCGACCGACATATTATTACAGCAGGCAAACGACCAACGAGGAAAAGCGTTACCACTCGTTTGAGCTTGAGCTTCTTGCTATTGTGGCATCATTTTAAAATTTCGTTTATATTTGCTGGGCCGTAAGTTTAAATTAATTACGGACTGCAATGCCGTCAGATACTCTCTTACAAAAAAAGAAGTGTTGCCACGAATAGCCAGGTGGGTGCTCCTGACTCAAGAATTTGACTATGAGATTTGTCATAGACCCGGCGCCAAAATGCAACATGTTGATGCACTTAGCAGAAACCCTTCCAATAGTGGTGAAATTTGTGAAAAACAAATAGTAATGTCCATCACCGAAGCTGACTGGCTTTTAAGTGTTCAGGAACAAGACCCAAATCTATGTAAAATCAGAGATGTTTTACTATCAGGAGAGGCCGATGCGAATCGAAATGTTTTTAACGAGTACGAATTACTTGGAAATAAAATCTATCGCCGCACTGAAATAGGTCGTAGATGGGTTGTGCCAAAAAATTGTATCTGGCAAGTAATTATGTACAATCATGACAAAATAGGTCACTTTGCTGTAGACAAAACGTTAGAAAGAATTAAACATAAATATTGGTTTCCTAAAATGAAAAAAACAGTGACTAAATACATAAAAAATTGTTTACACTGCCTATACAATAAAAATAAAAGTGGTAAAAAGGAAGGTCAGTTGTTTCCAATTCCAAAATATGCTCGCCCCTTTCATACCCTTCATATGGACCATGTGGGTCCATTTGTGAAATCATCAAAGGGTAATTGTCATATTCTGGTACTTGTTGATGCGTTTACAAAGTTTGTCTTTGTATTTCCGGTGCGTGATACAAGCACTGCTTGTGTCATAAAAGAAATGGACCACTTGTTTAAGATTTTTGGCAATCCGCGAAGACTCATTACTGACGCTGGTTCTGCTTTTACGGCAAAGGCATTTCAAACATATTGTGACAGCAAAAACATTCGTGCACACACTATAGCAACTGGCATGCCGAGGTCGAACGGACAAGTCGAACGGTACAATAAAACAATAGTAGAGGCACTGCGTTCATTAGGTGCAGATAACGACTATATACACTGGGATGATGTTTTAACGTGTTTACAACAAGGTATGAATAGTACATTGCAGAAAACCATCAATGCAGTTCCCAGTGAAGCATTTTTTGGGTACCGCCTTAGAACAGAGAGCGACATATTTTTACCCGAGCAAGAAGAAATTGTAGATGTCACACAGCTGCGACGGGACATTGACACACGAATACAACTAGATGCTAGACATCAAAAAGAATGTTTTGATGCAAAACGTTGTGGGGCCAAACAATATGAGATTGGGGACTTGGTTCTCGTAAAAGTGTCTAGCCAGGCTGGTAATGGCAGCAGTACTAAACTCCTACCGGTGTTCAAGGGCCCTTTCAAAGTTACAAAAATACTCGGGAAAGATAGATACCACATAGTTGACATAATAGGCAGCGAGCGATCACACAAGAAATATTCTGGTACTACCTGTGTAGAAAACATGAAACCATGGATTAAGATATCCAATTGGGATGAGGATGTTGGCGTGATTGGTATGTATAAAAGACTAATTTAATAAAACATCAAAGGTAAAATCATTTTTATTTATACTTTAATAATATAGCTTTACATTTTGGTTCTAAATGATTACTAATATGTATACTTACACTTGTACAATATTTTGTTCTTCAATAAGCACTTTAACAAATAACACTTTATTTATGGAATAGAAATGTTGCAGTTGTAATGGCGTTTCCACTACAGAAACAAGTGAGGTTCGACCTTGAGCTTGTTGGGGGCTAAAATGTTGTTCATGTAGATAAAAGTGGATGAACTGGAAAACTTTGGCTATCATGTGGACTGCGAGTCTGAGCATGATGGTGCGAAGTCAGGGATCACACTTTTACATGTGCTGTTCATTGGCTCAGTGGTGGGAACTCATTCAACATAACGTAACATAATACCTATTATAGTTATCAAAGCTAACATGTTTATTCTCACATTACAGATGACGGTGTGTCTAGGGACAGACACAGTTCAGGAGGGCCGGATGTTGGCGCCACTGCTTCCGGCGACCAAGCATAGCGCCAGTATCACGAGTCAAGCGACGCACCGTGGGTCCAGTGCTGCCACCTGCGTCGGACCGGACGTTGGAACGTTGCTGGCGGACGTCACTTCGGCGGGGATACAAGTTTTTAAAAACCCCGAGCTGAGTGGGCTGGGCTCTCTTTTCCACTCACACTTCGTCTTAAGAACATGTCATATCGTTTATTGTCTAATTTTATTGTGATTAATTAATTAATAAGTAATTGGTTGAGAATTAAATTTGATCAAGTGTAGTAACTATTTATTTATTCTTGGTTAAAGTAGCTTCAGTTTACAGTAAGGAGATTTTAAACTTTCTACACGACGGCCACAAAGTATATACGGTTATCTACAAAATCATGATATAACTACAATATTTTTTTTGTTCCAAAACACGGTACTTCGACACTGAGAACAATTGTTGTAGTTGTCTTTATATACGTGATTTATTATCAGTAGAAAAAACGAATAAAAATCCTATGACAAAACAGAATTCTGAGTCGAATTATGTAAAATACTATGTATTTCGTAAAAAGTGCAGTTGACTCTTTCTACTTTGCTGCCGTCGTACTGTCTACACGGAATGTCATCTTTGTCTACTCTTCCGTCGACAAAACGGTGCTCATGCTACGCCTGCTGGCAGTATAATTTATTTAGGTTGTCGCCAAATTTTATTTTTCTCTAAGTCAGAATTATTTATGCAACTTTTTCTTTTATATATTGTTATAACCAGTAGGTTTATATTAAAATAAAAGAAAAATTTTTTTTTTATTTTTTATTATTAATTTATTTTAGTAAAAATTTTTATAAATTGAAAAACTTAACTATATACCTAACTAATAGTATAGATAACTAACTGTAACTTTAAAAAAGTTTTATCGCTTCACAGCAAAATAATCAACTTACAACTACTTGTAATGGTTGACAATTTGCCTTTCAAACTAGTAGAATAATAAAGAACTACAATCTTTGTTCTCAAGAAATCCTACTAATATTATAAATGCGAAAGTTTGTATGTATGGATGTATGGATGTTTGTTACTCTTTCACGCGAAAACTACTGAACGGATTTTGATGAAACTTTACAGTAATATAGCTTATACATCAGAATAACACATAGGATACTTTTTATCCCGATATTCCCACGGGATCGAAACTTACGCGGGTGAAACCGCGGGGCGCAGCTAGTTATCAATCATTTTACTTTTTTTTAACACAAACACGTATCGTATGCAAAAGGTGAATCAAAACTAGACTCATCAGTCGGTAACTTCATTAGATATTAGTAAAATGTATGCATAACTACCCTCAATTAACAAACTATGCAGTATGCATTGTCTGCGAGCTCATCTAAATCGATTAGACAGAGACAGAATTATAACGCTAAGTAGATTGTTAATTCATTGTATTACTAACTACCTAACTGGCTCAGTTTGTAAGAGCTCGCGGTAATCAATGGATAACCAATGATTCGATGGTTCGAATCTCGTCCGGCATATGAATACTTTTTGTTTATTCTTAAGGATGTATGCGTTTGAATTGCAAAGTTGTAGCAAAGTTAATTTTAATACAACTGGGGTACCCAATTGATGCAGCCCACTGTACAATAGCCTAATGTCAACTTGCTCATCGCCTTTTACAAAATACATATTGCTTTTCCCGATGCAGGGACGTTAATTGTTGAGGAGTTCTCCTGGTACTCCATCATCAGCTCCATTTCACCATTCGCATTGTGACGAGCATAAATTGTGCTTAGCAAACATATTAAAGCAATCGAATCGCAACCTGTGAAATACTTATTATTGAGTAGTCCCGGTGGCCACCTGTGGTCTTCATCATCAGTTCCACTTCACTAAATGTTGCTTTCTGAGAGCAAATGCACGAGTTAGTAAATACTTAATACCCGAATCGCTATAGGTGTGCCTATAATATTTGAAGAGTTCCTTCGATTTCTCCAGGATCCCGTCATCAGAACTGAATTTTGACCACAGTGGGACTAATCTTTTGAAACAAAAAAATAATTTTCCAAATCGATTTGTAAATGACGGCGTGCTGAGGTAACAAACATAAAAAAAAATACAACCGAATTGAGAACCTCCTCCTTTTTTGAAGTCTGTTTAAAAGAGGTTTATCTATTCAATCAACAATGCCAAAGTAAGATACCTAACTAAATATTGCTTACACTAAAATATTTTCTTTTAAATGACTTAATTAACTGTAAATAATCGGTTATTAAATCGCATGGTATTAAAATGCGATATCTTACAAACATCTAAGTAAATACAAATTCGGAAAAGCATCACAATATCGAACCACAGATAACTTTATGTAGGTCAGAGATCCAACAATCGTGAATTCGTGTTTAAAACTGAAATAAAACTTTTAAATCGCAAAATTGTGTGTTCGTGTCAGCAGTACAGTGCTGCGGTTCTATGTGAGTATTCTGTGCCACAGGGTGAGGTGCTCTTATAGAACAGTAGTTCTACCAGTTATGTTCAAGTCCCATGTAACAGGGAGCGAGCCTGCTACTCAAAATTCCAAACGGAAAAACTAAAATAACAAAATTTTCTACAAACAAAAATGTTCTTGTTGATTCTTACCTGACGGTCATCTTACCGGGGTCCTTCTGCTCCAGCTTCCCACTGTATACTTCCTCTAGCTCGTAACGCACGTAATTCACTCCTAACACGAAGCGTTGCAAAACCTGTGTAACAACATTGTGGTTTAGAGAAAGAAAAAATATGATTTGTTTGTTTTGGAAACAAATGTTTGTTGTTGTGTCAAATGTGTGGCTGTTTGTGTGTGAGTTTTAAATGTTTGTAAACGCACCCACGATACAGGAGTAATTCCTAGTGTGGGGCACCGTTTCAAAAAAAAAAAAAAAATAAGAACTACTAAAATTTGTACATGTTACTCAATCACGCAAAAACTGCTGATTGGATTTGGATGAAATTTGGCTCACAGATACGTTAAAACTTGGACCATATAGGACTCTTTCCGACATCCATGCGGGCGAAGCTGCTGGCAAACGATAGTAAAAAAAAACATTATTCGGTCCAGAAATACACAGTGCAATATAAAGAATACCTGACTGCCTAAATAGCAAACCAAAAATATGGAAACAAGACGACGTAGAAAGTTAGGAACATAGTAGAATGTATAATGAAAATCCTCTTTTTAATCCAAAAATCATCCTATCAAAATGTGAATAACCACTTTTTACACAGTCGTGTTTTTTTATTCCTTTTTTTTGCTTGATGGGCCAGCTGTAGAACTCGATCTCGCCTGGTAGAAAGCAATGGCAGAGGTCTTCTAGCAGGCAGTTAACAGCTGACAAGCGACAGACATGACCTCGTCCACAGACTACCTGGTCCACAGTTTACCTGATTCACATTCCACCTGATCCACAGTTTACCTGATTCACATTCTACCTGGTCCACAGTTTACCTGATTCACATTCTACTTGGTCAACAGTTTACCTGATTCACATTCTACTTGGTCAACAGTTTACCTGATCCACATTCTACTTTGTCAACAGTTTACCTGATTCACATTCTACTTGGTCAACAGTTTACCTGATTCACATTCTACTCGATCAACAGTTTACCTGATTCACATTCTACTTGGTCAACAGTTTAGCTGATTCACATTCTACCTGGTCAAGAGTTTACCTGATTCGCATTCTACTTGGTCAACAGTTTACCTGATTCACATTCTACTTGGTCATCAGTTTACCTGATTCACATTCTACTCGATCAACAGTTTACCTGATTCACATTCTACTTGGTCAACAGTTTACCTGATTCACATCCTACTTGGTCAACAGTTTACCTGATTCACATTCTACTTGGTCAAGAGTTTACCTGATTCACATTCTACTTGGTCAACAGTTTACCTGATTCGCATTCTACTTGGTCAACAGTTTACCTGATTCACATTCCACCTGGTCCACGGTTTACCTGATTCACATTCTACTTGGTCAACAGTTTAGCTGATTCACATTCTACTTGGTCAACAGTTTACCTGATTCACATTCTACTCGATCAACAGTTTACCTGATTCACATTCTACTTGGTCAACAGTTTACCTGATTCACATCCTACTTGGTCAACAGTTTACCTGATTCACATTCTACTCGATCAACAGTTTACCTGATTAACATTCTACTTGGTCAACAGTTTACCTGATTCGCATTCTACTTGGTCAACAGTTTACCTGATTCACATTCCACCTGGTCCACGGTTTACCTGATTCACATTCTACTTGGTCAACAGTTTAGCTGATTCACATTCTACTTGGTCAACAGTTTACCTGATTCACATTCTACTCGATCAACAGTTTACCTGATTCACATTCTACTTTGTCAACAGTTTACCTGATTCACATTCTACCTGGTCCACAGTTTACCTGATTCACATTCCACCTGGTCCACGGTTTACCTGATTAACATTCTACTTGGTCAACAGTTTAGCTGATTCACATTCTACTTGGTCAAGAGTTTACCTGATTCACATTCTACTTGGTCAACAGTTTACCTGATTCACATTCTACTTGGTCAACAGTTTACCTGATTCACATTCTACCTGGTCCACAGTTTACCTGATTCACATTCTACCTGGTTCACAGTTTACCTGATTCACATTTTTACTTTGTCAACAGTTTACCTGATTCACATTCTACCTGGTCCACAGTTTACCTGATTCACATTTTTACTTTGTCAACAGTTTACCTGATTCACATTCTACCTGGTCCACAGTTTACCTGATTCACATTCTACTTTGTCAACAGTTTACCTGATTCACATTCTGCCTGTTCCACAGTCTGCCTGGTCCACACGTGTGCCACCTGGGTCACTATCTTACCTGCAGTGGTAGTAGAACATCTTCTCCCGGTCTGAACTCGTATCCCAAAGAGCCTAGCGAGGCAGTGAACAGCTGGCAAGCGACGGACATGACCTCGTCCACGGTCCGCCTGGTCCATAGGTGCGGCTGGCGGACGTGGGACATGGCGGCGCCCACGATGGCCGCGCTTGAAGACTGCAGTAAGGCGTCGCGAGCGAATCTGGTAGCAATGATTAATATTTCCATTGCAGGCAGATATGTGTATAGTACACAGTCAGGCAAATTTGCTGCCGTACGTCATCGTCGGTTTTCATGAAAATTTATTTATTTATTCATTCATAACAATTTTTACATTGTGTCGAATATTGAAATGATTTTATAACTTAAAAATACAAAAAATAAAACAACAATAAAATACATGCCACTTAAAACTTACTATGAGGAAGAGTAATAATAATAATAAATAAATGTCATTTAAATAACTATGATAATAATGCTACAAATAATTAAATATAGTCAATGTCAGCTGTACAATGTCAATTATCCAAAGTCAATCATGAATGTAAAAGAACAATAGAAGATTAAACCTAACTAAAATAACAATCATGATAAATTTCTAGTATAATAATAAATGTATTTTTACAATTTAAATATCATTAATAGAATAATAGCAGCCTTCCAGTAGGTAACGCTTCAATTTAGCCTTGAAGTCCCTTTTGTAGAGTGATAATTTTATATCAACGGGAAGTTTATTGAAGATTTTCACTGACATGTGGCTGGTACCGTGTTCGACTATATTAAGTTTAGGAATATTAGTGCATTTAAAATCTTTTCTTCTAGTTCCCTCTCTAAGCTTTCTTTCCTCTTCAGTCTCATATTGATGTACATATTTAGAAAAATGTGTTAGGAGCACCAAAACGTATAAGGAAGGCACAGTGAGAATCTTCAAATTTACAAAGTGCCCCCTACAAGATTCCTGCTGACGAATGCCAACCATGGTGCGAATGGCCCTTTTTTGTAACACAAATGCTCTCTGTATATTGTAATCGTAACTGCCTCCCCAGCATAAGATACTGTATCGTAACCTTGACTCGATTAACGCGTAATAGACTTTTTTTAACTGTGTAATGTCAATATCATTTCGTAGGCTTCTCAGTACATAACATGCTGAGCTGATGGAGTTTTTTATACTTTCAAGTTCTGGTTTCCAATTTAAATAACAATCAACGTGAACTCCTAAAAACTTTACTGCCTTAGCCATACTGACATGGACTCCATCCAAAGCACAATTTAGGTGACTTTTATTTTTGGAAGTGGTACGAAATAGGATTAAGTTGGTTTTACTAGCGTTTACTTTGAGTCCGTTAATGGTGAACCAATTGTGAAATACCTCTAAAGCTTCATTTACGCGCAAATTAAGGGATTGAATGTTATCTGCTGAAATGATAGCATTAGTATCGTCTGCAAATACCACTAACTTTGAATGTTCCCCTACAATATTTTCCACATAATCTATTACATCATTAATAAATATGATAAAGAGAATAGGACCCAATATAGATCCCTGAGGAACTCCTACACTAGTGTTTTTTAATTTAGACCGAATAGCTTGCTGATGAAATGCATTGTTAGAAACATTTTTGTCACTGTTATTTTCAACGTGACTCAGTTGTTTTACTTCCACGAACATTTTTCTATTTTTTAAGTAGGATGACAGAAGTTGTATAGCTTTGCCTCTCACGCCATAATGCTCAAGCTTAATTAACAACAGGTCGTGGTTTATTAAGTCAAAAGCAGAACTTAGATCTAAAAAGAGACCGGCTACCATTTGCTTTGAATTTAGTTTACTTCTAACCTCCATAAGTAGTGTATCAATAGCATCTCGCGTTCCTACGCCAGATTGATAACCGAACTGTTTACAATTCAAGACCCTGTTTCTGTTTAAATGTGTAATAAGTCTAGTTTTTATTAACTTTTCGAAAATCTTTGATAAGGTTGGCAAGAGAGATATAGGTCTATACATTTTAGGATCCTGTGTAGAGCCCTTTTTGTGGACTGGGACCACCTTGGCTATTTTCAGTTGCTCAGGAAAAATACTGTCCCTGAGGCAATTATTATAAAAAATTTTTAGAGGTTCTGCTAAAATATCTACATTATCTTTAAATATCATAATGGGTAATTCATCAAAACCGCACGACGACTTACATTTCATTTTATTTATTAATCTAACAATCTCACTAGTTGTGACAGATTCCCAAGTAATTTCTTTATCTACTTTTTTTGTACTTTGCTGTAATAATTCTAATGCCGAATTGCTTGCTATGCTTTTATTGATGTTCATATTTGTGTTTTCTTCAAATTGTTTTACAAAGATATTGGCAACTTCAATTGGCTCTGTCACGAGTTTATTGCCTACTCTTAACATTATACTTTTATGTTCTTTTATTGTTTTGTTCCTATGTTTATTTATGATCTTCCATATATCCCTAGAAACATTTTTAGAACGTGATATTTGAGACTGCACTGCTAATTTTTTTGCTTTTTTAATTATATTCTTGTATAAACTTATATATGTTTTTCTGTAATTTGTAATGCTTCCATGAACGTTAGAATGTTTGCTTGTAACTAGAAATCGCTTCATTTTACTGGACATCTTAATCCCCTGTGTAACCCATGCCAAGGAAGTACGTTCTGAATTTATCTGTCTGGTTTTACTTTTAAAAGCTGTCTTAAATGTGTCGTTAAGCTTTTTAACAAACTCGTTGATGCCTAAAATGCTCCAGTCTTGTTTTAACAGTAACTGTCTAAATACATTTTTATTATTAACACTGAATAATCTTTTTGTTACATATATTGCTGGTTTTTTATGTTTGTTATTTTGATTACTTGGCATAGTTAAAATACACAGTAAACCAGCGTGCCCATCAGCTAAACCGTTATGGTCAACATTACAGGATATTATATGGTCATTTAAAATGTTGGTAAATATATTATCGATGCACGATTCAGAATTATTCCTTATAAAGGTTATGGTATTTATAAGAGCTCTAAAGTTATAACAAGTCATAAGATTAATAAAATCATTTTTCTTGTTATTCTCGACCAGTAGATTTATATTAAAGTCCCCACAAACACAACAGTTATATTTAAAAAGATGTTCGAGCAATTGTTCAAGACTGTCCATAAAAATTGTCAGGTTTTTATCGTAAGGGGTACGGTAAACACAACATATACACACACCAGTGGCTTTATCCTTTACAGCACATACCTCGAAAGATCCCATCTTGTATAATTTTTTTGCTATCTTTAACTCCTCGAAATCTCTGTCTTTTCTTGCGAGTATGACTGTACCTCCTCTTTGCTTCTTTACTCGGGTATTGTAAGATGCTACTATGTAATCATTGATATTTAACAGATTAATTAACTTATCATTAAGAAAATGCTCGCTAATACACAAGTAATGGAATCTATTTTGTAGACTTTCTAAGTATAACTCAAACTCATCTATTTTATTATTCAATCCACATAGGTTTTGATGAAAGATATTTAATTGTTCATCTGTCAGGCTACTATTATTTACGCTGTTTATTATAGTATGACTATCAGCACTAATTTTATTAGAATTCATTTGCATACAGGATGTATTATTCGTCAAGAAAAAACTCGTTTAACGACAAACTAGTAGAAGCTAAGTTATTATTATAATTTTGTAATTGTTTCATAAGATTTAATAAGTCAAGAAATATAGATTGCATACCAAAGTTGTTTATTTTACCCGAGTGTCTATCAAACATGCTGGTATCGTACTTCAAATTTCGGTTGCTGTCTAATAGATACACATGATCATGGTGTAAGACATCCAAGTTCAATAGATTAATGAAGGTTTCCACACGCCAGTTAAATAAGTTGAAGTTACTATTACATTTGTATGTCGGGAAACAAACAATAACATTCGTGTGCTTCAAACTCTGTAAGGTTATACGTATATTGAAGATAGTGGTCATATAATTATTTGTCCTTCTAAAATCTTCTTCTCCCAACAGTATGACGCAATAATCCCTCATGGTGTAGTCAGCTATTTTAGTGTTTATGCCTTTTAGTAGTAGTTCTGCATTAGCGCCTGTTGTTATGTAATGGCAATATTCGTATTCACTAAAGGTTTTTTCTGTTATTGACAGGATTTTGTTTTTACTATTTGCGCTTACTATACATAGCCTGTGTTTTGTCTTTGGCTTGTTGCTTAAAATGATTTCAGTGGATACCGGATGGTCCTGGTGTTGTGAGCATTGAGTAATAGGAGTTATGTTATCGGTTTCAGTGGATACCGGATGGTCCTGGTATTGTGAGCATTGAGTAACAAGAGTTATGTTATCGGTTTCAGGAGAACTATTTTCATGGTGACAATTTTTGTCCTCAGACAACTTAACTGTAGATTTAGGACTGGTTTGAGCGCATTGGATGGAATCTTGGTATTGTGGTGTGATTTTGAAGGAATCCGTTAGTCGACGTCTGGCACGTGATTTTCGTGTCGAGCGCTGGACTTTACGAAGTGATAAGGGACTCTTGCATATTTGTTTTAACATTTCTATTTCTTGAGAGAGCTGAGCTATTCTTGACTTCAAGTCTGTATTTTCTAATATAACATTTTCTAACTCTTGTTGTGTGCTTTGTAAGTTCGACTTAAGAATATTTACTTCCTTATTCCTTTCCTCTCGGCATAATGCAAGAACGTTGGTTGACACGTCTAAACTTTTGCCTAATAATTCCTCTGAGTCTGTTGAATTCAGGGAGATGCTCAGGTCTATTGACTCTAAGGATTTAGATCTCACTATCGGCCTTCTAAACGTTACATTGTTTAATTCTGCCATCTGTGACAATCTTCAATATCCAAAAAGTGATCTCAAATTGCAGGGCTCGAACCTGATACATTCATGCGGAGTGGTTCCCTCAAGTCAACCCTTAACACATTTTAGTTTTCTGTTGTATTAATATTATGACAGTTCTTGTGGCTTTACTTTTTTCCTCTAAAGAGTTCATAAATAACTTATTTTCTACCAAATTACAAATTTTTTTTTTAATTTTGCCACCAGTTGGCGCCATTTTGACAAGAGGTCTTCTATTTCGACAATTAATATCTAATATATAAAATTCTCGTGTCACAGTGTTAGTTACCATACTCCTCCGAAACGGCTGGACCGATTTGTATGAAATTTTGTGTGCATATCGAGTAGGTCTGAGAATCGACTACTATCTATTTTTCATAACCCTATTTTTTTTTTGCAAAACGACGTTTTCGGGGTCAGCTAGTATAATATAGATGTTGTTCATCATTCGTTTCATTCAATCGTTCATCATTCAGTCACTACTAGAGAAAATATAGGCCCTTTGACACTTTTGACAGGAGCCCGGACCTGACTTCTGTGCTGCCACCTAGTGAACGTCCTTTCAAAATACCCTCATTTGCCGTGTGAAAAATTACTGTTGTGAATTGATTAAATACCTAATGTATAATTATATCTATATAAATAAAAATAAAAATGAAATACTGTTCGTTGGTAAGCGCATCACTTAACAACGGTTGGACCAATTTGGCAATTTTTTGTTTTAAAGTTTTCATTATATTCCGAAACAAGTTTTGAGAAAAGTTTCCCGGAGGCATTTAAAATTCAAGAAAAATTCAAGAAAAATTGAACGTCCTTTTTTCTATGGGCTTTTTATATCAAATTCATTGACAGGGTCATCTGTTGGGTCGGTCAGCTAGTCAATTTTCTTCTTCTTCATGGCGCTCGCACGACTGTACCTATTTTAGATCTTGTTGTCCCAAAACTTCGCCACTTCCACGGCGTCATCGTTGCAGCACACGTTGGCAGCGCAGAGGTCACTTTGACTGCATGTTTTGGAACGGGAGGGACAGGACGTGGAGCATGGATTGCGACATAGCTTCACAACCACACCCTTCTGCCGTACGTACCGAGGTAGACTCACTTTACCGTCTCCAGACACAAGTTTGAAGATGTACCACAAACCTGGGTCTCAAGTCTGCTATTACAATACTGTCAGAGTGGTCTATCATTGATTTCATAATTGTTGATTTTGACAAGTTTGGTAATCTACTAATATAACGGCGTCATTATGACTTTCCAATGGTCAACCACTGACACTCCATTGAAAGAAATGGCATAAAATGGTAATCTCGTACATAATGACAAATGAATGTAATGTTTATTCCTATTTATGAACTTCTTACTACTTCAGATTGCAAACACTAATACGTAATAAGTATGTAAAAATATATATTAAATTAAATCTAGCATGAAAAGTAGTAGTTTTTCTCAGACCGACCAATGATCGACCATTATGAACTTAGCAGATTACGAACTTTTAACAAAATGACAATGGGATCGTGTTGGAATGACGAATTTATAAAAAAAGTTGACTTGGGCCCCTGGTAAAGTGGGGCTACCTTGACAGAACGGCAGCTAGTAAATAAACAAATACTTGATTGGATCCGGCGGCCGCGACCCGCGCAGTATGGTGCGCCCGCGCGCGGTCTCCACGAAGGCCGTGAGCACCTTCCACTCGTAGCCCTCGTCGGCCACCGCCCCCTGCAGGCTCACCGGACACGCCAGCTTCGAGAACTCCCAGAACACCTTCACTGCTGATATAGAGAACCTGAGGAAAAGAACGGTCAACTGTACGTCAGAAATAGCAGAAGAACTGATGAACACGCTACTGATGGCTAAAAACTCATAGCCGAATTCTTATACTTAGCATGTAGATGACAAATTGACAATCTGTCAACACGGCAAGCCACACTAAGTAGAAGCATAGCACATATGGATTACACGAGTAATATTTTCAAATTATAGGCTAGTACACAAGCCAGAATAGTACCTACAATCACGAGGAGGGTCGCTACTAGGTCACAAATAGACATCCTGTGCTTTAAAACACTAGCTTACTGAGATGTTGTCAAGTAGATACGATGAGATGAGACGCAGTGTGATGACCCAGAGGTTAAGGTCTCACCTCTCATGCACGAGGTCGTAAGTTTAAATCCCGGCAAGTACCAAGGTGACTTTTTAAATTTATTTGAACTTTTCGAGTTTTTCTTGAAAATTACTGACATAAGTGCATGAAAAACATAAGTCAGTTAACATAAATCTACAGTCGCCAACCCGTCTTGAGCAAGCGTGGAGATCAATGTGCCTTCTCTTAATGAGAAGAGAACCTTTCCCTTGCAGTGGGTCAATAATACGAGAATTGCTTCTTACTGCTAAGAAATAGAAGTACTGTCAAAATGATATTGTTAATTGTTGTTATATTGTTTGTTTTTTATATTGTTGTTGTTGTTATTTAGTATGTGTGCTCGGGGCATTGATATTGCACATCGAATTTTAGAATAAATTGTCACAGAGATGTTTAAACAAGTAGAGACAATATTTCAAAAACTCATGCGCCATTTAACAAAAAGTGACACAATTTTCTCAAAATTCAAACATCTTTAGCGTAGTGCTAAACGTAGCGTTAATTGTGAATTTAAAAACGAGAAATTTATTTGACAGGAAACAGAAAGAAATTTTAATAATTTCACAAAAGATTTTCAGAATTATCATTGTACTAGCAGCACCCCGCGGTTTCACCCGCATAAGTGTCGATCCCGTGGGAATATTGGGATAAAAAGTATCCTATGTGTTATTCTTATGTATAAGCTATATTACTGTAAAGTTTTATCTAAATCCGTTCAGTAGTTTTTGCGTGAAAGAGTAACAAACATCCATCCTCACAAACTTTCACATCCTACTAATATTATAAATGCGAAAGTTTGTATGTATGGATGTATGGATGTTTGTTACTCTTTCACGCGAAAACTACTGAACGGATTTTGATGAAACTTTACAGTAATATAGCTTATACATCAGAATAACACATAGGATACTTTTTATCCCGATATTCCCACGGGATCAAAACTTACGCGGGTGAAACCGCGGGGCGCAGCTAGTTTATAATATTAGTAAGATAGGATGGTTTTGGTTATGTTGAGAGGATGAATGAAAGAAGATTAACACAAGGTATTTATTAGGCAGATGAGTGGAAACACTGGGGGACGCTCTGGGAGAATATAATACGTAAAGTGTTTTATTGTGATGTTCTTCAGAAAGGTCAGGAGCGCAGTACTCTTAACTAGTATGCGTGTATGACCAAGTGTATGAACTTAAACGAGGCAAAAGAAGTATGCCAGGGTCGTAGCATGAGGTAGTGTGTACTCCTCTACTACCCTAGCTAAGGGAAGAAGGCGTGGGTTTATGTACATGTGTATCTTATCATTAACGGTACGTTCACACAGAGCCACGTTTTGCCGAATCTTATTTTCATCGGATCTGGAAAAATCGAATGTTGTATTCACATAGCACATCTTGCATTGCCGTATCCGACGGCCTCGTATCAAGATACCGTGTGAATACACCATCCGGCTTTTTTTTAGCAAGAGCGCGCACAGTTCCTCACGTTGATTTGGAAGCGATGGACGTGAACAGTCTTGCTATAATATATTGGTATTATCACCGTCAGCGTCGTGAAAAAAGATTGTGGTTAAATCCAATAATAATAATAATAATAATAATAATAAATTTATTATTATTATTATTATTATTGGATTTAACCACAATCTTTTTTCACGACGCTGACGGTCCAATAGTACAAAGACGACCAACAGTTGATGCCTTCACAACTCTAATGCATTTTGGTTTGCAATTCGGTTTCAAGAGCCGGCAAATAACCGAATCTACCCCTGTATGTATCGTATGAACGCATGTATTGAATGCGCTATACCACTGCACCGGATCTTACATTTTGCAGTAGATTTCGAAGATTCACTTTTTTTGCCGTGTTGAAACTGAATGCATGTGTGAACTCATTCATTGAAATAATGTTGCCATTAAACCGGATCCTGCAAAAAACCGATTCGGTAGAGAAACAGTCAATGCCGTGTGAACGTACCGTAAGGATACATAATCAGCTATAATATTTTCGCTGCTGGGCCTCCTCTCGACATGAGAGAGCGGGCTGGATCTACTGGTGATTATAAATTGTCCCTATATTTCCCCCCGGACTTACTTGTTGTCTCCAGGCCGCATGGTCGCGCCCACGTTGTCCCGGAAGGTGTCGGCCAGCTCGTCTATGTCCGCGAGCAGCACGAGCGCGGCGGCGCCGGCGGGGCTGGCGCGGCCGGCGGGGCCCACCGCGTGGGGCTCCAGCATGCAGGACGACGCGTCATCGGCGCCCTTCCATATCGCCACGCAGTACCCTTTCGAGCACAGGACGCCATGTTTGTGCTGGAATAAATACAAAACTCAATAACACATCACATAACATCGCGCCCGTATTCCCCGAACAGGCAGAGAATTTATAAACACCAACCGATCAATTCTGTAATAATGTCACCGTGATAATTTAGGTGAAGTGAGCGTGAAGTGAGCTATCGATAGGGACAATCCCTAACACCAGGTGGAATGACAGCTCCCTTCACCTAAATTATCACGGTGAGATGGTTACAGAATCGCACTGCTGTACGGTTTCGCCAGAGAGCGTTTTACAACTAACGGCGGTGTCACCCTTACAACACAAAATAAGAATGCTTAAAAACATACTAGTCCTGCTCGTTAAAAGTCTAAACAAAATCAAATTAGTTTCCAATTTAATTGTATAATTTATAATGACTTCATGATCAACAGTAACGCTTGAAACCACTAAACCGATGAGGCAGTCAATCTTGCAATGCAATATTACTTAACTGGCAACCAACCCCTGCTTCAAACAGTCTTAAGTACTTGAAATATCATCAAATTTTCTTTATGTACAGACGCCAGCACATCAAGCTAGCCGAAACTGTCAAACTTTCCCAATCAACTTTGAACCTTATACGTTACTGATAAAGTTGAAAATGTATTAGAGAAACTTGACAGATTGTAGTAGCTTAATGTGCTGGCGTCTGTACACAACTTTATACTAATACTAAAAATATTATACAGGGTGCCCCTGGAAGTATGGATCAAATCGAATAGGGTCGTGGGCAAGGTCATTTCCAAACTTTTTGATCCTGAGAATAATTGAGAATTATTTTACGGTTCAAAAGTTGTGATCAATTTTTTTCAATCTTTTCGCATAGTGCTCAAAGAAAAAAAAACATTTAAAAAAACTATCAGGGCTGTCTAAAACACTTAAATTGACAATACCTGGTAGTTTTTTTTAAATGATTTTGTTCTTTGAGCACTATGCAAAGTGATTGAAAATAACAAAAGTTGGTCATAACTTTTGAACCGTAAAAAAATTCACCAACATTCTCAGGATCAAAAAGTTTGGAAATGACTTTGCCCACGCCCCTATTTGATTTGATCCATACTTCCAGGGACACCCTGTATAGAGATAAAATTGATTTATTTGTCTCTCGAACTACCACCGGTCGAATTTCAAAAACTGTTTTTGCATTTGATAGCCCAATTTTTAAGGGAGGCTATTTAACATCACGCTATGACCCTTAGGAGCCGAGCAAACAAAAACCAAGTCAGAAAAAACGGTAAGCGAAAATGAAGTGATAGTGGCCGGTAATGTGGCGGGGTGGGTCCGGGGAACAAGGAATTTAACGTGGACAAAGTCGCAGGCAGAAGCTAGTGTATACACATAAACCGACAACGGCATTTCGAAAACCCCATCAGAAGTTGTTGCGTATTTTTGAAGAAAAACAACAACACATTCAGACACGAAAAGAGTCTGTGTTACAATATTCAGAAAAGAGATAGAGATTATATACAACGTGTAACGTTAAATACGCAAAACCTGAAAATAGTTTGATCAAAATTGACTACTGAATCGATTTTAATAACTTTTAATATAGGTTTTTTTTTTCAAAAATTATACTGTATTTTGCCATTACTAACCGCCGATTGAGCCAAAGAAAATTAAGTCTTATTTTGAGGCAATAAGACTCAATTTTGAATGCATAAAGTAATGCTAGGGTCAACACGATTTTCTTAATAATAATAGCTTTAAAAAAAATAGTTTTGGTCATTGTATTATGCTTTTAACTCAATACTCTAATTGGGGTGTGTGGTTTTGCGCATTTAACGTTACACGTTGTATATCCACGAAGTACTTAGTCATTTTGTAGAAACTTACCGACTGGAAGAACGTATTAAGTGCTTTCTTGATGCTGTTGACACTGCCGGTCTCTCCTGCCTTGATATCACCACCGACCACGTCTGGCTCTATTTCTAACTTTATCTGTAAACATAAAACACAATATAGCAGGAATAAGAAATATCATACCGGAAGACGCAGCGATGGAAGGCAGACAAGGTGGACCAATGACTTTGTGAACGCCGCAGGAATCCGCTGGAAGCGAGAAGTACAGAACCGGTCGGCTTGGGGGAGGCCCTAATGTCCGGCAGTGGATGTCTTTTGGCTGAAATGATGATCAATCAATCAACTCAGCCTACCGCAGTCCACTGGACTCTCCCAGGCTGCGCCACAACACTTTATCCTCCGCCTCCCGCATCCATTCTGTCCCAGCCACCTTTTTAAGGTCGTCAGTGTATCTAGCTGAGGGCACCCCACACTATGCTCACCGAGCCCCACTCAGCAGATGTGCCGGACGGGCGTGATCCACGGACGCGAAGAGTGAGGGGGAGTTGTAAGCTACCCCGTCTCGTGGCGCTGACGTCCTGCACCTATAGGTTCGGAGTATTTGAATTCTACAGGATTTTTAAAGAAAAAGAATTTTAATAAAATGAAAAGCATATGCTTGCTTCTTATATAAAGATAAGAGGGTAATCGACAATTCGACACCTCCATGCAATAACATCGTAACTCACTTTTGTGATTTTACAGGAGAGCGATTTTAAAGTTTGAAAAATTATAGCAAACTCAAAACACCCCGTACAATTTTTGAAGCTGGCTCTATTTAATATAGTTTAGGCGGACTATAAATAGGTATGGTTAAGTTTTAAAAGAAAATTTGTTTTCATGGGTTTTCATGACTTACGTGAAAAACAAAACAGTGAAATGACATATAAGTTACGAGGACAAACATTGCATGTCTGAGTTACAATTTAGTTTTTTTGTAGTTTAATTTATTTTTGTGGTCAGATAATTGTAACTCCAAGGTGTTAAGTTACATAAAATGTTTTTATATAGTAAAAATTAAGTTAATTCATGCAATCCAAAACAAATCTGTTAATACTCATAATGCGATAATGTATTATTATTATACCTATTTTTGTGTTTGTCATTATAGAAACGAAAGGGAATAGAATTACAATGATAGTACAGAAAAAATGCATTTTTTTTTTACATAACAATGCCGTTGTAACTCAATTTTTGGAAAAAAATTTGTTACGATGTTATTGCATGAGGGGTGTCGAATTGTGAAGATGAACAAAAAATATTTAAAACCAAATTTGTTCCAAAATTCAATCCCTAAAATAACAGAAGACACAACGAGCTCCAAAAAAGTCAAGTTCAATGGTAAATGCCTGTAGAATTCAAATACTCCGAACCTATAGGTGCAGGACGTCAGCGCCACGAGACAGGGAAGCTTACAACTCCGCCTCACCCTTTGCGTCCGTGGATCACGCCCGTCCGGGATTCGTCTGCTCCACCGG